>JAUTXW010003989.1:0-674990 GCA_030620095.1 Kuschelorhynchus macadamiae | reverse complement strand
AGGCCGCCTTATAAGGGGAATTAGGGCCTAGGTAGAACGTCATGTATGCGCTACCAACTCGTTCTCGGACCTGCAAATAAAAAAAAAGGTAGAATGTATGAATCTTCCCTAACCTCATTCTGCCGGACTTGCATTGTCTACATATTTTCCACTTCAAAACGTTTGGAATGGAAACTATCTTCACTTGAAAATGATTAGTTACTTATCGAAATGTTGTGAAATCGAAAACATAAAGACAATGTACTCTATTGTGAAAGCGAAGCAAATTAGGACATATATTTACAAAACCTGTAAGTCATGAAATAAACCAAGAATTAACCTGTTTCACTATGTAAATGACATTAAGAAACACCCTGTATGCACATGCTCGTAGAAAAAATATTGTACGTAACACATTCAGAAAGTGTCTTTTCCGCACTCGACTGCTGAACGAACTCAACTGCAGTCGTGCGGAAAAGTACCACTTTCCGCACTTTACAACTCGTAGTTTGGTAACGAATAATTTCCGAACCTTTGTTCACATACCTTTTGTCTAATTTTTCGTCTTACTATACGCCCCTGAAGTTTGGAGCAGCTTTTTACAGGATAGTCTGAGTGTTGGAACTGAGAAAATGCTTGAAACAAATCGGCGCTTAGAGTTCCGATGTATGCGAAGTGCGCAGAAGCTTCTGTAACATTCATCCCCCGAAAAATGTTAACTTATTTTTATTTTAAAAACACTAAGGAGAAATGTATTGAGGAGTAAAGTAGAAAAAAAACGATGTTCTGTACAATAACACAGCACATAACATGCATGAGTATATATATATATATATATATATATATATATATATATATATATATATATATATATATATATATATATATATATATATATATATATATATATATATATATATATATATATATATATATATATATATACTCAAATTAACCGTCTTGAAGTTTAAAGGGAATCAATAAAGTTATTCAAGTACCAATATATAAATATCAGGTCAGTTGATGATCCACTACGGACTCCAGAATCCTTTGTAGTCTACTAAATATCCAGAACCTTAAAGAAAAAGGTTCAGACAGCTTTTCAAAAAATCGGTAAATTTCCTTTACCCCGAACTTTCCTCGTTTTTACTTTTATTAGGAATAGTGAAGTGTGGCCCAATTTTGTTCCGCACATAGTCATTTTTATTGGGCGCCATTTTGTTTCACCATATTAGATTTGAACCAATATTTTACCAGTTTCTGCGTATGCCACCCTTGATTTTTCGGTATAATTTAACATAAATTGAATAGTTTTTGCACTCATTTTTAAAGACCGCCATTTTGTTCGGACATGTTGAATTTGTACCATAGCACATTTAATTTTTCTGCTTAAAAACTAACCTAATTGACTTCAAATTTTGATAAAAGTTATATGGGGATGATCTGGTAATATTTTGGTAAAAATCGAGTATGGCAAAAACAAAATGGCGGCTTAGTGAAATGTTAAAAAAATATTATGAAAAAGCTACTTGTAAAATTTATTTCAAATTTTGCATAAACATCAAGTATTATGTTGGAGTCAACTGGTAAAATTTAAATCTGGGAATTAGACTTAATTTCCACTTTAAATGGGGAATTACCCTAAATTCCCAGTTTAAACTGTAAATTAGTCTTACTTCCCACTTTAATCTGGGAATGAGTCTTAATTTCGACTTTAATCTGGGAATTAGGCTTATTTCCCACTTTAAACTGGGAATTGGGCTTAATTCCCACTTTTAAGAATTATAAAAAAAGAAATACTGTGGCCCGAATACGCTTTCTTATATCAGGGCCATTATGCCACTAATTTTCTGCACTTTATATCAAGAAACCATACACACAAAAAATAAAAGTTTGTTACTCTTATCGTCGATTGAAAATTTATTTTACAAATTCCAAATTTGTTGAAAATTTGTTATAATGGTACCATAGAATTTCTACAAAAAACATTAAAATACTGAGAGCGATTCCCATGCCCCATATTATGAAAACTCCCTGAAAATGAACCAGTTTCAGTTTTTTAGCGCTCCGTTCCGTGTCCACAGGCTTGGGATCCAAACGGCCCCATTCCTTCGTGTAATATCCGTATGCCAAGCTTTTCAAAGTCATGTCTTTTAAGGCCGCCTTATAAGGGGAATTAGGGCCTAGGTAGAACGTCATGTATGCGCTACCAACTCGTTCTCGGACCTGCAAATAAAAAAAAGGTAGAATGTATGAATCTTCCCTAACCTCATTCTGCCGGACTTGCATTGTCTACATATTTTCCACTTCAAAACGTTTGGAATGGAAACTATCTTCACTTGAAAATGATTAGTTACTTATCGAAATGTTGTGAAATCGAAAACATAAAGACAATGTACTCTCTATTGTGAAAGCGAAGCAAATTAGGACATATATTTACAAAACCTGTAAGTCATGAAATAAACCAAGAATTAACCTGTTTCACTATGTAAATGACATTAAGAAACACCCTGTATGCACATGCTCGTAGAAAAAATATTGTACGTAACACATTCAGAAAGTGTCTTTTCCGCACTCGACTGCTGAACGAACTCAACTGCAGTCGTGCGGAAAAGTACCACTTTCCGCACTTTACAACTCGTAGTTTGGTAACGAATAATTTCCGAACCTTTGTTCACATACCTTTTTGTCTAATTTTTCGTCTTACTATACGCCCCTGAAGTTTGGAGCAGCTTTTTACAGGATAGTCTGAGTGTTGGAACTGAGAAAATGCTTGAAACAAATCGGCGCTTAGAGTTCCGATGTATGCGAAGTGCGCAGAAGCTTCTGTAACATTCATCCCCCCGAAAATGTTAACTTATTTTTATTTTAAAAACACTAAGGAGAAATGTATTGAGGAGTAAAGTAGAAAAAAACGATGTTCTGTACAATAACACAGCACATAACATGCATGAGTATATATATATATATATATATATATATATATATATATATATATATATATATATATATATAATATATATAAATATATATATATATATATATATATATATATATATATACTCAAATTAACCGTCTTGAAGTTTAAAGGGAATCAATAAAGTTATTCAAGTACCAATATATAAATATCAGGTCAGTTGATGATCCACTACGGACTCCAGAATCCTTTGTAGTCTACTAAATATCCAGAACCTTAAAGAAAAAGGTTCAGACAGCTTTTCAAAAAATCGGTAAATTTCCTTTACCCCGAACTTTCCTCGTTTTTACTTTTATTAGGAATAGTGAAGTGTGGCCCAATTTTGTTCCGCACATAGTCATTTTTATTGGGCGCCATTTTGTTTCACCATATTAGATTTGAACCAATATTTTACCAGTTTCTGCGTATGCCACCCTTGATTTTTCGGTATAATTTAACATAAATTGAATAGTTTTTGCACTCATTTTTAAAGACCGCCATTTTGTTCGGACATGTTGAATTTGTACCATAGCACATTTAATTTTTCTGCTTAAAAACTAACCTAATTGACTTCAAATTTTGATAAAAGTTATATGGGGATGATCTGGTAATATTTTGGTAAAAATCGAGTATGGCAAAAACAAAATGGCGGCTTAGTGAAATGTTAAAAAAATATTATGAAAAAGCTACTTGTAAAATTTATTTCAAATTTTGCATAAACATCAAGTATTATGTTGGAGTCAACTGGTAAAATTTTGGTACAAATCCAAGATAACGGAGCAAAACAAAAAACAAAAAATTACTTAATGATTTCAAATATATGTATATATATATATATATATATATATATATATATATATATATATATATATATATATATATATATATATATATATATATAGGGTTCAAATAGTAAAACTGTGTTACTAATTCAAGATGGCGGAACAAAATTGCGGCCAAATAAAATTTTTGTAATCGTGAAAAAATTACCCTCTCAGGTTTTACACATCTTCGAGTTTTAGCGTCCCTAGATACCAAAAAACATGTTTTATTAATTCCGTCGCACAGTATACGATTTGACCAATCCAGATGGACAAAAGTCGAAATTGGAACCATCTTATTACTACGTTTTTTATAATTTTTCTTAATCCTTAAGATCGGCCTAAACACCTTATCAAAAGGAATATGCTTGGGAACGCCGCCTACTTAGTGAAAAATTAAACAAAACAGCGTGTTTGTAACCATGTTTAATCATGACGCGATCAGTGTCACTGTCAACATAAGCGTATTTTAATGTGTGGTGTGTTTTAGTTAAGGTTTATAGTTTATTTGGTGATGGATCCTTTATTTAGAGGTATGTAACTAAACAACAAAAATGTGTTTTCGCTTCATCATATAATGATAGAGTTATATTAAACGATTTTAAATTGTACGTGCCTTTAGGGCTGAAATTTTAAAAAGAGTAATATTCATGAGTCTGTCGTCTTCAGAGAAAACTGTTTTTCGACTTCTGGGATTCTGACCCTTAAACAAATCGTCTCCCAAAGGTTGAATTTATTAAATCATTATTTGCTAGTCCAAACCTCAATGCAAGAAAGCAGTTTAAGAGCTTTGGCAAAAAAAGAGTGCGAAAAACTTCGAATTAAGTGGAATCGAAAGCAAAGAAAATTAAACCGATTTCGTACTTGGCTTGAAGAGGACATAGTATTTAAAATGATTTTAGTGGATCATGGTTCAACAACAACAACTGTTAGTACCACGGTTGGTAGACCACAGAAGACCTTTGACAGTAGTTCAACGAAAACAAAAAAACGAAGGGTTCAAGAACTATTAAAAAATTACAATCATGAGCAATTATATTTTGCCGCTAATTTAATAAAAGAAGTGGCTACATCATCTCCAAGACGCGCAACGACCTATAAAAGTCTCAAAAATGTCATTCAAAGAAACAAGGACAGCAACCGTACACCCCTGAAGAAGCGTTAGCTTTGTTTGTGGTCAATCATTTTTCCGTCCAACAGTACAAGAACATACAAGAGGAAGCGAAAGAAAGAGGTTTCAACTTATATCCGTCTTACGACCAATTGTTAAAAGTAAAGGAAATCTGTTATCCACCAGTTAGATATATAACAATTACTGACATTTCGGCTGAAGTGAACCTGCAAGCACTGTTAAACAACACTGCCACTAGAATTTGTAGTAATATTTTGGAAGAAATATTTTTAAGACCAGAGCTTACGGTATTTAAATATTCTTTAATTTATAAATGGGGCTGTGATGGCTCTTCTGGTCATGGACAATACAGATGAATATATGTTTTTGTTATCTTTAGTTCCGCTAAGACTTATTACGAATGACACTAACAAAAAGTGAATATGGCAAAACCCACGCCCATCTTCACCAAGATTTTGTCGCATTATTAAATTTATCTATAAAAATGAAACCGAGCAATTAATTAAAGAGGAGTACAACAACGTTCAAAAACAAATCGATGAAACTGATGAAAATATACAAATTAAAGACGTAAATATAAGTGTTAGTCACCATTTAATATTGTCTATGATCAACGGAAAAGTGTGTAATGTGCTCTCAGAAAATAAATCTACACAAAGTTGTTTTATATGCAAGACAACAGCAAAAAATATGTACTCCGACACTATTTTAAATGAACCTGAAGGAAATAAGTATCGATTCGGTATTTCGAGTTTGCATGCTTACATACGAACTATGGAATGTTTTTTAAATATATCTTACCGCTTAGATAGATGTGAGTGGCACGTTAGGGGAAAAGAAAATCAAGAAATTGTAAGAAAGAGAAAAGATGAAAAGAGAAAAAATAAATTTAGGGAAGTGGGCCTAATAATAAACAAAGTAAATCCAGGATTTAGCACAAGCAACAATGGTAACTAATGGTAATAAACGTCGTTTTTTCTGACTATCGTTCTACAGCTTGCATCACTGGCATTTATGAAAATTTAATGTATCGCCTTAATACAACTTTAAAAGCTCTTGCATCAGGATACGAAATTGATTCCGATCTATTTAAAGCATATTGCTGTGAAACTAGAAAAACATATATTAGTTTTTACCCTTGGTATAATATGCTTGTAAAAATTTTGGTACATGGAGCTACCTATTGGACAAATGTCAGAAGAGGCTTCTGAAGCAAAAAATAAAAAAAATAGAAATGCTAGACTGGGACACACTTGCAAAACATCACGTGTTCGCAGTAATTTGATTTAATAAAATATCTGTTGTTGTCATCTGATCCACATATTACGTTGCTAAGAAAATTACCAAATAAATCCACGCATACAAATGATAAAGATTTATTGTCATTGCGTCAGCGAACTAATGTTAATGTATAAATACATAATATATTGTAGTTATAAGTAATTAAGTATACCTAATAATTATAAATAGTTATGAAATAATTAACAGTTTGAAAAACAGAATTCTTAGATCTCAAGCCAAAATTCCAGAGCCATGTAAATTCTGATTATGATTAGAGAAATCTCTGAATTGGAAAAATAGTAGAACAAAACGACAAATCCGTGCCATAGGCAGCAATTTAGGAAGATACGATGTTTTACATGCATTTTTTTATTATTTTCTCTCTTTTTATCCCATAAAAAATTAATACATTAATGGAGTTCTGGAGTTTCATTTATTATAGAACACACTGTATAATTTTATAAATATTTAGATAAAAAACGTAAAAATACTTTATGATTTACTTTAATTTAGTTTGCCAATGTATTGTTTTAATTTTGTGAAGTAAAGATGAATTAACTGCTTTGTAAGGACACCCAAAAGGTTTTTTTTAATAACGACTAAATATCGATAAATAATCCCATTTTTAGGCAGTGTGTTAATGAATTTTGTCCATCTAGATTGGTCAAATCATACACTGTGCGTCGGTCTGTCTGTCGGCCTGTCTTTCAGTTCGCGACATAGCTTAAATACTACTTACCCGATTGACTTCAAATTTTGACCAAACGTTAAGGGTAATATGGGGATGACCTAGTAATATTTTGGTAAAAATTCAATATGACTAAACAATGTTAAAAACATTTTGTTAGAAAGGTGTATTATTTGGGGTTAAGATCCAGTAAAAAAAACCAAGTCTTTTTTTAAATTGTCGACGTTTCGGAACTTAATTTGTGCATCCTCAGGACACATATATAGATTCTTTATCCTGCATGAAACCCATATTATCAGTCTTTACCTATTCCGTTTGTCCGCAGATATTTCCGGAATATTAACAAACCGTTAACGTACGAACGTTAACAAACCTCCTGTTGTTATGTTACAGTGGTGTATTATTTGGGGTTAGGGTCCACTAAAAAAAGTCTATTTTAAGCAGTCGACGTTTAAGCAACTTTATTGTTGGATCCTCAGGACACATATACAGTTTCCATATCCTGCATGAACCCCATATTATTAGTCTTTACCTACTCCATTGGTCCGCAGATATTTCCCAGATATTATGTTTCTATGCTTTTCCTTAATGATCTTCTTGTTGTTATGTTAGAGTGGTGTATTTTTTGGGGTTAGGGTCCAGTAAAGAAACAAAAGACGTTTTTAAATTGTCGACGTTTCGCAACTTTATTGTTGCTTCTCAGGACACATATAAATTCTATATCCTGCATGAAACTCATATTATCAATCTTTACCTATTTCCTGGTCCATAGATACTTTGTAGATATTAAGTTTCTAAACGGTTTTCATTAGCGATCGAAATGTCTGGAAGGCCCTTGTCTATTGGCACTGGCATTTTCGACCGCAAACCTCTCAGTGGGACAGTTATTGTCAATATGAGCCATATATCAATAGGAGACGAGTATCTTTTATGGTGAGACCTACTCTACCTCTCAAAAATATAATCCAGAAAGCCTTTTATTTTCTTTTTGGGCAGTCACTTAATCCCTACGTGGGACATACTCTGTATATATATATATATATATATATATATATATATATATATATTATATATATATATATATATATATATATATATATATATATATATATATATATATATATATATATATATATATATATATATATATATATATATATATATATATATATATATATATATATATATATATATATATATATATATATATATATATATATATATATATATATATATATATATATATATATATATATATATATATATATATATATATAATATAAATTTTCGTTTCGCAACTTTATTATTGCATTCTCAGGGCACATTTTATATCCTGCATATACATATGAAACTCGTATTATCAGTCTTTACGTACTCCGTTGATTCGCCAATATTTCCCAGATATTAAGTTTCTAAATGGTTTTCGTTAACAATCTTCTTGTTGTTAGAGTAGTGTATTATTTGGGGTTAGGAAACATCAGCAGACCAACGGAGTAGGTGAAGACTGATAATATGGGTTTAATGTAGGATATAAAATCTGTGTCCTGAGGATGCAGTAAAGTTGTGAAACGTCGACATTTGAAAAAAGTTTTTTTTACTGGTACCTAACCCCAAATAATACATCTCTTTAATATAACAAGACGCTCTTTAACGAAAACCGGTTAGAACAAAATGAAGGCCCAATAAAGTTTTTAAAAAATCGACGTAAAAAATTCAACATGACGTAGCAAAATGGCGGTATGTGTCAATGTAAAAACTACTTATTGAATTTATTTTATTATGCCCAAAAGTCAAGTGTGGCATAGGTAGAAAGAAAATGGTAAAATATTGGTAGGAATCCAATATAATGGAACAAATAAAAATGAAATATGTAACACATAATATATACTGTGACTATGTACGAACTAAATTGGGTCACACTTCACTATTCCTAACAAAAGGAAAAAATCATAACTAGGGAAGTTCCGGGTAAAAAAATTTACCGATTTTTTAGTAATAATTTGTTTAACATTTCACTAAGCTGCCATTTTGCTTCGCTATATTGGATTATACCAAAATGTTACCAGGTCATCCCCATGTGACCTTTAATTTTGACAAAAATTTGAACTCAATCGGGTAAGTAATTTTTTCGCTATGCCTCGACCGACCAACAGGCCAACAGACAGACTGACAGAATAGATAAAACATGTTTTTCGGCACCTTGAAACTTAAAGATCTGAAAAAATCTGGAAAGGTAATTTTTTCACAATTACAGTACTTCCCTTCCAGGAGGGAATTTAAAAATGTATCTTTTTGTTTATTGAAATCCGGCTTGCCCACTAAACTAATGAGATTTCTGTCAGTGACCCCAATTTATTTGGCAACCTGCCATTTATGTGTGATTCATGTGTAGCCGCAGAATATAGATTTACTACGATATATTCTTAAAGAAAATATAATGGGTAACAACTGGTCAGGGCAGAATATTCTATGTAAAAAAAATTAACCGTCCACAATTCAATGATACTCCAGAGGAGAAAGCTTCCTGGTGATGTTTAGATCATCTATTAGGCGAATAGTTTTTTTGGACAAAGTCAAGAATGTTAAGCGTTGAAGGAAAGGCATATTCTCTGTCTCTCTCTCTTGGTAACTCTACAACCCTGTGTGAGTTTGGGCTGCAAGTACTATTTGCTTCTATTGGGCCCTGTTATACATGGCTTCTTGCCAGTTAGTCACGCCCTTGATTTCCAGATCCTTGATGATGTTGTCTCTCCATCGCATTCTGGGTCTGCCCGGGAGTCTTCTTCCTACTGATACTTCTTCCCAAGCAACTTTTATCAGCCTGTCGTCTGGTACCCTCTGTACGTATCCTGCCCATTGTAATGTGAGGGATTTTATTTCATTTATGATGTCTGGTTCTAATTCGGCGTTTGTTCTTATACGATACTGTCCTGAGCTGGGGTCGCGTACCGCGCCAAAGATTCTTCTTAGAATTTTCCGTTCGAATCTCTGGAGGTTTATTCCTTTGAAGAAAACCGATACCAATTCAATGTAAGAAGAGCAAATCACTTTAAGAACTATATGAAATGTACCTTAACTAACCCCCGAACTCTGTGATTTTAAGCAGGTTCAAAAACAAACGTAATCGATATGTTAAAGCAGCGTTGTTAAAACAGTTTTGATGCAATATATTACATTATAATCATAAATTAACTGTTTCTAGTATTATACGTGGACTACATAAACAGAAAATTCCAAATTACAATATTTTTGAGATAAGGAGAAAGAGAACACTTACTTGATGATAAACAAGCTGAACCTTCAATGGCAACATACGCACAAGATCATAAGGTACAATAAAAACTCCTTCTATTTTCCCTTTCGTGATGGGGACAAAACGATCTTCACTTACATTGACGTACCGATCCTGAAGCTTTCTTGTTAAAAATTCGCCCCAATATGCAAATGTGTGGATGGGCATTTTGCTTTCTCTAAGTTCATCAATTGTATCAATGTGTCTCGTTTGGTTTGGATATATTAGAAATGTTGTTATCCAGCCTGAAATGTCGATTTTTGCAATTATCATTAAATTCTCCTAATCCTACTAGAAAATAAATCGCCAGAGGCACTACCATCAACCCGAAACAACTTACGTTCTTATGATTAACAGAAGTGGTTCATTATTATCAAAATTAGAAAATTGGAAACATTAAATATACGATTTGATTGAAAATTAAATTATTACCGAAACGAAACAAAAGAATCGCATATTGAACTGCAAACAAAACTCCACTGCTTATATATATATATATATATTTTTTTTTTCGGTGCTATTTTCTTGGTTTTTGGTCACTTTTTAAAGGAAAAATGTTTTTTATTTTTTAATCATATTTATTTTGACTGACGTTTCAACCTAGATTCGGTCTTTTTCAAAGTCTAAAATAGAGGAGACAATTTTGTTTTTCGTAAAATTACATAGATTTTTTTAATACCTTACCAGGAACGAAAATAAATCCAACTGTCGTTCCTGGTAAGTTATTAAAAAAATCTATGTAATTTTACGAAAAACAAAATTGTTCTTCTCTATTTTAGACTTTGAAAAAGACCGAATCTAGGTTGAAACGTCAGTCAAAATAAATTTGATTAAAAAATAAAAACATTTTTCCTTTAAAAAGTGACCAAAAACCAAGAAAATAGCACCGAAAAATATATATAGTAGAACTAGGTCAAAGAAAACAAAAATAAATACTAAGTTATATATATACATATATATATATATATATATATATATATATATATATGTATATATATATATATTTATACATGTTCTCTGTTTCTTGTAAGGTAGTTGTGTAAGTATTCGTGGTTTGGATAGTTCTCAATGTTATCTCTCATGTACGTTAAACACTGAAAGATATAAATACATGGCACAGTTAGGATCTTTAAATAATAAAATTTTTCCTACAATCGGCCCTGAAGTTTAAGCTATCAATAACTCGTACTGCTTTTCTCTGAAAAGCGAATATTCAGGGCAAAGCATTTCTCGAGGCAATGCGTGCATGGTACACCGACAACATAACACTCTCAGACACCACATATACAATATTTCTTAAAGCATATACACGCAATCTTACCACAAACTGCATCGATGTGCGCATTCCATGTCATTTTCGGATCTATATAAATCCCCAAGAAACAAACCGAATCTAGAGTTTCGACTCCTTGAAGTGACCTAAGTGCTCCCAATATCATTAATGTAAATAATAAAGAGCAGCGGCCCCAGCACCGAACTCTGTGGCACGCCGCAGAGCACATCTTCCACATCAGAAACAAGACCATTTATGTCAACAAATTGCTTCCTACCGGTCAGACAGGAAAAAAGGGTGTAATACTGTTTTCACCAAAATTATAGAACCTCAATTTACTAATCAATAACATGGGAGACATACAATCGAAGGCCTTTCTAAGATCGCAAAATAAAGCCTCTATGTGGTCCCCCTTTTCAAATCCCGCATTTACTACTTCAATAAGCTTATTATATCATTGTTGTTGACCGAGAGCCTCTAAAACCAAACGGCATAGAATGAAATAAATTATTTACTTCAAAATAAATAAATATTCTACTTTTTAAAGCCTTTTCGAACAACTTCGAAAATATTGGTACTATTGAAATTGCCCTATAATTTGTAATTTGATCAGTAGGACCTTTTTTATGTATGGGTACAACCCGAGCTATTTTTGAAACAGAGGGATACACAGAATCTCTAATACACAAATTTAAGAGTTTAATTAGTGGCCCGACCACTTCATTTATAATATATTTGATAATTTTACTATTTAAGCCATGATAGTCGCGGCTATTTTTGTTGTTTATATCATTAAGTAAATCCCTGACCTCAATAAATGATACTTCGCTAATCAAAAAGTGGGTGTTACCCAGCCTGTGTTGATGGGACTGCATGTAAGTTCTCATATAGTCTTCAGATGCTGTATCACACTCAGGCAAACATTCAACTAATCTATGCAGTATGTTAATGAAAAAATGATTGACTTCACTTGGCACAAGTTTACAATTATAATCTCGATTTTTATTTCCTAAATTTGAATTATGTTTAGCTTTGTCCCACAAAGATTTAGGACTATAATTATGGTCTTGCAAGTATCTATCATTAGGTAGGTTTTTTGCCTTTTTTAGTTGTGCGCGATAATATCTTGAAAATGTTTGTGAAATTTTTCTCCAGTGAGAAGAATTATAGGTATGGGCTAGATCCCTATAAAAGTTTAATGTTTCCCGAATATTTCTAAGACTATCATTAAACCATGAAACTAATGGTTTATGTTAGAAAGTTTTTTTCTGGAAAAGCCAAGTCAGCACAGTTTTTAATAAAGGTCACAAACACAAACTGTGATTGGTCTGCAGGTTGCGGCTTGCAGACTGGTTGGTTCTGCATAGGCCTTCACAGTCTCATGCAGAACAAAATCAGCCAGAATTGCTAGGTGGTCCAAAAAACCTAGGTCAGTTACGTTACCTTTACAATCATACATATTTGTTAGACCATTGTCCAAGCATGCATTACCTCTTGTATTTTCTTTTATCAAAATATTTAGGCCATATGAAGAGATCAAGTTCTTTAAGTTCTGTGTTTGAGTGCTATTATTATTAAAGTTTATGTTGAAATCCCCATTTATAACGATCGAAAATTGAAGTTCAGTTATTGTGTGTAGAATTTGTGACATTATATCAAGAAATGTGTTAAAATTACCTGTAGGGGGTCTATACACTGTAATAATTAACATTTTATAGATGTCTGATCGGATAGCACAGAACTCAAAATCCATTTCAATGGAGAGTAGTGATATATCACCCCTAGAATAGAAAAAACTTGATATTGAATCGATAGTGGCCAATGCAATGCAAAAGTGAGATTTGATTGGGTAATTTAATATTTTTAATTGACTAATTGCAGCATCTGTTATCCAGTGTTCACTGAAGCATAAGATATTGTATTTAACATCAAGCGTTTCAATCTGCAATAATTTTTATTAGTATTGTTCAGAATATTTAATTTAGAATAGCTGACGGAATTTTGTTCATTTATTTGTGAAAATGTAAGATTGTTAAAAAGTCTTTGGGTTTTTCAAAATTAGAGCGTTTGATGCCAACATTTTGTGGCCAAAAGTTCCGGTCATACACTTCTTCTTTTTTAGGCGTATAGCAGCTACAACTAGAAATCTCTTTAGCTGCTGCAGATTTGATGGAATTTCTCTTACCAATTATTTCTTCATTGTTTAATTTTGCTTTGTTCTTTATATAGTCCAAAACTATGGATTCATCGGCCATTATTTTATCTCTATTTATATACATCCAAAGATTTCTGTCTTCTCCGACAAATTTATTTTCTTCTGCATTGGTTTGTCTTGTCCTAAACATTTGCGAAAGCCCCTTCTTCTGCTTATCTGAACTTTGCCAAGATTGCTGTTTGTTATACCGTGACAAATTGCTATTTCTACCGTGTTTATTTCCTATATTTCTTAATCTTCTAAAAGCCGGTGTATTTTGTTGAAAACGGTCATTTGTTTATGTGCTAATTTCAAATAGGTCGTGGCTAGACTCCGGTCTGCGACGGTTGTCATTTATAAATATACGTTCACTGTGTTCCATGATTGCCAACCGTTTCACGCTTTCAAAGTCACTGCGTACGAGTTCAGCTTCAAGTTCATCCGGGCGTATTGGCAAAACACTTTCAGCGGTTTTAGAAATATGCTCATTACTTCTCGCCGGTGACGCCGTTTTTTCAAATTCAAGGTTACGAGCGTCAACTATTATTGCATCCTTGTTTGTTCAGTTTGTTGTGGTTGTGATTGGTTGTTTTTTTTTTGTTGTTGAAATAACGAAATTCTTTCAAGGAGCAAACCATTGTTTACTCTTAAGACATTATTTTTATCTTCCATTTCGGTAACGAGCCTTTTTAATAAATCGTTTTCTAGAACTAATTTACTGATACCTTTTTCTTCATTTTTTTCACTCTGGACCAGATTACAGCAAATTACTTTATTTTTGTCCAGTCTTTGGAACTTTTTTGCACGGCTAATACAGCTGATATGATATGGGTCATAGCAGTTTACACACATATAATTTCCCACAATATTTTAGCACTGGTAACAATTTTGAATCAAATTTTCACTAACTTTTGCACTACTTTTTTCATTTTTATCGCTACTATATCCACTATTTTTACTACTAATCTTCTCGACGTCCGCTTCCGCGTCTGTATCAATAGCGGCCATCTTTGCTATATAATATATATATATATATATATATATATATATATATATATATATATTATTAACCATGTATCAATATTCTGTTAACTATTTTCTTGGGTATAGGTTAACTCATTGGTTTCAGGGGCATATCCTTGGAGTGGTTTAGGTCCTATCTATCGGAACGAGTCCAGACAGTCTCATTTAATGATGATATTTTCTGATTGTTTTTACTGTATGTAAATGATTTGCCACAGGTTCAAATAAATGGGCTCTTCACTGTGTTTGCGGATGACACAACCATTCAATGGCATGATGTGGATTTAGCCAGACTAATTAACAGTATTTCAAAGGACCTAGTGGCTGTTAAAAATTGGTGTGATTCTAACTGCCTCTGTTTTAACACATTGAAAACGAGTATTCTCTATTTTAGGTGTGTTGTTCAAGATATATGTATTGATTTAAGGTGGTAAAGAGTAGTCTGGGTTTTGTTATGGCCAAAAATGCTTATTATGCTGTAACTGAACCTCACCTTCGCTATGGCATTGCGTTTTGGGGTACATGCCCTCAATTTTTATTCACATCTGTGTTTTTACTTCAAAAGAGGGCAATTCGTTATTTTTGTGGCGCAAAAGTTCGGGACCCTGCCGTTGTTTATTTCGCCACTTTGGAATATTGACTCTGTACTCTATATTCATCCTAGAGACGGTAACGTTAATCTTTAAAAAGTATAGGGATGAACTGAACGAGATTGGACCATATCCGTCCCGACGTCCCTTTTCATAAAAGCTTCCAATACCGCACTCGAAGCTAGTAAAAAAGTCTTTTTTCTATGAAGGCAAAAAGCTCTTTAACCATATGCCTATGGAAATTCGAAAAATTAATTGTTTAAATAAATTCAAGACAGCAGTAAAAACACCTGGGTCATATTATACCTTGGAAGAGTTTTATGGCACAGTTTTTAACTGAAATATATGTATTAATTTTAATGTATTTGTTATTTTTTAAATTTATGTGCTTTTTGAAGTTTTAATTTTGTTCACCCACGCTTTTTTTTTAATTTAGATTTTTTTTTCTTGTGAAAATCTGTTGTTGGTGTTAAGTTTATATTTAGGTGTTTTCTTATATTTGTGACTTTGTATATGTATTGTGTATGTATGGTTGTATTTATTTATCTATGTATGTGTGTATGTATATATGTATATGTATATGTGTATGTATATATATATATATATATATATATATATATATATATATATATATATATGTACAAACCATTATATTATTTTATTTTATTACCTATATTATTAGTAATATTTTTATTGTTTTATCAAGGATTTGTTAACAACTTCTAGTTAAAACATTAAAGCTATTTTTTTGACTTTGACTTTGAGTTTGACTCATTAAAAAATAAATCTATTATTTACATTGATGATTACAAGATGAACATTTATTTTCTTAAATAAAAACATATAAAGTTAATACTGTAAAATTTAAAATGATTAAAAAACGTTCACTCAAAAAAAATTGCATTAAAAACAAAAGAAGACCGTAAAAAGAAAAATACATTTAAAACAAATTAAGATTATACATAGTACGCACCTTCGAAACATGTCGATTTTAAGAATGTTTTGAGATAACAGTGATTTCGATAGGTGTGGAATTCTGCTAGTTTGTATATAAAAACGAAGACATTTTTTTCTTGTCGTTTTTATTTACTTGGATTTTTATTGATATACAGATTTTGGGTTTATGCTATTACTGAAATGTACAGGGTTTAATGAGAGAAATAGTTTATTTTTATTTAGATTAATTTACTTAGATATCAGATTATGATAAATTTGGTTTAGATTATTGATGTCTTTTTCATCGTTGACGGCATCTTTCTCCTTTTTAATTTCTATCATTTCTTTTATTGAGTGTTTACGATAATTAGTTTCTTGCTCTTTATCATAAACATTAATTATAAGACATTGTTAACAAACAAAATAGCAGACTCGCACGTATTTTTTAGTTAGTTTTAAAGCAATTTTCTTTCTCAAAATCAATAAAGAAGGTAAAATTGAACAAAAATGAAAAATAGTTTTTTTTGATAAAGGCAATTGCTTACGAGAGTTTTGGCTTTGAAATATAAAATATGCATTTTTTGAAAGCCCGTTTCTCCGAAAGCCAATTAAATATTTTGTTAAAGGCTCATAGACTGCTTCTTAATGATGCTGAATAAGAATCTAAGGTCATCATTTCCATACACAAGTAACTAATATTTGAGAAAAAAATTACATCTTTTTTCCCACCTGTGCTCCCACGCCAGTGGGCGATGTCAAAGTTGAGTGTGACGGATTTTAAATCCAAACATAGTATGAAAATTTAAAACTAATCTGATAAGTAATTCTTGAGATACTTCTGAAAAGTGGATCACACAGTATATATATTTTGGAAAAACATATTAGGCAACAATTTACCTTGAAACGGATTTTATTTTCTTATTTAGTAACCCCAGACCACCTAATTTTTTTATTCTTAATAAAAGTTGACTTTTTTGGTGTTGGGATTCAAAAAATTAAAAAAATAGCAGTTTGAATTTTAAGATTTCATAAGAATTCAAATGTTTAACAAATATAAGTTATTAAAAAAAAAAACACTGCTTAAGACCAGTATGTTAATATAGGAAACGAAACCACAAAACATACTAAAGTAAGCGACTTTATTTAGGTATCCGATATCCTGTATAAAGCAAAAGATAAAATACCACTATCAATGGCCGCGTTCACCCGCCTAATCGCTCAGTGATCGCTCTGAGAGCGGTACCCTGAACGAGCTATTTAATCTTGCTACTTCGATAGCGTGTCGTTGAGCGGACGCCATGTTATGTATCGTATTTTATTTTTGCTACTTAACTGAGCAACGATCAGCTGATATAACAAACGAGATGGCGGCATGTAATGTAAACATTATGAGCAATAATTATACAATGTAATAATAAACCAGAGCAATAACAGGTTTTTTAATCTTTTTTTTTTAACACAAAATACAGAATGTATTATTCAAACAAATTTACTAGCATGTTTCTTTTAATTTCAACCCTTCATTGTTCCCGTTGTCCCATATTCTCATTCTCATCAAGGTTATGTCAAGAAATATCTGCTGCATTCGAAATCTCTAAAAACTGTTCAAACCATTGCTATTATTTGAGCGCTACTTTGATGATCGATAGCCAACGAGCGATCAGGCGGGTGAACGCGACCATTAAGTCCCCCGTATTCCTAACAAAACATCTTCTCCGAGGTCATGTTCAAGTCAAGAACAAAATTCGATTGAAACATATTAGATCTTTTCAAAATTTGAGCAGAATTCATGTATTCTATTTAATAACCGCCATCTTGCATTCGTACCAAAATTTTACCAGTTCAGTCCTACATAATACTTGATTTTCACCAAAATGTTACCAGGTCATCCCCATATGACCCTTAATTTTTAACCAAAGTCAATCGGGTAAGTAGCTTTTTAGCTACACAGACAGACAGACCGACGAAATTGAGAACACATATTTTTCGGCATCTAGGGACTCTGAAACGTAAAGATATGAAAAAATCTCGAACGGTGATTTTTTTCACGATTACAATACTTCCGTTTTATGCGGGAAGTAAAGAAACGTAAATTTCAACCCTACAAAGTTCACCTTATACAAGAACTTAATGTAGATGACCTAGATCGCAGGTTAAAGTTCTATGAAGAAACATTACATTAATTGTAACGCAACCAAATTAATTCTATCGGACATGTTTTAATGACGAAGCTTTTTTGTGAACGACACGGTCAACAGATGAAATGAAATGTTACGCGCAGTTAGAATGCTGGAAGAAGGAAGGCGGCAAATCGATGTCGCAACGGTTTTGGGCATTTCACAAAGTCTAATATCAAGAATGTTAGCATAGAACTACCGGCGATATGGGAGATCGTCATCTAATATGGCATTGCATAACTACACCTCGGTAAGGTAGATACATTCTTTTCAACACTCCAGTCAAGAAATCAATTTCACAAACTCACATTGTGGCCGTTTTAAGAAGTAGCAGCCAACGTTCTCAGTGTTAGAGCATAGTAACTAGCTTCTTAGCTACGCCAGGAATTAATAGACAGTCTGATCGACGGAATTGAGAGAACAAATTTTTGGCATCTAGAGACGCTAAAACTTGAAGATCGGTGATTTTTTCACGATTCAAAAATTTTATTTGGTCGCTTTTTTGTTCCGCTATCTCGACTTGGTACCACAATTTTACCAGTTCTTTTCTATGCCAGAATTAATTCTTGCAAAAAAAATTGAAATCAATTTATCAAGTAAGCATTTTTTCGGGTTGAATTTTTAAATATTTCATTAAGCCGTCATTTTGATTCGCCACCTTAGATTCGTACCAAAATTTTACAAGTTGGTTCTTACGGCCTGCATATCTGTCCTACAATTTACACTTAATGAAAAATAAAATTTGGACCTCTGCCTTCCACACAATTTTTCTGGCTATGCCAGTGTTATTTTGTTGTCCCCATGTTTTTTAAACTAAGAAAACGGTTTAGAAGTGTTAATTAATTAATTTTTAATAATTATCCGTAAACTGCCAAATAACCATGACTACTTTTATATCGACGTTTTGTTTGTTTTGTAAACTATTTTGTCATTTAAGACAAATAATGTTACTAAGAATTTACGCAGTCGTGAAAATCTAAAAGTCTTTGGCTCTGTGCGGCAAAATTTAAGCTGGAATATTTTGATCTCTCCCCCTCTCTCTCTTCCTCTCCTCTCTCTCTCGCTCTTGCTCTTGCTCTCACTCTCGCCCTAAATTAACACATAAACGAAGAGCTCGAAAAGGTTGAGGCGACTTCCTGATTTTTCCTCCTCTTTTAGTAATACTGGAAATGTGAATATTTATGAGATTCAAGCCCCTTTACATAACCAAATAAACAAAACAAATACAAAGCGAGAAGTCAAAAATTGTGACACTTCATTTGAAAATGTCGATATAAGCAGTGTAGTCTGTCAGTGGCGTATTTAAGGCGGGGGTTTAGGCTTAAAAACCCCTTAGAGCCAGTTTTACTTAAGCTAAAATGAAATTAGTGAGGAGTAAAGACTGTTTTTTTAAACGTTCATGGGTTAAAAATCCCCCCCAGCGCTAGTTTTACTTAAACTAATAGCATAAAGTAAAGACTTTATTTTTAGTCGTCCATTTACTTGTATAAATCCAATTACCTATAAATCAGTAGGTGGGAACTTTCTATTTTGTTTTGTTTAGTTGTGGAAATCTTTTGATCTGCCCTTACTTAGATTAGTTGAATCTCTCAATCAACGTAGTCTAATGACTTCATGTACAAAGAAGCAACTTCTATATGTGCCACTGGTCCATGTTATCTGCGTATGATGGAATTCGTTACGAGGAACGTTCCCGGGTAAAGGCCAATTTGGGGATCTTTTGTTTTTTTTTTGACCGTCTGCCGGTTTCTTTGTCTCTCTGTCAGTTCATGACATAGCTTAAAAGGTACTTACCCAATTGACTACAAATGTTGGTCAAAAATTAAGGGTCATATGGGGATGACCTGGTAATATTTTGATAAAAATCCAATATGTCGAAATATAAGGCGGTCTAGTGAACGTTTCACTAAAAAAAGTTATTACTGAAAAAACTAATTATCCAATTTACCTCAAATTTTGCACAAATATCAAGTGTTATATAGGAATGAACTGAGTTATGGGAACAGCCAACACAGCACCTTATGATGGGAAACTGTAACGATGAGATGTTCCACGGAAGATGAAAACCGCTGACATACAATTATTCTCATATAAATACTTTTTGTAAACATGTTAAGGCGTCTTTAAGCCACTAACTGTTGTACCGGTTAATTAAAGTCCGTATTTTTCAAATTTTGAGTTTTTTTTAAAAAGTCATTCGTACAGGTAAAACCTAAAACTGGCGCAGTCGGTAGGATTGTCCAAAGCGTTTCGACAAAAATCGCGAATAGCGTCCGTATCGACGGTTAATTTGGACATCCGAAAACGCGAGTGACTCAAGAAATAACCAAATTTGGAAAATAAAAACAAGTCCAGGGATCAAGAGACACACATCGCTCAACGTCCTATTGGCAAAACTTAGGATAGGAAGTCCAGGGATCAAGAGACACACATCGCTCAACGTCCTATTGGCAAAACTTAGGATAGGAAGACCAGGGATCAAGGGACAAACATCGCCCAACCTCCTATTGGCACCCTAGCTTTAAGAAGAAAACCCTAGCTGTAAGAAAATTCAAGACAGAAAAACAAGCATCGTTTCAACCCTCGTAGGCTAAGAAGAAAATCATCATCACCCTAGAAAATAAGTGCTTCAGGAATGAAAATAATAATATTCCTAATGTAAGTTAAAACCATTTTGTATACAATTTTTGCTCACGTGTATATATTGCTCATATTTGCGTATTTTCGTAAAAAAGTGAATTTTAAATACATTTTTCAAATTTTCGCTTTTTCACAAAAATCTATTTTAATTTTAATTTTCCCTAATTTTTATGTCTGACTCTGAACGAGAACTTGAAGATATCATAAATTTGTTTAGACTCACAAATATTAATAATACTAATTTAAGAAATAACAGAATGGAACAACCACAAAATGCCGCAGGCGTAAATTACCAACTATTACGTTTATATATAGATACAATTCCTACGTATGATGGTAACCCACATACACTTTCAGTTTTTATAAATAATTGTTCTAGCTTAATAAACAATTTTTATAAAGAAGGCGATAACGCACATAACAATTTTATAGTACGAGCCATCATTGGTAAATTATCAGGTCGAGCATTAAGTTTAATAGGTTCTAGGATTCATGAATTAAATACGTGGCAAGACATAAAAATTGCATTAGAATTAAGTTTTGGTGATCAAAGAAATTTGGATTGTTTAGTACAAGATTTAATAACATTAACACCTCAAAAAAATGAAACACCATATAATTTCGGTATGAGATGCCAAGACGCACGCTCTTTAATTTTTTCAAAAATAAATTCAATAATTATGACTCCAAACGAAAAAAGAGTTAGAGTACAAAACTATGAAGATTTAGCTTTAAAAACATTTATAAGAAGCTTAACAGGCCAACTACAAAATAATGTTAGATTAAGAAACCCAGACAGTTTAGAAAAAGCAATGTCTCTAGTAATAGAAGAAGAAAATTTTCTTTATAGTCAGAATCGTAGTCATTCATTAAATACACAAAATTTTCGCCCAAATCAAAGAATAACGCCTATAAATGCAAATATAAATTTTTCAAAACCCATTAATTACCAAAATAATCGAAATACAAACTCGATACCAAATCCTACACAACCAAACTTTAATTATTTAAGACCCTATTTAATAATAATTTTTTCAGACCACAATACCCTAATTTTCAACCAAGACCTATAATGCAAAATCAAACACCATTTCAATTTAGACCAAATAATTTCCCAACACAAAAACATCCATATTTTATGCAAAGACCTAGTCAAATAATTAGAAACCAACCGATAAATAATCAACCACAATTTAATTACAATAGAAACCAAAACCAACCCCGAAATCAAAGGCTTGATGAACCAATGGACACATCATCAACCAACACTAGACAAAAACCCAAATTTACTGTAACTGAACTACATCTGCAAGATGTACAAAATAATGAAAATCATGAAAATCAATATTTTGACCCAAATTTTTATTATCCAAATAACGAAATTGAAAATCAATATTTCGACCAAAATTTTATTAACAACGAAAATTATATATACGAAAATCAACCTGACCTACCCTATCATAATTCTCATTACGACGGATATTATGACCATGAACCTCAGTATTATAATTATTCCAATGCGAATATGAATTGTTATTCAAACGCAGAAAACCCACCGAACGATACATACGTGCAATCTAATATTAATAACTTAGATTATATTTCACGAGAAACTGATAACAGTAAAGATGCAAATTTTATTACGGAGAGCCGAGCAAACTCGATACCTTAATAAACACTAATATTACGACAGCTAATCTGCCTCACATATATGTTCCTGAATTAAATGCAAACTTTTTAATAGATACAGGGAGTACCAAAAGTTTAATGTCTCCAGAAATTGTTCAAAAATTTTATAAAAATTATATTTTTAATGAAAACTTTCAAATTCAAACAGCTCACATGATATCAAATCATAATCAAGTAATTTTTATTCCAGTTTTTAAATTATTTAACGTAAATGAAAAACACAAATTTTATATTTTTGATTTTAGTAAAAAATATGATGGATTAATAGGAGTAGATTTATTAGACCAACTAAAAGCCGTCGTAGACGTCAATAAAAGACAAATTATAACACCAAATGTTAAGATACCAATAATTTATGAACGCGAGGACGAATCAAAAAAAGAAAACGATTACACACTAAAAAATTATTTCATAGAAATTCCAGCAAGAACAAAAAAAATTGTTAAATTACCCGTAAAATACGAAAAAGGTTTATGTCTTATTGACTATATTAAATTTAGCGATCAAATCGAATCCCCACAAGCTATTACCAATATAGAAAATTATTTTGCTTTTACTACAATAACAAATGGACGCAACGAAGATATTAAGATAAATATTTTCGAACCCCTAGATACCGAACTTTTAAATTGTAACGAACTAAATTTTATAGAAAAAATGGAAGTCGATAATAACATCGAAATCAATCAATCTCAAGACAATTTATTGAAATCTATCTTAAAAAATTTGCGATTAGAACACTGCAATTTAGAAGAACGTAAAGCTATTAGAGATTTATGTTTTGAATTCCGTGATATATTCTATTGCGATCAAATACCTCTAACCTTTACAAATCAAATCCAACATAAGATTAGATTGACTGACGACTCACCAATTTTTACAAAAACATATAGGTACCCAGAAATACATAAAAACGAAGTCAGAACACAAATAAAAAAAATGTTAGACCAAGGTATTATACAAGACTCTGTTTCCCCATGGTCAAGTCCAATTTGGATCGTGCCCAAAAAAATGGACGCTTCCGGAAAACGCAAGTGGAGGCTTGTAATCGATTATCGTAAGCTCAATGAACGCTCAATTAATGACAAATATCCAATTCCCAATATTGCCGATATTCTCGATAAACTTGGCAAAAGTCAGTATTTTTCAACCCTTGATTTAGCCAATGGATTCCATCAAATCGAAATGAGTCCCGAAGATATTCAAAAGACCGCATTCTCTACAGAAAACGGGCATTACGAATTTAAACGCATGCCCTTTGGCTTAAAAAACGCGCCATCAACCTTTCAAAGAGTGATGGATAATATTTTAAGAGGTATACAAAACGAAGAATGTCTCGTTTATCTTGACGACATTGTAATATTCAGCACGTCACTACAAGAACATATTCAAAGACTAAAAAACGTATTTACTCGATTAAGACAAGCAAACTTTAAAATACAACTTGACAAATCCGAATTTTTACGAAAAGAAGTAAACTATTTAGGACATGTCATTACCCGCGAAGGAGTAAAACCAAATCCTGACAAGATCATTGCAATCAAAAATTTTCCCCTTCCAAAAACCCCTAAAGACATAAAAAGCTTCTTAGGACTGGTAGGCTACTACAGGAAATTTTTGAAGGACTTCGCCAAAATAACTAAACCCTTAACCCGTTGCCTAAAAAAAGGTTCTAAAATAATTCACGATCAAGATTTCATTGAATCATTCAATACATGTAAAAATCTATTAATTAACGCACCCATATTACAATATCCCGACTTCTCGAAACAATTTATTCTAACAACCGATGCATCAAACATAGCCCTAGGCGCTGTTTTATCACAAGGAACTATAGGTTCTGACAAACCCATTGCATTCGCCTCAAGAACCCTTAACGAAAGCGAAACTCGATATAGCACTATCGAAAAAGAATTACTCGCAATCGTATGGGCATGTAAATATTTCAGACCATACTTATTTGGCCGGAAATTTACCATATACACAGATCATCGCCCCCTTGTTTGGCTATTCAAACTACGAGAACCAAACAGTAAATTAGTAAGATGGAGATTAAAACTAGAAGAATTCGATTATGACATAATTTACAAAAAAGGCAAATTAAATACTAATGCCGATGCCCTATCTAGAATCCAAATCAATGCCATAGAAAACCAATCAATGATTAATAATCCTGGCAATTTCGAACAAGATCAATTCGAAAGTCTAGAATATCTGCGTACTATTGCCGAAAGTTTTAGTACCCTAGAATCAAACCCTCCTATTCAAAACCAACCTTCAACTAGTAAAGAAATAAATAAAAGTCCAAAAAAAATACAAATCTTGTCTGATATACAAGTTAAACCGCCGAAAAAACAACATGAAAATAATTCTGATTTACAAACACAACAATACTTTCAACGAAACAACTAATAGAGGAATTAGAATTTTAGACGAAATCATAAATAATAAAGTAAGCCAAATTTTAGTTTTTCCGCATGTATATCCCAAATTAGACGTAAAACAAGAAAATTATGAACATCATAAAATAATTACTGTAAAAATTTCAAACACCAACAATGAACAATTAATTTTACAATTTTTACGAGACTACACAATGTCCGAAAAAACATATTGTATATATTTTCATAGACCTGAACTATATATAAAATTTAATGAAATATATCTTAATCATTTTTCCGAGAAAGGACCAAAATTAATACGCTGTACCAAAATGGTTAACACCATAACTGACAAAGAAGAACAACTTATTCTAACAAAAAATCATCATGAAGGAAAAGTAAACCACCGCGGAATCTTAGAAACCCTAGAATACCTTAAACGCAATTATTACTGGATAAACATGAAAACAACTATTTCACAGTACATAAATTCATGCGACATTTGTCAAAGAGCAAAATATGCCAGAAAAAAGCCCTATTCACCACTAATGCTCACAGAAACGAGTAGTTATAATATGGGAGCGCCTCCTCCTCCTCCTCTTCCTCTCTCTCATGTCCCTCATTCTTAACTTCCTCCCCTTTTATTCTCATTCGCATCATATTTTTAATTTTTTCTCTTTGTTCTCCCACATTTGATTTTGCATTCTTAAGTCTTATAAATAGGTGCATCATGATCATTTTAGTATGCCGAGGCACATTTACTAAGCTGTGCTCGAGTTGCGTAAAAAGTTATTTTTGAATTTTTCCACCAATTTTGTATAAAACAAAAAGAAAAAATGTGTCAAGTAATAAGTGAATTATGTGTAATCGCGAAAAATTAACTACAACTATCAGACAGTTAAAAGTTAAATATCTCAATTTCTTTGAAGTGATTTCGAAAGATGAATACACCAAGCTGTTTTATCCACTGAAACGAGATTATTTGGAAGCAATTGACTGTTGTGATGATTATTTAGAAGGAATTATAAGCCTTACTACGTTTTTCAATACATTTGGGAAATCATACTTTGTAGGAGAATTAAGCCACCTAATAGAATTTATAGGAGAAGATTGCCAATTTATACCTGCTATTATTGCAACCCAAAAGAGGTTTCAATTATACGAAGATAAAAAACAGGTATTATCAAAGAAAGTTAATCCTATTCGCAAGAGACGTCCCCCTACATATTTAAAATATTATGTTAAATAAATGAAATGGCTGAGTTGCTGATTGCAGTTAAATTATTAGAGGAGAAATTTAGTAATCTTTCAAAAACCTATTTCTCATATTGTATGGCAAGTGGTCCGGAGTGGATAGACTTTTATTGTAATCAATCTGAGGAATTCGTAAAGGCTGCCCTCTGTTGCAACAAATACATTGAAACATTAAATTTTTTTCAACTTATTCAAGATCTAAAAGATATTGGCTTTGGTTACTATTTAAAAGACTTGAAGCAATTTATTGACGAGGATACTATTCTTCAAGAAATTGAAAAGGAAGAATAAATTTAATAATATTTACAATGGAGCAAATGGTTACTGAAATGTATGAAGAGTTTATTATATCTGCTGCATACTTCCAATATTTATCAATTGTAGGCGAAGAAGACGCAGAAGCACAAGATTTGTCAGCATATGTTAATAATATAGATCGAATGAAACAATGTAAATTAGCCGCTAAATTTTGTAATGATTATTTAAAATATAAAAATGAGTATGAACTTTTAAATGAATTTAGAAAATTAGATTTAAGGTATCATATTAATTGTATTCAATCATGGTTGGTTAATGCAAAATAAAAAGGTAATTAATTTTTTTTTTTATATTTTTATTCATTCATAAAACAATTGTCATATAAAAATAACACATTTGTCAAAGCACACATACAAGGTGATTTTGAATGATAGAAGCATTTTGGTTCCATTAGCTTTAGCGCTGGTTGTTCATCTATTTCAATCACATGCTTTTTAGAATATTTCTGTATAAAATCCTTTTTTTCGCTTCCTTTTACAAAAACAAAATCTGCTTTCTTCGTAAGTGTTTCAATTATTTTTGGGAAATGATGTAATGGAGTAAATCCATTATTCCAATGTATACAATGATAATTTTTCGTTAACCATACCGCCTGCTTGTGACAATCAGGTGAAAGAAACTCCATTGGAAAAGGCTTTTTAAAAATGTAATGAGTCATTTCATAACCATCAAAAGCTGCAAGCTCTTTCGGTATAAATTTATTTTTTTCATCTTTGAATCCTTGAATATCTATAACCAATCTCATATTTTCAAAGCAGCAAATTTTTTAATGAGACTTTTTTTACTTGAATAATTTGCAATTTCTTCTTTCAGTTGATTAATTTTAAAAATAAATTTTTCAATTTGTAGTTGTAGTTTTGATGTCATGATTAAAACTAAAAGCTTTTGAAAATTTCTTTAAATTAAATCGAAATATGAAAATAGTGGGGATAAAGTTTATAATTGTTTCACAATTTTAGTAAGAGGGTTGTAGCTAAATAATTTGTCATGTAAAATAAGACAATAAGCAGAAGTATCTTTTTTAATTGCATTGTGTGTCTCAAATTCAATTCTCATTACTACGGATCCCGTTTGAATTGTTTCTTTTTGATGGGAGCAATCAATATGTGTAATAGGACTAATGTTTTTGAATTGTTCAGGATTAAAAATGGGTTCATTTGGAACACCATAATAAGACTGTCTAAAGTTGGCAAACATTTCGTATAAAGCAGAAAATTTGTTTTCTTCGAAATTTAAGTACAAATCGTGATAAGGATATCTTTCAGAATTTAAATATACTCTAATATTTGACAAGGTAATATTGTCAAATTTACTCATATCTTTAACAATTTTCCCTTTTCTGTTTTCTTGAAAGCCAATCACAACATGACGAGGAGCTTCTAGTTTACTAGTTGTTTTTACCGGCCATGTGTGACGGGTTGTTTCGGTTAGAGAAGAATATTCAACAAGTTCCCAACTCCTGAATCCTATCAATATATCTTTATTTGATTCTAATATTTTTGATAGAGCAAGTTGTTGTGGCATATCAACTAGAATGTGAGGAACTTTCCAATAAATTTTATCGAAAGTAACCAATGGAGTGTCAGGAGCAGTAACAAGGTGTGCCGGATCTTCTTTGAAAATAACACCATCTAAATCATCAGTTGATCTAATAAGAACCAATTCCTGTTTCATATTCATAATAATTTTTCTGTAATCTTCAAAAAATCCTAAAAGCATTTTTAGTGGTATGGATACGGAGAATTTTCCATCATTATCAACTAAAATTGTATCACCTTCTTTCCGATGTGGAAACCAACCTGCATTTTCCAGTTTTAAACTTTCGTTGGTATTGTGAGAAAGGTAGTTTTTTAAGGTTGATGCTAATCCAACATTTCTTATTGAATCTATAGTAATTCCGTTTAGTTCATAGCGGATTTCTCTGAACAAAAAGGCTATACCATTGTTAATAAATAGCAATTCTTTCTTATATTTACCTTCTGTATTAGTTAATTTTCCTTCGATATAAAGTAAACTATCTGATGGTAGAGTGTAAGCATCGAGTTCTTGAATTGGGATCCTTATTTCATCATTGTAATCGAATTTTGAAGAAATATATGGTTGATATGTGTGAAGCTCAGAACTGACGATGGAATTGTCTACATAAAGCTTTTCGTTTACGTTTAATATGTTCATTATTTTAAAACAGTGAAACCCAAGGATGTGAGAAATTTACGATTATCTCGTCTTAACTTGTTGGTGTTGGATTTGATACTGAACTGTTGTTTAGGCTTTTTCTTTTTATAAGTTTTTACTTTGTTGATAGTAGTAGGGGCAAGTCTCATCCCAAGGGCTCTATTATATCTAACAACCATTTTATATTTCACTTGTTTGTAAATGTAACCTTACTGTTATAGTTTCTCCTCTAAAACTGATAAGTTCTCCGTCTTGATCAACTATTTTAACTGTTATATTGTTAATTGCTTTGACGCTAACTGGAAAATACAAAATGGGCAAAGGAGATTCAACTATTTTATACCCTGGAGCTACAGTTGGATAAAACTGGTGAATAATATGAACAGGTTTACCATTATTGTAAGAACCGACACAAATATTACAGTCAATACAAATAGCATTCACCTTAGTTATTTTTGCAACATTATCTGATTCTTCCTCTTTCATAGCTTCTAGTATCCTGCTATTAAAACCCAACATTTTTCCTATCGAATCTTCCTTGGTAAAATCAATTATTCTACTACACATTAAAAAAGTTTTTAGAGTATTAACATTTGCTTTTAAAAGAAAAAAAATTTTTTCATTCGGAAATAAATCTTCTATACTTTCTCTTATGTATGTTTCTATATCTGTAATGTCATAAGTTCCGTCGGGAATAACAATTACTTTATTATCTATATAAAATTTATTATATCCTTCTTTTATATTGGGGATAGTCATAAACGTTTCAAAATCAGCTAAACCCAGGTAATATTGTTTTTCATCCTCTAAATATATGGGCGGATTAAAATCAGCAGACAAAACAGAACTGTTTCCTGATATGGCAATTGTGGTAGACATTGCAGTTTATTTATGAATGAGATATTACAATAAATAATGAGTTTATATATTTTTTTGCAAAAATTTTAGGGATAGTTGACCACAGTTATATGAATTAAATTTTTGTTTATTTTCATAAGTATAAAATACATCCACTTTGCCATTCGAATTAAAATATTTGAGAAGTTCTAAAGGTGGTTTTAAATTTCCATAACTATCAAAATATATTACATTTTTGTTATTTTTAATATAAGCAGTCCAATGAGATCCTTTATTTTGTTTTTTATCCAAATTTACAATACCACATTCTTTCAGATTAATTTTTTTTGGAAGTTCATCGAGCATAAAAACACCTCTAAAGCCAGTTATTTTTAACAGCTTTACATATTTAATAATATCATTGTTCGTAAGTGCTCTTTTTGGAAAACTTATTTTGAGTTTTTTTTTTGTCTGATTGCTTTCATTTTGACGGATCCTCCTTTATAAGGTCTAATAAATAGTCCCTTTCCTTTATATGGTCTAATATATAATCCTTTACCTTCTTTAGAAGCATTTTCCATTGCAATATTATGTCTATGTATTTCTTCTAGTTGCTGTTTAGCTGCTTTAGCATCATTTACTGCCTTAGCAATTCCTGCCGCGCCTCCACCTAGTGCACCCAGGGCGCCAAGAATGGGAAACAAAAGAGGTAGAAATCCTCCAATTTTTTTGGGTGTTCGAATGATACGTTTTTTTCTCAATTTAAGTTTACCCCCTTTTGTATTTTTTAATCCCAAACCGAACTTTCTTTTACCCTTCATTATTCCTGCAACACTTAAAGCTGCAATTTTTTCACCAATAGAAGAATCTTTAGCTTTTACCCTATCCCAGGCTTTTTTTTCTAATATTTGGTCAGATATGTGTCTTTTTGATAAATCTTCAGTCTGAGAGTAAGATATATCATGTTCTTTGCAAGCGGAATCCAATGGATTTACACCAACGTCACCTCTAGTTAATCTTTTTTCCAAGTTGGTGCCGGGACCACAATAATTATATCCTGGTATATGAACTTCGAAAGGTAATTTACTAATTAATTTATTTACTAAACCAGAGCCTTTTCTATTACGTCTTTTAATAGTTTTTTTCAACTTATGACGACCCACAGTCATTGAAGTTCTTTTTATACTAAAAACACATTGACATTTTTCTGGTATAAATACTTTTACAGCTAAAAATATTTACTAGTGTGATTAAGAATGAGGATTGAAAAACAAAAATTCTCATTACCAGTAAATAATCATGACGAAAAAATTTTAAGTAAACAGTTGAGAAAACATGGTGACTTATTTTGCGGTGGTTCAAAAAGAGGGCTTATAGTTGGTTGCAGTGGTAGCGGTAAAACCAACGTTATGCTTACACTGCTCGAGCATCCTAATGGAATTAGGTTTGAAAATGTCTATGTTTATTCAAAGTCATTAGATCAACCAAAATATGAATATTTAAGGAAGTTGTTAAAGCCTATGAAAGAAATTGGATACTTTGAATATGATAGCGATGAGAACATTATTTCACCTCATGAGATAAAGCCAAATTCCGTTATCATTTTTGATGATATTCCTTGTCATAATCAATCTATTATTAGGGACTATTTCACGCATGGAAGGCATAGAAACACCGATTGTTTTTTTATTTTTCAAGGATATTCCTCAATCCTTAAACGTCTAATTCGAGAAAATGCAAACTTATTAATTTTATTTAAACAGGACTGTTTGAGTTTAAAACATATATATAATGACCACTGTATATTGGATATGACATTTGATCAGTTTAAAAATATTTGTGCTAACTGTTGGATGGATCCATATGGCTTTCTTGTAATTGACAAAGATTGTGAAGTAAATCACGGCAGATATAGGAGTAAATTCGATTCCTTTATATATTTATAAAAGTAAAAAATTTGCAGTTTTATTTCATTTAAAACTTGTACAGCATGGATAAACGTTTAGCTCGAGAATTAATAAAATCGAGACAAGCCGTGAAGCAGAAATATCAAAGCTTGAAATTAGCTACTTCTACTGCTCAGTCCGAATTAGAACAAACTTATAGACCAATAACACAACCACTTAAACAGCTAATTTCAAGTATTGGTAAATCCGAACCATTCGATTTAAAAGAAGAAAGAGTTTCAAAGTATGAAGAATTCAAAACACCTACAAAGCTTTATAAAACATCAACTCCGACGAAAAATATTCAGAAAACAGGAAAAACTCCGTTACTCCCTACAGAACTACCAACATTTTTAAATGACAGTAGTATCACTTCTTCCTCTCCTGTAGTACAACCATTGTCATCAACTGTTATAGCAGAAACTTCAGATCCTTCTAGTGACACAACAACAAATTTAAACTTGTCAGACATATTGGAACAAACTAGAAAAACAATTCAAACCTATGTTGGTACACCATCATATAAAGATTACTTAGCAGATTTTCATGAATTACCCAGATCATATATTGATGAGGGTGTGAAAGATACACAACATAAATTTGACCATTATTACGGAATAGTTCATGACCTCGAAACGGATAAGTTTTCTTTTGGTTTAACACAGATACCGGTAGAAATTATTGGAAAGGACATTAAAGTGGGAGGAATAACGTACACAGGCACGCCAGGTTTATACGAATTGCTTTTCAAAAAAGAACCGATAGGTTATAAGAAGGAAGATTTAGATAATTACATGAACATTCTAGCTAAAACAAATGTATATCGTAGGAATTTTGATTCAAATGAACAAGTTCAAGGAAATACATCACACAAATATGTTACAATAATAGGACCATATTTACAAAGAAAGGGGATTACAAAGACAAAAACCTTGCCAAGATTAGTTACAGCATTTAACAAACCACAACCTCCGTTTAGAACAACTAGAGCCAAATCTACAGGAAAGGGATTAATTTTGAAAACAAACAGATCAAATACAGACTATGTATACTGGAATAATGTAAACGAAATTGTTGATAGGCTACGTTTATTAATTTCATCAAGTGATGCGGGAAATAATGCTCATAGTAACGAGATTATCTCTATTATTGAAGAATTAAGAGAAGATAAAGTAATACTATAAATAACAGCTATCAAATATAATCATATTTATTGTTTAATGAAAGCTCAACATGACAGTTGATAAATTTGGACGCCATATTTCAAAACAAAATCAAGAGAGAATAAGTGACATTAATAATTTAAAAAGGAGATTAGGTGAAAATGAAACAAATAATGAAATCTTTGCTAAAAAGCTTAAGGTTTTTGATGAAAATTTTTTAAAGTATGAAAACCAGATTAAAGTATGTTATACCTCAATTGAAAACGTTAATAAAAAGTTGCTAACGCTAAATCAAATAAGTTAAGATTTGCAATTTTTAAATGAACATGTTAAAAAGGAAGACAAAAAATTAAGTGATGATATCAACAAAATTAATAAAATAATGGAAACAAATATAAGAGAAGTAATAATTGAAAAACACAAGGAAAAAATTAAACAATTAAGAACTTTTATAAAAAGGTTAGATGATGAAAAAAAAAGAAATCAAAATAGCATTCTTAACAGTAGAACAATTGACCAACTCACTTTGGAAGAAAATCAACAATATATTTCCTTGGAAAATATAATGTCCAGTGTAATTAAGAAATTAGAACAAGAATTAAATAAAACAGAGGAGGAATTAAAAAATAGTGATAGTAGATCAACTACTTTCTTAACTGGAGAGATAAAAAAATCCTTTAATGCGTTAGAAAAGGAGATTACTAAAATTAGTAAAATTTTAAATGAAAAAAGTTATACAATACAAATTGATAAATTGAATGAATGGGAAAAAACATATAAAAGTTATATTTCGAATTATTACAAAACATAGAAAGTGAACTTCCTTAAAATTGAATAAACAAGTTTGTTGTCATGACAACCGTTAAACAGCAAGTCGTTAATGAATTACATAAACCTGCTAGAAAAAACTACAAACGCAGAAGGGTGGTAGTGAAAGGGTTAAATGATCTTTTTCAAGCTGATTTGGTTGAAATGTTACCCTATGCCAAATTTAATAAGGGATTTAAATATATCTTGATTACCATAAATGTATTTTCTAAGTATGTTTGGGCCGAACCGTTAAAATCTAAATCTGGAAAAGACGTAACAGCGGCAATGAAAAAAATATTAATCAGTGCAAAAACTCCACCAAAAAACTTGCAAACGGATAGAGGAAGAGAGTTTTTCAATGTAAATTTTCAAAATTTGATGCAACAATTTCGAATTAACCATTATAGCACGTTTTCCAATTTGAAAGCGAGTATAGTAGAAAGAGTGAACAGGACTTTAAAGAATAATATGTGGAAAATATTTAGCATTCAAGGAAATTACAAATGGTTTAATATATTAGCGGATATTGTAAAAGATTATAACAATACAAAACATTCTTCAATAGGAATGAAGCCAAAACAAGTAAATAAAACAAATGAAAATAGAATCTTGAAATCTGCATTTACTCATGCTAAAACGTTAGATATAAAATCTCCAAAGTTTAAAGTGGGTGATCACGTACGAATAAGCAAGCATCGAGAGGCATTTTCAAAAGGTTACACACCAAATTGGTCAAATGAGATATTCCACATTAAAGAAGTTAAGATGACAAACCCTTGGACATATTTAATTCAAGACGAAGATAATCAGGACATTCTGGGTGGTTTTTATGAGCAAGAATTACTAAAAGTAAAGCATACCGATGTGTATCTTATTGAGAAGATTTTGAGAAGGAAAGGAAACAAAGTTTATGTGAAATGGTTAGGACTTGATAAAAAATATAATACATGGATTGATAAAAAAAATATTGTTTAATTAAATTGAAATTAAATTTTAGTTAAATTTGTTTTATTTCTGTTCCTCACTTTATGCTTTAGCTGATACAAATTACAAAGTCTTAATGTGCTAATTAATTTCAAATAAAATTCACATTTACTAAACTAAAATTTTATTAAGTAAAACATCAAATACAATTTTTATTAAAACGTGTCAAATATATTTTATTTCTATGTTCCTCAGATAATATCGAATCTAGAATAAGTTTACAATCATTTATTCTTTTTTCAAAACGGAGTCTATCTAAGTACCACATCTGAAAGTTACTCCTACGGGCTTGTCTGTAAGCAAAGCTCCACTTCACTAACACATGCACCTTATTGTTCTCTTCCAGAAAAGATATTGTTTTCTTCGTAATATTTTCTTTTTGATCCATTTTCATTGTTTTCTTCGTAATATTTTCGTTTTGTTCCATTTTGCTTCAATTTGTTTTCCATTTGTTCAGGATATAAAGCAAGTAATTCCATCATAGTTGAAACATTTTCACTGTTAGGATTTTCTGTTGGACTTATTATATTATAAACATGCGTACACAAGTCGCCACAATCAGATGAAATATTATTTTGAAATATTTTGAAATATGTATTGAATTCTTGCCTTTTAAGTATAGATAATCTATAATCAATAATTTCCTTTAATCGCCACAAATTGTCCAAAGACTCTTGTCCTAAGTATATGAAGTGTGGGCCTTTTGTAATTTGTAGAACAGGGGTATCATTTATTTTCTGAACCTGCAGATGAATGTTGTTTATATTCACACTGGTTTGATCAACTTGAGGAAAGTAGAAATTGTTTACAATAATTCCTTGATGAACACAAATGTCTTTCCAATTTTCTTCGGTTAGTGCGATTGAAAATCCAGTTTTTCCACCAATTACAATTTTTGGAGAAAAATCATTTAAACTAATGCCAACAAGAACAAATTTTGACAAAGAATTATTTAAAAAATAAATTTTTGAATTAAGAAGCGTTTCCAAAGGTTTATGAACCACGGCGTTGTTCATAATGACTAAACGAGACTGAAACATATTGTGTTATTCTTGTACTTAAATATTCTCATCCCCACTTTCTTTAAAGTTTTGATTAAAATGGATTAATGAAAAAATAGATTTCCAGTTTGAAATTTGTAATAAAGATAAATAATTAAAATGGTAATGTATAAAAATAATGCAAAGTTTAATGTAACACTAATGATGGAAAAGTAATAATTTTTGAATCCGTCATAATAATTGGTACAGTTGGGGGTTAAAATTTGTAACTGATTATTTTTAAACTCTAACCTTTCTATCCAATTTGTATCAAAAATAGATCGATTTGGATAATGATACAAAATTTTAAAAAATTTACTTGCATTTTCATTTCCATTTATTCGTTCCATCCAACTAATTGTACTATTGTTAATTAATCCAATTTTCATAAATTTACAATATTTACTTAGAGTGACGTCTGTTTTATTAGAAAAACATATTTCACACTGTGTTACGCCAGGGGGATGATGAACATAAAAAACATTTTGGAAAATAAAATAAAGAAGAATAAATTGAGATCTACTGATAGTCATTAAAACAAATTAATAATAATATTCCAAATTTATTAACATTAAGCAGATACTTTCACCACGAAAGCAAAAGCAGTTGTAAAAAAATAACAATAAAATACTTAATTTAAATATATGTAAAAGTTCATAAATAAGGATATTAATAATACTATATAAAATGTGTAGCTTGAAGACTTATTTTGAATGGTTACAATTATTCGATTCCTATTTTTCCATAAACAGTTATTTAAATCACAATTCCTAGCAAATTTCTTATGCTCCACAATAGGATCATCATAACTTAACCAATCAAAAATTTCAATACCACAATAAAAACATTTACAAATATCATTGATTGAAGTATAGTAAAAGCCAGCTCCAGCTAACACTTCTGGTCTCAATTTTCCTTTCCATTTTTTAAAAGTGGAAAGTCGTTTTTCATATGTTTTAAAATAACTGTTATCAATTTCTTTGTCAAAAGTTTCTAAGCACATTTTGTGAAAGACTTATGAAGACTAACTTTGGTTTCAAAAACAACAAATTTAAATACCTTATAATATCTACATAAATATATCTAAATCTTCATGTTCTGCATTCCATTGATACAAAGCAATATCTTGGTGTCCCCAAGCTAATGTATTAAAACTATAGGGAATTTTATACCGCTTATCATCTTCGGAACTCAAAGCCAATTTATTAATTAACTCTGTAAAAATTGTATGTTGTCTAGATCGAAAAACATACATTGAACAAAAGGTTTTAGAATGATTTTCAACAACATCTTTATAATGAATAAAATCCAACTGCTTTTTAATTGCACTTTTTTTAACACCTTTTGCTTTTTTTGTTAAACTGTTTTCCGTTTTAATACAATATGCTTTTGCTCCAGTACCAAAGAAAGTAGTAATGGGTTCACCAGCATATTCATCTTTGAATTTTCCTATAACTGACTTTGTAATAGGCATTTCATGAATATTATTAAATTCATAATTAGATGTGTCAAATTTGTGAATATTTTTTATCATGTCAGAATAAATATTTGGAGTTGTGACTTCTAAAATGAACGAATCGGTATCGGTGTATAAAAGTGAAATATTTTCCTGATAAAGAGGTTTTAAAAAATTATAAAAGAAATCATACATGACAGTTTTAGATATATCTAATATTGAGAAGCCTACATATATTGGTTTATTGTAAGTAACTTGAATCTTTTGCATTTGAATAGCTACCAAGTTTTCAGAAAATATTGTTAAGTCCTTGAAATATGGTTTTGCAATTAAATTCTCAGCACCATCTTTTCTTCTATTTTTTTCCCACTCTGTAACAAGTCTTACGTCAATTCTCCTATCAACATTTTCCATAGTCTTGCCATAAATACTATTATTTGCCAACTTGTAAGTATTACGATCAAATTCATTCTTTGAATCATTTCTTAATCTTGAATTCAAGTCTATATATTTTTTCAACCAATCAGATTGAGAAAACTGTAAAACTCTATGAACTTTAGTTAACTTGAGTCCATGTTCCAAACATTGTTTTAATAATTGATAGTGAATAACATATTTTGATTTATCATTTAAATTGGGTATTAATTTTATGCATTTAGAATTTGGCGGTTTAAAGTTTTCTGGACAAAACGGAAAATCGTTATGATAGGAATGTAGACTTGTAGGATATTCTAAATCAACTTCTAAAACATATCCCTTATTAGATTTTTTAGAAATATTCATAATATTTAAATCATTGATTTCTTTATCTGTTAACCAAACAAAATCTCCCGTTGGAATGTGCTGTGACATTGCATAACCATACAAATTTGTTGCATCATAATAAATTATGTATTTAGTTGGCTTTAAAGGATCAAAATTTAAAAGAAATGGATTATTAGCTTCAGATTTTCTACAAATGCAAGAGCTCACACCACCGCGAACGCTTTTTTTGAAAAAGTGTATCATATCTGGATCAGTTAACAATTCTAACTCTATTCCAGTATAACGCAAACACGCCTCCCAAGATAAACCTGGAAAAGTGTAAAAATGAGCTGGATCGAGCTTATATGTGGATAAACAAGTGCTTCTAAAATTTTCAAAAATATCTGCCAAAAGTAAAGTATCAGAGAGTAAGTAAACGTCGGAGTATTGACCAAGAGATTCACATTTAAACAATTGCCAAACCTTTACAGCTCTTTGGTATTCTGCATCACTGATGTGCTCATCCGTTAAAGTATTATAAAATTGGTCTTTTTGAGGTAAAGTTGTTTCTTCTAATTTTAAATAATCATCAATATAATTGTAAGGAAATACACCTTTTTGCCGAATAAGTTTAAATCTTTCTTCATCATTGAAAATTTTTTTTATTTCCTTACATTGTTCATCTTTTAAGCTTTCAGAGAGTTTTGATAAAGAATGGGATAGAAATTGAAAAGAATCAATAAACCTTAATGATATATTTTTTTTCTTAGCCTTTTGTGTCTTTTTATCAAAATAGTTATCCACATGAATAAGCTTTTCAAATGAAATATATTTTTCCTTGTTTTGTGCGATAACTGTTAGTTGTTCTTTGTTTAAGCATAATTTTTTAAGAAATAGATGAGAATCATAATTACGCAAATTATGCAATATAACTGGAATAAAGTTAGGTATTCTGTAATTTATGTTGCAGAGTGAATGAGCTGGACCTCTATAAAGACCGGTTATATGACAATGATCTGCAACCCTGTCATTTAAAAGAGGTTTATTACAAATATGACAAACTGTTTCATAGTTATGATAAATTTTGTCCAGTTCGTTCAAAGGAATCATCTTTTTAGGAGTCTTTAAATATTTATTGTATATGTTATACACATCTCTTTCTAAAGAATTTATAAATAATGTATCACAATTTTGACCTCTATATTTTTCAAATTTAGAATAATTATCGTCGAATGAACATTTAATGTAATAGGCAAATGAATGTGGAATATGTTCATATTGTTTTAAGGTGTATGAAGTATTAGGATTTTTATCAACATTGTCATTATTTAAAGGCTTTAAAATGCATTCAAAATCTGCATACACCACGAAAGGAACTTTCATTTGTTTATGATAATTTACAAATTTCAAAATATTATCATATGAATAGTTTCCAAACTTATCTTTTATTAATTCTTTAGAAGGTAGGTTAATTCGTAAATGATCACAATCATAGCTATTGTGTTGTAATAAATTTTCTTCTGTAGGGAAATATTGTAAACAACCATCGCAAATATATTTTTTTCCGTGATGTTTAGAAATTTGTGCAGAAACTAGTTTTGATAAATCTTTAATATAGCAATAATGAAAAGTTTTTTCATCATCATCACTTATTAACAATAAATTGACATGTTGATTTTTTTTATTCGATGAATAATAAAGTGGACCAATTACTTCATACCCCTTTTTAGGATTTATAATTTCTAATCCATATACATTAATAGAAATGTTATTTTTTTCTTCAAAAATCTTAATGTTCTTTAGCAACATTGGAAATTCTATACCTGACATATCCAAAACAGAAGAGTAGTGTGGGTAGGATGAAGTTTCAAAATCTAATCCGCTTGGTTGGTGAAGAGCAGACACAACTGCCCAGGCGAAGCAAAAGTTGTCATCATTCCTAATGTTGATCACAGCTTGACGTCTCTTGATCTCTTGAGGAAGTTCGATAAAAGATGAGGCTCTCAGCGGATTGTGCTTGTTAACATTAATTTCCAAATGAAGTAAATTCATCAAAGCCCATCCTGCAACGTAAAAATTAAAAAATTACTTTTTTTGTTGCTGTTGTAAAATCGAAAATAAATTCTTTACCTGAATCTCTTTCTGCAAATTCGTCAGCTTTCTGGTCAATAATGGTGCAGATTTGCTCTAACAGTTCTTTTTTCTGATATCCCTGGCAAATGACTTGGAACGGCGCATTAAAAGATTTGACATCATAGCTGTCGCTGCTGGGGTTAAAATAGAAACCGAACAGTTCCATATTTAGCTTGATACATTTATGTTTCTGCAGTTCTTGATCTATTAGATGTGCAATTTTGTATTCCAAATGTTGAAAATACTCTTTCACATTTATGAAGTTTTGGTGTGAGGAAATCCTATAAGATATTATTCGTTCCCTGAATGCTGACTTGATAATTTCACCACCTTCCTCCAAGCCTATTTTGGAATTGTTCTTGTGCACACTAGATCGAAGATGTCCACCCCATAGACTTTGGTTTATATTTTTCTTGCATTCTTTACAATATTTTACAATATTTGTAGAATCTATAAATTAAGAAAAAAATATTTTACAAAATATAACATGAAAAATAAAATGTTCTTACCTTTAACAAGCTTTGGTTTTTTCAACCAACTGTTGAGTTTTGTGGAATTTCCGTTAACATGTTTTTTATTATGTCGCAATAAATTATCCTTTCTAGTGAAGACTTTATTACATGTTACACACTTATGCATTTCTGAAGTTTTCTGGATAATAATAATAATAAAATTAATATTGTGCATTTCTATTTAGTTATAGTCAAATTTTGAAAAAAGCAATTGCATTTTTGAAGTTCTTTGTATAATAATAAAATTAATATTGTGCATTTTTATTTAGTTATAGTCAAATTTTGAAAAAAGCAATAGAAATTAATTGACTTTATGAATCCATTTCTTCAAATGAGTCAACTAATTTGTCAAAGGCCTGTTTAACATAATTCACCGTACTTTCGTCTCCCTTTTTAATTGTGATCAAATTAGTTAAATTTTGAATAGCGAAACCCAGACACTTAAGGTTTGCTATTTGTTTTTTATTTTTTTTATTAATTTTAAAATTTTTTTTAATGATAAATGATGGTTTCGAAATTGAATTTTGTTCAACTGGTGAATTATTAGGAGAAATATCCGAAGTTAAATTTGCATCAATTTGTTTTTCTTGCGGATCAGAATTTACAATAGCAAATGGTGAATTAATAGAAGATATAGCCGAACTTAAATTTTGATCAATTTGTGTTTCTTGCGAATCAGAATTTACAATATCATATGGTGAATTAGTAGGACAAATAGCCAAACTTAAATTTTGATCAATTTGTTCTTCTTCCGAATCAGAATTTTCACTAAACAAAAAGGGAGAGCAAATTGGTCTCGGAGAATTAATTGGCGATTTTAATGTTAAATAATTTGTATTAGATTTTTGAAAACAAACAATATCCTCATCGCTAGAATTTTGAGTTTCGTCAATGTCATTCAGTTCTTCAAGAGTTTGTTTAGTTTTTGTTGTAATTAAGTCCGATTTGTTGTCAATAATGTCATTAAGATCGTCAAGAGTTTCTTGTTGACTAGCTGTAAATAAATATTTTTCGTTGTTCTGTTTGTTGGCATTATTTTGAACTTGGCTATTATAAATAATTTCATTCAAGTCCTGAATAGTTTGTTGTTGACTAGTTGTAAATACGTCTGTTTCATTGTTTTGTTGGTTTGCAAAATTCTGCATTTGAGTACATGTGTATAAGTCAAAGTCATTGTCAATAATTTTGCTACTCGATGCCAAAAAATTGTCCATTATGAAAAATAATCGTAATAACAAATAAAATGCCACAAATGTACATAAAAATGTCACCAATATATATAAGAATTAAATCTTGCCAAATAAAAATGTTAGAAATAAAAATAAAAATTGAAAAATTACCAAATAAACACAATGTAAACACCAGAAAACTCGCGAGCTCTGCACAGTGTGAATGCAGAAATCAATTGCATTCGTCTCTTCGCTGAGGCGATTTTATATGCAAAAGTTAATCACATGTGTCCTACTTAAAGTTGAACGACAATCTCTAAAAACCACTTTCCCAAGCCGATCAACAACCTTACCCCCCTCCCCCTCCCCCCTTCCCCCCCCCCTTCCCCCCTTCCCCCGGACCCCTTAATTTCCGAGACTCAAATCCCGGCTCCCCAATTTCGGGCTACCCTCTTCAGGTTAAGTTAAGTTAGGTTAGGTTATGTTAGGTTAGGTTAGGTTAGGTTAGGTTAGGTTAGGTTAGGTTAGGTTAGGTTAGGTTAGGTTAGATTAAAAAAGAAGAAAAGAAAAAAGGAGAAGGAAAGAAAAGAAGAAGGAAGGAAAAAGGAGAAGGAAGGAAAAAGGAGAAGGAAGGAAAAAGGAGAAGGAAGGAAAACGGAGAAACATATAAAAAAGAGAAAGAAGGAAGGGAGAGAAAGAAGATAAGGTGAGGGTGAGGGGGGTTTAAGGGGGGTTGGCGGAGCGGGGAGGGGGGCGAAGCCCCCCCCCCCCCCCCCCCCCGAGGCAACTGACAGGGAAAGGGACAGTGAATAAAAAAAAAAAAAAAAAACTTATGTATTGCAGGTAGTAAAAGTGGTGGTTGATGGGATATATACTTAAGAACATCCACTCGACGATCATACAGTAACATTCGCTGTAATATCAGTTGTCGCTATTATTTTAACGTATAACCAAATTTTTTATCAAATAAATCGATCTAAATCCAAAGTTCCTAACAATGGCAGAAAATATGAATGGAAACGCTGTCCAAATTGAAGAAAATAATATGGAGATCGCCGCTCAAATTGAAGAAAGAGAAGAGATTTTTAATAACTTGGAAGGCGATTCCATCACTTATAAACATTCATTTTTGGACAAGTCATCTAGGCTTGTTAGAAGATCATTCTTATGTAACATCGATATTAATTATATTGAAGAGGAGGAAGAGGAAGAGATGGAGGAAGATGATCAGGAAATTGACGAAGGAGTGGATATGGATGGACAATTACTAAATTTAGGAACCGAGGGTGACGTAAAAGTAAGCAAGTTTAGGGCTAGTGAATTATTTAATAATTTTGAAGAAAAAGATGTATGTGTTATACAAAGCTACTCTAAAATTGAAAGTCGAAGACTAGGAACATTTGCTATTTGCCTTCCTTGTAGTGCAATTCACATGAGATATTTACGGAGAGGGGAATCCGATCACGTGAGCTGCCACTACAAAAGAGCCTATGTTGTTAGTGCTTCTGATTTACATTGTGCTATTTGTAGGATACATCTTTTTATACTAATTCCTGAACATGCTTGCTTTTACTGCAACAAAAATGAAAAAAAAGAAATAGAAAATTATATTGTTAAATATTAATATTAAACATAGTTTGTAAATGTGATGGGTAGATTAGTTTAACAATATTAATTTTAAATATAGGTTAGGTTAGGTTAGGTTAGGTTTAATATTAAACATAGTTTGTAAATGTGATGGGTAGATTAGTTTAACAATATTAATTTTAAATATAGGTTATAAACGTAATGGATAGATAATGTCAAAAATATTAATTTTAAACTTAAATTGTAAAGATAATAAGAATACGTCAAGAATATTAATTTAAAAATGTCAAATGTTACTATAAGCGGTTATATATTTTCAGTGCTATATGCAAAATACTTCTTTTTATTCTAACATCTGACACTGTATTTGTAAATGAAATAGTTAATCATATGTAAAAAAAGTGTCGATTATGTCTACTGCCACTAGAAGCACTCATATATTAGCATAACATTTTGTTAACGCTTGTTTCTGTATTCAATTGAGTTTTCTCTTACTTGATGCAAATTATATTAATATTATTAGTATAATTAAAAAGTAGTAGATTAGGCTATGCCGGTCCGACAATCAAAACCGTCATTTTTACATGTAAATTCCCATAAGAAAATTTAAGATTCGATCTGCAAAAGTGGTGCCATTTTAGGGCGTGGCACTTTTTGTGTCAACCCATAACAATTGTTTTGTTATGTAATGTGAAAATTAGTATGTATTAAAAAACTTGTTAGATCATTGTTGTCGTTTCAATATAGGAAAAGGAAAAAATGTGTGTCAATTATTATATATATATTTACATTTACTTTTTTTACAAAATTATTTGTTACCAGAGTTTTCACAAACACAAATTATAAAAAAAATATTATCCTCTTTTTAAAATTACAACAAAATGATGTCTAATTACATCTTTGAAGATTTGTACCAAATAGTAATATCTAGTGCGACATACAGGACAATTGTTTACCATTATAGAACAACAATTTTCATCATTCCATCTTAAAATACATTTTAAACAAAAAATGTGGGAACATGTATTTGGTCTACATGAATCATAATATTCGATTATTTCAAAACAAATAGCACAAAACACTTTTTTCTCTTCACTCTCAGTTTTGTTCAAATTTTTTAAAACAATCCCATTATTTTCTTCTCGAACTAATGGTATATTTTCTTCTTGAACTCCTGGTATAATTTCTTCGAGGCTCTGAAGCGGAATGGATCGATTTCTTTCTCCAACTGATTCACTCATTTTATTTTAATATTATTATTAATAGATTTATTCAACAGATTTTTTTCTTTTAACAGTCACTCGTACCTTAACATACTAAAATGATCTTGATGCACCTATTTATAAGACTTAAGAATGCAAAATCAAATGTGGGAGAACAAAGAGAAAAAATTAAAAATATGATGCGAATGAGAATAAAAGGGGAGGAAGTTAAGAATGAGGGACATGAGAGAGAGGAAGAGGAGGAGGAGGAGGCGCTCCCATATTATAACTACTACCCCTAATAAAACTTCAATGCAATGAAAAGTATACTTGTGGCGGCCATGTTGGATAAAAGGTGGTGTTAAAAAAAAACTGTAACCCCATTTTCAATAAAATTATTAACTAAATGGCCGGAACAGTGATATAGATTATTTTTTATCACGGTATTCACGTAAATTGTTGATTTATAAAAACTTTTTTTTAAACAAAAGTTCGAATCTTTGTTTAATTGATGGCGCTTGAATTTTAAGAATGGTACAACAAGTCATTTTATCATTAAACTACGAATGGTCTTTATGTTTTACATTTCAAACAATAATAAAAGCGAAAAAAAAAGAATGTGTCCAGATTGTGAGTGTGACAGACGAAGAAAGTACATGCGCTGTTTTTTCATGTAGGTGGCGCTGCTTTCACCAGGTTTTTTAATCATTCGCCTATTCCATTTAAAGGTTCCTGTTATTTCTTCAACACAGAGGTGCGTGTTCGATCAATTATATATTTCTATAAAAAAACAGAAGTGTTGCTGAGAACTCGTTATTGAAATCTTTAGTTAGTTATGGGAACAGCCAACACAGCACCTTATGATGGAAAACTGTAACGATGAGATGTTCCCACGGAAGATGGAAACCGCTGACATACAATTATTCACATATAAATACTTTTTGTAAACATGTTAAGGCGTCTTTAAGCCACTAACTGTCGTACCAGTTAATTAAAGTCCGTATTTTTTCAAATTTTGAGTTTTTTTAAAAAGTCATTCGTACAGGTAAAACCTAAAACTGGCGCAGTCGGTAGGATTGTCCAAAGCGTTTCGACAAAAATCGCGAATAGTGTCCGTATCGACGGTTAATTTGGACATCCGAAAACGCGAGTGACTCAAGAAATAACCAAATTTGGAAAATAAAAACAAGTCCAGGGATCAAGAGACACACATCGCTCAACGTCCTATTGGCAAAACTTAGGATAGGAAGACCAGGGATCAAGGGACAAACATCGCCCAACCTCCTATTGGCACCCTAGCTTTAAGAAGAAAATCCTAGCTGTAAGAAAATTCAAGACAGAAAAACAAGCATCGTTTCAACCCCCGTAGGCTAAGAAGAAAATCATCATCACCCTAGAAAATAAGTGCTTCAGGAATGAAAATAATAATATTCCTAATGTAAGTCAAAACCATTTTGTATATATTTTCGTATACAATTTTTGCTCACGTGTATATATTGCTCATATTTGCGTATTTTCGTAAAAAAAGTGAATTTTAAATACAATTTTCCCTAATTTTAATGTCTGATTCTGAACAAGAACTTGAAGATATCATAAATTTGTTTAGACTCACAAGTATTAATAATACTAATTTAAGAAATAACAGAATGGAACAACCACAAAATGCCGCAGGCGTAAACTACCAACTATTACGCTTATATATAGATACAATTCCTACGTATGATGGTAACCCACATACACTTTCAATTTTTATAAATAATTGTTCTAGCTTAATAAACAATTTTTATAAAGAAGGCGATAACGCACATAACAATTTTATAGTACGAGCCATCATTGGTAAATTATCAGGTCGAGCATTAAGTCTAATAGGTTCTAGGATTCACGAATTAAATACGTGGCAAGACATAAAAATTGCATTAGAATTAAGTTTTGGTGATCAAAGAAATTTGGATTGTTTAGTACAAGATTTAATAACATTAACACCTCAAAAAAATAAAACACCATATAATTTCGGTATGAGATGCCAAGACGCACGCTCTTTAATTTTTTCAAAAATAAATTCAATAATTATGACTCCAAACGAAAAAAGAGTTAGAGTACAAAACTATGAAGATTTAGCTTTAAAAACATTTATAAGAAGCTTAACAGGCCAACTACAAAATAATGTTAGATTAAGAAACCCAGATAGTTTAGAAAAAGCAATGTCTCTAGTAATAGAAGAAGAAAATTTTCTTTACAGTCAGAATCGTAGTCATTCATTAAATACACAAAATTTTCGCCCAAATCAAAGAGTAACCCCTATAAATGCAAATATAAATTTTTCAAAACCCATTAATTACCAAAATAATCGAAATACAAACTCGATACCAAATTCCACAAAACCAAACTTTAATTATTTAAGACCACCGCTATTTAATAATAATTTTTTCAGACCACAATACCCTAATTTTCAACCAAGACCTATAATACAAAATCAAACACCATTTCAATTTAGACCAAATAATTTCCCAACACAAAAACATCCATATTTTATGCAAAGACCTAGTCAAATAATTAGAAACCAACCGATAAATAATCAACCACAATTTAATTACAATAGAAACCAAAACCAACCCCGAAATCAAAGGCTTGATGAACCAATGGACACATCATCAACCAACACTAGACAAAAACCCAAATTTACTGTAACTGAACTATATCTGCAAGATGTACAAAATAATGAAAATCATGAAAATCAATATTTCGACCCAAATTTTTATTATCCAAATAACGAAATTGAAAATCAATATTTCTACCAAAATTTTATTAACAACGAAAATTATATATACGAAAATCAACCTGACCTACCCTATCATAATTCTCATTACGACGGATATTATGAGCATGAACCTCAGTATTATAATTATTCCAATGCGAATATGAATTGTTATTCAAACGCAGAAAACCCACCGAACGATACACACGTGCAATCTAATATTAATAACTTAGATTATATTTCACGAGAAACTGATAACAGTAAAGATGCAAATTTTATTACGGAGAGCCGAGCAAACTCGATACCTTAATAAACACTAATGTTACGACAGCTAATCTGCCTCACATATATGTTCCTGAATTAAATGCAAACTTTTTAATAGATACAGGGAGTACCAAAAGTTTAATGTCTCCAGAAATTGTTCAAAAATTTTATAAAAATTATATTTTTAATGAAAACTTTCAAATTCAAACAGCTCACATGATATCAAATCATAATCAAGTAATTTTTATTCCAGTTTTTAAATTATTTAACGTAAATGAAAAACACAAATTTTATATTTTTGATTTTAGTAAAAAATATGATGGATTAATAGGAGTAGATTTATTAGACCAGTTAAAAGCCGTCGTAGACGTCAATAAAAGACAAATTATAACACCAAATGTTAAGATACCAATAATTTATGAACGCGAGGACGAATCAAAAAAAGAAAACGATTACACACTAAAAAATTATTTCATAGAAATTCCAGCAAGAATAAAAAAAATTGTTAAATTACCCGTAAAATACGAAAAAGGTTTATGCCTTATTGACTATATTAAATTTAGCGATCAAATCGAATCCCCACAAGCTATTACCAATATAAAAGATTATTTTGCTTTTACTACAATAACAAATGGACGCAACGAAGATATTAAGATAAATATTTTCGAACCCCTAGATACCGAACTTTTAAATTGTAACGAACTAAATTTTATAGAAAAAATGGAAGTCGATAATGACATCGAAATCAATCAATCTCAAGACAATTTATTCAAATCTAACTTAAAAAATTTGCGATTAGAACACTGCAATCTAGAAGAACGTAAAGCTATTAGAGACTTATGTTTTGAATTCCGTGATATATTCTATTGCGATCAAATACCTTTAACCTTTACAAATCAAATCCAACATAAGATTAGATTGACTGACGACTCACCAATTTTTACAAAAACATATAGGTACCCAGAAATACATAAAAATGAAGTCAGAACACAAATACAAAAAATGTTAGACCAAGGTATTATACAAGACTCTGTTTCCCCATGGTCAAGTCCAATTTGGATCGTGCCCAAAAAAATGGACGCTTCTGGAAAACGCAAGTGGAGGCTTGTAATCGATTATCGTAAGCTCAACGAACGCTCAATTAATGACAAATATCCAATTCCCAATATTGCCGATATTCTCGATAAACTTGGCAAAAGTCAGTATTTTTCAGCCCTTGATCTAGCCAATGGATTTCATCAAATCGAAATGAGTCCCGAAGACATTCAAAAGACCGCATTCTCTACAGAAAACGGGCATTACGAATTTAAACGCATGCCCTTTGGCTTAAAAAACGCGCCATCAACCTTTCAAAGAGTGATGGATAATATTTTAAGAGGTATTCAAAACGAAGAATGTCTCGTTTATCTTGACGACATTGTAATATTCAGTACGTCACTACAAGAACATATTCAAAGACTAAAAAACGTATTTACTCGATTAAGACAAGCAAACTTTAAAATACAACTTGACAAATCCGAATTTTTACGAAAAGAAGTAAACTATTTAGGGCATGTCATTACCCGCGAAGGAGTAAAACCAAATCCTGACAAGATCATTGCAATCAAAAATTTTCCGCTTCCAAAAACCCCTAAAGACATAAAAAGCTTCTTAGGACTGGTAGGCTACTACAGGAAATTTTTGAAGGACTTCGCCAAAATAACTAAACCCTTAACCCGTTGCCTAAAGAAAGGTTCTAAAATAATTCACGATCAAAATTTCATTGAATCATTTAATACATGTAAAAATCTATTAATTAATGCACCCATATTACAATATCCTGATTTCTCGAAACAATTTATTCTAACAACCGATGCATCAAACATAGCCCTAGGCGCTGTTCTATCACAAGGAACTATAGGTTCTGACAAACCCATTGCATTCGCCTCAAGAACCCTTAACGAAAGCGAAACTCGATATAGCACTATCGAAAAAGAATTACTCGCAATCGTATGGGTATGTAAATATTTCAGACCATACTTATTTGGCCGGAAATTTACCATATACACAGATCATCGACCCCTTGTTTGGCTATTCAAACTACGAGAACCAAACAGTAAATTAGTAAGATGGCGATTAAAACTAGAAGAATTTGATTATGACATAATTTACAAAAAAGGCAAATTAAATACTAATGCCGATGCCCTATCTAGAATCCAAATCAATGCTATAGAAAACCAATCAATGATTAATAATCCTGGCAATTTTGAACAGGATCAATTCGAAAGTCTAGAATATCTGCGTACTATTGCCGAAAGTTTTAGTACCCTAGAATCAAACCCTTCTATTCAAAACCAACCTTCAACTAGTAAAGAAATAAATAAAAGTCCAAAAAAAATACAAATCTTGTCTGATATACAAGTTAAACCGCCGAAAAAACAACATGAAAATAATTCTGATTTACAAACACAACACTCTACTTTCAACGAAACAACTAATAGAGGAATTAGAATTTTAGACGAAATCATAAATAATAAAGTAAGCCAAATTTTAGTTTTTCCGCATGTATATCCCAAATTAGACGTAAAACAAGAAAATTATGAACATCATAAAATAATTACTGTAAAAATTCCAAACACCAACAATGAACAATTAATTTTACAATTTTTACGAGACTACACAATGTCCGAAAAAACATATTGTATATATTTTCATAGACCCGAACTATATATAAAATTTAATGAAATATATCTTAATCATTTTTCCGAGAAAGGACCAAATACGCTGTACCAAAATGGTTAACACCATAACTGACAAAGAAGAACAACTTATTCTAACAAAAAATCATCATGAAGGAAAAGTAAACCACCGCGGAATCGTAGAAACCTTAGAATACCTTAAACGCAATTATTACTGGATAAACATGAAAACAACTATTTCACAGTACATAAACTCATGCGACATTTGTCAAAAAGCAAAATATGCCAGAAAAAAGCCCTATTCACCACTAATGCTCACAGAAACGCCTTCGAAACCCTTTCAAGTCGTACATATAGATGTTTTCTTTTACGACAAAAAACTCTATTTAACCCTAGTCGACTCTTTCTCCAAGTTCGCACAAGCGATACTAATACCTGGAAAAAATGCAATTAGTATATCTAATGCCTTAATAAAATACTTTTCTTATTGTGGCATACCTGAAAAACTAATTATAGACAATGGAACCGAATTTAGCAATGACACAGTGAAAGAAATATTAAATCTACACAAAATAAAAATTCATTTTACCACCCCACAACACCACGATTCTAATAGCATTGTAGAACGCTTTCACTCAACAATTATCGAACATTTAAGGTTACTAAAAGAAAGTTATCCAAATGACAATGACAATTTAATGGATTATGCAATAATTGCCTATAACAATTCAATACATAGTGCAACAAACTATACGCCATTCGAACTAACTCATGGACATACAAGTTCACGAGATGCGAATGAAATATTTAACCAAAAAGAGTTTTTCTCAGATTACGCTGAAAACCATAAAAATAAATTAAAACATGTTTACCAAAATGTCCAAAATAATTTGGAAGCCCAAAAACAGAAAATAATTTCAAAACATAATTCCGATGGTAACGAAAATAAAGACTACCTTAGGACAAACTGTATTTAAACAAAACCCCCAAAATAGAAGTAAGAAAAGTAATAAATTTTTAGGACCATATAAAATTACCAAAATATTAGAAAAGAACCGCGTTGAAATTACACAAAGTAATAACCATAACAAAAAAGAAACAATACACATTAAGGAACTTAAGAAACCTTCTCGTATTGTTTCAGACTCTTCACCGGGGCCTTCAGCAACCCAGGATACGTAGTATTCGAGAACATGAAAGACAATCCGGGACTATTCCCACACAAACTTGGCAATGCCCAAAACCAAGAAAATATATGGTCATTTATTCAAATATTTGATATATCCAACATAATAAGTCAATTTAATGCACTTCAGTCTCAATACGTACGTATAAAAAACGCATTTGAAAATGAAACTAATATTTCTAATAGCTATAAAAATAATTTCTATAATACCTACAACTTGGCATTATCTTACGAAAATAAAATAATATGTCAAATTACCCAAATTAATCCTTTATTTAAAAATAGACAAAAACGAGGTCTTATAGACGGATTAGGATCAATAATAAAATCAATAACCGGAAACCTAGACCAAGAAGACGCTCAAAAATATGATAAAGCTATAGAAACTCTATCTAGTAATCAAATAAAAATAAAAACACTTGTAAAAAACCAAATTTCACTTCTAGAAAAATCAATCCAAACCTTCCAAAATGATATCCAAAACTTAACAAAAAATCAAATAATTCTCAAAAATCGAATAAACCGAATTGAAGTCGAAAATATAGGAACCTATTTTTACTTTTACACCGAAATGATAATTTCTTAAATAATTACCGAATTTCAAATAATATACGAAATATTAGAAAAAATACAAATCGCAATAACTTTTTCCAAACTAAATATTTTTCATAACTCTATAATTGAGCCCAACGAGCTTCTAAGAGAAGTAGAATTAATCTCTAAACACTTAACAAATAATAAACTACCATTCGAAACAAAATTAGAGAACATCTTACTTTTTGAAAAAATAATGGAAATAAAAAGTTACAGCAAAAAGAATCAAATAATATTTATAATCGAAATTCCAATTGTTGAAAAAAATAATTATAATTATTTTCACCTATACCCTTTACCGATTCCACAAAATAACTCTTTTAAAACAATAATACCGAATTCTCAATATTTAATAATTAATGAGCAAAACCATATCTTTTTCAATAAAAAATGTAAAGAAATCATTCCTGAAGAATTTATCTGCCAAAATACAAATCCCATAAAAACCACAGAAGATTCCCCATGCGAAACGCAACTTCTGAAATTCTCAAAAAACCTATCCAATTGTCGATTGGTTCCTGTCAAAATCGAAAAGGTCAAAATCCAAGAACTTGAGAATAACAAATGGATCGTGCTTTGTCCCGAATACACAGTAGCCAAGTCAAAATGCGATGAAAATAGTGAAAATATACCCTTACAAGGAAGTTACGTATTAGAACTAAAATATAATTGTGAAGTGCGTATAAAAGACCTACTTATTCGAAACTTCAAAAATTCCAAAAATAATTACAAAAATATTTTGCTTCCAAAAATTAATTTTACACACCCGGTTTATAAATCCGCGACAGACTTAAAACCATTGAAACTAGACGATGTAGATCTAAAAGACATAAGTGGTATTAAAAGTGCTTTAGAAGTTGAAAAACAAGAAATCAACTCCATCGAAAACACTCCAATTCATTTTAAAACTATTAATGGCTGGACAATACTAATTTACATTATTTTAATTTTACTAATACCATTTTTTGCAATCAAGTTTTATAGAAGGAAAACGAGAAACTTCAAGAAAGAAGAAAATGAAGAAATGAAATTAGAAGAAATCCCCAGCCATGTATCCCCGAATTCTGTAGCCAACCCCAGAATTCTACACTAAGGGCGGAGGAGTTATGGGAACAGCCAACACAGCACCTTATGACGGAAAACTGTAACGATGAGATGTTCCCACGGAAGATGGAAACCGCTGACATACAATTATTCACATATAAATACTTTTTGTAAACATGTTAAGGCGTCTTTAAGCCACTAACTGTCGTACCAGTTAATTAAAGTCCGTATTTTTTCAAATTTTGAGTTTTTTTAAAAAGTCATTCGTACAGGTAAAACCTAAAACTAGTTATATAAGAGTAACACAATTACTTAAGGATTATATTGCTATTACAAATATTTTGCAGATACTTAATAATAAAAGCCTTTATTTATATAGTAAAGAAAGAGAGACATCATCGTTACTTCTATAAATCATAAAATGTTACTTGGGAAGTTTAGTAGCAGAACTATCGCAGTGATGTGGCAAATAATAAGAGGGACTTTTAAACTAAGATATTCTTTCATAAAATCTTTTATACCGTGAATAAATATGTGGATTTATTAAAAGACTTTCTAAAAAATAAAACCTATTTATTGCCAGGTCACGCGTCCCTAGAAAATTAGTATTTATAAAAAGAAGCAATACGATATACGTTCAAAATGTATGGCTTGTATGTGTCTCAACTAAAATTTTCTCGCATAAATTATCTTTAGACGAAATAGAGTAAACTGTGGATACACAAAACTACTTTAAAGTAGGTAGCGTCCAAATTATTTTCAGAAGTACTGCAAAAAAAATCCGAAAATTTCCTATACCCGGAACTTCCCTCATTATGAATCTTTCCATTTATGAGCATTAGTGAAATATGACCCAATTTAGTTCCACACACAGTCATTTGATGACATATATACATACATATACTGCTTTTTCAAACATTTTTATTGAGCGCATTTTGTTCCACCATCTTGAATTCGTACCAATATTTTGCCAATTTCTGCCTATGCAACACTTGATTTTTAGGCAGAATTTGAAATAAATTGGAAGTAGTTTTTACTCTGATTTTTTTAAGATCGTCGAGGTAAATTGAACAATTAGTCTTTTAGTAAATTTAGTAAAACGTAGTCGAGAGTAGACGTATTGTAAAGTTGCCCTTGTGACTTTTTCATTTTACACTTATTATTCGTGTAAATTAATTTGGAATAACAAGTAAACAAATATATGTTGAGGATGTGCTTCAGAAAACTTTGTCCTTGATGTGAAAAGTGCCGCATTTAGCCCTTTAATAGAATAATTAGCAGCATATAATCTCCAAATTCTACAGCTGACAGGCGAAAATATAAAGCGTTTAATAGCAGCTACGTTCCAAAACTGGATATTATTACAATGGATGCTAAAAACGCTCTTTGTTTAGTATGTAATTTAAAATTTGTCGTGATAGTTTTGTTGGATGCAGGAGTATATGCAATGGATTATGTCATGTCAAATATATAAATTGGAGCGGTAGAGACTATAACGTTATAAAAAATGTAATAGGTTTTAAGTGGTTTTGCCAAACATGTACTGAGCATATACATTTTTTCACAAATATTTAACGGGAATTTCTTGAATTAAAAAAAACAGTTGTGAATAAACTAAATAGTGTCAAGAGTCTGCATATTGCATCAGACAAATCAGGCTTTTCAAAAAAATTCCAAGGACATGAGACTGGGAATAATTCTTGTACAAAGAACAAGGATATAGCTACAGTTATTATAAAGCCGAAAAATCAACAAGATAGTGACAAAACTAAAGAATTTGTAACGAAAAAATTGAACCCATCATCTATGGAAGTGACCATCATGAAATTAATGCCAGTGAAAGATGTGGTATAGTCATTAAGTGCAAAACAAAAGGAGGAATAGAAAATGCAGGGAAACAAGCAGAAAAATTGTTTCGAAGAAGCTACCAAATATTGATGAGCAACTAATCAAGGAGGACCTTATATATTCGATTGAAGCTCAGAATTATAACGTATGTCACGATAGACCACTAATTCTAGTGCTGCTATTGATTATATTTGCACAAATTTTTGTAATATTAATCAACATACAACAGTTAATTCTAACGGCTTATCGGATCATTCTTGGCAGGTTCTTCAGGTAGATCTAAACCCCGGTCAGAATTTACCACGTTTTGTTTTAAAAGGTTTTCTAACTCTAAAAACTATTGTGAACTGTTTCACTATTTACGAAATAAGACTTGGTTATCTGTATATAAATTAAGTATATAAATGGTGCATTTTTACTTAAAAAGATATGTTTAAATAAAGATAAGCGAAAGTCTTGAATGATGCACGATATTCATGCATCTTCAAAAAAAATTGAAATTGCTGTAAGACAAATAGTAGCATATTAACTATTACAAATTGGTATATACCATATATACTATATGGTATAAGAAATTGTATAAAAAAATTATTCAATCAGCTAAAAAAAATGAATAACGACAATATATATATATATATATATATATATATATATATATATATGTATATATTTATTTATTTACACTGTTCTTAAACCATACTTTATACTAAAAGTTTTTATTTTTCTTGGGTATATTGCATGTCTAAAAAATATACATAATACATGGATTAGTACTTTTCAACAAACATACGCAAATATTTAACACGTACTATACGTAACAAAACAAACATTCATAATACTTAACTATTGAATAATTAATTAATTAAAATATTTTTGTACTCACAATATTTAATAAAACAACGTAAAATATTAAAATAAATTTTATATGTACCGTACCTTGGAAACGACAATATTATTTACAGTAATAATTTTGATGTTCTGAATGTTTAACCGATGGGTGAGATCTATATAAATTCCGTAATTATAAAAACTATTATCTTGATTTTTTTTTATTTTATTAAAAACCTATGTGTTTTGGTATACAGTGGATGGCTGGAAACATGTATAATTGTTTATTTACAGGTGTTATTTAAATTGAATTTTAGTGTTTTGAAAATTTAAATTCAGGTTGATTTTTTAAATATTTTATTAAGTCGCCATTTTGTTTCTAAATATTCGATTCGTACCAAAATTTTACCAGAGGATATCTACATAATACTTGATTTTTGGGCAAAATTTTAGGTAAATTGTATAAGTAATTTTTTTTACATTTCCCTTGGCCGCCATTTTGTTTCTCTGTATTGGATTGTTACCAAAATGTTACCAGGTCATCCCCATAAGACTATTATTATTTGCCAAAATTTGTCGATCGGGTAGTTTTTAGCTATGCCGACCGACAGTTAGACAGACAGACCGACGGGATTGAGAAAACTTGTCTTTTGGCATCTAGGGACCCTAACACGTGAATATCTGTGAAAACCTGTGATGGTGATTTTTTCACGACTACAATACGAGGGATGTAAAAAACTACATTACGAGGGATGTAAAAAACGCGAAAACTTCGGCTACATCTCGCGAAATAAATTTAGCCATTAAAACATATCCGAATATAGTATTTAGATCGTCGTCGTGTTCGTTAGAACTGCCTGAAATGCGACTGTTTCAAAGAATATTAGAAAACAAATTACTTCCACTGTCTATTTTGCCCGGACTATAAAAGCGATAAACCGCAAGTTTTAAATTTTTAATATGAGTCCAAGAATCTAAATGCAATGAAATTGTAGAGAAGTTCTCGCTTATTTTATTTATATCGGTAACAAGTACAGGATCATCTTGCCCTGAAGATTTTATATCGAGCGTAATACTGCCTTTATTTACTTGATATTTCATAGAATCGATTCCGTTTATTTCAAAAAAACATTTATTTTTTTATGGGGATGGGACATAACGGTATATTGGCCTTATGTATTTTTGAAAGTTGTAAAATCAAGGAATCTTCGAACTTCTTGGCTGCAGCTTCTTCTTTTGAAGCCAAGCGGTTCGAACAAACAAACGGTTACAAACTTCCAAAAATATATAAAGCCAATGTGCCGTTACGTCCCATCGCCATCTTATGAAATAGGTAAATATTTAGCCAATATCTTAAACCCCTTTACAGGGCGATCTAATCCTTATACCAAAAGCAATTTTAATCCTATACTGATTGTATTGATATGAGAACACTTAACGTCCACATATTTCATTTTTCAAGAGACCTTCTATAAGCAAACCTCGGGCGCCGCCATGGGATCTCCGGTATCTTCTGAGGTAGGCTTTCTAGGAAACTGCTCTAAGCTCTGCTCCTCTAGAACCTAAATGTTGGTTTAGGTATCTTGATTTGAAGCTGAAGTCTGAGTGTGAACAATTCTTTTCCAGATAGAACTGGCAGTAAACTTATCGGGTGGAAGTCAGACAAGGACAGATTAGGTTTATTTTGGCCTCTCCTATATGCTCCCGAGGTTTCGTAGCCCCTTGAGTAGGGCACTTGATTTGGGTTGTGAAAGGCTTGGGTTTAGTGTAGTTTTTTTATCAAAACCTACGTTTTTGGTTAACCCTGGTTAAAGCTTTTTTTTGTTTGATATAAGAAAGTGTATCTATAATAAACCAATAAAGACAAACACAAGGTTATGCAAACAACTGTATAAAAATAAATCCTGCGATTGGTGTACGTTGGAACAGAGAGGGCAAATATATGTGTGTCGATTGTATCTATGTAAGCTCCTCGTGAGGCATTCATTTCTAATTTAAGTAGATTTCCCACACATGTGCGGTTATTTTTTATAAATTGTTTTTTGCAATAATACTCACTTATTTTGTTAAATTAAGCCTCTACAACTTTTCTAGTATCGTTATTTTCATCAAAAATTACTAAATTTTGTAGCGCTAATGTGATATACACCCAAATAATTAATCGAGATAGATATTCATTTATAAATTGAAAAAGCTTTTAGAGCGAAGTCATATTTATATTTTACGGTTTAGTTATACATAAATGCATTAAAATTTGCCTGCAAAGAATATCCCTTATTCTTTAGAACTGTGATGTGAGAAATAAGTTTCTATCATATTCGTTTCACTTTTTCGTCGAGCCATTTTCATGCATAACCTCGATCGATACATGATTTAGTATAGCTTTCTGCTTTATCATCTTATATAGGAATTTCGGTAATGTATTGCTTCGCATCAAATATACACTTTAGGCGGATTTTTATAAATGCGTTTCATCTCTGGTTTTATGGTTTTATTTTATTATATTTAGTAATATTAAGGATGTTGCGAATTATAAATTATTTTGACTCCTTCAATTTTGGTATTTAAATGAGACACTCTTGAGATTTTCCGAGTATACCAAATTAATTTCGAATTTTCTGGTATACTAAGTGTAATTTAAATAATCTAAACAACTGCAAACTAATCTATATTATATACAAATCAGCGTGCTGATATTTATACAAGGTCCTTCAATAGTGCGCCAGGCATCCATAGCTCGTATACCAAATAGGTTAGGAATTTCGTTAGTACGCAGACCTATACTATACATATTATTATATTTCAGGAAAATATTTTCACATATGCAGGGTAGTCCAAAAAAGTGTTGATATATATATATATATATATATATATATATATATATATATATATATATATATATATATTTTAATAGTATACTCTGCATTTTCTTGGATATTTAAGTTCGATTTAGTGTTTTTTCTTATTTTCCAAAATTTTATTTAATTTTCTCTATTAGTTTACCAGAAATATATTAAAAAAAATCGTTGTGGAAGCTTGGAAATAAATTATTTTAATTTAAAAACGGTCTTAGATCTGTTTTCTCCCAGCTACGTAGTGACAACTTTAATACAAGAAGTCTGTCGATACTCTGACAAGTTTTTTCATATTTTGTACAGGGTGTCCAAAATTTGGTTCCAAAAATGACAACTTTCAAACCAGTTTTTCTTAAGATTTTCAAATGATGCAGCCTGTATGTTATTTGACTGTTTAAGTACAATGACTTTTTGTATTTACAGGTCTATTAAAATTCTGAAACGTTTAAAGATATTTACTAAAAACCATAAATATATCAATTTTATCAGTAAAGCTGCCATGATGGAAAAACAATCTGTTTATTTAACAAATAGATTTTTGCAGAAACGTATTTTTATATTAAAAGATTCAATTCAAATTGTCTTCCGTTTTGTTCAAGGTATTTATTTATTCTTACTTGAAAGGACTTTTCCACATCTCGGAGAATCGCGGGTGAAATTGCTGCATACCCGTCGATTATTCTTGTCGCTTGTTCTGCTCAATTCTTGGAGGCTCCTTATTTATTGATTTATTTATTTCACAGTATAAACAGCAAGAAACATGCCAATTGCAGACACTGAGACTTAAAGCTAACACAACAAATATATTAAATAAACTATACAACTTTACATACTAACAACAATGGTTATGGTCCTAAAAATACATATACAATAATTCTAAGCTACAGGTTGAGATCGAAAAAGTTTATTTATATGATGACTCCAATTTAAACTACAATCTAATATAAATATTTAATTTTTTCAACTTTCTCGAGTATCACATTATTTGTTTGTATTTGGAAGTCAGTTGAAAATCTGTTTTTTTTTTGTTTGAAAAACATTTCCTTAGTTTTATCTAAATTCATGTTTAAAATTATTTTCTAAAAGCCAATTATAGTATCTATGAAGGTCATTATTTACAGTTTCAGCTAGGTCTTGTAAATCATTTCCCGAATACATCAAAACCGTATCGTCAGCAAAACTTAAATATTTGGCCTTTAAATCAGCCAATCTTAAACTTAAGGCAAACAAGGAAGGAGAGAAGGGGTTCTGGGGCACGCCATAGTTTATATATTGCTGACCATTTGACGATCCAATCAGATCATGAAACATTTTTCCAAATCCCATATTTTCTAACTTATTTAATAGTAAATAATGGTTTACAACATCAAATGCTTTTCGTAAATTGTAAATACCGCTATGATGTACTGACCATTGTCCAACTTCATCGGTAGAAAATTCACAAGATCTAGAGTGTGTTCCACTTGTGTTAAAAACTATGTGGCTAAAATATTATCGCTCTAACTTATTGATGATAATCTGGAGGAACTAATAACCCTGAACCAGGAATTAGTAAAAGAAGTTAAAATTATACTTACACTTATAAAAATAACGGGAAGTCCATGTTTAACATTTAAAGATAGATCGCTGCTAAAATGTTTTCTGGTGTTTCAGTTGAAATTAGAAATACTGCAGATGTCAGTTATTTTCGCATTATCCGATCTTGCGAATTTAAAATGGCGTATTTCTGCAATAATCGTAAACATGTTGTATCATTTAGGAAAAAGTTTTTGTTGAAAAGAGGAGAAATATTATAACATATTAATTTTAATTTTTTTTTAAATTTATATCTAAATTACAATAACTGCAGGTAAAATATAACTCTACTGGGTGATTCACGACCCACTGTACATACTTATGTGGTGTATAGGGTATCCCTAGGGTATATCGAAATGGATATTTAAATTGATTAATTCGGCTTTATTACCAAGATACAGGGTGATTTTCGTATTTTGGTAAAAATTTGTTCACCCTGTATCTCCTAAACGGCTTAATCCATTTTTTTAAAATTTTGTACACAAACACTCTTGGTATATCATAACTTTTTGACGTTTGAAAAGTATCAAAGTTCCAGGGCCGTATCCAGCCAATTCACACAGGGGAGGGGGGCTAGTTTTGAGACACCCTGTACATCGAAATTCGGTATTTTTGAATTTTTTTCTTAAACTACATTCATTTGTGAACAATAATATGCCACCATCTTGAATGGCACACTAAAGGTTATGTACGAAATTTAAAGCTTTAGATAGTACATACCCCTTTTTTTAGCGGTATCTGTATTAAAGCTTTTAACTAAGTATAAAATTATTTCAATGATTGACTTTAAAAAAAAATTAAACTATCTCTACTAATAAAACACAGCCTTGTCGAATTATTTTTTATTTTTAGTGGCCCAAAAATACCAAAATCTACCCTAACACAATAACGCCTGTCTAACGATATCTCTACATTTTTGTGCACGCTTTTGTGAATTGCAATTGAGCGTTGAATCATTTACATTTGAGGTTTTTGTCTAAATGCTTGACTTTTAAAAAAATAAACTATCTCTACTAATAAACCAGTTAATTTCTGTTTGAGTCTTTTTCGCCTCATCTCTTATCTAATGCTCGAGATCGTGATCATTTATCGGCTACCGTAAAAATTTATCTTTTTTTATTTTTGTTATAGTATACAAATTACGTGTAAGAGCTTGTTTTTTTTTAATTTTTTTATTTACCTTTATTTTTTTCGTAACCTTAAAACCTACAAAAAAATACAAATTCAATAAATTTTAATACCTAAAAATAATAAAGTAAGCCTTGGAATTTAGACAGATATTTTAAAAATGTCATTACGTACATACAATTCAATCATTTGTGTTTGACATTGTTAATTAAAGATATTTTATTTGAATTTTCTCTTTGCAAAAAGTTTGTACGTTTCAATAATTGTGAAAATGCCGTTATTTACAAATGCTGAGTACGCAGACATCGTATTTGTGTACGGATTTTGTAATGGTAACGGAAGGGCTGCTACAGAAGACGATTTCCGGATCGGAGAATTCCAAATCACCAAACGTTTGCCGCAACCTTTAATACATTGCGTGAAAAGGGTAAGTTTCCCTCAACCGATCTTCATGTTGAAAGAGTGGGTGCTAATAACGTGGTCCAAGAAGAGAATATTCTCAACCTTGTGAGGGAAGATCCAACCACAAGCACTAGGCGAATTTCCGCCCAATTAGCGATACCACAGACAAGAGTATGGAGAACTATAAAAATGAAAACTTATACCCTTTCCATGTACAAGAGGTACAAAGATTAGAAGAAGGTGACTACTTGCCTAGATTAGCATTTGCTAGGTGGGTAATAAATCATCGAAGAACTATTTTTAGCGCACTATTCACTGATGAAGCCCAATTTACAAGGGACGGAGTCTTTAATTCTAGAAACTCTCATGTATGGGCAGATGAAAACCCTCATTCGTTGCGATTGGCCAATTCTCAACGAAAGTTTTCAGTGAATGTTTGGTGCGGCTTAATAAATAATCATTTAATTGGACCACATATTTTCCCTCAACGACTAACGGCTGTTGCGTATTTGGACTTTCTACAAAACATTTTACCGGGCTTATTAGAAACTGTAAATTTAAGAGGCATATGGTTTCAACACGATGGGGCACCTGCACATTTTGGAATTGATGTTTGAAATTATCTCAATCAACAATTTGCTGATCGGTGGATTGGCCGCGGAGGACCACATCCTTGGCCAACTAGGTCACCAGACTTTAATCCAGCCGAGTACTTTTTGTGGGGGCATCTAAAACAAAAAGTTTACAGTGTTCCAATCGAAACTAGGGATCAATTAATAAATAGGATACATTTTTATTGCGACGAGGTTAGACAAAACCCTCAAATGATTCACCGCTCAATTGCAAACCTACAAAAGCGTGCACAAAAATGTAGAGACACCGGTGGTATGCATTTTGAAAACATTTTGTAGCTTTTAAGACGTTATTGTGTTAGGGTAGATTTCAGTTTTTTTTGGGCTACTGAAAATAAAAATTAATTCGACAAGGCTGTGTTTTATTAGTAGAGATAGTTTAATTTTTTTTTTAAAGTCAATCATTGAAATAATTTTATACTTAGTTAAAAGCTTTAATACAGATACCGCTAAAAAAAGGGGTATGTACTATCTAAAGATTTAAATTTCGTACATAACCTTTAGTGTGCCATTCAAGATGGTTGCATATTTTTGTTCACAAATGAATGTAGTTTAAGAAAAAAATTCAAAAATACCGAATTCCGATGTACAGGGTGTCTCAAAACTAACCCCCCTCCCCTGTGTGAATTGGCTGGATACGGCCCTGGAACTTTGCTACTTTTCAAACGTCAAAAAGTTATGATATACCAAGAGTGTTTGTGTACAAAATTTTAAAAAAATCTATTAAGCAGTTTAGGAGATACAGGGTGAACAAATTTTTACCAAAATACGAAAATCACCCTGTATCTTGGTAATAAAGCCGAATTAATCAATTTAAATATCCATTTCGATATACCCTAGGGATACCCTATACACCACATAAGTATGTACAGTGGGTCGTGAATCACCCAGTATTTAGAATATTTATTATTATTTTCGTTCCGGTATTTTAGTTTCAAATAAAGTCTTAAAAGTTCTTCTTATAAAAAATGTAGGGTAGAGAAATAATTTATCTTGAAGTCAGTTTCCAAATTATTGTGTTTCAATCAATTAGACTTTCCGAACGAACACCAACTTACGCTTTTAAAAGAAAACCCTATAATTAGTTGAAAGCTGATTGTCTAGTTAAATTAAATTCATTTTTAATTTAGTTCAGTTAAAGGTATTAACCAGCACACGAAAAACTCAAACTTAAACAACTAAAAGCTGTAAAGCAGGCAGAATACATAATTACGTATTGAAGGTCTAATTTTTGCCCGTCTTTTACGGCTCGATTTCCTCATTACAAATTAAATTATCCTATTTCACTAGGGGCTCTATATAGCTTACTACAAAACTTACTAAAAAACTTCAGATTATCACCACAGCTCAATTTTTATATTTAACTTTTCTGTTTCAAAAAAAATTTTATTTGTTGAAAAACAGTAGACTTTTCGATGTTCTGTTATAAAATTTAAATAAAATGTATTTAATTTTATCAAACAACACAATTGTTTTTTGCTACCGCTTTATTTTGTATTTGACTGAAAATCCGACCAATTGGTTATTCTAATGAGGTTTCTGTTGGTGACTTACATACACTGCAGATATCGTGTGATTTACATGCAGCTAAAGAATTGCGAATTTAAATTCCGATATCCTAGTACATTAAGAAAAAAAAATTCTTTAAAGTCGTAAAATTCTTAAAAAACAAAATGAAAATCTGTTATTTCTTTTCTGTCTTATTACTTCCCTCGTAAAAGGGATCAAAATGGCGGACAAATAAAATATCTGTAATCTTGAAAAAAATCAATCTCTCAGGTTTTACATATTTTCAGGTTTAGATATCAAAAAATATGTTTTACGAGTTCCGTCGGTCCGTTTGTCCATCTAAGACGGAGGAACAAAATGATGGCTTAATAAAATATTTAAAAATTCAGCCTGAAAAACTCCTTAAGGGTCTGCTTTCAGATTGTGTGTTATAACTAGTTGTGGAATAGAGATCAGCTAGTAAAACTGTGGTATTAATTTAAGAAGGCGGAACAAAAGGGGCGGTCAAATAAAATATTTTGTAATCGTGAAAAAAATCACCCTCTCAGGTTTTCCATATTTTCAGGTCTTAGCGTCCTAAACATATTTTTATCAATTCTGCGGGTGTCGGTCCGTCTGTTTCTCAATTCGCGGCGTAGCTTTAAAACAACTCATCAAACTGAAATTTTAGTCAAAAATTAAAAGAGTCATATGACCTGGTTATATTTTGGTAAAAATCCAATATGACGGAACAAGATGGCGGCATAGTGAAGTGTTAAAAAAATTTGTTACTGAAAAACTAATTAACCAATTTCCTCAAATTTTGCACATAAATCAAGTGTTACATAGGAATGAACTGGTAACATTTTGGTACTAATATAAGATACCAAAACAAAATGGCGGCCTAATAAAATATTTGAAAAGTCGGCCTGAAAAAAACTACTCACTAGATTAGTTTTAAATTTTGTGTAAGCGTGATATAGGGATAAACAGGTACGAATTCAACATGATGTAACAAAATGTGTGTGTCAATGTAAAATTTAATTATTAAATTTATTATATGTTCCATGAACATACAAAAAGAAAAGAACGGTTAATTTCTAACTGCTATTTATATGATACGAATATATCAAGGTTTACTAGCAAACAGACCTTCTTCAGCATTTAAACTTCAATTTATGAAAGAGAACTATCAAAGACTTGAAAAATATTTGTTTTGAAAGTAGTTTTAGCATACCATTTAGACGGAGCACGGCAATGAATTTTAAAATAAAAACTACTTTACGTTTTCCATACAACGACAAGCTATATAAGAAGGAAGTAAATGAAATTACACGACAATTAAAATTTTACAGTATTTATGAAAGAAGCCTTAGATAGGGTGATCTGGTGGAGAGAGCAAACTGGAGATAAGGCTTCGAAAGACATCTCTTTATTATAATGTGCGGCTTTTAAATGTTTGTTGATTAAAAATTTCAAAATAGCGGTTGGTTGTCTTTTTGAAACAAAAAGGTAAATGAAAAAGGAATTATGTAATATGACATTTAAAAGCTTCATAATGTTATATCTTAAACTTAGCATTGAGAAAATTCCGAAATAACTTATTCCTAGAAACTTCCTGAAAAGTTCCAAATCTCTTGCAAAAAAATTAAAATATGGCTAATTCCTCTTTCAGACGAAGCGGGTGTAACTCGCACCCGCATCTTTGGCATAGGTCCGCCTAAACTAAAGACTACTGTTTTTCGCATCGGGCGTATGCGCCGCAAAGGTGCCGACTCGCGCAAAAGATGCGAACAAGTCTAAAAGAGGTCTAATATACGGTGGATTCTAATTCCTAATTTTCTTAATACAGAAAGAGTTTTTAACGACTGCTTTCCGACCTTCCGATATATAGAAAATATCTATATAATATATAAATATCTATATAGCAAATTTATGTAGAAAAGTATATATTGTTGGGCTTGTCTTTAGAAGGTCTACTAAAATATATTTAAATATAGAGGGTGTTACATTTAAAACAAGAAAAAATTACGTCGTCTTACGTGGGACACCCTGTACAGAACCCATACAGAATCTATTTTGGGTTTTTGATAAAAAATAAATATTATGTCTCAATCTTAATATCGGTAAATTTCAAAATATTCACCAGGAGACCTCTAACAGGTTTTTTTAGGGTTTTGCGAGCAAAACAGAGTCGTTCTTTTACGAGAGCCTATAACACTTTCCTACCGCTCTGAAATATACTACTCTATTCAACGCTGTATCCTTTAACTTTTTTTTTCCTAAAAAAGTGTGAGCAATTTTATTTTTTCTTTATTTCGATTGGTACAAAAAGTGAAGTCGCACTGAAGATACGTTAATCAAAATATGTTCCGTTATTATAAAACTGATTGGAAAGAAAGAAAGAAATAGCTTTTAGTTTATATATTAAAACATTCAAAAGTTCTCATATATTCAAACAAAGATACACAATTTCCTTTATTGATTCGTTATTTTTTTGCAATTAGAATAGCTTGAGCAACTTCTTGTCATGAATACCAACAAACTTTTTATCTTAAAAGTCGATTTTGATTTAACTATACTTTTACTAATAGAGATTTATTTACGAAACTTAAATTTTCTGGCTTATTCTCCGCAGTTGAATGGACATTATTTCCGAGGATTTCCCAACTTGAATGGCTGCATCACAGAAAGTGTTGTCACTTTCCTTGCTCCCGGCAAACTAGCGCACTTCTGATAAATGCAAGTTCTATTTGTGGCTTTTTGTTATTAACCGACTTTGAAAAAGGCGGAGGTTATCAATTCGACTATGTATTTTTTGCTTTGACTAATTTGGGTGAAATTTTTTGGAAGTAATCAGGGTGCCACAGTGGTTCCATAACAAGCATATTTAATAAAAAATAAAAATGGTGAAATGACGCCATTTTGAACCTTTTTCTACCTAAAAGCTATATTGCCTTGAAATTTGATGTACAATATATAATTAACCAAAAAAGTAATTTTCCCAGAACCCTGAGGTACAGTTAACGACAGATAAATCCGTACAGTTTACATGCTTCATTGTAATTTGTACTTTATCCTTCTTCAGCTACGTAAGTTACCTTTTATGCATTTGACGTTTATAATAGTACAATAATTATTTATTGACATTTATGAATACTCAATATATACAGAAACAGGCTGAGTTCTCGAGATAGTTTTAAATCATCTTCGTCTAAACAGGAGCTCTGTCCAAGGAACGTATAAATGACAAAAAAAGCAAACCTTAGAAACACGTTTGGCTTACAAAATTACAGCCCATGTAGACGATGTTAACTTCGTGGAGTTCCTAAAGCAAGATCCGTTTTAAACTGCTATTTCGGCGGTAGCCAAGGCAGTGTTTCCAGACTCATGTAAAACACCTCTTCATCGCGGCATCATATGAAACTATGCTCCGATTTTAGAAATCGAGTATCTGCCATCTTTTAAAAGAACCCTTTTAAAAGCCAGTGATAAAGAGCGAATGTCTGGGGGGTCAGTCATAGTAGAAACGCACGACAAAGTGGGGGTCATACAAAAATAGTAAGAATTAATTTTATTTCTATTAATATTAGCGTAAATCTGGGTGGCTACCAATGATTTCCATAGTACATAGTACATTTATCATTATAAAATCAATTTGATTCCTTATACGGTCGCCTGGCGTCTTCTAGGTATACAGCTTTCGTGGGTGTTGTTCGAAAAGAGTATTCATAACTGCCAGTTGATATTGCATACAGAAATCCAGAAGACGTTCACCCACTTTTATTTCCATAACCGAGACCAAAACCTTCGATAATATGCCCCGACTCTTGATCCACTACTCTCCTCCCAGTCTTCGCATTAAAATTCCCAAGCAGGATTGTAATTTTCCTCCCAGGATTTAGGGTTTGTTTTAGCTCTCCATAGAAATCTTGAAACTCTTGTTCGTAAGCTAATGTTGATGCATCATTAGTCTGAATTATGCTTAGGGCATAAGGCACACTCTGAATTCGTTTACTCCATTGTAACCCAGCATCTCTCTCTCATAAACTGGACGAACAATTACATCCACTCCATTCTCACTCTCATTTCTGGGCCTGAAAAATATATGATATTTCCTAATGAGCTTTTAAAATGACCTTTATCTTTCCAATGGGTCTCGCAGAGGCCTAGTATGCTGAAGTTATGTTTTATCCTTTCTTTTTCTATAATTCATTTGGTCGAAAGTTATTCACACACTGCATATCTACATTTTGAGGCGCCGAACCGAGGTTGACGACTTCCCAATGTCGGACTGTTCTATGCGTGTTTTGGATAAACCCTACTCTATTCAAAACCATCCCTGATACACGCTGAGTCTGGTTCCATTATCACGGCAAGTAAATATTCATGTCTAGATTCATTCTAAACTTAAAATGGTTAAAATTGGACAAAAAACAAGATATGATACTTGGTACACAAACATAACAACGTATGAAATGTATCGTAAAAGATTGCCCAATGTGCCCCGGTCACTATATTTTTTTGCCGCAAAAACCGTATCTTAGAAAATAGCGCTTTTTAATATTTAAAATATAATAGTTGTTGGGGTAAATGTTAATTACTACAGTTGGTAAAAGTTTTTAGGCGTAATAATACTTTGTATATTTTGATTATATATACTATATAAGGGACAAAAAGTACAATAATGTGAGTTTTAAAACTTGAAATTTTCTAAAATTTTTTAAGAGGATATCGAAGTAACGCGTCGACTTTTTAAGGTCTTACTGTAAAAGTATGTTGTTGTTTTACCAAGATTATCAGAAAGTTAATATTTTTTAAATTTTATTTTTTACGTTTCAAAAATGCTAGATTCTATATCCTACTTGAAACCCATATTATCAGTCTTTACCTACTCCGGTGGTCCGCAAGTGTTTTCTAGATATTAAGTTTCTAAATGGTTTCCGTTAACGATCATCTTGTTGCTATGTTAGAGTGATGTATTATTTGGAGTTAGAATCTTATACAAAAAAAGAAAAAGCTTTTTTAAAATTGTCGACTTTTCGATTATTAATTACATACCTCGTTGGTCGTTGGGAACTATCTGTAGACCAACGGAGTAGGTAAAGGCAGATAATATGGGTTTCATGCAAGATATAAAATCTATATCTGTCCTGAGGATGCAACAATAAAGTTGCGAAACATCGACAAATTAAAAAAAAGACTTGTTTTTTTTTATTGGATCCTAACCCCAAATAATATACCATTCTAACATAACAACAAGAGGATCGTTAACGAAAACAATTTAGAAACTTAATATCTGGGAGATATCTGCGGACCAACCGTAGTAGGCAAAAACTGATGATGCAACAATAAAGCTGCGAAACGTCGAATATTTAAAAAATTACTTTTTTTACTGGATCCTAACTCCAAACTCTAACATAACAACAAGAGGATCGTTAACGAACCTGGAAAATATCTGCTGACCAGCGGAGTTGGTAAAGACTGATAATATGGGTTTCATGCAGGATATTGGATCCATATATGTGTCCTGAGGATGCAACAATAAAGTTGCGAAACGTCGACAATTAAAAAAAAAAAGACTTTTGTCTTTTTTACTGGATCTTAACCCCAAATAGTACACCACTCTAACACGTTTTTTTTTGAACAATGTTCCGCCATATTGGATTTTTGGTCGAAAAAAGTCAATCGAGTAAATAGTTTTTAAGCTATACAGTGACGACAGACAGACCGACGGAATTGATAATGTTTTTCGGCATCAAGGGACTCTAAAACGTGAAGATATGTAAAACCTGAGAGGGTGATTTTTTTCAGGATTACAAATATTTTATTTGGCCGCCATCTTGAATCAGTAACACAGTTTTACTAGTTCATCCCTATACCACAATTAATTATGGCACACAATTTAAAATCAATCCATTAAGTGTTTTTTCAGGCTGAATTTTTAAATATTTTATTAAGCCGACATCTTGGATACATACAAAAATGTTAATTCTAACATAATACTTGATGTTTTTTTCAAACTTTGAGATAAATTGGGTAAGTAGTTTTTTAATAATAATTTCTTTAACATTTCACTAGGCCGCCATTTTGTTTCCACAAATTGAATTTTTACTAAAATGTTACCAGGTCATCCCCATATGACCCTTAATTTTTGAAGTCAATCGGGTAAATAGTTTTTTAACTATTTTGACAGACAGACCGACGGAATTGGGAAAACATGTTTTTCAGCATCTAGGGACCCTGAAACGTTAAGATCTGAAAAAATCTCGGAGGGTGATTTTTTCACGATTACAATACTTCCCTTTTACGAGGGAAGCAAAAGAAAAATAATAAAGGACAATAATTATAATTATTTGACTTACAGTTCAATTCTGTCAAAGCCAACTCGTTACTATTAAACGATCCTTGTATTTAGAGTTGTTCGGTTTGCGAATGCTTGAAGCGAGCGTATTTTAACCGCTAAATCTTGAACGAGATCCTTCTAGAATTAGGTCATTTTCCTTTAGTGGAGTTTTATGTTTCATTTCCTTGAGCCGTGTTGTTGGGTTTTAAGAGGAAAACAGATACTTTGCAGGCCAAATATGATGCTGTTTTGCCTCAGTTTAGTCAGATTTGCAATTCGTTATTTAAATAATAAATTAGCTGCACTTCCGAAGTAATTATTTAATAGTCCCTTTTCGATTTTGGATTAGCACGTTTACATATTTTACGCTTCATTAATGGAGGTAAATAAATTATATTTAACCAGAATATTCGAGGACGTAACCAGTATATTTGTTTGAAGATAGAAGTTATTTTACAACAAAGACTTGATATTTGGCTTTATGGCAACTGAATAAAAATATTTAACTTTAAATTAATTAAAGCAATTATTTAATAAAATTACATATCTCAACATGTAGACTAGTCTATCTACGGAATGTTTCGATACATAATATAAACAATATTATTTAAGCAAGCAATAGAAATTATGTCATTTACCTTAAGTTTGATTTTTTAAATTTTAAAATTTTGAAATCAATTCTTTTCTGCTATTTATGTTTCTCTCTTAGGATCGGCGCACTGATGAGTCCCGATAGGATGAAAGTATTTGTACAACCACTATGTGTCTATAAAAAAACTTAAGGTAAATGACACAATTTCTTATGCTTGCTTAAATAATATTGTTTATATTATGTATCGAAAGATTCCGTAGACAGACTAGTCTACATGTTGAGGTATGTAATTTTATTAAATATTTTCTTCAATTAATTTAAAGTTAAATATTCAGTTGCGAAAAAGCCAAAAAAGATTTTTGTTTGTCAATCTAAACGCAACAAATAATCTGAACACATTTAAAAAAAGACTTTATCTTGATTTCGAATAATTTTTTCCCACGATTCCGCGGGTCTGCACAGTAGATAAATATTTTATTAAATCATCAGCATATTTTAAAGCAAAATTGTGATATTTATAAATGTTTATATTTCTCCATTGCTTTACTGAAGAGGATAACGGACTAAATTTATATTTTGAAGCTGCAGATAAATGCAGTGTGACAGGTCGATGTAGGTCACCCACAGAAACCTCATTAGTCTAGTGTACGAGCCGGATTTTCAACCAAATACAAAATATGGCGGTTGAACTTAAAAACGTGTCGTCGTTGCGTGTTTTTTAACTTAAAACAGCATATATCTAAATTATATCAATGTATATCGTAAACTCTACAGTTTTTAAATAAACAAAGAGAACACTTTTTTTTAACCAGAAAAAATATAAGGAGATACTGATTTTAGGACAGAGCTATCAGTACATCAAGTAGAATACTTGAAAAAATTAATTCAAATACTTTTTGGTATTTGAAATACTGTACCTCACATTTTATTTTATGGTATGTGGTACTTGATTCCCTAAAAAAGTATTTGAGGTATATATATTACTTGAAATACAAAAGTAATTTAAGTACTACCAAATGTACTTACAGGTAACGAAAAAGTATTTCAAATCCTCTGATGTTTTTAAGTCAAGTACTTTGTTTGCGCATTTAAATTTGAGTTGAACAAATAGAGAAGAATCGTTTGAATTTGCCCCTGCTGCTCGCTTATTGGGGGAAAACTATGACCCCTGTTTGCGTAGGAATATTAATCATTTCCGTGAACCGATATATAAGTAAGGCGGCCAACATCGAAAAGAGATACGGCGCGTCCTCGAATGTAACTTGCAGTTTGTGACTTGAGAACGGAATAAATTAGATAAGAAGTTTTCAGGATTGCTTTTATAGTGTCATCTTACATTTTGCACTATCCGTTTGGTAAGTAATAAAGGTATTCAATTAATTAGAAACTAGTATATGTAACGGGGTGTTCTTAGCTAAGTTTGTTTATAAAAAAATCAAAATGGCGGACATATTACGCCATAAAAATACATATTTTTATAATTCACTCTTTTAGGTAACAAATTAAAGAGCTGACGGAGATGATTCTAAATATATATAAATGTGCTCATATAGTATACATGATACCCAAATAATCAAATTATTTCACATTCGGTGCTTGGTTTCAAGCAGGATACCGTGTACTTATATATAAAGTGTAACTTATTTTAATATGTTTTGTATTGTGTTTCTCTCCGGTTAATTTACTAGTTCTATATAGAGGCGTTTTTTTATTTTTTTTAGTTATAATTTATACCTGGTATATAAAAGTTACATAAAAAATGTCTTCAAATTGTACAATTTTGTATAGTGCAGTTTGCAGATATACACCGTGTGTTTAAAAATAAGGTAAAGGTATCAATTCTTGTATAATTATAATTAGCAAGAAGGGACTGAATATGGGAAGATCAAAAATGAAACCGTTATAGTGTCTGTATGAGAAACATTACTCTGACGGAATTGCACGGGTTATATTTTGATAAGAGTAGTTCCCGAGTAAAAGCTAATTAGGCACAAGAATAGCAACAAAACTAGTAAGTAATAATGGAGCAATAAATCAATTTTTTTCTTTTGGCTGAATTTCACGTTACCGGAGAAAATCTCCAACAAAATATCTTACTGCTTCGCCAAAAAGTTTGAGTTACCATACCGACGTACACGACGACGTATATATATATATATATATATATATATATATATATATATAATTACTTCGAAAATATTTCTTGGGTCTAGGTTTATGCATTGAAACAATAGTGGTTATATTTCGCTCGACGTTTCGCTTTTGATTAAAAGCATTTTCAAGAGCATTTATTTTAGCTAAAAAGAGAAAAAAAAAACAATATCAGGTCGATACAAACTGGTTTGTTAAAATTGCCGTTTTGTCAATTATAAAAACATTGATAAAGTAAAATTCTTCATTAATCCTAAAACATTTAGCAGCAGAACACTTTTCCAAAATGACTTTCACAATTTTACACATTAAAAAATATTAAAAAACTTATCTACATTATTGACGAAAAAAAACAAAAACATTTGTACAATTTGGTTTAAAGCCGTTAATTAAAAATAGGTAACCTACCTTGGAAAACAAAGCTTCATTTTTAACTCTATTATATTTAAGGCACCTATAGTATCAGCATCATAATGTCTAGGTCGGTTTTGGGTGACATTACTTGATCTTAATAATTGTAAAATGATACTGATATACAAGAAACGGTACAAAGTGATGGCGATAAGACAAGAAATTTTTATTATTTTGTTAGTTTTTTTTATAGGGATTGGAAGCTAATGTTATTATTTATACCAGGGCTACTATTTTCCACTTATGGTTAGAATATACGGGTGATGTTGACTGAGTACTATAGTTACGTTATTAAATTAAATTATAATAGATTTGACTTAAATTATTTATGTCTTGCTTATCGTTGACAGCGTTTGGTTCTTTCTTTATGTGGAACATCTCTTTTATAGCTAATTTATGATAGTTTGACTCCTGGCACAGAATTTCAGTCTCTACAAATCCAAACTCATGTTTTTCATTTTTTTCGTGCTTGCGCAGAGCAGTCGAAGCATTTTTTGTGTATTTGTGACCATTGAGACGGTTTTCTAAATATTGCGTTGTCATACCAATGTATTTTTTTGGACAGTTTATACACGGCACAGAATAAACAACATTAGATTTCTTTTTCTTGGGTATTTCGCTTTTTAATGAGGTGTATAGGGGTGTTAATAAATTTTGTGCCTTGTGGCTTACGATTATGTTATGCTTAAGCAATATATGTTTAATTTTTTCTGACAGGTCTTTAGTGTATGGTATGGCTACGTGTCTGTAATTTTCAGTAGAAATTGTTTTATTTTTATTTGTATTGTAGAATTTATAGGTACGGTTTTTGAAAATGCGTTTTATAAGACGAAGGGGGAAGTTGTTGTTTTTCAACGTTTCTTCAACTTTTTTTAATGCATCTGGTCGAAATTTAGGTGATGTTAAAGCGATTGCGCGATCTGTAAGGCCAATTATAACACTATTTTTTTGATTGTTTGGGTGATGCGAGTTATAGTTTAGGTATCGGCCTGACCAAGTCTTTTTTGTGATTCTACAAATACCTTTCAAAACAAAAATAACAACTTTATAAAAAAGTTAGTGAACAAAAAAATACTTAACGATACTGAAGCAAAAAAATTAATAATTCATAATGCGGTACCGCCCAAATTGTACGGACTCCCTAAGTTACACAAACCAGGAATACCTTTACGTCCAATAGTATCATGTATTCAGTCACCATTTTACAACTTATCGAAATATTTATCTGAATGCTTATCCAACATAACAGGAAAAAACAATTTTTACATCAAGGATTCATTCTCCTTTAAAAAATTTATTGACACAGTAAAAATTCCAGAAAATTATAAACTGATTTCACTAGATGTTATTTCACTTTACACGAATATTCCAACCGAGCTTGTGACTGAAATCATTAAAAATAAATGGCATTTGTTAGAAGAATACACCAAACTGTCGTGCAATGACTTCATAGAAGCAATAAATTTAACCTTAAATAACAACTATTTTCAATACAAAAGTGACTTTTATCAACAATTAGATGGTTGCGCCATGGGGTCCCCAATATCTTCCACCATTGCGCAGTTAGTAATGGAATATTTGGAAGAACATGTTTTAGATAAATTAGATTTTCATGTTGTTTTTTTCAAGCGTTTCGTTGATGATTGTCTATCAGTCGTACCTGCCAATAAAATTATAAACATTTTAAATGCATTCAATAACTTTCATCCAAAACTTCAATTTACATCCGAAATTGAGCAAAATAATGAAATAAATTTTCTGGATTTAACCCTAGTTCGTAACAACAATAAAATTGATACAAAATGGTACACAAAAAAGACTTGGTCAGGCCGATACCTAAACTATAACTCGCATCACCCAAACAATCAAAAAAATAGTGTTATAATTGGCCTTACAGATCGCGCAATCGCTTTAACATCACCTAAATTTCGACCAGATGCATTAAAAAAAGTTGAAGAAACGTTGAAAAACAACAACTTCCCCCTTCGTCTTATAAAACGCATTTTCAAAAACCGTACCTATAAATTCTACAATACAAATAAAAATAAAACAATTTCTACTGAAAATTACAGACACGTAGCCATACCATACACTAAAGACCTGTCAGAAAAAATTAAACATATATTGCTTAAGCATAACATAATCGTAAGCCACAAGGCACAAAATTTATTAACACCCCTATACACCTCATTAAAAAGCGAAATACCCAAGAAAAAGAAATCTAATGTTGTTTATTCTGTGCCGTGTATAAACTGTCCAAAAAAATACATTGGTATGACAACGCAATATTTAGAAAACCGTCTCAATGGTCACAAATACACAAAAAATGCTTCGACTGTTCTGCGCAAGCACGAAAAAAATGAAAAACATGAGTTTGGATTTGTAGAGACTGAAATTCTGTGCCAGGAGTCAAACTATCATAAATTAGCTATAAAAGAGATGTTCCACATAAAGAAAGAACCAAACGCTGTCAACGATAAGCAAGACATAAATAATTTAAGTCAAATCTATTATAATTTAATTTAATAACGTAACTATAGTACTCAGTCAACATCACCCGTATATTCTAACCATAAGTGGAAAATAGTAGCCCTGGTATAAATAATAACATTAGCTTCCAATCCCTATAAAAAAAACTAACAAAATAATAAAAATTTCTTGTCTTATCGCCATCACTTTGTACCGTTTCTTGTATATCAGTATCATTTTACAATTATTAAGATCAAGTAATGTCACCCAAAACCGACCTAGACATTATGATGCTGATACTATAGGTGCCTTAAATATAATAGAGTTAAAAATGAAGCTTTGTTTTCCAAGGTAGGTTACCTATTTTTAATTAACGGCTTTAAACCAAATTGTACAAATGTTTTTGTTTTTTTTCGTCAATAATGTAGATAAGTTTTTTAATATTTTTTAATGTGTAAAATTGTGAAAGTCATTTTGGAAAAGTGTTCTGCTGCTAAATGTTTTAGGATTAATGAAGAATTTTACTTTATCAATGTTTTTATAATTGACAAAACGGCAATTTTAACAAACCAGTTTGTATCGACCTGATATTGTTTTTTTTTTCTCTTTTTAGCTAAAATAAATGCTCTTGAAAATGCTTTTAATCAAAAGCGAAACGTCGAGCGAAATATAACCACTATTGTTTCAATGCATAAACCTAGACCCAAGAAATATTTTCGAAGTAATTATAAATAAAAGGTTTAAGAAACAAATTATATATATATATATATATATATATATATATATATATAATATGCCGCCTACAATACATATATCTAGACTCTTGGGGAGCGCATCCAAGTAGCGCTATTTTCAAAACATACAATACATGGGATATGAAATAAAAGGTAATTGTGTAACCTTCTCAGAAAATTTTCGATTTATCAAAATCAGATCGCCAGGGGGCGAGAAATCGAGATTCTAATTGAAATAGCGAAATTACAAGATGCACGGCAAATTTGCTCTCGTAATTTCGCCATTCTTAATTTAATTTCAATATGCTTGCTAAGGGACCACTCCGACACTACCCTGAAAAATTCATCCAGTTGATCAAACTATCCCGAAGTAATCGGTGTACAAACATAAAAATCGATAAATTTCCTTTATTCGGAACTTAACCCTCGTTATGAATCTTTCCTTTTATTAGGAATAGTGAATTGTGACACAATTTAGTTAGGTACAACCCTATTTGACCCTTATTTTTTTACTAAAATTTGAAGTCAATCTGATAAGTAGTTTTTAAGCTATGCCGAGAACTGACAATCAGGCAGACAAACCGACAGACGGACTGACGGAAGAGATTACAAACATTTTATTTGGCTGCCATTTTGTTCCGTCATCTTGAATGAGTATCACAGTTTTTGCTAGTTCATCTCTATACTACAATTAGTTATAGCACACAATTCGAAATCAGTTCATTAAATAGTTTTTCATTTTTTATTTTTTATGTTTGTACACCGATTACTCCGGAATTGTTTGAGAAATTTGGATGAATTTTTTAGGAAGTTTACGGAGTAGTGTCGGAGAGGTCTCACAGCCAGCATATTTAAAAAAATGGCACGAGTAACTTTGCCGGGAGACCTGGCAATGAGATTTTAATAAATCGAAAAATCGACTCATAATTATCTTTCATTTCATATCGCATACCCTGTATGTTCTTAAAATGGAGCTCCTTGCGTGATTTTTTTGTATATCTTATGACCCCTGTTAATGCTGCCCTACTTGTCAGTTAAATATCAAATATTCGGACTCGTAACAGGTACAAGGAATTTTCATTATACTGTCACCGTCGCTTGGCCTATATCAAAGCCTTAAATATATGATAATACGGGTGGTATTAGCCAGTTTAAAAAATTAAAGAACAATTATAAAATATAAATAATCAATTTTCTAATAATATGATTTAATTTTTATTATTTATTTACCATATGTGGTATGATGGTGTAATTAATTTCAATGTGCTGTACAGAAGTGTTTCAAATTATCTCGAATCCCAATGCGTGTATCCTGAAAAAGGATGGAGAATACTTTAAAAGAGAAGAATAATTTAAAAGAGGAAATGAAGTCGAAGTCACCAACATGAGCAAAGAACTGACTGTGATTAACATGGAACATAAACATAATATCCCTAACATAAAAGTAAGATCTAAAGTTTTTGGAAAACATAGGCCCTCAAACGCTTAGTTTCTCAGTTACTAGGGGCGTAAGTACACGCTCTGAAGCCTCTGCAAAGCCTTAGGGGGTCCTACAATAAGAGCGGTAATTTTTCTTCTTTTTACAAATATAAGAATCTATACGTGCAAAAAAATCCAAAGAACAAAACATCCTATCGAATATGATTATAATTCTTAAGAGCATATCGGAGTACCTAACTCTAAAACGGCGTCTACTTTTCAACGTCTTATAAACCAATCATTTATTTCCTCAATTGAAAAGTATTACAAAAGTCATACAATAATTGAAGAGAACATCTGATAATAACTTAAATTATTATAAAATTAAGTTCATGTAAAAAGTCTTGGTGGGAATAACAGTTAATTTCAAGTAAAGTGTTTTTAACTTGGATCTAAAAATATTCAATGACACAGACCCCTTAATATCATTATCCAACACATTAAAAAACTTGTATGCATTAAATATAACAATTTTTTGATAAAATGACGACCTGTGACTATTATGCAAGAGCAGGTCCCTCATGCGTGTGTTATAATGATGAGCAGATCGATTTAACTGAAGAGTGGAACTGTTTTTATAGGCATTTGTACATACTTCCAAGATATATAAGTCAAAAATAGTCAGATTTTGAGATTGTGGAAAGGGGGCTTACATGACTCTCTGTTTGAGAGACCATAGATTTTTTTTTCGTATTGCGTCCTTTTGTAACAGAAATACAAGTTTAATATGTGTATTAGTGCCCCAATTTAAGATGCCATAGCGCAAATGTGATCGAAAATTGGCATAGTATAAGGTCAGTAAAATACTTTGACTGCATTAATTTGAATCACGAAGGTCGTCAATATGGCCATGCCACTGAAGTGTGGAGTCAAAGTTTAGGCCTAACAATCTAACACTGTCTGATTCCATTGCTATGTAACATTAGCAAAATATGAGGTAAGTTGAATAATTAGTTTTTAAGCAATAATGTTTTTAACATTACATTAGGATGTCATATTGGATTTTTACCCAAATGCTACCAGGTCTTCTTCATATGACCCTTAATTTTTAACCATAATTTGAAGTCTGCTGGGTAAGTAGTTTTTTAGCTATGCCGCGAATTGACACACAGACAGATAGACCGACCGATGGAACTGAGAAAACATATGTTTTTGAATTCTAGGAACCCGAACACCTGGGAGGGTAGTTTTTTACGATTACAAATATTTCATTTGACCGCCAATTTTTTTCCGGAAATTTGAATTCATACCACCAGTTCATCTCTATATCACACTTAATTCTGGCACAAAATTCCAAATCAGTCTAATACGCAGTTTATTCAGGCTGATTTTTTAAATATTTTATTAGGTCGCTATTTTATTTCCCCATCTTGGATTCATACCACAATTTTACCAAGTCATTCCTACGTAATACTTCAAATTTCTGTTCAAAATTTGAGGTAAATTAGATTAACAATCACTAGACCACCATTTTGATTCGCGATATTGGATTTTTACGAAAATGTTACCAGGTTATCGCCATAATACAACCCTTAAGTTTTGACCAACATTTGAAGTCAATCGGGTGAATAGTTTTTTAGCTATGCCGCGAACAGACAGACAGACTTGACCGACTGAATTGAGTCATTTAGGGACCCTAAAACGTGAAGATCTCTAAAAACCTGGGAGGGTGAACTTTTCGCGATTACATTACTTCGCTTTTACGAGGGAAGTGAAAACTGCTTATCCAATTTTACTTACATTTAACACAAAAATCAAGTACTACGTAGGAATCAACTTATTAAATTGATTTCAAATATTGTACAAGAATTAAGTGGGATCTAGCGATGAACTGGTAAAATTGTGGTGCGAATTCAGGATCGCGGAACAATATGACATCTAAATAAAATGTTTGTAATCGTGAAAAATATTGCACATATTCAAATTTGTTCTTCAAAACTAGTGAGCAGCTTTAAACTAACTTAGCAGATTTTGAAAGGTCGTTTCATGGTGATTCTACTATTAAACGTAAGAACTGAAGTCTTATTACTATTATATAAGGTGTTAATTGTGATTGAAGAAAGTGTAGTGTCCGGATATTTGGGTATTCTGATTCGAAAAACATTATATTTCAAATTGCATAATTTTGTTTATTAAAAATAATTGTTGATTTTTAGTTTGAATGAAAGATTAAAACATATATTTTACCTATTGCTTGTAACTAGTTTTTTAGACGGTAGCTTTCAAATGTTTCAAACTTTATTTTAGACTTTTTGGGACAGCGAGTGAGGGGCTAAATAGGAAATGTGTGGGAGGAGGGAGTGCAAAATTCGTAATAACACCACTATCAGTTACGGCCCTGCGTCGCTTAATTTTTTTTATTTATTAAAAAATAAGCCTTTAAAATGTCAACTACCGAAATTTTGTTTTATAATAATATAGAAACATGTCATATTTTAGAGCAAAATCATGTTTATGAAAGCCAAACCAAAAAGCGATTATTTGCCCTTAATTTAGTAGAAAATGTTAAACGTTTTAAAACGTGATACTGGTAAAAACATTTTTATGTAACAATGTTTTGACCTAAAAAGATGTCTTAGTTAAAACTGCTAGTCACTAAATTTAAATGTCGAGTCATAGTCAAACCTTAGTGACCGCTTATAAAATCGATAAATATTTCGTTTACCCGGAACTTCCCTCGGTATGAATCTTTCCTTTTATTAGGAATAGTAAAGTATGGCTCCATTCATTGGCACATCATTTAGTAACACATATCAGAATTGTGTTTTCTTTGACTATTGTCGAAAAAGGGAAGAATTCCGGTAAAGTTTCTTTACAGATTGGTTTTACCCAATTACCCAAAAGTTTTCTCATAAGGAATCCCTTCTTTTAACTAGAAAAGTTAGAGATAACTATAAATTTTTAACAAAACCTCGGACACGTCAGTTTTGACTTCTAGTAGCTACAATTATTTATAGCACCATGTAAATAGAACGTATACTCGTCCAAAAACAAATATTAAATAACAGATTTGGACCGTTGATTAAACTGTGGCCCATTTCTTCAGAAAACTCCAATCTCCTAACATAATGATCTTCATTAAGTTTTATTTTGTACAGGTGAAATGTATGATCTTTCAAAGTTCTTTGTATAGTTGTACGCGTAACTTCTCATAACTGAAGGAACCAGTCAGTTGACGAATGCTTTGGGTATTATCAAGTCCTATATGTCCTAAAACCGCTATTTCTATGGCTTCCTTCCTCACTGGTCGATTTCGCTGACGGCGAATATTAAACACAGATCCATTTTTTTGAAAGTTTCTTATTAACTTACCCACATTTTGATAAATAACATTTTTGTCTGGATGTACCTCATTAAACAACCGGGCAGTTGCCCTTGCAGGACTCCCATTTTGGTAGTAGAGTTTTGTTATTTCTACCCTTTCTTCAATCGAATAAACCATGGTTAATAATAATTATCGTAACTAACTGAACGATTTAAAAACTAGAAAAAAGCCGACTTTCTGTGACACACCTTGACAGTGAGCGCAAAATATTTTTACTGGTATCCATGATTATTTTTTTTACCGTCTAATCCATTATCAGTATTAAATTAAATTATTAGAATTAGAAACCCAAATAACTTCAAAACGGTTGAAGATAAGCATAAACCTTATTATATACAATTTGATTAAATCTACATGTAGAATCAAAGGAGACTCACAAATAGGAGGTCGCACCCCTATTTTTCGGTATGCCACCATACATATGTATGTATATATATATATATATATATATATATATATATATATATATATATATATATATAATTCATCATCATCAGTACAGTTCACTAGTTGAGAGACGAGTTCAACTAGCGTCAAAATTAATACACAAAACCACACCAGAATCACCAACAGGGGCAAAACCGACATTTGTGGTTACAAGAGAAATTCTATTACCACGGAGCAAATATAGCATATACAGTTAACCAGATTTCATTGCTTTAGTGAGCATCCCAAAAAATTCCCTTTTCTACGATATAATAGTTATTGGCGTATTAATCTTTTCCTCTTTTTGATTTAATTACTCTAGAGTTTTAATTTTCGCTAAAGATATACCTCGAATGTTCGATATAGATCGAATATTCAATTCAAAATCAAACACGTCTATAATTTAGATACGGATATTCTATTTCCACGTACATAAGAGACAACGGCCATCCGAGAAAATAATTAAATAATGTGTGTCTGCAACCTACACGTGATTTTCGCGAAATCTGATATATACTTGAGTACAATCTTAGTTTGAAAAATGGACTTTATTTTCTAAGCTAGCAAAGTAGACCAATACTCAAGACAAATTGCCACTAAAATTTCTTAATCAAATATCTAATAGAACCATTATATCACGCGAAAAATATGAACATGCTCACAGCACGTAACTAATTATCTGTAGATAAGATAGATTTATAACTTACACGAGATTATTTTCGGATAATCCGAAATACTGAGCATTTTCAGATGCGAATGGAATTTGAGTTTGTATATGGGGATCTGACTTATTGTAAAATATAGAAAAATGGTTAAATGGGGGAAGTTCAGTAGCGTCTGCGGACGTAAGGTTCTTGAGATAATTAGAACAAAATAAAATATCGCGTTTTTAAAACTTTTTTATTCCCAACAAATTTTCAAATCTTTAAACACATTCCCAAGGGAACTTTTGTGCATAATTTTCTAGTGCGGTCAATCAGATTTTGATTTCGACGATTCGTAAACGGTGGCCCATCATCAAGTTTCTTTTTTTAAATACGGACATGGATTTTCATTTTGTTTTTAACAAGCATTTGACCTCCCAAAACTAACTGTGTATGAGACTTAGTATTTGGATAGCAAATTTAAGATTTCCTCACAAGAGATAATGTGCTAAATTCACAAAGAAGAATTGTAAATTCTTTAAATGTATTAGTGCGTTACAGGGTTGGATTTGGGAAGTTAAAGGCTTATTAACAAAATAAAAAATCCAAGGCCGTATTTAAAAAAAAGTTGAGGAAGACCCCGTTTACAAAACGTCAGTTTCAAAACCTAACAGGACCACAACCATTTGCACACAAAGTTGCTTTTAGGATGTGTTTAGTGATTTAAAAAAAAACTTAGGAATAAAGAAGTTACAACATAATTTTAAAAACGCAATATTTTATTTTTCTTTATATATATCTCATGAACCACAACATCTGAAATCCGTCCACAGAAGCTATAATGCTTGTAAAAAGTGTGTCTGAAATTGTCCTTATTTATCAATTTTTCTGTCTCTTATAATAAGCGAGATCCCCATATAGATGTTTGAATTCGGGACACACTGTATACATATAAATAATATAATAATATGCTGAACATTCATAAATTCCTTAAATAAACATTCGCTGACGCTAGCACTGTGATGTGATGTTTGCAAAGACGTGTATGTAGGAGAGTGAAAAGTTATGTAGCCAAAAATGAAAACCTACTAAGTGCAAATTTTCTGCTAAGTAGGGTTGAAAAAAAACAAATTCTATTATTGAATAACAATCAATGTATAACATGTACTCTGCAGGATAGCCTAGTTAAAGAAAAAAATTAGCGTCTAATTGTTAGAGAGAGAAGATTGATGAGAGGATCTACAATAAGGGTGTCAAAGAACACCGTACGTAACAGAAATGTTTTATATGCCATGTATTTGATATCTACAATTTTACAAGGGTTCTAAATACTCAAATTTACACATAGTTCTAAAGAAATTAATTTTCCTGAGATGTATCATCACTTGCCAACTGAAAGCTTCTTTTGTGTTTGCCTTGGAATGCCAAATTTTGTTTTGCTGTGCGGAATTACATAGATTATATTATCATTTTAGCCACACAGCGATTGTTCAATACGGCGTTTCTTTTTCAAGATTTTCAAGATCTGTACTCGATACTTGCATTATTTTTTACTTCCCTCGTGAAAGGGAAGTATTGTAATCGTGAAAAAATTTTACTCTGAGATTTTTTCAGATCTTCACATTTCAGGGTCTCTAAATGCCCATGTTTTCTCAATTCCGTCAGTGTGTCTGTCTGTCTGTCTGCCTGTCTGTTCGACGCATAGCTTAAAGAAGTACCCGATGGATTTCAAATTTTGTTAAAAAAATAAGGGTCATATGGGTATGACCCAAGATTCGTGACTTGGTAATATTTTGGTAAAAATCCAATATGGCGAAACAAAATAGCGGCCTAGTGAAATGTTAGTATTATTAAGAAACTACTCATCTAATTTACTTCAAATGTTGTACAAACATCGAAGTATTATATTGTCTATCAGTCTGTCTGTCTGTATGTGTGTCAGTTCGTCATACTATTCAAGTATTATGTTGGAATCAATTGGTAAAATTTTGGTATGAATCCAAGATGGCGGAACAAAGTGGCGGCATAATAAAATATTTAAAAATTGTTTAATAGATTGATTTCAAATTGTGTACCATAACTAATTGTGGTATAGGGTTCAAGTAGTAAAACTGAGTTACAATATCTAGATGGCGGCCAAATAAAATGTTTGTAATCGTAAAAAAATCACCATCTCAGGTTTTACATATCTTCACGTTTTAGCTTCCCTAGATGCCAACAAATATGTTTTATTAATTCCGTCGGTCCGTCTGTCGTTCTGTCTGACTGCCTGTCAAGGGCATAGCTTAAAAACTACTTATCTGATTGTGGGGGGATGACTTGGTAATATTTTAGTAAAAATCCAATATGGTGTAACGTTGTCAAGAAAAGTCATATAGGAATGAACTGGTAACATTTTGATATGAATCCAAGATAGCAAAACAAAATAGCGGCCTAAAAAAATATTTAAAAAATACTACTTATTAAATTAATTTCAATTTTTGTGTAAGAATTAAATGTGATATAGAGATAAACTGGTAAAGTTCTGGTACGAATTTAAGATGGCGACACAAAATGGCGGCCAAATAATTTTTTAAAAAAAATCAACGTAAAAAGATCTTGTTCAATTGACTTTAATATTGCGGAAAAATTAAATGTGACAGTAAAATAAATTGGTATGAATTCAACATGACGTAAAAAATGCTGGTATGTGTCAATGTAAAAAGAATTAAATTTATTTTAAATTATGTCCAAAAGTCAAGTGTGGCATAGATAGAAAGAAACTGGTAAACTATTGGTAGGAATCCAATATGATCCAACAAAATGGGGCCCAAACATGTTTGAAAAGATAGTATATATATATATATATATATATATATATATATATATATATATATATATATATATATATATATATATATATATATATATACGTATATACTGTGACTATGTACTGAACTAAATTGGGTCACACTTCACTATTCCTAACAAATAGAAAAAAAATCATATATATATAGATGCTTGTTAATAAGATTTAGAAGATTGCCGAAAAAACGAAAAGATATTGCCATTCCCTGACGAGTGTACAAAAAGAATCATTTAGATGATTCATGTTTTGCTGCCTTTTGTCTATATGTTTAAAATTAATGACTGACAACCGAATTATTCTTGCAAAAGATCACGCAGAGATGAGTAAAACAAAAAGCCAATATGGTGATACGTTCGGACAGTGTCTTATATTATCGAAATAGCAGCATTTTACATTCCTTGTAAATATTGGTAATTTTTCGGGATTTCAGCTGTTGTTAATTTATATTTTCAACCAGCTTGCTAACGTCATTACGTTCAGTGTTAGATTCCCCAGACGATAAACTGTACGATGGCTCAACTTTCGGCTTGTCCTCGGTTGACTTTTTCGCGAGGGATGGATTTCAAATACCATCTTTATTTTACTTTCGTGCTCTATCTGATCCGTTTCTTGCTGCTTGATTTTATTTGGATAGTTGTCATTGTTGGTGTAAAAATCACGATACATTGTATGACGTAGCTTACAGCTTATTTCCTTTTTTGGTGTAAATATTTTAAATTATTTTTATTTTTCTGTGGTGGGATGCCCGATTCATACATCTAAATCTACCAATTATGTTCTTTCAAATTGAAATCATGCATTCTATAATAGCGTCAGAAGCTAACACTTCTTCTAGCACCCTTCAGATTCGCCTGGAAAACTCGTTGAGCTTGAAGAGATATTTAAAAAAAAGTAAAAACACATTTCACCCATTTTCGGGTAGAATACGAGAAATCCAGAACCTGATTTTTAGGTTATTATGTTTAGAAAGCGTTAATGAAAAAATCGTCTTAAAATCTTATTTAATTGAAGAGGTATTGTAAAAAAAGTAAAAACACATTTCGGCTCTTCTTACCTCGTAAAGCGTGGAACCTGGAAAAATCTATAAATCTATTTTTCTTTCCCTAGTAAAAGGAGAGTGTGAAATAATCACCCTCCGAGATTTTTCAGATCCTTGCATTTCAGGGTCACTTACCCTATTAACTTCAAACTTCGGTCAAAAATTAAGCGACATATGGAGATGACCTGGTAACATTTTGGTAAAAATCCATTACGGGAAAACAAAATGATGGCCTAGTGAAATATTAAAAAAATTATTACTAAAAAAGTGCTTATCTAATTTATCTCAAATTTTGCACAAAAATCAAGAATTATGTAGGAATGAACTGGCGGGACAAAATTGCGGCTTGATAAAATATTTAAAAATTCAGACTGAAAAAACTACTCAATCAACTGATTTCAAATTGTGTGCCATAACTAACTGTGATATAGAGATGAACTAGATAAATTGTGCCGCTAATTCAAGATGGCGGGACAAAATAGGAATTACCTGGTAATATTTTGGTGAAAATACAATACACCTAAACGATATGGCGGCCTACTAAAAAGTTAAAAAAGTTAATACTAAAAAAACGAATTATAACTGGTAACTCAAATTTTGCACAAAAATCAATGGGTACATACAAATGAACTAGTAACATTTTGGTAAGGATATAAGATAGCAAAACAAAATGGCAGCTTAGTAAAATATTTATTAGATTAATTTCAAATTTTGTGCAAGCATTAAAAGTTGTGGCACGAATTCATGGTGGCGGAACAAAATGGCGACCAAATAATAAAAGAGAAGTATTGTAATCGTGACAAAAACACTCTTTGATATTTTTCACACCTTCAGGGTCCTGGTAACAATTTGGTAAAAAACCAATGTGGCAAAACAAAATGGCGGCCTAGTGAAATGTTAGAAAATATTAGTAAAAAAGCTACTTATACAGTTTATCTCAAATTTTACACACAAATCAAGTATTATGTAGAAGTCAACTGGTAAAATTTTGATGCGAATACAAGATGGCGGAATAAAATGGTGCCTTAATAAAATATTTTAACATTCAGCCTGAAAAACAACTTAATGTACTAATTTCAAATTGTGTGCCATAACTAATTGTGGTACATGAAGTAGTAAAACAGTGATACTTACTCCAGATGGCGGAACAAAATGGCGGCAAATAAAATACTTCTAATCGTGAAAGAAATCACTCTCTGAGGTTTTAACGTCTCTACATAAATATTTAAAAAAATATTTTTATCAACTCCTTCGGTCCGTCAGTCTGTCTGTCTGTGAGTTCGTTAGTTAACTAGTTATCAGAGTGACTTCAAGTTAAACTAATTAACCAATTTTCTCAAATTTTGCAGAAAAATCAAGCGCTACATAGGAATAAACTGGTAACATTTTGTTGTGGATATAAGATAGCAAAACAAAATGGCAGTCTAATAAAATATTTGAAAAATCGGCTTGCAAAAACTACTCATTGGATTAATATGAAATTTTATACTATACTTAATGTAAGTATTAAGTGTGATTTAGAAAAAAACTAGTAAATCTATGGTACAAATTCAAGATGGCGGAACAAAATAGCTGTCAAATATTTTTTTTTTAATCAGCGTAAAAAAATCTTATTCAATTAACTTTGCAGAAAAATTAGACGTGATATAAGGATGCAAATCCAACATGACGTAACATAATGGCGGTATGTGTCAATGTGAAAGCTATCTTCTGAATGTATCCCAAATTATGCCCAAAAATCAATTGTGGCAAAGGTTTGAAACGATAGTATATAAATTGAAATTGAAATAAATTGGGTCACACTATTCCTAACAAAAGGAAAGTTTTAAAACAAGGAAAGTTCCGGGTAAAGGAAATTTATCAATTTTTATATAATTATTTATGAAAGTGGTTAACGAAAAAATTGCTTTAAAACTCATTTAGACAAAAAGACTTTATTGTTTTTAAAAAATAAAAACATATTTCACCCACCAAGGGACGTGTTTCAAAAGGTTGTTTTTTAACTCGAATCTACATAACAAAAAAAAAGGTCCACACCAAATTTGAGCGTTTTATCTCTAACGGTTTCAAAGCTATAGAAATCAATCAGTCAGTCAATGGATTTCTCTTTTATAATATGTAAAAATAAAGATGTTAAGGCAAACACAGTAAATTTTAGCGCCATATATACAGCCCCTTAAAGGTGGAATTTCAAAAATCCAAGAAATTAATTTTAGATAGCACTGACGAAAGAATTGTTCTAAAATCTCACTTACTTGAAAACACTGTTTAAAAAAAAAGTAAAAGAACATTTAACCTTTTTCACCCTCTAGTGGCGAGCTTCAAATAATTCTTTTTTATCTCGCTCGTTTTATCTTTAACGGTTTCAGAGATATAGTGATTAGTCAGTCAGTCAGATGATTTCTTTTTTATAAGATGGATAGATAAAGCTGTTAGGGAAAACACGGTATATTGTAGGGGCATATTATATGAGGCCTCGACCCTTTGTGGGCTGTCCATAAATCAATAACATATAAAGCTAAACTATTAATAAAATAATTCCGTTTCATTTATTCAATTCGCAAATTATAAATTTTTAAATAACTGTACATAACGCAGAGGCGTAAACGTAATCCATATTGATCATTTAAATATATTAACCTGTTGATGGGTGTATAAACCACTCTATATAAAAAGCATTGTAAATTTGTTTTTAAGAGGCATTTTTCGTTAAAATAACAGAAGAATCAATTTTTAACTTTTTAAAGTGTCAAATCCACTTTCTCCTTGATTTTACAAAAAGAGACACTTATTCTTGGGCTGTCAATATGGATTCTATAAAGCGCAGCAATTTTAAAATATTACATAAAACAAAGATATTGCCAAGACGATTATGTTAGAAAAAGTCAAATCGGGCGTGACGGACAGCACCGGTCATAACGCTAAAGATATTGCGGAAGCAAGGCAACTTCGTAAAAGTTAGTTAGACGCTTGACAGGTCGGGGCCAGATTGAAATTTTAGGTGACAAGTATCCTAAGAGGCCAGATGTCGCGGACAGCTGATTTCTCCGTTGCACAGTCGTGCCACATATGAACGGAGATGAAGCAAACACAGGCAAATAATAACAATTCTGGAAACGACAAGCTAGGCCCGCGTTCCTTAGAGACTGAATTAAGGACTTGAACTGAAATATCGTGTCTCCGACACATCCGCATTCGAGCCTTTGGGGATTGTAGTAAGCTTTACCATGCTCTAGGCCTAGACATTTTTCACCAATAGAAAAAAGATGTGTTAAGGATGGCCAACTCAATTTTACGCCTTGTTTTTTTTTTGAGGGGTGATGTACTGTTTTGATGCGAATCCTGAAGTTTCCGTCCAGTTTTTCGCTTCAAAAAATGTTTACGTTAAGTTTTAAATGGACAACTTTTTGAGAAATAAATATGTGGTGATATAATTTAGACGCTATTATCTATTCGATTGATGGTTAATCGTTAGTAAACTGTTTTAATAATGCTAATATAGATTAATACATGTGAAATAACCAGTGATAACGACGCAAGGATTTATACAGCGTGTAACAAAAGTAAGGAAACGGCGAAATATATCAGGTACCTCTTACCTGAATTTAATGAAAAATTGTACACTTAGGTATGAATTTATGCCGGATCCAATGGGAGTTCCGTATTGCTGCCAAGCTTGCTGAAAATTATTTTTTAATGGAGCACTCTATATTATATTACTTTTTAAAATTCTGCATAAAATTCTCAATACTTTTTATTAAGAGCACTTTTTATGAAAGTCAACAGTTTTTGGGAAAATAAGGGTCTAATACCTATAATTTAATGTGTTACCTTTTATTAAAATACCTGCACACAAAAGGTTATTTGATATGTCAGTTTTGTTGTCTTATAAAAATGGATCGTTTAACTGAAACCTAAAGAATCAAATTTTTTATTATACCGGGTTATGGGGGATAGAATGCGAAACCTGCAACATGTTTGGTATCTTTTTTAATTACAAATATCCTAACAGAAATCCAGTAACTAAATCTACCGTAAGTAAAATTAACAAAAAAAAAATCGTGAAATTGGAAAGGTAAAAGATGCTGTACGTTCCGGCAGATCTAGAAGCGCAACAGATGATGATAAAGTTCTGAATATTTTAATCAGTTTAGAAGGAAATCCGCACCTTTCTACCAGAACATTAGGAAGAGAAAATGACGTCTCACACATATCCGTAGACCGAATATTTGTTATAGCCATTTCGTAAATATTGATTACTGTACACTGTGTGCCAATTTTGAATGAATTATCTCTATAGGTATACAAGGTGCACTAAAAAAACTAAAAAAAAAAACGAGAATTTTGAAACCTTGTATATTGGAAACGAAGCACTTTTGATCACATCTTTATATGAACTTTTTATCTTAAATATACTTGAGGAATTGTCCTGTGAGATGTCGAACATTTGTTAAAATACACCTTGTCTATAAAAAAATCGGTAAATTTTCTTTACCCGGAACTTCCCTCGTTATGAAGAATTCATTTAATTAGGAATAGTGAAAACTTTAGTTCTGCACATAGTCACTTAGCGACATATATACATATACTATCTTTTCAAACATTTTTTTGGGTGCCATTTTGTTCCTCCATATTGGATTAATATTTTACCAATTTCTACATATGACACACTTGATTTTTAGGCATAATTCAAAATAATGTGAGTAAGAAGTTTTTAAACTGATTGTTTTAAAACCACTATTCTGTTCCGTCATGTTGAATTCGTACTAGTTTATCTATATATATTACATTTAATTTTTGTGCACAATTTGAAGTTAATCGAATAAGAAAACTTATTTACGTTAATTTTATTGGTCGTTATCTTGTTCCACCATTTTGAATTCATACCACAATTTTACTAGTGTATCTCTACATCACACTGAATGCTTGCACAAAATTTGCAATTATTCTAATAAGTAGTTTTTTCAGGCTGATTTTTTAAATAATTAATTAAGCCGTCATCTTGGATTTATACCAAAATGTTACCAGTTGGTTTATATATAACACTTGATTTTTGTTTAAAATTTGCGGTCAATAGGGTTAGCTTGATGTTTTAGATAAACAATAACTGAACGAGGCTTTTAAGAATAACAAATATTTATGGAACTTTACGAATAATTTATACTTGCGGAGCTTTGGGATGAATGAATACTTATGGAGTTGTCAACGTCCTGAGAATATACTTTAGGAGACAGCTGAGTTGGCTTCCCTTTTGTTAGATAGAACCGCAGATAGCCAGGGGTGGTTTTTTTATACTCAAGTCAGTCTGAAGCTAATGGAAATCGGGTCGCTATTTATATAGAAAAAAATGCAAATATTTGCAAGGTCAAGTTCAATGAGTTTATATTATATATAAATAAGTAATTAACTTAGTAGTCTGAGCAAAATATATTTGAGAAATTCTTAGTCTGGGATGTATTGACAATTTTGCACAGCATCTGAAATCAATCTAATAAGTAGTTTTTCAGCATGATTTTTTAAATAATTTACTAAGCCGCCATTTTGCTTCACCATCTTGGAACAAAAGACGATAAGCAATGAGTATCAACATCGTTATGTTAAATTGAACACCCTGTATGATCTGTGTCCGTCAAATGGTTATCTTCATGCTGATTATAAATATACAAGGATTGATATCTTTATCTTTTAAGATACCCCAGAAATTTAAGAAAAACTCTACCATAAGAGGAAATTTATTTCCATTGACTCCACTATGTAGGGGAGCGTTGTCCGTCTCTCTTACACATTGCCTGTTATGACAGAGTTTTTCTCAAATTTCTCGGGTTGCACAAAACTTAATTGCTGTTTAGAATATTTAACCGAGCTTTCGGATTTGACAAGCTGCCTATAGAAATCTAGGAACTAAACTTTAATGGAGCTTTCTGCAACCGGTCGTATAAGGTAAAGGTATCGAACCTGCTATATGGATATTCAGCAAAAAGAGACCCATGTTTTCAAAAGTTGATGTTCATTTGTTCACTTTCCGATTATCTTTTGTTTGTGAATTCCAACGATTCCGATAAAACCCAAAAACTTTTGTATTTAATGTTTAGTTAACGTCTCTTAAACATCTCTAAATAATTCAGAAGTAAAATCTTGTTGACGGGATACCTCCTGCTATATTTCTTTTTGCTTATTATTCATTGGTTTCTAAATGAACTGTCATTAATTTTGCAGATTTTGGCAATCATCCCTCGAGCTGTGATATTGTCCACTTAATTTCGGTATTTTAATATATAATAGTTTATAAAATTTTGATGAAAGTATCTGTATAAGTTTATGTATTTAATCGAGTTGACTACATTTCTTTACAGCAGGGTTTAGCTCAATCTATGTACTTTTTGAAACTGTACTAAAATTTTTCAGATTTTTGCGGAAAACATGCAGTTGTATTACAAGACAATATGCTATTATTTTTTAGTTTAAACATTAATTACTATCATGTCACTATTGCATACTCAAATGTTTTATTTTAAGTCAGGACTATATAACTTATAGGGTCTGTCAAATCATATCCTTGTAGGATTTTGACAGCTGTTTTTCTGTCAACTTCAATTTAATGGCTGGCAATAAATTATATTACACAATTAAAATACTTAGTTATCTAGAGTTGTTACTTACGGGTTTATTTAAATTATTGCAAAAAATCTAAAAGTCATAACAAATTAAACTTTGACAAGTGCCAATTTTCACAGGATTTTTTCTACGTTGTTATAAGAAAATATTATTTTTCATATATATTATATAATTTTATTAATGAAATATATTACTCACATAAATTAAATATTTAGATGCCTTGGGTTGCACTCCTATTTTTTATGGATTTTTTTATTAATTAGAAATACTTGACAGGCACAGGTACAACCCGAAGCTATGAACCATTTATGTTGTTTTAAATACAAAATGTGAGTACATTTTTAGGGATCCCAAAATTTTTCCTGTACCTATTTTCCTTGTATCATATCTTTGTACAGATCTGCGAAGGATTATGCTAAAATAAAGAAATGTTTTTCAATTTCTTTACTATCAATTTAGTTTTAATATGTGTACACTATTTGAAGAATACTAAAGCCAAAAAATGACGCTCACAAGTTTTTGCACTTTTAGATTATTTTAGTTGCCTTTTGTAAGGATTGATTTTCGTTCCAAAAGAGGTTTTATAATGCAATTTTAAATAATTTTATTAAAATGCCATCCAAGAGATCACTAAAATATTCTGAAAGTGCAAAAACTGCATTTAAAAAAAAGGGTATCTTAAAAGAATCTTTTAAGATACCCTGTATAAGTTTTTTGAATATACAAATTATAATGTATACAATTTGCAACTTTTTAATTTACCGTCTTAAGCCCAATTGGGCAGTTTTAAACAAGAAATTAGTTTTGACCAAGGTCTTCATATATGGTGGCTCTAAGGACCCAACTTCTGTCCATTACAGAAATATCATCGACTTCTTATAACATTGTTTCCTTATTTTTATGAAATGTTAAATATATGCAATATTGTTATACCAACTAAGCAAAAAAGAATTTTAGAGTACATTATTTACCGAACCCGAATTATGAATTCTTTAGTGTCGCTCGTATTCTCACTAAAAGATATTTTAATTGCTCTAAACGTTCGTTTTAAAAGTTAAATCCAAAGAATACCAACCACAAAAATATTTGTTTGAAGCTAAATATAATTATGAAGATTAAATCTGACTGTATTAAAATGAATGAATTCTATTGGTGTAGTGTTATACGGATAGATGCTTAGATGAGCTTCTTTAATCTAAAAACTTAAGAGCATTTAAAGTTACCCAAGAAACTTTTCGGTTTGTCACAAGTAAATTATGCCGAAAATGCAATAATAAAATTAAGGTTTTAAAAGCGAAGAAATTAATAAATAATAAAAAAATGTACCTTGGATAACAACTTTATCACTTACATTCCAAGTTTTTTTTGTTTTACATAAATACGGAAAGAAAATATAGCAAACATAACAAAAAAATATTACCTTTAACTATAATTTTTAGTTCTATATTGGACAACTAAATATTTTTAAAAGGCGTGAAAAAAAAAATAGTAAATTTAAGTCACAGTGCTTCTTTTAAAAATAAAAAACACATTGTTAAATATGAAATACATTTTACTATTTTTCCTAAATAATATTATGTAGCTTATTTCAAATTATTTTTAAGTCCTATTATACTGTTTTGTAATTGTTTACTAATAAACTAATAACGGTTAAAATCATTTTTAAAAACCTATACCATTAATTTGGGTTTGCCTCAAAATGAAATAAAACTTATAATACAATATTGTATTAGAAAAAATATATATTGTGCCGTTAAAAATACAATTTTGTGTAAATTTTACTAAACTAAATATTAAATTTTAAAAATATTACGCTCTAATCCAAAACCATTCTGATTATAAGCTGTAATAATAATAATTGAAACATTTAGGAAAGAGGTTGCAGTCAATCAGATGCTGTGAGAGATCGAGATAGGCAAGCGTCATATCAAAAACAGAAAATATAATTTTCCTACACATAAAAATAATGAATTATTTCTCTTCTTGGTTATGGTTATATTGAAATACAACTTCGACATTAACGCTACTCAGATATACGCTATACACTTATAAGTAATATATCATTCCTTTCACTCCCTAGTGAAGAAAAGTAGGTACGGGTCGTTTGGAAAGGGCTACTTTCGCTCTGCTACTTTGTGGTCAAAAAGTAAACTTTCTGAGCAAGTGTGACGAAAAACATATCCATCCCCCTTTTCAATGGTTATTTTGCCACCCATTAAGTTAAAACTTTTGGCCTTGAATAACTGTATAAAATTTAAGGTTATCGAGGAACAGAATACACTTTTTTTCCCATCTTCTAGAACTTCTTAAGCCTTTAGTGACAAATAATTTCAATAATTTTAATTATTCTTTTGGACAAACAAATTTAGGTTAGTTAAGGTTAGTGAACTTAGTGAAAAGTACTTTCACTACACAAAATGTTGAGATAAAATAAAGCATAGTCTGTCTTCTTCTAGCACCATTGTCATCCCCAGATTATTTCTCTGTATTTTTTTTTATAATTAACTTGATAACTAACGAATCCTGGCTAAATACTCAGAAAATTAAAATTTAAAATATAATTTAAATTAATGACATAATCTTAATATAATGTTAATTTGGTCAATTTTACCTTTAAAATTACATAAAATGATATTATTGATTAGATACAAAAAGCTTACCTTCACATACAGATAGTAAACCAGCTAACACCCGTTTGCTTAATATTATAACAATCCAAAATTAACCAAAACCTTATTAATATAATATATATAACATAACATAGACAAAGGATAGTAATCACATCACATCACGAAGCAAACAACGAAACACAGTCTTCATCTTCATCACAGAAGAATTTCGTTCCTGGTCTTCATAAATAAAAACAAGGAATTCAACAGGAAAAATTCACAAACGCGGTGTGTTTGTGAGTTTTTTCTCTCTCCTCTCAGGCGCTCTCTACCGTGGCACTGCGAGAAATGATTTCAAATATCGCCATTTTCGGACCTCAAATATGTACAATAATATTTTAGAAAAAATACTTTTTCCAATTATTATATTGTAGATTGTATTATAATATTAGATATTCTTCCAAGCATAATTTTAAAAATTGCCAAACTTTTTTATATTAATCGCACGAAATTAGTACACTTCTTTTTAATGTTTACCAAACATTTTAGTAAAGCAGTATAGTTACCTTTAATAATTAATTTTAGCAAACATTTTTTAAGTTTAGTTGAATGTACCATGTGTTTATTGAAATCTAATATTTAGTTTAGGAGAATTTACACAAATGTTTGAATGTCGAATGTTTTACTAAATTATAGAATAAATGGCATTTTCTAAATTATTTTTTAACCGTTAACATACGTTTATGAATATATACAGTTATGTTAATTATAATTTTTCATAAGAAACTTTTACTAAAAAATAATCAGTAATAGAAAGCAAAATGTTTTATATTTAGTGCCATATTTTATTGAAAAAATACATATACAAATTTTACTAAATTATTTCGATTACAATATACGATAATTATTTCCGTGAAGGCGTCATAAAACCTGTCGAAATCTTTTTTAAACAGGACTATTTACTTAACCAGTGTGGTGGTGACTGGGGTTGGTCCGACCTCGGACAATATTAAAAGTAAAGCATCGCCGCGCGCTGCTAGTACTTGGATGGGTGACCACCCTGAGATGACGGTGCTACGTCTAGAAACGGGCTGCTAACAATAAGTAGTAATTGTTTTAGATACACTAACGACCCTGGCAGTATTACCACTTTCTCTATAAAGGTACCGTGAAATGAAAATGCATGTTTCGGTATTTGGAGAACGTCGACGCAAAGTCCGACTCCGCGCCCTGCAATGCAGGACATGGGTCACCAAAAGTCCATTTCACAGAATCAGACGATAACATGGACTGGATGGAAGAAGAAAAGTATCCAGACTTAACGGACGACATTCTCAATGTTTCTCTGTTGTCGAAAGTACCAAATGAAGGAGACTATGTGTTGGTTCTGTTTGCTACGAAAAAGCAGAGAATTTACTACATTGACAAGTGACTCGAATATAAAAAAGAAATACTATAGAATTTGTAACTTTTTAAGACTAAAAAACCGATCTCAGGGGTTATTTACATTACCATTGCTACTTGATGTATCTGATGTAGGATACGATGATACTAAATTTATTTTGCCAAACCCTATGTTATCTAGCAGCACAGTAAGACAACACTCATATTATAAGTTCCCCGTAACTTTTTGTTTCAACATACGTTAATTTTAAAGTTTGAATTTCTGTTGAGACTTCAAGATGGAAAAGCTTTTTTTTGTATTTTAAGCAACAATTTCTATTTTTAGAAAAATGTTTATGTTCTCGTTAATTAATTGAGATGTTTTTATAAAATGCTGCAAATGGTCTAACTGTTGAAAGACTCCAACATTTATAATTTAGGTAGATGAAAACTATCTTTCATTACAGAATTTTTTCTTTTGCTAGTTCATGTTAATACTAAGGTGTTTTGAAAATTTTATTTGAATGTATTTATAATATACATTTTGTATAAATTACTAGTTTTGTATTATAAATGAGTTGGTCGTTTTGGGTGTTTATCATTGTGTTCTCCTACTTATCACAATAAATATTCAGTAGATCACTGTGTACCAAGGTGGTTAAGTTTGTACCATGGTCAAGGTTCAGTGAGTACCGGTACGGTACACGGTGAACCAAAGTATAATTTTTTTAAAAATTGTCAATAGGTCAACTCCTATTCAAAACTGCAAAATATGCATTTGGATTATGTTGATTCAATAAATTTTAAATATAAATCACACATTGGAACGCGTATCTAGTTATCTCCAATTCAATAAAACAAATGACTACCACACTACTTTAAAATATTCTCTTGATTATAAAATTCAAAAAAAATTAAATCACTTATAGTTCAACATAACATTTCTTTTATGAAAGCTAAACAATTAAATGATAAAGCTTCATATTTAGAATTTCCGCCCTTACCTAATACATATCAAAAAGTAGCTTATTTACCCAGAATCTATCAATTTCAGTCTGCAAAAGTTTCACAAGAATAAAAGAAACGTAAGGGTGAATATCTCGATAGAGCTAATACCCCTCCTTCCCGAAAAGACTCAATCTCAAGTAATTCGTCTATACTCCCTAGCTCTTACAAGGAAGAATTTATAAACTTAAAAAAATGGTAGAGGAAATGTCAACTTATACATGAAATTTAATTTAGATTAGAACATAAAATATCATTTTTGACTTTTTAAAATAATTACTGAGAAAATTGTACTTAAAAGTAGATCATTACAAATTAATATTAATACAATGAAATTCTAGATCATTATCCTCAAAAAAACACTCCGCCATCCTGAATTGGTGTCACAGCTTTACTAGTTTATCTCTATCACACTTAATTCTTGCACAAAACTTGGAATCATTAATCTAATAAGTAGTTTTTCAGGCTGATTTTTAACATATTGTGTTAAGCCGTCATTTGGTTTTGCTATCTTATATTCATACCAAAATGCTACCAGTTCATTCCTATGTAACATTTGATTTTTGTGGCTATATGTGGACCATAACCTAACGGCGATGATTTAAATAACACTCTCCACCTATTTACCCCTCTTTGTATAATTCACTAAAATCATTCTGTCGGACTTGCATTGCCTTTATTACATTGATTTCACAACGTTTCGAATGGTAACTATCTCCAATCGTTTTTAAGTTTAAACTATTAAATGCTATCTCTAAAGCTACGGGGCTTATATACTAGTCGTGTGCGGTGATGCGTGAAGTCTTCGCCCCCGTTTGCCTTCGTTGAACCGCGAAGTTTTAGGAGGTCATTTTGAGCTAGAAGCTAGAAATATATTTGGAATATCGACGCTAGACTTGCCGAAAATGCCTTGATTCCTTTTTATAAAAGCTGCTTCTATAAACTTTCGTTTTCGCCAGTGTTGCTCTCTATGCAAAATATTAGCCTCCGACCACTGCATCCGGTGTTGGTTTGACAAAAGAAAAAGGAAAAATACAGCTCCCGGCCAAGATGAATATCCTAGTCAATTTTATAAAACCTAGGCTCTTTAGCAAAGCGTTGTCTTTTGAAACTACTTAATAATATGTGTTGTCATGCTTATATCCCAAGTGAATTAAAAAAAACATTATCTGTTCAATTAAAAAAAAAAGGAATTAACGTAATTTGTATTATAAATATCCACAAAAACTCTTTTTCCCATCTTGTCTTTAGAAAATTGAAAACTTTGGAATAAATCACACTAAATAAAATAAAATATTAGTCAAATAATTAATGGCGTTGTTTAATTCTTTACAAAATACTTTTTACAATTTTTGTTACTAATTTTTATGTTAAATAAAAACAAGTCGAACCATCGTATGAAACAAAAAGTCGATGGTTCTGGAGAACTTTCCTTTAATACGGTTTAACTGATTGCCTAACTTGAGGCGCCAAATTTAAATGCTTATAATTCGACATAAAACTGATAAAATAATTCTATTTAACTTAAGCAGTATCATTTTTATCAAATTTTGCACATAATAATTTAAGTGAAACGAATTTTAATAATAATAATAATTATTTTTAATTAACCTTAATTGGGTAAAATAATATTACAAGATAGGTTATTGAATTAAAACGACACAGTACCCAGATAGATACCTTATATATTTCTTTCATATTTCTGGACATTTAAACACTGACATTCATACGTTCAAACGGATATATTAAGTTAAGACTTAACATACAATAATAATTTACTCTGCTTGTCGATCCTTGCCTAGTTTTGCCGCCCTTAATAGCTTTTGAGGAAATTATTAGTAATTTATTATTCTATTTCGCGTTAAAAAGTTCAGCTTGTCAAAATACAATAACAACGTAATATTTCCAACGTAACAGCATACTCCAGCAGATGTGTTTCAAGGCATATTCGATTTAAACTGACGAAATATTAATATTTATGCATTTTTTAGTTAGTTTTTGTGGTATTTGGGCACATTTTGGAATCAAACATCTGAGAGTTCTGAGTAGACAGACCGACAGCCCGACGGTATCCTGAAACGTAAATCTCGGAGGGTAATTTTTTCACGATTATATTACAATAGTTCCATTTTATGAGGGTAGTAATTAAGTTATTTTTTAAATTCACTATGAAACAATAACAAGCGCCTAGTACTGGTTATTAGTAGAAGAAAAAGCCTTTGAAAACTATGAACTATAAAATTGACCTAGTGAATCAGATTTTATAGAAGATAAAAGAATAATAACATTGGCAATAAGAAAGCTTAAAGAGAAAGCTAAACTACATTGCCAAAATTACTGTGACACATTAAATAAAGACACACTATTAGATAGCATTCGGAAAAAAAAGTTAAAAAACTCAAGTGAAGCAAATCTAGTTTCCCCAAATTACTGATTCTCTTGAGAATATTCATATTGCTCTGTTACCCCCGTCAGACGATAATAATTCATTATTATATTGAGCTTTTAATGATCTAGACGATCAGTTTTTAAAAAACAACTTTACAATCCTAGAATTAGACAAGGCTGTAAAAAAAGAAAAAAATACAGCTCCGGGCCAAGATTTAAAGAGACGAAATATTAAAATTATACATTTTTTTAAGTTAAATTTTCTGGTATTTGGGTGCATTTTGGAGTCAAACATCTGAAAGTTGTAGAAAATAGATTAAGTTTTTTAAATTTATTTTGCTTTATAATTTATATTCAGTTTCAAAGTAAGAACATGGTATGAATGATTCAAAAAGATTGTAAGTTTTTAGTTTTTATCCAATAGTATCGGTCTCCTGGCAGGACCTCAAGGCATCAATATGCTTTTAGAAAAAAAATACCTTAGAACTTTAAGAGGTAAGGCTGAATTATATTGAAGTTTAATATTGGTCAAAGTAGGGCAAAATGATCAAACGAAAAAAAAACTTCTTTGCACGCAAGTAGTTTTTCTCGTGAAATATTTAGCTTCAAACTTGAAACGCAGTTTTGTAACTTTTTGCCTCATCATTAGTTTTGTCTTATGGTATTTTTCAATAAAATAATGTTTAGCAAATGACGATAATCGTAACCTGCGTACACTTGTTTGAAGAGAATGTCCTATTCAAATTTTTTCTCCCATCTAGCCGCTTTCAGAATCTTTTTTGTTTTTATCGAAGACTTGCACCGTTCAACCACCAGACATTTCATTGCTTTTTGACCAAATAATGAGGTTAAAAAATTAAAAACAAAATACTTCCCAAACTTCGATAATACCCACATTCGATAGACTTCATGGGACTTCAAGGAACGTTACCTAAAAATTGCAAATCATTATTTGAATTCTTCATTCTAGAAAACTCGAAAATAATATCTTTTTTCATTAATAGAGGGAAAAAAATTATACGAAGACCGAACATCATTCTGCAGTAGCGTAACCAGCTGGGGAGCACGTGTCCCCAATACGTCCCGGACCGGGGGCACGTGTCCCTCTCCCATCTTTTGTAAAAAGTACATCTTTAGGGATTTTTTGCATATTTATCAATGTTTTTTAATTGTCTGATGTCCGAATCGTATTTATTATACACGATAAAATGGAAATGGTCTTATTTCGGTCGTGCCCCCCTTTTTATACTACGCTTGGTTACGCTATTATAATTGGGCAAATTGTTTCTCAGATGGACATATTTTTCTATTTTTTTCTTATATAAATACTAATATTAGTTGCGCTTTTCCTTTTCAATTTTTTACTTCCACTTAGCAATTATAAAATTTCAATATATTTTAAATTTTAGCCCAAGCATAAAGCAAACCCGTATTAAAATTATTGTACGAGAAACTGAGTATAATAAATAACAATTACTGTGCAGACATATACCCATTTACTTCACATTGTTCTGAAACTCTGATATATGAATAGAGTCATTTCTCAATTTCATATCAGTAATAAGTTAAATAGACTCTGGCGTATGATTAAACATGACCATTTCGTTTTAGTAGAAATGAGGGTAAGACAGAGAAACAAAATATGGTAAACACGTTTACACTAATATGACTAGGTACCATTTTTATGTTTTCCTATAAAACACATGTACAAAGTGCTAAGTACACAATCTTTCGTATTTTTATAGATAAAAACAAGTAGGTGCTCAAACTTTGTAAAAGATATATTTAATTATTTATTTATTCCATACAGGATAACAGCGGGGTGTAGGTCCAAATTAATATCCACAAGTACAACAAATGATGGACAAAATCTCTTAAATTAAACAAGTTGCCAAAGTAGAACATGTTTCAATGTACAAAGTGACAAAAAACAATAATTACATCATTTAATTTTATAACAGCCCTTGATGATATTTCTAAATAGTCTAACGAGTTGTAAGATAGGTCAGAATTAGCATATCTTGAATTATGTTATGGTATTCGTTTTTACTTCCCTCGTAACAGGAAATCATTGTAATCGTCCAAAAATCACTTTCCGAGATGATTGCAGATTTTTGCGTTTTAGGGTCCCTGGAACCCTAAAAACATGTTCTCCCATTTCCATCAGTCCGTCGATGTGCCTGTCTGTCGTTCTATATGTACGCGGTATAGCTCAAAAACTACTTTTTCCGATCAAAAATCAAGGGTCAAAAAGGGATGAAATTTTTTACACTTTCATCCAATATGGCGGCATTACAAATTGTGAAAAAAAATCATTATTAAGAAACCACTTATCGAGGGGACTTCAAAATTTACGAAAAAACAAAATATAATCTAGGAATAAACTGGTATAACTTTTGTGTAAGTCCATTATGAAGGAACAAAATGGCCACTTAAAACTACTTATTCAATTCAAACAGTATATGTAGTAACGCGTGGTTCGTTTAACACGTATTATTGTGGTTCTATATATAATACCGAAATTTACCGGGTTATAGGTGTCGTTAATTCGTGTGTTTTTAATCAACCAGTGTATAAAACGGTAAGACGGTACGTCCAATAACGTTATGGGATCAAGCAGAAAGAAAACTAACAAGAAAACTACTTGGATTTGTCCCACCTGCAATAAGGCTATTGCAAGGACCCAATATTGTATTATGTGCAGTGGAGAGTGCGGCAAATATTACCATAAAAGCTGTAGTGGCCTTACCAGTGAGGAATTTAGTGCCTACGAAAGCAAACAAACTGATGAAAAATGGGTTTGCAACAAGTGCTCAGACATGAGCGAAAGTTCGGAGGGGGAAGAAGAATCACTAGTAGCTACAAACACAAGGGATATTATGGTTAAGAAAGATCCTTCAATCAAAGAGGTATTGGATTTCTTTGTCAAAAAATTTGGCGACCTCGAGGATTCACTAAATTATAAATGGAAATATATTGAAGATGTATGCAAGATGACTAAAGATATTCAAAGGGAAAACAAAGAACTGAAAAAGGAACAAGAAGTACTAAAAAACAAAATAGAAAAACTTGAAAGACACATGGAGCATATTAAAAACAAAATATCGAGAGAAGAAACACTGGAAAGAGGCAAAAATATTGTCGTTATGGGTATACCCAAAGGACCAGACTATTATAAAAACATCCAAAAAGTATTTAAAACTCTAGACGACTCTCTCCCATTGGAAGATTTGGAAGTAAAACCACTACCATCGCAAAACAACCAAAATCCCATATTGGTCACTCTAAAAAATACTCAGTTAAGAGACAAAATTATGGAAATAAGAAAATCTATACGTTCTTTGGATACTGCTCAGTGTGGGTTTACTGGTGAAAAGAAAATAATATGTTTTAATGAAGATTTAACTAAGGAAGTGAGAAAATTATACCTACATACAAAAATTTTGAAAACCAAAGGTTACAAGTTTGTTTGGTAGTATGTATGGTAGGGTTTTTGCTAGAAAAACAGAAACCTCCGAGATCGTAAAAATCTTGAGCATGGATCAGGTCGATTCACTCGTTTTGGATTAGGTATGTTACTTTTACATATATATAGAGTGAACAGAAGGAAAGAAAAAAAAATCAAAATGGCTTTCAACAACCTTTGTCATGATGACTCAAATTACGAAGTCGTCTCTTGTGATAACATTGATGAAGTTAGATATTTTAATAGTCCTGAAACTGATTTAAACGTAGTTCACGTCAATGTTAGAAGCATAAATGAAAATTACGAAAACCTAGTATGTTTCCTTGAATCTCTTAACAAGAAATTTGACATAATAGTATGCTCAGAAACAAATACCATAGAAGATCCAAACAACTTTAATATTGATGGTTACCAAATAGTGTATAATGATAGTAAACATAATAAATGTGATGGATGTGTAGTGTACGGTAAAAGTGATAATATTATTGAAACAAAAATTTTCCAGATTGGTGCATGTAACTTTGTAAATGTTGTCTTACGTAAGACTAATGTAAACATAGGCTTAACAGCCATATACAGGCCACCATCTACTAACATTGAATCATTTTTGGATTGTTTAGATACTCTTTTAAACGAAAATCCTTCAGACTTTTGTGATGTGCATATCTTTTGTGGAGACATAAACATAAATATTTTAGATAAAAGTAATTTACATGTTGGTCACTATTTTAATTTACTGAATAAAAAAGGATTTAATAGCATTATCAATCAAGCAACCAGAGTAGATAGGAATAGCTCTACATGCATAGATCATATTTTTGTTAGGCATAAGTTCTATTCTGTGATCCACGGTGTAATTTTAAACTCTAGTTTTAGTGATCATTTGCCTGTGTTGCTTAATGTATGTCTAAATAGTACAAGAGAAAAAGTCTGCGCGAAAAAAACTATTGAAAAATTGGATTTTATAAAAGTTAGTAATATTTTAGCTAACGAAGGATGGGAAGATGTATTAAATATTAATGATGTTGATCAGTGTTCAATTGCTTTTATTGAAAAAATTAAAAATGTTATAAATCATGCCACAATAAATAAATATGTTACATGCCGAAATAGGCGGATTAAACCATGGATCACACAGGGGCTGCTTAATTCAATACGTCAACGCGATAAATTAAAAAAAATGTCGGCCAAAGAGCCACACAGCATTAATGCATTAATTAGATACAAAAATTACCGTAAACATTTAACTAAACTCATTAATAATGCGAAAGTTGACTATTATCATCGCTTATTTGAAATAAATAAAACGAATCCTAAGGAAACATGGAATTTAATAAAGTCTTCTAGCAATAACCAAAAAAATACTCAGAAAATATCTATTATCTGTAATAATAAAGGAAAAGAAGTTCTGGATGAAAATGAGATTGCAAATGAATTAAATAATTATTTTTCTAATATTGGACAAGAGCTGGCTGGTAAAATACTACCTCCCCCGGAGAATGTTTTGCCAGTTAGTCACCTAAAAGCATCTGGCTCGCTGTTTCTGGCACCTATTTCAGAATTTGAATTAATAAAAATTATAAACTCACTTAAAAATAGCTCAAGTACAGGTAATGACAAGATTAGAATTGATTTTCTAAAAAGTTTTCATAAACACCTTATTAAACCATTGTTACATTTAATTAATTTGGTTTTCCAAAGTGGTACTTTTCCCCAAAATTTAAAAAACGCTGTAATAACTCCACTGCATAAAGGTGGTTCTCGAAAATGTATTAGCAATTTCAGACCAATAGCAATAACTAGCAATTTAAGTAAAATAATTGAAAAATCTATAAAACTTCGGCTGGAAGACTATTTAACTTCAAACAAAATAATTTCAGATGCACAGTATGGTTTTAGGCAGAACCTAAGTACAGAGGATGCCCTTGTCAGAGTAACGGACCACATTTCTAAAAACCTAGACAGTGGTAATAAGTGTCTACTAATTTTTTTAGACCTTGCAAAGGCTTTTGACACTGTTTCACACCGTATTCTCCTGGACGGTATACATCGTATTGGTATAAGGGGAATTCCACATCACCTATTAAAAACATATTTGGAAAATCGTACACAACAAGTAAAAATCGGTCAAACACTAAGTAAATCACGTCCGGTAGAGTACGGTGTGCCTCAGGGTACAGTACTGGGGCCTTTGCTGTTCACAATTTACATTGACAACCTTATCCGGATATTGCCTCATGGGAGTGTGGTCTGTTATACCGATGACACTGTTATAATGTTACAGGATCAAACATGGGACTTAGTTTTTAAGAAATCAGAACTAGCTATAAGTAAAGTTAAACTGTGGTTAGATATAAATTTATTAACTCTTAACATTGACAAATGTAAATTCATGTGTTTTGGTTTAAGTAGAAAAAATTTTCCAGATAAAAACTTCATTAAAATACACAGATCGGAGTGTACAAATGTGGATAATTGTGTTTGTGAACAAAAAATCTTATCAACAGATAAAATCAAATATTTAGGTTTATACTTCGATCCCTATATGAAGTGGAACTATCATATAGAATATATAACTAGTAAATTAAGAAAAATGTACTATAAATTTTATCAGATTAGACAATGGTTACTTAAAAAATATATAATTAATGTGTATAAAGCATTAGTGGAATCAGTAATGAGCTATGGCTTCGTTGTATGGGGTTCTGTATGTATTACAATTTCATTACCATTAATAGTTGCCCAAAAAAGGGTACTTAAAATATCTCTTTTTAAATCTAAACGTTTTTCCTCAGAGCAACTGTTTGAAGAAGCTAGGGTTCTAACCCTTAAGCAGTTATATATAAAATCTGTAGCAAGATTATTACTGCAAAATAAATATAAGATAACTAGAGTTCAACATAATGTGACAACAAGACTGGTTACTTTAAAAAATGTATATGTGCCGGCTACTACTTTTAGTGCCATACAACGATCGCTTTACTATAGTGCACCCAAAATATATAACCTTATACCTAATGATTTAAAACAAAAGCCATACAAAAATGTAAAAAAGAAATTAACAGGCTGGTTGCTTGATAGTAAGATTAATAACTATTAGTTTATATTTTCTGTTTTAGATACATGTGTACTACTTTGTGTTAATCATAATTATTAGTCAAATTTATTATAGCTTACGATTCTCTCCTGTGTGACGTACGCACATTCGTAATGAAAATTGTATATCAGATAGGACATGTTGGAATGTTACTGATCAGTAAAACAATATACGTTTTTTTTTTTTTTTTTTTTTTTTTTTTTTTTTTTTAATTGACTTGAAATTTTGCACAAAAATCAAGTGTTAAACAGGGATACATTTTTAGTGCAAATCCTTCATGGCAAAACTAAATGTTTCAATAATCGTCAGAAAATGTTTAAATATTCGATAAAATTCCACTTCCCGGAAAAGACATCATTAATTTTTTGTAGACTACGTGAATAATTTATGAAAAATAGAAAATAATAAGAAACAAATTAAAAATACAAAAAAATGAAATAAAATACAATTAATAGAATTTGTATAAAGTTATTACCAAATAAAATATCATTTATGCACTAAATTATTAATACCTCATATTGCGCTTATTGCAAAAACAGGGCCATAAAGACCGCGATACACCTACGACGTAGTTGTACAAGAAGCTAGCCATATCTATGTACACAGCGAGGATCGAAATATAACTGTCTTATTTAGATATAATAAACATTCTGATATTTAGAAGAAAAATATTCTAATACAGAAAATCATCAAAGATAGAAGGTTTGTGTTTACATTTCAGGCATTTGAAATAAATAATTTAGTGTAAAACTGTACATTTTCAACACTACGTTGATCTTTTTCTTTGTGAAATAATTTTGGCCATCTCTTTAATGCAATTGAAAGTTTACCAAATATTCGGTATCACATATGTTTTAATTTTCGCTTAGATGCAATGTATATTATAGAACTATGGAAAACTTTTTAATCCCAAAAATTAATGTTATTGACGAAATAATTTGTATATATATCATCCCCATAAGACCCCTAATTTTTGACTAAAATTTGAAGTTAATCAAGTAAGTAGTTTTTTAGCTATGCCGCGAAGAGGCAAACCGACAGACAGACGAGGGAAGTAAAAATTGGCCGTCACGTTTCAGCGTTCCTAACTGCCAAAAAATATGTTTTATCAATTCCGTCGGTTTTCTGTCTGTCTGTCAGTTTGCATCATAACTGCAAAAGTATTTGTATAGTACTTCAAATTTTGGTCAAAATTAAGGATCATATAGGCAAGCTACCTGTTAATATTTTAGTAAAAATATGGGATGGGATGCCTAAACAAGATGGCGGCCTAGTGAAACGTAAATAAAATTATTACTGAAAAAACTAATTTTGCACAAAAATCAAGTGTTATGTACGAATGAACTAGTAACATTGTGAATATAAGATAACAAAAAAAAATCGGGACCTAATGAAATATTTAAAAAGTGAACATCAAAAACTATTTATTAGATTAATTTCAAATTTTATACAAGCATTAAATTTGATATAGGGATAAATTGGTAAAGTTGTGGACCAATTCAAGATGCCGGAACAAAATGCCGGCCAAAATTTTTTTTAAGAAATCTTCTGATATGGTGGAACAAAATGGCGCTCAATAAAAATGTTTGAAAAGACAGTATACTAAATACGGAACTAAACTGGGTTACACTTTACTATGCCTAATGAAAGGAAAGATTCATAACAAGGAAAGTTCCGGGTAAAGGAAATTTACCGATTTTTTATATCGCCTCAAACATATGTTTAATATTTGCTCACTTTCTAGAAAGAAAACTAGCCGATTAGATATCTTTATTACTCCATGGGATAAATTCTGGCGACTAGGCATTGGAAAAAAGCTATGACGTAGTGATATATCCAAGATATAGAAACCCTTTAGTTAAGAGCAAACAATACTACTCGAATATTACTCAATAAACCATTTGTATATTTTTTCTTTCATCGACTAGAAATAACTTCTAGAAGGAATAGTTTTAGGGCAAATATTTGAAAGTTATTGCATACATCAAAAACTTTTCTTAATGAATGCAATTTAAAAGGTCCCAGAAAGCATTTTATCTCTAGAATTAAATAACTTTTGAAATAACTCTTAAGTGGCATAGTAAATAAATAGTTTTTGTATGAAATCGTTTAAGGCAATAGTTTGAACGAGTTTCGCCACGGACAAAGTTCCTAGGGATAGATTTCTTTTGAGCTTAGAAGCGTCCCCTTTGTAAACCTCTAACAGAGGTTAGTAAAACTTGTAATTAATTAAATAAGTTTTGGCTCTACTTAAACTCGCAAAGGCCCAAAATCCACTTTCTGTAATCATTATAATGGATTTGACTCACTAAATCGGAAAGACGGATTTGGTGGAGGGGAAGTGTTGCTGGTAATTATGTTTAAACACAATTGAATTACCATAAATTTCAATCCGGCGAGCATTCGTGATACGGTAATGTTCGAGAGTTCAATTTATGAAATTTATGCGCCTGCTATGTTTTTTTTTGTACGTGCTCAAAAAATGGGTTAATGTGATTTGACAGTTGTAAACTATTGATAAAAGCGCAATTAAAATCTCTTTATTTGAGCGAAGGTTTTTAAATAATTGATGAAATAATAATCAGCTGACAATAATTGTCTTTTTAAATATTTCTGATATTATTGAAAGATGATACTTCCTCAAAAGTAGCAAGTATTAATTTGTTGTTTAATTAAACTCTTTCTAGATTTAAGTTTTAAAACAAAGTAATGTATAGGCCTCTTTGATACGCATTCTCATTTTATCTATCCTCAGCTCTTGACCAGATGACACAAAATGAAAGCGATTTACGTACCACTAAGTTTGAGCCATTATTTTATCAAATGTTTAAAAGGTAATGGCAACCTCTTACGTAAATGTGGAATTTCGTTACGACGTCCGGCGATCTCCACCCTCTGCGACGTTCTGCAGTCAAGTACACTTTTAAATGCCTTTGAAATGTCTGTCAGTGAAAAGACTTAATGGTATGTTCTTTCGCCTGCAGTCGCTAGCGTGTGACGTCACACGGGAACGTTATTCGTATTCGACAATGATAAATATATGGGCAGCAGTCCGAGATTTTTTCAGATCTTTACGTTTCAGAAATCCTAGACGTCGAAAAACAGGTTTTCTCAATTCCGTCGGTCTCTCTCTCTGTCTGTCGGTCTGTCTGTTCGCGGCATAGCTAAAAAACCACTTACCCGACTGACTGAAAATCCAGTATGGCGAAACAACATGGCGGCCTAGTGAAATGTTAAATAAATTATTACTAAAAAGCTACTTATGAAATGTATATCAAATCAGAAAAAATAAGTATTATGTAGGAATCAACTAGTAAAATTTTGGTACGAATCCAAGACGGCTGAACAAAATGGCAGCTTGATAAAATATTTAAAAATTCAGCCTGACAAAACTACTTAATAGATTGATTTCAAATTGTGCCGTAACTAATTGCCGTATAAGGATCAACTAGAAAAATTGTGGAACTAATTCAAGATGATGGAATAAAATGGCGGCCAAATAAAATGTTCGTAATCGTGAAAAAAATGTCCTCCCGGGCAGGTTTTACATATTTTCATGTTTTAGCGTCCCTAGATGCCAAAAAAATATATTTTATCAATTCCGTCGGTCTGTCTGTCTGTCTGTCACTTCGCGACATAGCTTAGAAACTAGTTACCAGATCGAAATTTTTGTTAAAAATTAAGGTTCATATGTTGATGACCTTGTAATATTTTGGTAAAAATCCAATATGCCGGAACAAGATGGCAGCCTAGTGAAATGTTAAAAACATTATCACCAAAAAAACTGATTATCTTGTTTACCTTCAATTTTGTACAAAAATCTACTGTGGCATAAAAATGAACCGGTAAAGTTGTGTATAAATCCAAGACAGCAAAACAAAATGGCGGCCTAATAAAATATTAAAAAATTCGACCTGGAAAAACTACAGAATGGATTGATTTCTAATTTTGTGCAATAGATATGAACTGGTAAAATTGTGGTACGAATTCAACATGGCGGAACAAATTGGCGGCTTAGTATTTAAACATTCAGCCTGCAAAAATACTAAACGTATTTCATATTATTTGCTATATCTAAATGTGGTATAGAGATGAACTAGTAAAATATTAGTACTAATTTAAGATGGCGGAACAAAATGGTGTCCAAATAAAATGTTCGTAATTGTGAAAAAGTCATCCTCTCAAGTTTTATATCTTCACGTTTTAGCGACCCTAGATGCGAAAAAATATGTTTTATCAATTCCGTCGGTCGGTCTGTTTATCTGCCTGTCATTTCGCGACATAGCTTAAAACCACTTACCAGACTGACCTCAAATTTTAGTCAAAAATTAAGGCTCATATGGGGATGACCTGGTAATATTTTGGTGAAAATCCAAGATCTAGTAACATTTTGGTGAAAATCCAATATGTCGGAACAAAATGGCGGCTCCGTGAAACGTTAAAAAAATTATCGCAAAAATAATTGTCTAATTTACCTCAAATTTTGTACAAAAATCAGATGTTGAACAGGTAATATTTTGGTATGAATCCAAGATATCAAAACATCATAGCGGCCTAATAAAATCTTTAGAAATTCAGGTACCAAAATATATATGTTTTTTCAATTCCGTCGGTCGGTCTGGCTGTCTGTTTTTCGCTCTGTCATTTCATAGCATAGTTTAAAAACCACTAACCCAATTGATTTCAAATTTTGGTGAAAAATTAAGGGTCATATGGGGATGACCTGGTAACATTTTGGTAAAAATCCAGTATAACAAAACAAAATTGCAGCCTAGTGAAATGATTCATATTATTAAAAAAGCACATCGATATTTAAGAATTACAACTGCAGCTATAGCTAGGTTATATTCTTTTTTAATATAAAAAAGTAGGTTACATAGGTGAGCTACATAAATGCAAACTATAGCTAATAGTTGTTAGATATTACTGTCCACGTATTTCAAAAACATTTTGTTTTCTAAAAGATATTTCAGGAATGGAAAATGCCACCAATTGCAAATTGGAGCTTAAGTTTTCTTAAAGGTATTTTTGGGGGTATTTACATGTAAAAGCGAATTCAATTGTGGCAGTTCCTGTATAGCTTTACTGAGATGCTATTGAATACTTGAATCATTAAAAGTTCACAGAAAAAAAAACTGTTTCTGTGGAGTCCCGAATCTAGAAAAATTGAGGTTGAGGTATGAAAACGAAAAGCATCTCTAATACCTTCCAATCCATGAGTTGGACAGGAAAGAAAATCCGGATTTTTTACCAGACTTCCACACTTTAACAGAAGGTGGCACGGTACCAAATTTTGCAGGTATCAATAAATCAACTTCATCTTGGAGAAAACAAGAAATTACGAATGGCTAACTACCAAAGGTATTGAGTTTGATCTCAATTTGATAAAGAAAGAACTACTAACCATAGTAAATTTACACCAAAATCGTTTTATGAAAAAGATATAGCAGAGAAATATATTGTGACTCTGCTGCACTTACCGCCGAACTAAATGGGCTTATATAAACTTATATGGGCGCAAGTGAAAGGATTTGTAGACAAAACACGACATTTGAAATGAAATATGTTAGGCTACTGTTTGATCAAGCATGTGCTTAAACATGAGGAGAAAATGTGGGATCTGACAACCTGATCGATCAGACGGTCGATTCTTTAATTTTATTATAATGTCAAGAGGTGATGAGAGTTCCTCAGATGACGAAACATATAACCTATTATAATTTAATTATTGTATAACAATAATTATTTTATATATATATATATATATATATATATATATATATATATATATATATATATATATATATATATATATATATATATATATATATATTATGTACATAAATATTTTAAAACAAAATTTCGTTAAATTTAAATTATTTCTATAAGTATCCAAGCCCACGCTTTTGGCGTACTATTTTCACCGTTTATGAACGGACAACAATAGGTAAAACGCATAAATTGACTCAAAACCGGGGGTACTACTGCACTACAGGGTGGGTCACCCTGTAGTCCTTTTGCATACCCAATGAAGTTTTATTATTCTATAAATTTCTGAAACAGACTAAAATATCCATAATTTAATGTATTACCTCTTATTAAAATACCTGCACACATAAAGTACCTGCACACAAAAGGTTACCTGATATGTATGACAATGTCAGTTTTGTTGATTTACGGAAATGGACCGTTTAATTGAAGGATTGAAATTTAAATTATACTAGGTTATGAGGATAGAATGCGATATAAGCTATCGTAAGTAAAATTAACAAACATTTTCAAGAAACTGGAAAGCTAAAAGATGCTATATATATTTCCGAAACGGTGTCAGATGAACTTTTGAAATTTGGTAAGTTTTTAGAGCACACTTGGGAGCCTCGAACGGTATTAAACAGATCGAATTTTCCAGAGTGTCGGTTTATATACGATAACTGTTAAAAAAATTGAAATATTAACATGAATATTTAGAAAAAGTTTGTCTTTACTGTCTTCCGAATCCTATTTGAAATGGGCGGGATCGAAGTTTGAAAGTTTTTCAATTTTTAAAACATGTTTAGGTCAAAAACAAGGGTCAATTGAACGCCCTCTGGTGCTTAAAAGGCTCAAGTTTTCAACAAAAGCAAAACGATTCTGAAAAAGAATATATCTCAGAAAAAAATTTTGTCTTTAAAAATTCTGGGTAGTTTATGAATATCGCAATATGTTTTAAAAAAATTAAATATTTTTAATTTTTTGCTGTATATTTGTTTATAATTGCTCTAGGATCTTTATTAAGTAAAATTTAACACATTTTGTTTTTTAATATTATTCAAAATAGTTTTTTATTTGTTTTTCCTTCAAAGAGCTATTTTTTAAAGGCCCAAACAAACAGCTCCTTCTAACGTTGCTTGCGAAGTAAAGCGTGTATTTAATGAAATCTAGACATATGCATACTCGTCCGACTGTTTTTTATGTTAACGGTAGATTGCAGAATTCTGTATATATAAAATAAAATTATGATTATCTTCTTATTGCAAATATATATTTTAAAATATTGCTTCGAGATACCTTACATAAAAAATTTGCTTTCCTTAATGAAGACTATACTCCAAAAGCAAGCGTTTCAGATAGGAATTAAAGATAAAATCAGTCTACCTGTTGCTTGAATCAACGATCTATTTAGACAATGCCTGCAGGGCCAAATTTTAGTTAAATAAGTCGACTTCCAGATTTTAAACTAAGTTTCCACAACGCTTGATAAAATCAACTGAAATTTCATCAGTATTCGGTATTATAAAGCACTTTCACAAAGTCGCTTCGACAATAAATTATGGAAAATTTCCCTAAGGCTAGTTTATATCGTTCTCTCCGTAGAAATCTTATAGAATAAAAAGTACTAGGCGCCGATTTTGAAAGGAAATTTTCTGGCTGATATTAAATATCATTTTTGATAAGCTATATAGATGACGTAGATATCCAATAATTTCAAGTCTGAAAATTAAATCTCTAGAATAGATGTTAAATCCTACTATGGATTAGGCATTTTTAGACGAAATATAATCCATGATCACGTTATTCAATTTTCTCCTGTATATTTTAAATCTTGTTTTAATTTTTAGATGATTTGAATATAACTGGTAAAATTAAATTAGTTGGGACCTTTTTCTTAAGTCACTGCACAATATAGTGTTTGTGTTTTTATTTACCAGGGCTTAGTGCGATACTTGGTTATAAATATCATTACAAAAACAACTTATTTTTTTATTCATTTTAAGCTAAATACAAATTTTAAATTTTTTTTCTTTTTTAAATTCTTTAGAAACTGATTCAGTCAAATTCATCTTATTATTAGAGAAGATAATCACCATACATCCAATTGATAGCCCCCAAGTTTTTACATTCAGTGGTATTAATTGTGCAAATCGTTGGTGGCAAATCTCCCCTGCGAAGAAAAAACCTAGTAAGATATATGACACTAAGTAAAAAAACAAATTTTTACTTAAAAGCTCCACTATATTAAAGAAAACAAACTCATTACATGTTTCGCCAACACTGTGGCTTCATCGAATGATACAAATAGAACATATTCTACCTTAGTTATGAATTTCCATAAGTGTCAGCCGAGTCAATCCAGTTTCCAAAAACCTAAAGTCAGTTTTTGGCTGATTGGCTAGATTTTTAGAAGAAATTTCCTTGCATCATGTGTTTAAATTTTGTCAAAATACCAAATAATAAACATTTTATTGCCATTGGAATTTCCAAGTTAGTCTTAAAATTTGATAGAAGAAAGATATTGCAACATCACAGGCAACGTTTTTCTATTGCTTATTATATTTTTGTTGCACTTTTTAACGAAGGATTCTATGATATCGTTTTTATTATTTTAGTTGTCTAAAAATTATATAAACTTTCCCAAGTAAAAGCATAGGGCACTCAAACGATCTGTCAGTTGAACGTCACCGACCAGCTGTTTTGACGGCCATGGGACAAACAAATCGAGTTTTTACACAGGAGTTTATGGGACCTTTGTTATTTATTTTTATTTTTTACCTTAAAATGCTTTCTTTTTTTGTATTGCAAACTGTGGAAGTAGAGAGATAAGAGACAATGTTACTTTTACTTTTCAAAAATTTTCAATTTTAGAAATGAAAAACGATTAAATGAACTTTCGTCGATGCGGGTGAGGTGGATTGCTGCAATAAGGAGAGGATTGACGTACTACTAAATTAAATTAGGGACAAGTGTGTGCAAAACATTTCATATTAATCATTTATTGAAAAACTAAAATTAATCTAGCTAATTAGCAATTATTATGATTTTCGGTCGAAGCTCTGATCAAAGATATGTTTGAAAAAGTTGTATTACATTTTGTACCTTTACATATTTCAATGCTGTATTATTTTTTTATGTTTTACCTATATTAACGGGTCTTAAATAATTAGCACTATTTGTATGTAGCATCTTGAAAAAGATTCTTTAAATAATTTTTACCTTTATGAACTTTGTATTTTTTTTTGTTTGGGAAATCGAGGAAATCCTACTTAAAAGGCTCATAGTTCTTTAATTAGTTATACGAGTAATATATTTTTTTTACATTCTATCTTAAACTACGAATTCATCGTATGTGGAATTTTTGTTTTGTTTGGAATGCTTTGTAGAACTTTAGGAACTAAATATTGTACGCTTTTTAGGTTGATATTATTCTACCACGAGGGTGGTAACTTCATTCTAGTATGAAGGGTGGAAATTTCAGACTCAGGTTTACAACTACGATAAAGTCATGGATTTTCTTTTCAAAATTTGAGTTTCTCAATAACTTCTCAAAAAAATAAATATAATTAAATTTTTTCTAGACAGTAAGTTTAAGTCTAGTAAAGAGTTAAGGTTTCATTATGATTAAAAAAATTAGTTCCTTTACACTCGTCATCAGGTCTATTGTAAAAACATAACTTTTTTTATTATATTCACTCTGAAAATGCATGACTATTTATTTAAATAAAAACATGTTTGTTTTATTAATATATATGTTTTATTTATAAAAAAAATAGTTTTTTTTTAACTAAACAAGATTATAAAACTTTCGTCGTCGGTTGGTTTTAAACAACGAAAGATTTAAAAAAAATTGTTTGTGTGCCTAATAGAGCAGGATCTTCTTAGAAAAGAGGTCAGCCGATCAAGAAACTAAGAGAAAACAAGGAAAATAGGCTGAAGAGAACAAAAGACAGCAATAACAATAGGGAATAAAAGATCTTCGAGACTTAGAGACTAAAACTCTAAAAGCTACTTCTTAGCAAAAAGACAAAAAGAAGAGCAGAAACGACAGGGCAGGTATGAAAAAATTCAAAATTATCAAGAAAATAAAAAAATTAAGAGGAGGCAGAAAAACAGGAAGAGGCGCCAGGAGGCAGGAAGAACAAGAAGGGCTTGAGAAAATGCTAAATGAACAAGAAAGTAACAGAAAACAAGAACTAGGTCAAATGCAGGACTCGATTCAGAATATTGAAAAAGAACATTGACGCTCGTTTGAAAAAGTCACATAATGTCAAGGAAGAAATAAACAAAGTGAAAGGAGAAATTGAGGAAAACATGGATAAAGTGAGAAATTATCTTAAAATTGAAGTAAAACAAGTTCATATGGAGAGTTCAAGTGGAGATTAAAGTAATTCGTGACAACACTGAAAATAAATATCAAGATGTTAAAAAGGAAGTAACTAAACTGAAAAAGTACACTTTTTCTGGTCAAATAGCAGTTTCTAGCAATAAAATCAAACCTCCAACATTTCATGTATCAACTTCCTGGACCATGTATGTAGGTCTGTTTGAGGCCGCAGCAACCACTAACGATTGGCCGAACTAAGAAAAAGCCATTTCTCTAATAGTCTCGTGAAGAGGACCGACATTGGATTTATTACAAAGAAATCCCCCTTAAACAAAACCATCAGCACCTTGTTCAGTCACTAAAGCTTCGATTTGGGGACCACTACCATGAAGAAATCTACAGAACATAGCTTACAACTATGGCACAGCAGCCCAGCGATTCCCTTCAACTGTCAAAACTTCTACTAACAAAACTGTATATAGTAAGTCAACATACTCACTTCTTCCTTTGGGAAAGAATATTTCCTACACTTACAATTTACAGTAACATACTTATTATGTTTTTTCTCGGGAATTTTGTTTACCACAATTGACACAGATTTAGCAAATTGCTACACTAGTCAACACTTATAATGCATCACTGATTTTTAACGGTAATTTCAAATGCATATATTTATGATATTATTCGACCCACTTTTTTTTTTTCCTGATAGGTCAGTTCTTCTACTTTTTGAAGCCCTACACAGAGTTGAAAATTTTGTTGTATTGTACCGGGACAACTAACAGTTACGTGAGCTTGTAGTTATTTATACTATCTATTCAGTATTGGAACGTTTCATTTCGATATCAAACAAGTTTTGAAAATTTTGACTTCGCTATCGTAATCGGTATTAATAATACCTTAAAAGAGACGTTTTAAGACAATTCTAGAAAGTTTTTAACTAACCGTCGTTGGTAGGTTTTGCTGTGTCGTACAGGGAAAACTAAAAGTTACGTGAGCTTGTAAATAAACTAAAATTTAATATGACTTCAAAAAAGGGACAGGGCATGCAATTTAATTTTTTTATATGCTACGGATACGTAAAGTTTTACTGTATCAGATCATCAAGTTTGAAACGTTAATTTTTAATACAGGGTGAATAAAAAGATATACACTTTAAACCATAACTTAGAAATATGTTTATTAAAAATACACTTAGGCATTGAACATTTTTGTATCGGTATCAAGTAAAAAGACGCTAACTTCAGAACTACTGCATACGATCACAATGTTTAAACATTTGCAGTCTTAATACACGGAGGATGAAATGATAATGACGACCTGTAAGGTGAATTTTTTGACAATGTCAACCTAACTACAAAAAGTTAAAAATGCCTAGAATATCTGCTTTAAACCGAGGCCGTTTCACAGGTTTAGTGGAGAGCGGGAGAATAGGAATGTGGCCGAAATAAGAGGGGTTAACCAGAGTGATGTCTCTCGAATTTATTCCAGATATATTGAGACTAGTTCAATTTACAATAGAGTTCGAAGGCATCGAAATCGCAAGACCACAGCAAATCGAGATCGTTTTATTAGAATACTGACAAGGAGGAATCCAACAACAACATCAACAGTTATAAAGGAACAAATTCGAGCAGCATATCACATCGAGGTATCAGCTCAAACAATGTGAAGACGGCTACATGAAATAGGCCTGTGAAACAGAAGGCCCCTGCAAGTTCTCAAACTTACATAATTGCAGAAACGGACAAAGTTAAATTGGTGTGTTCAACATCGCTAGTGGAACATCAATCAATGGAAAATGTAATGTTTTCTGATAAAACCAGAATTGGTTTAAGGTCCGATGACCGACGGGTTCACGTTTGGCGAGTTCCAGGACTGCCAACTATAGAGAAGTGCTACCATATCAAGGCGGCACAACCATGTTTTGAGGTGGGATTCTGTAGAATAATAAAACGCCCTTGATATCTATAGCCATAACGATGACTGGTCAAACTTACATAAAACATATCCCGGATCCGGTTGTTCGCATGTAGCGGGATGCTGTAGGTCCAAACTTTTTTTTCTTGAAGGATAATGCTACCGCGCATAGGACAAGATAAAGGAGTAGAACGATTATCAAGTTTGGACTGGGCTCCGCGGGCGCCGGACTTAAATCCAGTCGAGCGTGGAGGGCTATTAAGTTTTTGTGCTACGTTGTCGTTTTATTTTTTCGCATTTCTTTTTTAATCTTTTTTTTGTCGCTTGATGTTTTTGAATGTTTTTTTAATGGGTAACATCTCTGAAAAAATATGTAACCGTGTCCTCAAATGTAAAATAAACCATTTGGACCTTATAGAATTTCATCTACCCTGTATTAAGCTTCAAGTGTCAAACCTTGCGATGGCATACAGTAGCTCTAAAATTAGCTTTAATTCTTTTTTACTTGATCTGTATACCAAGGCATAAAAATCAAAAATAAATAATCTTGTAAATAATTGAACTTGGCAACACTATTCAAAGAAGTTAAAAGTAGGAGTACATCTCTAGGTATTCAAAAATGTTCAATGGTTAATTTCTAAGTTATGGTTTAAAGTGTTTTGATTTACCCTGTATTAAAAATTACAGAGTCAAACTTGGTGATGTGGTACAGTTAACTTTTACGTATCCATAGCATATAAAAAAATCAAATCTGCATGACCCGTCTCTTTTTGGAAGTCATATTAAATTTTGGTTTATTTACATGCTCACGTAATTTATAGTTTTCCCGGCACAATACAACAAAATTTTCAACTCTGCCTCTATCAGGAAACAAAAATTTTGGTAAAATCGGTTGAATAATAACAAAAATATATGCATTTGCAATTAATGTTAAAAATTAGTGATGCATTATAAGTGTTGACTAGGGTATTTTATTCTCTACGAAAAAAATATTTTCTCTTAAACACAAATTTAGTTTTATATTTTCTAAAATATCAGTTTTGTCAAAAAGATAATATCAAAATCTAACAAAACCTCACCCAAGAATCTTTTATCGTCCAATACATTTCATTTTAGGATAAGAATTGCATTAACAGCAAATCACCTTATCCACGGGAAACGTAATCAAATTTTTATTGCGTGGACGATCTCAGGATAAAATTGGTTATTTTAGTATTGATCCATAGTCTATATTTTTTATATTGATTTGAGTTTTCCAAATGTAAAACCACGTTTGAAATTGTTCTACGAAATTGTGTAAGTTATTAATACTATCTATTCAGTAATTCTTACGTTGAGGAAAATATTGGGACTCATTCTGGCAAATTGATTCAGATATTTTATTAGCACTCAAATACCTTTCAGATGCTATTTTAGCACGTTTGCATGACTGACTTTGAGTATTTTTTATTTTTAAAATTCTCTGATTCGGATAAAAACCTTAAATGGTTAGGCGCCAAAAATAGCTTGTTTCTTTACAAAATTTGAACCCGAGCTACCAGATTCTGACCAGAAACAGTATTAATCAAAAACTTATATAATACTTTTTTCAAAATGACTGTTTAGAATCAGTTGACCTGGTATTTCAGTATGTATTTTGTTCAGAACTTAAATTATCAAGATATGTGACCGTTTACCAATTAAATTTCTGCCACTGTTTTAAAATCGACAACGATGAATTCAAATACCAATATGAAATTTGTTTTTTATAAAAATATACTTAATATATCATTCGAAAATTTGTAATTACTGTAACTATCTCCAACGACATCGAAACTGGCTAACAAATAAAGTATACAAAGGCAGAATAACTCTGATAGTTTTTTACCCGACTGCGCATGCAAACGAATGCCTGGACCGAATTCCGAAAGGATGGCATAAAAAGATTCTGTATCCTGCAAGTACTCTTAGCGAGTTTTGCCCAAAACAGAATCAAAATAGGACATAGTACGCAATTTTGCTCAACATAAAAAAATCGGTAAATTTCCTTTACCCAGAACTTCCCTAGTTATAATTTTTTCCGATTTGTTAGGAATAGTGAAGTGTGACCCAGTTTAGTTCAGTTCATAGACAGTATATATTTGTTACATATTATTATTATTATATTATATTATTGGGCGCCATTTTGTTCCATGATATTGGATTCCTACCAATATTTTTACCATTTCATTTCTATTTATGCCACACTTGACTTTTGAACATAAGGGGCTGAATTCAAATTTAAATTTATTTCATAACAGAATTAATTATAACATTATTTTATAACAATCTATTATTTGATTCAATATCCAGGAACTATCGACTTGCACCTAGGTGAGTTAACACCCGTACGTGCATAAATTCCAGGTTAATTTATATTATTTCTTTACAATAAAATTCTTCAAGATACTAAATATAACAATATAAACAAAATAAAAAATAACAATAACGGTAGATATACTATTGAAAAAAACTGAACTTATTAATATTATTGAAAATAAAGTTTCGACATCGTTTGCTAAATTGTTTTATATTTACAATTTCCTTAATTCCGTTTGGAATGACATTACAAAATTTAGGAGCCATATAATTTATGAATCGGTGAATAACATTCCTGTTTGCATTCGGTATTGTCAAAAGTTTGTTGGTTCTATTTCTAGTTTTATATGTATGGTTATTATATGATTTTAAAATGGAGCTCCTATGAATATAGACACACGTAAACAATATGTACAATGAACGAATATTGAATATTTCCTCCGAATAAAGTAGCGTTGTTGAATATCTTTTTCTTTTTTTATGAATAATTTTTAAAATATAATTTTGAGTAACATTAAGTTGTTTTAACGAATTCTTGTACAAACCCCCCCACACAATAATACCATACCTTATCAGAGACTCAACCAATGACTTATAAATACATAGTAAAAGATTCCTGTTCAATATATCCCTCAATAAGTAAAATCTATAGATTAATTTCCTGATATTTGCCGTTAATTTTACAATATGTTTGTCCCACTTTAAATGTTTATCTATAACTATACCACGATATTTAATTGGTTCAATTTCTTTAATGGGGAGTGTATCGAGCCCAATTTCACTAAGTTCTGGACGATTTGCAGATGTTATAGAAAATGCTATGTAGTTAGACTTATCCGTATTCAAGGTAAGTTTGAATGAATCCAGCCAATTCTTTATTTTTTTTAATCCACACTGCGCCGTCTTTCTGGTTTGAGCCCATGTTTTTCCAGAAAATATCACAACAGTGTCATCTGCGTACGAAATTAAGGTACCATCCTTCAAAACGAGGTTTGTAAGGGAGTTAATATAGGTTATAAAAAGAATTATAATAAATTAGAATACTGATAATATGTGTTTCATGCTGAATATAGAATCTACATATGAGTCCTGGGGATGCAACAATAAAGTTGCGAAACGTCAACTGTTTAAAAATAGTTGTTTTTTTTACTGGATCCTAACCTCAAATAATACACCACTCTAACATAATATCAAGAGGATTGGTAACGAAAACCATTTAGAAACTTAATAACTGGGAAATATATGTGTACCAACGGAGTAGGTAAAGTATATAATGTAGATTTCATGCCGGATATGGGACCTATATATGTGTCCTGAGGATGCATCAATTAGTTGCGAAACTCTAACAATTTTTTTAACATTGATCCGTCTTATTGGATTTTTACGAAAATATTACCAGGTCATCCCCATATGACCCTTAATTTTTGGTCAAAATTTGAAGTCAATCGGGTAAGTAGTATTTAACCTATGTCGCGAACTGACAGACAGACCGACACACGGTCCGACGGAATTGATAAAACATGTTTTTTGGCATCTAGGAATGCTAAAACGTGAGGATATGTAAATCGTGAGAGGGTGATTTTTTTAGGATTACAAACATTTTATTTGCATTTAATTTTTCTGTTAAATCGAAAGTCAACTTAATAAGATTTTTATTTTACGTTAATTTTTTTTAAACTTTATCAGTTTATCTCTATATCACACTTAATGCTTGCACACAATTTAAAATTAACTAATAAGTAGTTTTTCAAGCCGTAAATGTTTTATTTGGCCGCCATGTTGTCTTGCTATTTTGGATTCATACCAAAATGTTGCCAGTTCAGTCCTAGGTAACAGTTGACTTTTGTGCAACATGTGAGGCAAATTGGATGATTATTTTTTTAATTATAATTGTTTTAACGTTTCACTAGACCACGATCTTGTTCCGCCATATTGGATTTATACCAAAATATTACCAGGTCATCCCCATATGACCTTTAATTTTGGCCAAAATTTGAAGTTCGGGTAAGTAGTTTTTAAGCTTTGCCGAGAACTAGCAGACGGACAGACAGACAGACCGACGAAATTGAGAAAGCATAATTTTTGGGATCTAGGGACGCTTAAAAGTTGAAGATATGAAAAACCAAGAAGGGTGGGCTTTTTTTTAATTTTATTTGACCGCTATCTTGAATTCGTTCCACAATTTTACCAGTTCATCTCTATACCACAATTAATTATTGCACAAAATTAGAAATTAAGTAGTTTTTCAGGCTGAATTTTTAAATATTTTATTCAGCCGCCGTTTTGTTTCACCATCTTGGATTACCAAAATTTTACCAGTTGATTCTTACGTAATGCTTGATTTTTGCGAAAAATTAAATTAGTTAAGTAGTTTTTTAGTCATTATTTTTTAACATTTCACTAGGCCGACCCTTAATTTATATTAAATTGTAAAATATTATTTGCTCTAATATATCGCTGTTAGTTTTAAAACTATGAACATGAAAGTCAATAATTGAGACATTTTGAAGCAATACAAAGAAAAACGATTGGATATTGAAAAAATGAATACAACATCTTTGTTCTGACTTTTAAACATATGTTTAATAGTTCCTATCGAATAGCACCTGAAACTGGTACCGATAAAGTGATGCATATCCAAGCTTTTAAAAATTTAATTCAGAAAATTGAAATTAATTAATCTCCAACCTTCGCATAGATTCAAAATTCCCAAATACTCGATTTTAATTTGTTCGTAGCTATTAAATAACTCTAGATATATGGTATGTTAATTCAAATATATAGACTTTTATGTAGAACTGAAAAATGCGAAAATATTTAGAGCTAGTTTAATTTAAAAATTCACATAGTGCATAATTTTTATTTTCGTATACTTCGAAATCATTAAAAACTTTCTTTACATACATTTTATTAAGATAATTAAGTGACTGGTAAAAATATGATAATTTATTTTGTAAAACACAACTCTATTAAAACAGAATAATTAGTTAACATTAACCAAAAGAATATATGCTGTGATTCAACGTATCTACCTTCTCTTTCCATACAATAGCCGTTCTTCTAAAAAACTCTCAATTACGTTAAAAGTTAGACTTTAAACTTGTTTCCTAATTACCCTCTCCAAATGGTCAACGTTTTAAAATGACGTTTGTAGATTTACTTTTTTTAAGTAGTTAAATAAAAATAGTCTTAGGGTGTTTAGATCCGGAATAATAGGCCAAAAAGATCAGAACATCTGACAATTAACCTCGCGTTAAAAATGTTATTTAAGTATTATCAAGTCCCTCGTACTGTGAGATGAGGCACCATTCTGTTGGTTGGTACCATGCCTGTCGCCTCTCTCAAATGGTATTGCTCATGAACAAATTCATATAATTGTATGTTCAAGATAATATTTAAAATTTTTTGAGTAAACTTGCAGTAACAATCACAATGTCAATAGTTCAAATTTAAAACAGTTAATTTATCAAAAAATCGGTAAATTTCCTTTACCCGGAACTTCCCTCGATATGAATCTAACGAAAGGAAATTGGGAATAGTTAAGTGTAACCCAATTTAAGTCCGCACATAGTCAATTAGTACACTATTTTTTAAAATATTTTTATAACCCAATTAAGTCCGCACATAGTCAATTAGTACACTATTTTTTAAAATATTTTTATTGGGTGCCATTTTGTTCCACTATATCGGAATCCTACCAATATTGTACCAGTTTCTACCTATGCTGCGCTTATTTTTTGAGCATGAATGAAAACAAGTTAAATAAGTAGTCTTTATACTGATTTTTCAGGACCCCTATTTTGTATCGTCATTTTGAATTCGTATCAGTTAATCACTGTATCACATTTAATTTGGTTGCAAGATATTGAGGTCATTTGAATAAGAAAAGTTTTTACATAGATTTTTTAGACATTTTAGTATGCAGCCATTTTGTTTCGTATTCGTATCACAATTTTACCACACTTATTGGATGTCCAAAATTTGAAATCAATCTAATAAGTAGTTTTCCAGACAGTTATTAGGCCGCCATTTTGTTTTGCTGTCCTGGATTCGTACCGAAAAATTACAGTTTGATTCCTATATAAAACTTGATTTTTGTGCAAAATTTGAGGTAAATTGGATAATTTGTTTTTTAATAATAGTTTTTTCAACATTCCACTAGGCTGCCATTTTGTTCCGTCATACTGAATTTTCACCAAAATATTACCAGGTCATCCCCATATAAAACTTCATTTTTGACCAAAATTTGAGGCTAATCGGGTAAGTAGTTTTTAGTTACGTCATGACAGACAGACCAATGGAATTGAGAAAACAATTTTTTTTGGCATCTAAACGGGACACTAAAACATACAAATCTGTAAAATCTGGATTTTTTTTTCACAATTACAAACATTTCATTTGATCGCCATCTTGAATTCGTACCACAACTTTACTACTTCATCTCTATATCACAATTAATTCTTATACGAAATTTAGAATGAATCTAGTAAGTAGTTTTTCAGGCTGAATTTTTAAATCGTTTATTATACCGCCGTTTTGTTTCGTCATCTTGGATTCGTACCAAAATTTTACTAGTTAATTACTACTTAATACTTGAATTGAAAATTTGAGGAAATTTGGATAAGCAGTTTTTTTAGTAATCATTTTTTTAACATTTGACTAGATCGCCATTTTGTTTCGCTACATTGGATTTTTACCAAAATGGTACCAGGTCATCCACGTATCACTTTTAATTTTTGACCAAAATTTCAATTCATCGTGTAATTAGGCCAGTTATGCCGCGAACAGACAGGCCGACAGACAGACAAACCGACGGAACTGAGAAAACATGTTTTCGGCATCTAGAAACCCCGAACATTAGAATCTTTGATTTTTGTGCAAAATTTGAAACAAATTGGATCAGCACTTTCTTAGTAATAATTTTTTTAACATTTCACTAGGCCGCCAATTTGTTTTGCCGTATTGGATTTTCACCAAAGTTTTACAAAATCACCCCCATATGACCCTTAATTTTTGACCAAAATTTGAAGTCAATCGGATAAGTACGTTTTTAGCTTTGCTGCAAACAGAAAGACCAACAGACAGACAGATCGACGGAATCGAGAAAACATGTTTTTCGTCATCTAGGGACCCTGAAACGTCATGATCTGAAAAAATGTCGCCAAACGATTGGTGATCATATTTTGAGGACGCAAAACCGATAATAGACAAATTGAAAACTGATATAGATGGGGTAAATGTTCTAACATTGAAAAATAATGGAAGTCATTGACATAGATAATTAATTTTTGTCGACTACACGTATTTAAAATAAAAGTAATATTCCAAAAAATGGCGAAAATTCTCAAAGTTGCTTAATTGTTTGTATCAAAATAATGTTTGTCCAGTATATGTACAGGGTAAGCCTGGCAAGCGAGACCCCCCTTGATATCTGTGATAGCTGAAAATAGAAAAAAAACTTTATATAAAATATTTTTAATATTCAGCGAACTTTATTTTATGACGAGCGTTCACTATACAGAGTGGTTCAAAAAAGTTGGGCGTGTCTAACTTTGCATTTTTAAGCGTAACCCTGTATTTTTTATTTCAGTTTTGAATTCAGCTTGCATTTCGGGATGTTTTTTGTAACACATACTATCATCGTAAATTTAATAGTTTTCGTCAAAATGATATTTGAAAAAAAAATTGTAGTTTCCCTATACGATTGTGAAGCAACTACCAGCTGTAGCCAATACCAGTAACAAGTATTGTTATTAAAATTGCACCAGTTAATATCTATTTGTAAACAACATATTTCGATTTTAACTTTTTATTTATTAATAACAAAACAAATAATTAAGGAAGTAATAATTAATTAACGGTAGAAAACGTAAAAACTATTAAAACAATTAAACGTGATAAAACCAGTGGATGAAGTTTGGAATATTACAAAGTGTTAAACTCTCAAATGCTCGAACGTGTTTCCATTTTGTGCGATACACAGTTGTCTTTGATTATCTTTCATCACATCTAAAAGTGTTACAGGAGAAATTTTGGAAAACACATTTCTAATCCTCATTTTCATATCTTCGATAGTAGTTGGTGGAATTACACATATTTGTTCTTAGATATATCCCCAAAGGAAAAAATCACATGGAGTAAGATCAGGTGGCCTTGCCGGCCAGTTATACTCCCTTTTCTTTCTATCCATTTGTTTGGATAAGTTTGATCCAAATAACTGCGAAGAATGTGTTAATAATGAGAAGGTACCCCGTCGTGATGGTACCACATAACTTGTCGAACCTGTAGAGGGACCTCTTCCAAGTATGTAGGCAAATTTTTTCTTACTTGTTATTACCGGTTGTTCCGAAATGAAGCAATACTTTGCATAATACCTGACAGCTTGGTTGTCTTCTATCAGGAAAATTCATTTGATATCGACGTTTTGCTGATTTCATTTGGCTACGACATTCTCCATAATTAAAATCATATCAGTTTGTTCGTTTAAGGAAAACTGTCGGTTATTATTCGTCTTTAATTATGAATGTAGAAAATAAACAACTCTTGAAACTAGATAACTTCGATACTTGACAGCAATAGGTAAACACAAACAAAAGAGCAACCAACATAGTTACGCACATGTTTAGCCTACTATTATTAATTATCTCTGGCTCAAGTTAAGACGTCTTTTCGTGATAGACAGTGACGACACGTAAGGAAACATTTCATTCGATTTCGAAACTATGTCCGGGGACGTTTTAAAACCGTTTTGTTCAGATGGGGTATTCGATTCTTTTTATCAACTTTGAGAAGCGTAATATTGATCTAAATTTGGCTGTGAATTCTTTTGTATTATTTGAAATTTTGACATCTGACTCAAATTATGGATAACAATACAAGGATAGTCAAATAAATTTAAGAGCAGAGGGAGGTTGCCCCCAAAACCCCCCTTGAGTGCGCCAATAATAACAGTAAATTTTGATGCAGCAAGGCAAGAAAGCTATAAAAAATGTTTCAAGTATTATTTTGGCGAAAACTATTAAATTTACGATAATAGTATGTTACACAAAAAATATCCAGAATTGCAAGCTGAATCCAAAAATGAAATAAAAAATACAAGGTTACGTTTAAAAATGCAAAGTTAGACCACGCCCAACTTTTTTGAGCCACTGTGTATAGTGAACGCTTCTCACAAAATAAAGTTCGCTGAATATTAAAAATATTTTATACCAAGTTTTTTTTTCTATTATCAGTTATCATAGAAATAAAGGGGGTCTCGCTTGCCAGACTTACCCTGTGTATTATGTTATACAGAAGTGCTAACTTTTGAACTCCTTACAATTTTTATATACGGGTTTCATCATTCTATGTAACTTTAAAACTCGTAATTTATTCAAAAATATATATATATATATGTATATATATATATATATATATATATATATATATATATATATATATATATATCGCCATAGATATTAATTAAATCATATGATGGTCTAAAAACTAATAAGAAACATAAAAACTTAGGCAATATCAAGAGTTTATAATTAAATCACAGCCGTACAAAAAATGCGGCCTAATAAAATGTAAGTAAAAACAAATATTATTAAAACTGGATGAACTGGTAAAATTCTGATTCGTTTCAAACTTGTACCATAAATAGACTTGAACTGTGTCTTAACAATTTTGATTTAGAATGCCATAGGCGTAGATATCCAGTTTTTTAAGGGTTCAAAAGCATTCATGTTTTATATTTTGAGAACGCTAATCGACTATAGACAAATTGAAAATAGATATAGTTGGGGTAAATGTAACACTACACTCTTACTTTTTTCCGATTATACATATTTAAAATAAAAAAGAGGTAGTATTTTGAAAAACGGCGAAATATAGCAAATTTATTTCATTTTTTGTATACATTGTAGTGTTAAGAATAAGATAAACCTAACATGAAAATTTTCATGGCTTTGTTGATTTGGAAAAAATATCATGCACAAAAAAATCATTGTTTCTTTAAAATTGGTTTTATCCTCAAATCAATATTATCTTATAAGTATCACGGCCTGAGCCCCCCCAAAAGTCGATGTCTAGTTGCGCCACTGGTCGGAGGGTGATTTTTTCACGATTACAATTTTTCCCTTTTACGAGGGAAGTAAAAATGACAATATTGGATTTGTAAAGAGAATATTTTATAATTTTCTACAAAATGAACAGCTTCTCCATTAGAAATACGAACATGCAAAGCGGCCCAACGCATAAAATCAATCAACAAATATTTATGTATGTTCAAAAAGGTAAAAAACTAACTTTAAGTTAGCGTATATGGGTCCAGTGTGCACAGGAATAATACTTATACATAATAAAATATTCAGTGAGCAAGGACGACTCTTAAGGACAAGAGAGGGCGAAACCACCGGTAAGGTCGACATCTTAAGAGTAGTAAAATAAAATAATGAAAACTCAACCAATCCCATGATTGGTCCAAGGGCAAAGCAAATGAACTAAAAAGGAAATTTTGTGGGTATATTGGTGGGAAACGGTAGATTTAGAGGTACCATTAAAAACTAACACAATACTTGTTTTGCCAAATTATTTAATGATAGACTGCAATGAGTCCATACATAATTTAACTTTTCCTTTGAGTCACGAAGTGTTTAAGGATGATCGTTTTATGGCAAGCCGTATCATTTTTTCAGACGAATCAACTTTCGCTACCAATAAAACAATACGTTCTTAAAATTATCCTTGGTGTACTGACGGTAACTTATACAGACTAGTATCAATATTCAGTTAAACCTAAAATAGCCAATATTAATTTCTTTAAATATTGATTTTTATTATTTTTAGTAATAAAGTACTGATATATAACCCGGTTGTTATTTATTAAACCTAAATAAGGTTTTTAATAATTTCATTAATTAATCGACACATATTCGGAGCTTCTTTAATTAAGGTCTCTGAACGTAAACCAATTTACAACTTTTATGAGGCTATTTAACAGAAAGCAAATAGCCAATTCAAGAGCGTAACTATTTGTGGAGGTTCATTAAATATAAAACGGGTGACTAGGAGTGTATTATCAGAATTTTCTTCAAAAACGGTTACTTATGGATGTGTCGTTTCAAATGTAAAGTGAGGAAAAATCAAAGCATATTTTTGTTTAAAATATTTGCATGTTATATTTTGTTACTAGAAATATATTTTACAAATTAAATTATTATATTATTATGCTCAATTATTTAGATTTTAACTTTTTGAAAGCTTCTAGATGGTATCATAGGATAGGTATCACTCCATAGTTACGACTCTTAAGGTACCATTGGTACTCATTTCAGGTACCACCCGATATTGGCTATCAAATAGATTTATAAAAGTTAAAGTAGAAAGTTGTATTAATTTTTCTCAATCTCCATCGATTTTCTCTTTGTATTGATTCAAAATGCCCCAAATAGGCAGATTGAAAAAACGTAAAATGTGCCTATCGGGTATGAGATTTAAAATACTTTAATTTCGTTTTTATCTTTCATTTGGAATACCCTGTATATTCAATGTTTGATACCTTTGATATTTCCAACAAATTTAATCAGATAAGGTTGGAGTCCAAAATATAATGACAAGTATGAATTATGTGATACTCTAACATTATTTTCTAAAAAAGCAAGTATTTTCAGTAATATAAATCACGAAAAAGTTTCTCATTTGTAGAGAACTTAAGTTTGCACGAGTTATCTTTAAGTTTCTACACTTCAGGAGATCGGAACACTTAATAGCCTATTTAATCCCAAATCATAAACTGCCATTAAAAAACTTAATTAGAGACAAAATAAATGTATTATATATAATTCTTAGTTATTATTCTATCTATTAGTATTTCAATAATATCAGCCACGAAAATCCTTCGGTCTAGATAAATCCATATCATAAAAAAGCTCATATTGTGACTGCCATAAAATGGCCTTGCCAGCTGATCTAGTTACCATTTTTGTGCATTATTTACCAATAGTGACCCGAGCTCTAGAGTCTATACCCTTTGCAGTTTTCTGGCATACTAAAATAATAAAAATTAAAAATGTCTTCTTTTAAATGCGAACTAATACAGAACCACTTTTACTTTCAACTTATTTTGAATTTTCGAATACGATTGTGTTATATACAGAGTCATCTGAATCCCTAACTTTGAATTTAAATGAAAACGATTTCTACTTATCAGAATTCTGTAGCACTTATTTTAAAACTTTTAGGTATCTGTAATCTGAATCTATAATATTCAGATTCCTTTTCTTCGGTATTTCACTGTATACAATGACTATATTGACTAATTCTCTATGTGGAGAATTAGAAGCGCATTCGCCAGTATATCGGGAATTTATTATATGAACATAAACTTTGGACAACGTTGAAAGTATCATTCGCATTCGACTTTTGAAAATATTTTTAAGATCTTTATGCGTGTTATATAATGTGCTTCAGGTTATTTTATACCTTGATATATTTTCATTAGTATACAGTATGTCTCACATATCGGATATCGGCTCCTATTAGACCTACAGCAAAGCTTAAATGGGAGGAAACTTAGCATTGGATATTCAGCTTCAGATTTACGATCGGTCATTTGCTTTTAGAAATATCGGAGAAAAACCGAAAATGACGGATTACGTTTTTCGCCAGGAAATCCAAAACGGTAAATTTGACAGCTGCCAAAATGTGACATTATTCGGACACTTTTTTAAGACGAATAAGATGGAGTGTACGACATGTCTACATCGTCTTTTGTTATCCCGCAGCCCACCTCAACTTTCATTTTTCTTATGGCCGCCATATTGGATTTTTGGAAAGAGCGTAATATTTCCAGTCTAGTGATGTCTCACAAGTGAATAAAAGATTTGAGTATCATCGAAATATCACACTTCCTAAAGTTATATCTCAATTTTTTCTAAGAAGGCCATACTTTATTTGTCACAAGATTGCATTTATAAGTGATGTATTAAACGCATTGAATTTTCAAAACAACAAGAACGTAAATAACGACTAAAAAAGTTTAAAAAAGTTCGTAGCTACTTCGTACCTGGTTTACATTAATTTACAGATTTACAAAATAACGTCTAGTTGCATCGAGACAATTTTGACAATTGGTGACTGTTCCTCGTACAACTCTGACAAGTGTATTTCCGTTAATATTTCTAGATGTGTCCAAAACTCTTTGTCTCAAGATTTCTATGGTCGCAGGAGGATCAAATTCATAGACCTCATTCTTCGGGTAATTCAGAGGTAGAAATCCAAGGGCGAGAGGTCAGGGGATCTATGAGGCCAAGATATTGGACCATTTAAGGAAATAATTCTTTCGTCAAACTGCTCTCTTAAGAAGTTCTTGACTTGAATGGTGTTGTGAGGCGGACATCCATCCTGTTGAAACCAGATTCTTCTAAACTCATCTTCCGTTAGAGTAGCTCGAAAAGCCGGTACAATCTGGTTTCGCAAAAACTCTAGTATCTCTGTCCGTTTAGGTTGTAGTCAAACAAAAATGGTCCTATAACCAATTAAAAAAGTTAAGTTAGATTAAATTACCAATGACCCACACCAAACGTTACTTCCAAATCTGGTCTGTAGACGTCTCTCTGTGACTTCGTAAAGGTTTTCCACAGCTCAATGATGACTGTTGTGCCTCAAAAACTCAACAATTCATAAACCTATCTCTCATCGAACCACAAGACATGATTTACAAAATCGGGATTTTCATTACACTTCCTAGTATACCACTCACAGAAGCGTAGTCGTCTTGGAAAATCAGTTTCCTTAAGTCCTTACCACTATGGTTTGTATAAATGGTACTTACACTTTTTTAACACTCTCTGTATCGTTGATTTTGGCACATAAATTTCCTGTTCTACAGTTCTCACCGATGCACTAGAGTTTTCGTTGATAGCTTGTAAAATGTTTCTGTCGCGTTTTCATTGTCACTATTGTATCCGCTTCTAGGTTGTTCGTAGGCTCCATGGTTAATTAAATTAACTACGTTTTTTCTGAAATGGGTTTTATGAAGCTGCCGTCATTCGGGTACATCTCCAAATACCTTGCTGAGGTAATGTCGGCGTTTCTGTGTGACTGAAAGTACAGCGCTAACATGTTAAACTTTTGTTCATTTGAACAGGGAATACCGGCCATTTTCAACAGGTCTCGACAGAGAAAAGTGTACTACTTAATAAAACACAAATTTGATACTTTGAATTATTTAACGTCAAAGTCAAAGCCTACTTTTGTTACAAATAAATCATGGCCTCCTTAGAAAAACTTGAGATCTAACTTTAGGAAGTGATATATTTCGATGATACTCACATCTTATATGCACTTGTGAAACATCACTAGACCGAAAATTTTACGGTCTTTCCAAAAATCGAAAAAGCTAATATGCCGCTATAAGAAAAATGAAAGTTAAGGCGGGTTGTGGGACAACAAAAGACGATGGAGACGTGTCGTACATGCCATCCTATTCGTCTTAAAAAAGTGTCCCAATGTCACATTTTAACAGCTGTCAAATTTACCGTATTGGATTTACTGTCGAAAAACGAAATCTGCCATTTTCGGTTTTTCACCGATATTTCCAAAACCCATTGACCACTCGTAAATCTGAAGCCGTATATCGAATGCACTAAGTTTCCTGTAAAACTTTTCCATTTAACCTTTGCTGTAGGTATAATAGGAGCTGAGATCACTATATAGAGACGCGAATCTATATACCATATACAGTGTGATCCGCTTTTCACAACTACACCCCTGTATATCTAATATAGATTTAAAACCTAATTGTTCTGACACGCTCATCTTTAGCATCGCACATTGGCGTGCGAACCTAGGTGGAAAAAAAAAATGTATTTCAATAAAATATTTCATTTGTCGGAGATACGAGCATTCCAAAAAGCTTCAATCAAATGAAACTGATGAGTTATTTCTCTATATATTATATATATATATATATATATATATATATATATATATATATATATATATATATATATATATATATATATATATATATATATATATATATATATATATATATATATATATATATATATATATATATATATATATATATATATATATATATATATATATAGTTTCTATTCGAACGCGAGAAAGAAAGCTTCGAAAATGCCAAATGTGATTTTGGCGAAACGTCAGCAAAACTGTTCTTTTCAGAACGACAGTAGTGAACGGATGTACACCAGGAATGAAAACACATTGTATTTTTCCATCCGTGAAGGACTAAAAATCAATATATATATATATATATATATATATATATATATATATATATATATATATATATATATATATACTGAATAGCTTATTTAATCCCAAATCATACACTGCCATTAAAAAACTTAATTAGAGACAAAATAAATGTCTTATATATAATCCTTAGTTTATTATTATTATTCTATCTATTAGTATTTCAATAATATCATCCACGAAAATCTTTCGGTCTAGATAAATCCATATCATAAAAAAGCTCATATTGTGACTATGATAAAATGACTTAATAATGTCAACTTGCCAGCTGATCTAATCTAAACCATTTTTCTGCAGTATTTACCAATTAGTGACCCGAGCTGTAGAGTGTATACCCTTTGTAGTTTTCTGACATACTAAAATGATAAAGATTAAAAATGTCTTCTTTTAAATGCGAACTAATACAGAACCACTTTTACTTTTAACTTATTTTGAATTTTCGAATACCATTTTGTTATATTCAGAGTCATCTGCATCCCTAAATATAAATTTAACTGAAAACGATTTCTACTTATCAGAATTCTGTAGCACTTATTTTAACCTTTTTTAGGAAGGTATCCGTAATCTGAATCTATAATATGCAGGTTCCTTTTCTTCGTTATTTCACTGTATACAATGATTATATTGACCCATTCTCTATGTGGAAAATTAGAAACGCATTCGCCAGTATATCCGGGATTTAGTATGTAAACATTAATTATTATGGACAACGTTAAAAGTATCATTCGCATTCGACTTTTCAGAATATTTTTAATATTTTTATACGTGCCATGTGCTTCAAGTTGTTTTATACGTTGATATATTTTCAATAGTATACAGTGTGTTCCAGATTCGCTTCTCTATATAAGGATATCGGCTCCTATTAAACTTACAGCAAAGCTTAAATAGGAGGGAGCGCATTCGATATCATCTTTACCATCGCTCGTTGGCGTGCGAACCTAGGTGGAAAAAAATGTATTTCAATAAAATATTTTATTGGCTCTCGGAGATACGAGCTTTGAAAAAAGCCTCTATCAAATAAAACCGATGAGTTATTTCTCTATATGTCATTTAAAAGTTCATTTATTTTTGTATCATAGTCTGTCGAATTCATGACCACAGTTTTATTACTTTTATTTGGTTGTAAGATTGTTATTTGTGGGTTAGCTTTAATAAAATATTTGACTTTGCTTAATTTTTTTTGGATATTTTTTTACATTTTATTAGATTTTATTTTGTTTTGGCTAACTTTTGATTTGTGGTTTGAAATAAGGTTATAAATTGCTTGTTCTATTGGCGCAATGTATTCAGAATAAGGTAAGTGTTGTTCTTTTATTATAGGAAGTGAAAATGTTTTTCCGAACGCCAAAACTTCGGCAATGTTGAAATTTCTGTTTGAGAAATGTTTTTTTAACGATTCAGATGTATTTATTTTTATTTTATTATTAGCATTGGAATTGAAATTAGAGAACTTGTGATGTTTTTATTTTTAACATATTCAAATGTTTTTTCATATTTATTGTTTTCTAATCTTAGATAGTCATCTAGAATATTTTGGGGTATATAAGTACTCGCTTAAATAATTTTTTCTTTTAGAAATATGTCTAATGAATTTATGTTTCTAACAGTTTCGGTTAAAATTTGTAATTTTGTGTTATTTAAGATATCATTAAATTTCCAAGGTGCGTACCTGACAAACTAATATGGGAACACAGAAGTCTAAAAATGTTGGTATAACATTTGCATGTTTACATCGTAATGAAAAAATTCTTCGATATTTCTGATTTGCTAGTTTATCATAATTTGTTGATATTGCCTTCAGTATTCTCATTGGTATATCTTCATATAAATACCGGATTCCTTTCAGTCTCCGTTTTACAACTTATCTAGATACCTGTCAAAATCTTTATCAAGTACTACAGGTAAAAACGATTATTATATAAGAATTTCTTTTTCTTTCAAGAAGTTTATTGACATTGTAAATATTCCCGATAATCATACACTACTTTCAATGGATGTAATTTCATTATACACAAACATACCAAATTATTTAGTAACAGAAATTTAAACATAAGTGGAATTTAATTAAAGAACATACTACTCTCTATTGCAACGAATTTATAGAAGCAATAAATTTAACATAACAAATAATAACTATTTTTAATACAAAAGTCATTTTTATCAGCAACTTGACGGCTGCGCCATGAGATCTCCAATATCGTCAACCATTGCACAGTTAGTAATAGAACACTTGGAAGAACATGTCATAAAAACTTAGATTTTCAAATTGTTTTTTTCAAACGTTTGGTGGATGATTGCCTAACTACAGTTCCATCAAAGAAAATTCAAGATACCATTAATAAATTTAACAGCTTTCATCCAAAATCCAAATAATGAAATTAATTTTCTTTATTTAACATTGATTGGGGACAAGAATAACATTAAAACAAAATGGTACACAAAAGAAACTTGGTCAGGTCGATATTTAAATTTTAATTCCCACCACCCAAACAGCCAAAAAAACATTATAATTGGGCTTACTGATCGAGCTATTGCACTCACTTCTCCAGAATTTAGACCAGATATTCTAAAAAAAGTTCAAGACATCCTAGAAAAAAACAAACATTTTCCTATAAAACAAATTAAACGAATTTTTAAAAAACGAACATATAAATTCTATAATAGCCAAGAAACACAATAACAAACACAGCATCGCAAACAACACTAAATACATATCAATACACAGATGGTTTGTCAGAAAAATTAAAACACAGTTTAATATAAAATATAAATAAAAAATAAATCTCATAATTTATTAACAAATTTATACACTCTTTTAAAAAGTGAAATTTCAAAAAAGAAAAAAATCAAATGTAATTTATTCTGTGCCTCGCATAAATTGTCCTTAAAAGTATATAGGTATGACCATACAGTATTTAGAAAATCGGTTAGACGGCTACAGATATACAAAGAACGCCTCCACGGCCTTACATAACCACGAAAAAAGTGAAAAACATAAATTCAACTTTTCCGAAACAAAAATTTTAAGTCAAGACGGCAATTATCATAAATTGGCAATTAAAGAAATGATTCATATAGATAAGAAAGATCAGAATGCACTAAATGACAAAAAGATCTAAGTCAAATTTATCACAACCTAATTAAATTATAATTACATTTAATAATAAAGAATAACCTAAAATGACGCAACACACTAAAATTCAATTTACATAACAACTGTAAATAAATAATTATACATGTTTTCAGTCATCTACTGTATACCAAAATACAGAGGCTTTTAATAAAATTTAAAAAATCAAGATATTGGTTTTTATAATTACGGAATTTGTATAGAACTCGCACATCGATTTAAGCATTCAGAACATCGAAATTATTACTGTAAATAATATTGTCGTTTCTAACGTAAGGTAGATATAAAATTTATTTTAATATTTTAGGCTATAGTTGTTTTATTAAAATAACTACAAAAATATTTTAATTAATTATTTGTTCAATAGTCAAGTATCATGAATATTTGTTTTTTTAAGTATAGTACATGTTAAATATTTGCGTATGTTTATTGAAAAGTACTAATTCATGTGTTATGTATATATTTTTTAGACAAGCAATAAAATGTCCTTGTAAATGCTTCAAACAAGAAGCGAAACGTCAAGGTAGTTGCATAAAAATAAGTTTCATTAATTAAACCTATACCCAAGAAAAATAAAAAATTTCAGTATAAAGCATGGTATATATATATATATATATATATATATATATATATATATATATATATATATATATATATATATATATATATATATATATATATATATATATATATATATATATATATATTATATTTTTACTCCTTCACGGATGGAAAAATACAATGTGTTTTCATTCCGGGTGTACATCCGTTCACTACAGTCGTTCTGAAAAGAACAGTTTTGTTGACGTTTCGCCAAAATCACATTTGGCATTTTCGAAGCTTTCTTTCTCGCGTCCGAATAGAGTCTCTATTCGGACGCGAGAAAAAAAAAAGCTTCGAAAATGCCAAATGTGATTTTGGCGAACCGGCAGCAAAACTGTTCTTTTCAGAGCGACAGTAGTGAACGGATGTACACCCGGAATGAAAACACATTATATATATATATATATATATATATATATATATATATATATATATATATATATATATATGAAATCAGCATTTAAGAAGAACAAAAATAACAATAAAATTTCCGACAAATTAATAACTATGTGGTATTATGTACTACTTATCGCGGTTTTTAAAAACGAGACCTTAGAAACAACGACATGTCTACAATATAAATATGACAATACAGTGTTTTCTATAAGGAAAGTCTTTTCACGTAAAAGCTAATTATTTTCCCAAAAACTTTTATAATAGCGTTTCCTTTGTCTTCTAACTTTACTTCCTCTGGAGCTAATTTCAAGTTGTCATCACTGCCAAAACCTACATTATCAATCCTTCTTTGCTTTGTCTTTCTGTTTTTGATTTCCAATACCGAACCAACAAAACTTTATTCATAGTTTTTCATAGCCCAGTTGGAAAATGCAAGAAACAGTATTTGACCTTATTGTAGACAAAATTTCTTGCTTGTTGATTTTGTTTGGTTCATTGTATAAAGCATTTTAAAACACTACTCAGGAAACGAAAATTCAAAATAAAATCGGAATGTTTATTAATAAAAAAACTTATCTTTATAGTTCTGAAAATTGATACAGTCATATAGTTTAAATGTATAAATAAGGAAAAAATATTGGCAGGAGGATAGGTAGTGGCTCGAGGGCCAGGAACTATAAATTAGTAAAACATTAACTCAAATATAAACCATGCACAATGCACATCATATAGGAAATATTATGTAAGAATAAACAACTATTACATTATAATGTAATATTTTTTAGATAAATGACAAAATTATGCCGAAATAACTTACCAGTTATATTTGCAACTGTAGATGCGCGTGGAGTAGGAAAGAGGGTTGATATTTGTTGTTCATTAAAATTCTTACTATATACCCTTGAAACTGCTAAAAAAGTTTACAACAAATTGAATAACTTCTATGAACTTGAAAACCCACACTTTATCGCTCGACAATGTTGGCGTCTTAAACATTCGTTAATAAAAAGCAATGACAAAGCTGTGGACAATATTTGAGGCTGACCGACACGAAAATCAGAAACTTTACAGTCTGGCGGAACTTAATTATAAAAAAATCGACTTTAAATAAACATGAAGTTTAAAATATCAAACTGTAAGGAAGCGTTAATTTTAAAAACTCTTCGATCTGACAGCACAGCAAACTTGATTAGTTTTTGGATTGAAATTTTAGCGTTTGTTTGAGGCCATTCTGCATAGTGCCACGTTCTGACAGGCGCCAACTTGATGATTAAAATTTGTTACCTATCTATTTTAGTGGAGTTTTTGTAACTGTATGGCAAATATTGTATTGTTAAGTTAAATAATTTATTATTTTATAAACATTCGATATTATATGTAAATATTAATTTTCTGCAGCTTTATGAAAGGGCACCTTTTCGTACCTATTTATAAATGTATAATGAGGTGATAGTTTTTGTTGTCTTTTACATAAAACCATCGATATTAGCTGCGGACACTTTTTAAAATGTTTATTTTACTTAGGTGCATATATGTACATATGTCAAAATTCATATCATATAAAGTCAACAAAATATATAATACGAGCCGGAATTATTATCCCTTTTACGAGGGAAGTAAATAAATGAAAAGCAAATTAAAATTTTACCACTCTATATCTCGAAAAATATGTGTTTGGTCCTACGTTTTATATAGATGTTTATTCTACAAATTAGTGATAAAATCGGATCCTCATTTAGCTTTTAATTAAGCAGCATCGTATGCACATAGTTTTGCGGCAGCAATCTTCACAGAATTCTATTATTTTACCATTTTTTAAGTAAAAAATGTTCATTATAAGTAAAAAAATTTCATTATAAGGAAAGTTCAGGGTAGTAGGGTACAACATATAGTAAAACTTCCCTCTATATTATTATATAAATGCAAACTACACAGTGCTGCACACACTATATCACTGGCAACAGGGAAGTTTCTCGCTGGGACCATTTCCCATCAAAACTGACAGGCCGAACGACCAAACGAGTATGCGCTACCTGTGCCAATTTTGTTTTTGCAATCTCTTTAATTGTCCCTGAAGATTATTGACCCCCTTTTTTTAGGTGTTTCTAAGCGGCTATAAAAATTAACTTTTTGTTGTAGCGGTAGTTGATTTAATATCTTATATTTAAATGCAGATTGATAATAATACCCTCATGATATAAAAATATGTTATCAGATATTTTTGGTCCATATATATTTTATAATTAACATGGTTTCTTATTAACTTCTCAGAAATTTGGCCACTTTACCAGTATGGGGTAAATAAACTTTATGTATAATAAGCTAAAAACCATTATTTGAGTAATATATTAGTGTTTAAAAAATACATAAGTATTTCAGTGTGCTCTAATAAAGATAATAAAAAACGCCTTATTGCCTTACGTTTCCTTTTACCTTTGCCATGCAGTGTTATTACAGGCGGTACAATTCTACCAAAATCGGTACAATCAAGGCTGGGAGAGTACAGTGGAACACAGGCAAGCAAATGTACAATTGGCTGTTACGATCACAAATATCAATTATTTAGATTATAAGATTACACCATTAGCATTTCTTTAGAAAATTATTAGGTAAGGTCAGCCTTTATGCGACATTGCCATTTTTGTCTGTCCCATGGCCTGCGAAATAGAAGGCTGAATAAGGGAGAGGGACGAAAATGGCCTCGCCTCGGCCCTCGATGGGAAGGAAAAAGAATATATATTATATAATATTAACTTGCAAAACTACGACTTATTCCCTTGTTCATATTTCTTTTATTATAAAGGAATATAATAGAGAGATATTTTTTATGCAGTTTTCAAGTTTGCTAAACTTGCTAAAACTATAATTTATTTACTTTGAATATATTATAATATAGTATTTTAATAATCGTTTATATATATATATATATATATATATATATATATATATATATATATATATATTTGCATGTTGCAAGCGCAAGTCAATACCTAAAAGCTGCAACCCAATGGCAGGGCTTTACCTATAAGAGACGCAGAATAAACTGCTCTTCAAAATTACGGGAATATTTAAGATTGAGCCAAATTTTTGTTACGTAAACAATATAGAAATAAGTTCGGAAAAGTAAACCCAACAACACTTAGCCGTTGAAAAGCTTGACTAAACCACTACTGGAGGTCGTCTTAGTGAAGGAATAAAAAAATGACCGGTCGCAGTGCAATAGGATCACCCAAGAATCGTACGGTGTGGTTTATGATCCTTGAGGATCACCAGATAAATCTGTAAATATATTTCAAATATTCTTAGTAAAAAATAATAAATGGCCTATTAACGGTTCAATTTTAATAATATCAATACGAATGTCTAAACCCATACTCGGTGGAAATCCATAGTAAAATTATGTAAGATGTAATAAAAAACTATCTTTTACAAACACTTTCGCTACACAGTAGCTTCTTCGGACGTTACATCTCGAATGAATAAACTTAAAGAATAAAGGAATATTTATGTATCTAGGTGTTATACACAAAAATTCGGAAATTCTAAAAAATATAAAAGCCTAGGAAAGTACTAGACATAAACTACATAAAATTATCTGCTTCTAAAAAGTTAGGGATATTAAAATTCGTAACTAATTTTTAACTTGTGATAATTTTTAAATTATTTAGTATACAGGGTAAAGCGGGAAAGAAAGGGCAGATTTTCGACTTTATAACAGCGGGTTTAAAACGTGAGAGACATGTGGCAGGATAATGCAGGATAGGAACCCATATTCGATTTTGGTTCATTATAAAGTGATACTCGATTATTCCAAAGTATATATTTTTTTTATTTGTACGCTATTTATGACCCTAATCCTTACATTCAACAATCTACTAAGCCAAGCAATATACCAAAGTTAATAGCTATGTTAATTTTGCCCCTAAGCTTACTGTTGCTATTAGAATATTGCTAACAATACTCGTCACTGTAGCAAGTGGGGAAAGAAGTTTCTCTAAATTAAAGTTAATGAAGAACTTTTTACCTGCAACTTCCACGCAAAATCGTTTTAATGGTTTGGCCATTTTGGCGATTGAGCACGAAATGTGCGATCAAATCGAATTAAAAGAGGTAATACAAAAGCACAGCATATAGACCTAAAAGACCCTTATCGCCATCCCCTGTCTACCCACTCTCACCCTAGATAGACTTCTGCCCCAGATTCGAGTCGGCCAGGGCGTTTTACGAAGGCTTGCAGCTTATCCCAATAAAGGATCCCTAACTCCTCCCTATGTAGGGAGGTTGATCCGAAGATTTTCCTTTTGAGTCTGCTCCACCTATCACAGATCCCTATTAAGTGGTTTGAGGTTTCTTCCCCTGTTCTAAAATTCCTAATAAATGTAGCTGCCTATTTAATCTGTAGTGACCGGACCGTCCGTATTCCGACCATATCCGAGATGGTCTGGCGGTTCTTCGACAGCAACCAAGCCGCCTTGGTCTGTGATGGTTCTGGAAGCATGTCCTTGGACTACCTGCAGTCTTCTCTGTTTTTCCAATTAGCCTTTGTTTTATCCCAGACTCACTTGTTTAGGGTCTGGGATTTTGTCTCTTATCTTGTCTGTAGTATTGTTCCGGACTGAGTGGCATGCATCGAGGACCCTGTCTTGCCCAATTGTCGGCCCGCTCATTCCCCTCGCACTCACCGCAGTTTGACTACTTTTCTTCTTGCTAGTTTCTCCAGCAAATCCCTATATCCCAGAATAAGCTTAGAGCTTATCTTGAGTTTTTGAATTGCCTTAAGGGCTGCTTCACTATCGAAGCACGACATCTCGTTTGGTGGCCTCAAGAATAGCGAACACCTCCGCCAGGAAAACTTAACAGCGAGAAGTATTCGCCTGAATCACTGTCGATCCTGTACACTCCAGCCCCAGCAAACCCCGTATTGGTTTGCCTAGAGCTGTCGGTGTACCAGGCGTGGGCATTTCCCGGTGGTACCTTGGTTCCTGCTGCCCATTGATCCCTAGTTGGAATCATTACTTCAAACGAATTGTGTAACCTTAAACGTCCATCCGCCTTGTTTGCCCTAGAAGATAGAATAGAAATCTCCTCTGTCATGACCCTGGCTATTGTTATAAGCTACCGCAATATCCCATTCGGTCAAAATGGTGTTGTTTTCAAAATGGCGCGGGCGGCTTAACAGCCAATTTTTGAAAATTCAACAACGCCTCTTTATAAGAAAACATTTACAAAATACTTGTTTTAAGCACTTTTGTAGGGTGACCAGAGATTTTCAGAACGAAAAGAGTATATTTTTTGAGGAAATGCAAATGATGTCATATAATATTTAAATAGTGACAAAATCTGTCAATGGGTTACAATAATAATCATTATATAGATACAGTCCAAAGTATAACTGATGATTAAAAAAAAGGTCATTGCCCCTTGTGTTAAGAGCAATGCCTTATTTTGGTCACCCTAATTTCGACCTAAAATTTGTTTTGGGTAATAATAGAAATTTTGTTTTTTTTTACTTCTTGTTCTATTAAAAGAGCAATTTACTCTAATATCTTTACATATCTCTGCAGTCACTACAAAATTATCTATAAAGATGGAACACATGTTAACCTTTATTTTCAAGATGGCGATATGCCCAACCGGAAACCATTTTTAACAATTCACGACGGGCTCTTTTTAAAATAAATGGCTATATTTGATCGCCATCTTGCAAATAGAGGCCTAACATGCGACCTGTTTAAGACAAGTATTTTATAAACTGTGGCCGTATTTTTTTATAAAGCGGAATGTTGAAGTTAATATTTGAAATATCACTGAAAAACTGATTTTAGCCTGAATACGACAGTCCATAAATAGATACAGGATCGCATTTAAATACAAAACTAGGGGTTACTTCCGGTAAAACGGGAAGTAACTTTTATTGTTTTGTCCTCAAAAATTTGCCTCATACCGGGTTAAATAAGTGAGTCAAGTTTCAAATTTAAAACTTTAGGGTGGTGCTACCGGTGCTGCAGTACCGGGCCCACCATCTCAAGAAGCCCAGAAGACAAAGAGAAAAATATTTCATTTCCAAGTGTATAAAAGAATATTATTCCCGCTACGGACACAAGACCCAAACCAAATCTGTCTGGCACCGGCACTGATTGCTTCCTGTCGAAGGAATTACCTTTTCTACGATTATCTAATAACATATCCAAGCTTTAAAGACGCATCAGTGATATACAAATGGCATGTTAACACGAGTTATCAAAAAAAATATACAATTTCCGTAATTCTCAATTCTTAGATATGTAATATTAAGAATACGAGTGAGTCCCCGATAAAATTTGTCGGCAACCAGGTATAGTTTTAAAATAACACCTGAAAATTAAATTATAACTAAATAATGGTATCCCGTTAATACCAGATGGTATTGATATTTACAACTTTTTTGCGTGCTTTGTAAATAAGTTTAGTACCACTTATATACATATATATTTCAACTGTGAATTTTTTCGAAAGATATGCACAAGATGAACTCCTAATGATAATCCTATCATAACTAACCTAGGTTAGTTGCCATATCAGTCGAATATTATTCATACATCGAAAAATTATCACGATGCATATCTATCAAATTTTCCGTTTAATAATTTATTAAAAATATTACAGGCAAAATAATTTTTAATATTTTCAATATTAGATGTCTGGGGGGGTAATTACCTCCTCTACCCCCTCCTTGGAAGCGCCCTTGGCCGCAATGTTCCCGCCCGGGACTTTAAAGACTTAATGAATAGAAGGGGTTGAACCCAATTACCTAAACTCAAGCACCGAATGATATTCATATTATTATCAAATAAAAAAGCAGTCGGCAGCAGCGCCACGGTCGCAGCCGTGACCTATCGGACATCGTATAGAGACTTCCAGAAGTTGAAATAGCAAACGCGGTACAACGTTATCTTCTTAATGGTTATTTCTCGATTTATTGTTAGGCAGGTCGCCCACAGGACGGTAACGGTACGACTTGTCTTTCGCGATTCTTCAGGACGGTAAACCGCGCCCTCAAAATTACATGCCATTAGATCGCCAGTTGCATGGTGCTGCCAAAAATATTGTCACCGCTTATACGTGTGGACGAGCAATTGACGGAATTATCGGACGCGGCAAACCGTTCCTTCACTTCCTTACCGTCTTGTCAGGCACGTAGCCAAGGGGTTCCTGGGGGTTTGGACGCCCTCCCCCCAAAACTTTGGCATGCTAATTTTCCTGAGGTTTGACCGTTTGGATCCCCCCCGGAGTGAATTACTGGTTTGGATCTCCCAAATTGAATTTCTGGCTCCGTGCCTGCATGTAAGCGACCACCCTTAAAACATCTTAAGGACAAATAAATATTTATATACAGATATTTTGGCGTGTAGTATTTGTAAAAACTTGTATTTCATAAAAAACCAGCAATAAAATCCACACTTATTTAGAAAGAACTTAATTCTAAAGAGACATTAAAAAAATGCGAAATGTTCGCCTTAGGTATATACAGGATAAGATACTCACTTTTGCTTACATACGTGGTAACTTTTTCATGACAGTCTTAACTAATTTATTTGATATTAATTTTTTCATGTAAAAATTTGAATAACGATAAATAAAAATTGGTGACAACACATTTGTAGGTAGACGCTTTAATTCATAAAAAGTAACCAAATTGGTCAAGTGGGAACTTCTGGAAGAAATCGTCTTGTATTTACAATATATGAGTTAGAAAGATCTGTTTGGAAAATATTATCAGATGATCATTAATGGGTGAAAATCAAAATAGGTAGATAGGTAGAGTTGCCAATTTGCTGCATGGAACCTAAAGTACCTATTAAAAAACACTAGTTTTAGGAAATCATAAAACTGTTTGTTCTGTATATATATACATATATATATATATATATATATATATATATATATATATATATATATATATATATATATATATATATATATATATATATATATATATATATATATATATATATATATATATATATATATATATATATATATATATATATATATATATATATATATATATATATATAAATATCTTTAATTCGTCCAACAACTTAACCAGTTTACCTCCATATCACACTTAACGCTTGCACAAAATTTGAAATTAATCTAATTAGTCTTTTCAGGCCGATTTTCAAATATTTTATTAGGCCGCCATTTTGTTTTGCTATCTTATATTCATAGCAAAATGTTACCAGTTCATTTCTATTTGATTTTTGCACAAAATTTGAGGAAATAGGATAATTAGTTTTTTAAATCAGTTTTTAACGTTTCCGCCATCTTGTTCCGGCATATTGGCTTTTTACCAAAATATTACCAGGTCTTCCCCATATGACCCTTAAAATTTTGACTACAATTTGAAGTCACTCTGATGAGTAGTTTTTAAGCTACGCCGCGAACTGACAGACGGAGAGTCGAACCAACGGAATTGTTAAAAATGTTTTTTGGCTTCTAGGGACGCTAAAACCTAAAAATATGTAAAACCTGAGAGAGTGTTTACGATTACACAATATTTTATTTGACCGCCATTTTGTTCCACCATCTTCAATTAGTATCACAGTTTTACTAGGTAATCTCTATACCACAATTCGGTATGGCACACAATTTAAAATCAATCCATTAAGTAGTTTTTTCCGGGCTGAATTATTAAATATTTTATTAAGCCGCCGTTTTGTTCCACCATCTTGGTTCCGTTTTAAAGTTTTACCAGTTGATTCCTACATAATACTCGATTTTTGTGCAAAATTTGAGATAAATTGGATAAGTGGCTTTTTAGTACTAATTTTTTAACATTTCACTAGGCCGCCATTTTGTTTAGCCATATTGGATTTTTACCAAAATGTTACCAGGTCATCCTCAGCAGAATTTGAGGAAATTGGACAATTAGTTTTTTAACGCTTCACTATGCCACCATGTTGTACCGGATTATTGGATTTTTACCAAAATATTACCAGGTCATCCCCAAATGACCCTTAATTTTTGACTAAATTTTGAAGTCAATCTAATGAGTAGTTTTTAACCTACGCCGCGAACTGACAGACAGACAAATAAACCGACAGACGGACTGACAGATTTGATGAAACATATTTTTTGACATCTAGGGACGCTAAAGCCTGAAAATATGTGAAACCTGAGAGGGTGATTTTTTCACGATTGCAACTATTTTATTTGGCCGCCATCTTGAATTAGTACCACAGTTTTACTAATTCATCTCTATACCACAATTAGTTATGGCACACATTTTGAAATCAGTCCATTAAGTTTTTTGCTTTGCCATATTGGATTTCTACCAAAATGTTACCAGGTCATCCCCATATGACCCTTAGAGGATTTCTTTTATGCTGCATGGATATAAGGAGAAAGAGTCCGCAAAAAATAGATAGCACCGGGTACATCAATATCTAAATCCGCCCCTGCTCTTAACATGACTCCCGTGTTACCTATCTTTTTCTTTATTGTTAGCCTAGTAATTAGGGTTACCGAATTTATTTTAGTGACGACCGTGATACCGATGGTATTACTTATAGATAAAAGTTTATGGTATTACTACCGTAATCCAACCAGAAGACTTTATAACTCATATTAATAAAAATGTATGTTTTATTATATTATAAAAATTAAATGAATAATATTGTCTGACTTTTTGCGAAGTGTGGCAATGGCGCAAGCCCCAAACAGACTGACAAGTAAATCGTCGTCTCCTCACCCCTCTGATCCCATGCAGTTGTAGTTGGGTGTTGTTCAAGATAAAGCAATAAACAAGTTAATGTTATTTTCATATTTTTACTTAAACAGTTACATTTATGTTAAGTTTCGGAACGGTTAAACTGTAGACAATGCACGTTCGGGGTTAGGTCGAAATAACAATGAAGGAGCCGCTTTAAGCTAGATATTTCGGCTAGAAAACCGATTTGTCTAGGATGGGCCATGCTTTTGTTTATATTGCAGCTATATTTTGCAGTGCCGTTTCGGCACAAGAATCTGCTAGCGTTGAATTTACAACGACTGCAAGTGTTACAGAAACTGTTACTGATACATTTACTCAGGGCAATGACACATCCAATCTTGATATTTCAGCTCCAGGCAAACCAATAAATGTGACCATAATAAATGTTACTGACACCACTATGACCGTTTGCTGGCTAATTCCTCTGAGACCAAATGGATTTGTTAAGGGCTACCGAATTTATTTCAGTCATGACAATGACACTGATACTGTTACCATCTTAATCCAACCTGAAGACTTTGAGTCAACTTATCTGCTAACAGGATTATGTGAGTATTAGTAGCATATTCATAAACCCTTTTAGCTGTACAAGACATGGAGGTTGTGTAATATTAAAGTTTTTGTCAAACATTGGTTTTATTTTGAAAATGCATCCTGAGATGTAAACTTTGGAAAATATAGGTTAACAATATTCAGTATTATATTTTACGTAGTTTAAAGTTTATTTGTAATGTTTGTACAATTTTTTTTATCAAATATTGAAACCAATGCAGGGGTTGACTGTTACCTAGTAAGGTGGGTTCGTGTAACATGACCTTTTCTTTATTTTTAGCATTAGTTATTACTAATAAGGATAAGTTATACTGTAAGTTCTAAGTAGGGGCATTTACAAACAGAAGTTAATTTTAGTTTTAGTGCTTAATTCTAAGCAGCAGTTATAAACTTTGTTTATTTCAATATTTTACAGCTAAACATTAAAACTTAAAGTTTTTAAGTTGCCAGATTTGCAAACTTGACCCAAGTTTCAACAAATTAATTTATTTGGTAGGGTTTATTATTTCATGGTAAGTACCCAGGAGGTACTGTAAATTACCAAATTTTTTGATTTTTACCTTTCAACTCTATGTTTTAATTTTACAAATACAGCTAAGTGATATTCAAAATAAAAATAATCATTAAACTTAAAATGTGAAATTTCAGATAAAATTAGAGAAAAAAATATATATTTTTACTCGAACACACTTTTATATTTTTAAATACTTAATTCACATCCCAATGTTTGAAAATTAACAATTTATATATCTTTATTTTATACAAAGCAAAGCCTGAAGACACTACAAAATAAAAAGTCATACCTAATATATTTGAAGGCACAGGTGGATGATGGGTCTATGTAACACTTTTATTATTATTTTTTAAATGTTAATACAAATGAAAGTTTTAAGTACCTATAATTCTTTCTAGATGTGTCCCTTCCTAGATGTTATCTTTAAGGACCAATAAAAAAGTTATAAGTTGATAAGGGGTCAAAGTTTTCATTTTAACACTACTAAACAGGAAACTTTAAACTCAAATATCAATCGTTGATTGCCATTGGATTTGCCTCGTACTTTCAGTCATCGTATTCGAATAGCAATAACAACGTTGATGTGACGAGTGAGTGAAAACTTTCTATTATCATTATTAGAGACAGGACACCAAATAGACCCAAGTGTCTTATCTAAAGCCTTTGTCAGCGTCTGTCACCCACTCCTCTTAAAGAAACTACTCAAAGTTGGCATCACCGGAAGTAATCTAGAGTTGATCAAGTCATACTTCTCTAAGTGTTCACAATTTTACAGATCTGCGGCTCTTCATCCCCAGAAATTATTGGGACTTCTGGAGTCTCTCAAGGGTCACACATTGGAGATGTTTTGTTTCTGTTGCATCCTGCTTTGGAGCATCCCACTTTCTCCTATACTGGGACGACTTGAAGTTCCACAATATTATCTATGGTAGTGCCAGTTTACTGCAGTCTGATCTTGACCTTTTTGCTTCCTGGTGCACGAAAAACCTATTAAAGATCAATGTATATAAGTGCAAAGCAGTTAGCTTCTATAAATGTGCGAATACCATAGTGTCCGTTTATAAAGTATACAATGAACCTATTGAGACTGTAAATAATATAAACGACCTGGGAATTATTTTCAATCAAAAGTTGTCCTTTAATCAGCATATAGATGGTATTATACTTAAAAGCTTCAGATTGTTAGGAATTATTAAACGGAATGCAAAACACATTAATGATACCAAAGCAATTATGCATTTACACAACTGCCTTCTCCGCAGTATCCTCAAGTATTGCTCAGTTGTTTGGACTCTTGAGTTTTGCCACCCATAAAATTAGATTAGAAAAGGTTCAAAGTCGATTCATCAAATACTTATTGTTCAAACACCAATTTCATTTATTTATTTATTTTATTCTTACAATATAAGACATACAGTTTGTCAAAAAATAAAATTAATATAAATCTAGGCTGGACTATAGATACAGTCATTTGATGTGCCAACATAATATATAAATTAAAACAATGTAGAATTAATCACACGGACACATATATAAAAATGCTGCTGCAATCAGCTCTAACTTTTATATAAGAAATATAATGAAGTTTATGAGGACAATCTGCAGCAGAAATATTCCTGTAAGCTGTAATATGAATGTTGCAGCAATAAATGTTTCAATCTATTTTGAAATGTAGTTATTTTCTATTAGTCTTAATTCTTTTGGGCAGATGATTAAAACATTTTATAGGAGCAATAGCACAGCTCTTAGCAGTCCTAGTCATCCAGTGATGAGATCATCCCTATTCTGCAATTTATAATCAGTTTGAGCATCCCTAGCATATTTAAACCTAAATATATTCTAAAGCATATATATTGCACATTGCAAAATATATATAGAAACCACTGTCAGCACCTTATTCTCTCAAAATATTATGGCAACAGTGCCTTGGTCCCTTAAAGCATATTGTTCTTCATATAATCTTTTTCTGAGCTATCATGACCTCGTTCATTCTTGTCGCATTTCCCCAGCGACGACGGCATAGCTAAGCAGCCTCCAGAGTACAAACGCATTCAAAGATAACTTCTTAAGAACTGAGTCCAAATAAACACCCAAGAATTTCATTGAGTGATTTTTGTTGAATGCTTTTGAGATCAATATTTCCGTACTCAGATCTTCTCTACGTGACCAGACTATTATTGTGTGGAATGAAGAGTCTGGAAAAGAGACGTAATGATACACTGCTTCTCTTTGTGTATAAACTCATGAACAATATGATTGGCTCTGTACTTTTGGAGTTAATCACACTACTGGTTACTACTAGACATACAAGGCAGCAACAACTATCTTACGAACATCAGCACTGTTATGGACTCAGTTCTTTTGTACCAACTGTAATATCTTCAGTTCTAGTTTATTATCTCTGATAAAAAGACAAATTTTATATAAATAACTTGAGTTTATTCATCTAGAGGTGAACCACCTAGCAAAAAAGTGTACAGTGTTTTCCTAAATTAAGGAATACTAAGTTATTTCTAGGCATTATGAGTATTTCTAAGGAAATACTCGGTATTTTTAGTAATATTTCGGTATTGCTAATATTTCCCCAATATTACTATTTATTACTCGACTGTTATTACCTTTTACTACCTAGTGTTCTAAAATATTTCCACTTAGCAACATTGAATAAGACATTAGATTTGAAAAGGAATATTTCAGATGTCCATAATTCAAGAACAATTGAATTTAGATACACTCTTTAAAAAATTGTTTTGTACCAGGTCATTAAAAAATTCGGGTCTTCCACTATTTTGGGATACATTGTGAAAATAATATACAATACACACAAAAATAATAAAACATGCCTGAAACACATTGATTTTATTTTTTACAAATTTTATACTTTTTCAAAACTGTACTCTCGAGTCCAAAAAAATTGCACAGTTTAAAAATTTAAATAGAACACCCTCTATATTTTAACATTTTCAGATTCAGTATAATTTTAGAAATTTTTCATGTAGCATATCCAACATCTATTTTTCACTGTTTTCAAAAAAATGACATCAGAAAATTGACATGTTGGTCCCCTTTAAGTACTTTAACAAATGACATAATTTAGAACAAAATAGATTGAACTCCCTAAAAGGTCATAAAAATATTTGAATTAAAGTTTTTTTAAATATCTATAGATGTTTTTTTCTAAAATGATTGAATGAAGGTTGACTTTTCATTTTATATTCAAAAATTTGAAGGGACTAACTAATCCTTTACCCTACACAGCAAGTGGTTTTTGATGAAGTGCAAATTTAATATTGATATCTGACAAAGGCCACTGAAAGCTGCCAATATGGTCACAATTTTATGATTAAGATGATTTAGGGTTAAGTATGGCTTTCTGATACAAAACAATTGATTTTCTGGTCTTAATAAGTGTTTTAATTACTTATGTTTTATTATTAATATTAAATATTTCATTATGAACTCCATTTGTCAATTTCTCTGAACAGCATAATATATACGCTTAAATTTTAAAATGAAACACTCACATATATAAAAATTTATCATGTACCATATTCTATACCAAGCCTCACCTGTTTTCAAAATATTCATGTTTGAAATTTGACAGTTTTAGAATGGTCTCAACTTTATCTTATTTGAACTTTATTGTATTGTCATCTCCCAGCCTACAAAATTCCACCTAGAGAAACAAATAGAAAAAGTTTAATCCTGGAAAGTGACAACAACATGGGACTTTGTGATCTTTTTTGCAATAAGTTCCTGCCTCTCAAAACCTGAAAACTTGAAATTTCAAACATCAAAATCTTAAGAACATGTGAAACTAGGTATATGATATTCTACATAAAAATAGCTAAAATCTTAAGAAAATGCAAAGACTGGCAGATAAATTGGATGTCTCTTTCAAAACATTTCGTATATTTAAAAATATTTCTTAAATGTAACAAATATAAAAAAAGAATTTAAACATTTTTTTTCCTATCTTTTTTGGAAAAAATGTTTTTTTTTAAATACGGAATTGTTTCTAATCCAAAATTCCATCCTGTTCATTTATACACAAAAAGAGAGTATATGTATTACTTGGTATTACTTAAGAATTACCAATATATTATTTGCTACTATCATATATTTACAGGTATTTCTAGGGAGTTCCATATATTTTCTTGTAATAATTCATGTGTGGTATTACTAGTATAAGTGTGTCATGTAAGTCTTGAACTTGTTAGTTCTTTCACGGACCTAGGCATTATTTTTGATGAAAACCTAACTTTTAATCTACCTACATATTGATAACATTGTACTTAAGGGTTTTAGACTATTGGGTTTTATAAAGGGACATACGAAACACGTAACTGATAACCAAAGCAATTGGGTGTGTCTATAACTCATTGGTTCATAGCGTTCTAGAATATTGCTGTAAAATATGGAGTCCATCATACCACTGTCACATCGACAGAATTGAAAAGGTGCAAAATAGGTTTTCAAAATACTTCTTATATACATTTCATTTCCCACATAAAGGTCTGTCATCTAATACTAGAGCTCTTCTTTGCGGCCTTCAAACCCTTGAATTAAGAAGAAAGAAGGCATTTCTGGTCTTTTTGCATAAATTGGCCAAGGGGGGGATTGACTGTGAGGTGCTGCTGGGAACAGTTCCGTTTTTAGTTCCGATTAGGAGAACAAGACAATCACAGCTGTTTGTTGAAAGGTACCACCGAACAAATTATGGGTTTAGTGCATTTGTTGACCGACTAGTTCACAATTACAATCATCACTTCTTAGAATGACATTTTCAGACTAAGCACTTTGCAGCTAAAAAGGCAGTTAAGCGGATTGTTTTTTTGATGTTTTGTTGGCCCATATTGATGTTTGTTTTTGTTTATGTAGTTGTGTAGTTTTATTATTATTCATGTATTACTTTACTTCAATTGAAAATCTTTCTCCTTCTTGGTAATTTTTGTTTGCTGATCTGACATATTTTTCTTAGAGTTATTGACTTCATTATTTATTTATTTAACGTTATTTGCAAATTCGTACCATTTGGAATGTTTAGCATTGTGTAGTGTACGTTTCTGAAGACCCACTTGTCCGATGCGTGCATCAACTACATCCTTACATTACAAAATGTGAAGTGTACAGTGATTTCCTAGATGGTTCTCCCCTTGTCAAAAATCAACTTATCTCTTGATTCAAAATCAAGACCAGCTTTATTGTAAAATAATTATCTCTTATACAAAGCAACTGAACTTAAACAATTTCAGACTCATTTTCAGCGTTATTATAGGATTATTTCTTAACAAATTAATTGTGTGGGAGAGAAATAATAAATACAGATAAAATGTAGGGGATAAAATATGTGCATCTAAGATAATAAATAGCTATAAAATATACAACAAAATAAAACATTTTTAAATCGGTGACTTTAGTTAAAAAGTATAAAATCATTCTTCCAAACTTCAGTAGGTGTATAATAACACTAGCAAGCGAATGAAAGAACATAAACAGATAGATTAAAAGAGAAGACATCTTGGCATAAACAACATAATATAAATATAACTCTGTTAATCTTAAAAAGTATATTACATATTCAAAAAATTAGTTTGGCTATTCAAAAGTGTGAGAAAAGAATTTCTAATCTCATAAGCTTTAAGTTTCCAGAGAATAAGTTGATGATTAATGCAGTCAGGACATAATATAATTCTGGTTTTGGGAAAGCAGCAGATTGTCATTTCCAAAAAATATTTACTAGGCAAAAGAATGCAATTAGAATAATTGCCAATGCTTGATTTACCTTAAAATCTCTTTTCATAGCTTATAAAATTGTTATGGTTTATGGCTATATCATTTATGAAAATACATATTATATAGTATTGATATTCATAGGTGAAGATTAGAGTGAGGGCTATGGCTTCAATTGATATAAGAAAAATTAGGGATTACATTGCCTTTTCCCTCACAGCTTTGAATCGTCTGAACTTTCATGACAGTATGGATTCTAGGATTGAGGAGATTAAATCTATTAAGTATTTAGGAGTTAGTATTGACATACATCTTAAGTAGGGACCGCCTGTTTCAAAGCTTATAAAAAATATTAAGAATCAGTCTATCGCATTACCTTATGGAAGACAGACCTCTTTGTTTTTAACATAATTGGTTCGACATGTTTGGTTTTGCTGTTTTGTTTTGGAGGGGGATGTGGGAGATTCTAACGCTCAGTGTGGAACTAGACCAGACACTGTGAATGGGTGAGGCCTAGCTATTCCTGAATTCTAGAATGTTCATCTGTCTAGTTCTACATATAATATTAGCTTAATGGCCACTATGTGGTCAGAGTATGAGGTGTAAGAGGATAGCTTCAAAGAAAAGGGCATCTTCTGATGCCAGTAGTACTCTCAAGGGGCACTTAGTGAAAGCTAAGATGCACTAGAAAGATTTTAAAGGACATATAAAATTAAAACAATAATAGGAAATTTGCATTTAGTGGACCTAACCAAAAGTTCGACCAGTGCTCAAAATTCACCCTAGATGGCTGAGATATTTTTCCAGCAGGAGTAGTAGTCAACAATTCAATTGCCAAACCAAACCAAGTATTAAATAAAATAAAGTGGTAGGTTCTGTTCTGTATTTCATGATATACCTTACAGTATGATAATGTGATAAGGGTATAATATAAATATTGATTTTTGCACATACAGCGTACAGTCCTCTTGATGCACTACATATTGTTTAAGAATGTACGTAAAAGTTAAGAAAAAACCAAAAAAAAATATATTACCAACTGTAAACAAAAAAGAATAAAATATATGTAATATATATTTTATATATATATATATATATATATATATATATATATATCACAGTATCCAGAGTACCCCAGAAAATACACCGCCTTGGAGCAATCCGCCAAAAATCTATAATCATTTTTACCTTTACCCAAAGTGAATTTGATTGACTGGCTTTTGCCAGGACATACACAGTCTGTTAGTAACAAACCAATCTTTGATGGTTGAGGCAATTTCAAAGACACATGCGTTTACAATCTGCTAAGGAAGATATATATATATATATATATATATATATATATATATATATATATATATATATATATCTTCCTTAGCAGATTGTAAACGCATGTGTCTTTGAAATTGCCTCAACCATCAAAGATTGGTTTGTTACTAACAGACTGTGTATGTCCTGGCAAAAGCCAGTCAATCAAATTCACTTTGGGTAAAGGTAAAAATGATTATAGATTTTTGGCGGATTGCTCCAAGGCGGTGTATTTTCTGGGGTACTCTGGATACTGTGCTATCATGGAAAAATCATCTGATACACCTTCGTAGAAAACTGTCAAAGTCTGCTTAATTGATCAGGAACCTGATATGTGTATCTTCTGGCAGCATACCATGGTTACTTTGGTTCTCTGATGTCTTATGCCATACTAGAGTGGAGTCATTCTCCATATGCTAAGTTAATTTTTAAACAACAAAGAAGATGTGTAAGGCTTGTAGCTGGGCTGAAGTACTGTAATGACTGTTCGCAGAGTTTTATTAGATATAGGTTAATGACTCTTCCTTGCATATACATCTTGCAGTGTCTTTTGCATCTCAGGCAAAACTTTCAGGTTTTCATCTCGCATCACGATATCCGTGACTATCAGAAAAGGCATGGCACTAATCTAGTAATTAACCATCTCCACCTCACTAGGGCCAGGATGGGCACTAACTATTATGGCCCAAAGTTTTTCAATTGCTTACCCTCTTATATTGGAGCCTTAGACATGAACACCTTGAAAAAATACCTTCTTTATACTTTTAGGAGTATTTGAATAGTGGCTTCTACTTTTACTTTTTAGTTACTGTGATTTTTTTAATGTCTGTTATTTTCTAATTCAATTTTATTATCATAGGTATATTTAAAACTTTTGAACATTATCCACTGACTATTGTACATCAATTTTCAAAATTTTTCAAATTCTTATGGAGTGTTTACCTGCAAACTTATGCATTTTACTTTTGTACGTTTGTAAGAAATGTTTTTGTGTTTTTATTGTATATATATATATATATATATACAATAACACTAGCAAGCGAAATATATATATATAAATATTTTCGCTAGTGTGACACTAATTTTAAAAACAATATTGTCAACTGTAGGTTACAGAAAACCAGTTGCATTGGCATTGATATATTTAATTTACTCCCTTTGACTTTTTAAAATGACACTTACTTATTCTATAACAGATATTTTAATCCTGTTGCAATATTTTGTTAATTGATTTTGTGTTTTTCTCTATTATTTTAATTTTTGTTCATAGTCATTTATTCCTCCAATGTATTATCACAATATATGTATTTTTCCCTTTTTATAAAAAAAAATTGTAAATTTAATTTGCTGTATAAGTTTATTCATTGGCCTATCTATGAAAATGTATATTTTCCAAAGATCAATAAACATATTAATATTAACTTCAAAAAACTTAACATAACAGGCATAAAATGTGTTTTTTTTGCTTATAATAAACTGGTGAAAGGGCTCGATATGGTCATTACTGATTCACATTTTTTTTTACAGTACCAGATACTATATACACTATAAATATTAAAGCATTCAGTGTTGGACATGAAGGTCAGATGTCAGACAATGTCGTGGCTCGAACAGATATTAGGGGTCCTAGTGCACCTATCTTCAGTAACGTCTCTTGTGAATACAATAATTCAATTAAAGTCGAGATGAAAAGACCAGAACGCTTTAAGATTTCTGTCGATATGTATTACATTGTAGTGTTTGAAAATGGTTTTCCATATGAGACAATGGAGATACCTACAGAAAAACGAATCCTGGTAACATCGGTAAGTATTAATTGTTACCTTGACATCTTATTTTATTATTAGAGGTAAGCCTGAACACCCCTAGGGGCGGATAACTCCAAAAAATGTGACCATGGACTTACAAGTCTTTCTGGAGTATAAGTGACTTCTGAATGAACTCTAAGTGTTTTAAGGGACTCATTGATGAATTATAAGTCCTTTAAGTTAGTTACAAATTGATTAAAATCCTTTTAGTAGATTTTAGGCAAAACTGAAGTCTTTAATGGGATTTTTAGGGGACTTTAAAGTCTTTAATATGAGTTAGGGCGACCTTGAAGTTTTGTGGACTAAGTGAATTTTAAAGTCATCTAGAAGATTTTAGTTGATTTTCAAGTCTTTCCAAGGATATTTTCTAGAGATAACCATAGGCGGGTGTTTAATTTTGTAGCGTCATCATTTACTTATATATATGGTGTTCGGGTGTGCTTCAGGTGTTTCTAAACAATCATTACTAGTGCCATTATTTAAATCTGTGTTTCAAATTTTGATTGAACTGGAATAATTTTTTAGATTTTGGTACTTGCCAATGAATTTAGAATGTTCATTTATTATTAATTATTTAACTATGTTAAAATTTATATTGATGTTTTGTTTTGGTATTTGATAAACCTTGTCTGTGTTATTGCGAATTACTTACGTAATAATTAATGATTGATTTATTTTCAAAAAACTTTGATAGTAACAAAACACATGTACCGATTAGTTTTTTTTTTAATTTTTGACATGTGTTTTCACCTTTTATTTTCTGAGATACAAAAAAGTTTAAAAATATACATCATGAAGATGGCAATTTATGTGGTGGCAAACCAGACCCATTTTGTTCCTTTTAATGTTATCCATGGCTACTTTCATTTGTATTGTATTGTTTTTTATCAATTTTTAAGGCCTAATATTTAAAAAATGGTTCAAACTCAAAACTGAAGTTATATATAAAAAAAAATTGTCGGCATTCTGCAAAAAAAAGTATACCCAAGTTGAAAGGTTTATGAAACTTGGAGAAAAATAATAAAAAAACAAATGTGATTTCACTGACAGGGGCCAGCCACTCATTTGTAAATTCGTCCAGAAAAGCCCAACATTTAGGGTCAGCATATAACTTCCCTATGGAGGTAGCCTTTATCACCTACCGTGACAAGAAAGGAAAATAAATTGTGGGCATTTCTCAAAAAAAAATAAGCATGGTATCCACTAGGCACATGTTTCTGTCTTATAAGACATCATCGAGTAGCAGTATAACCAAGTTAAAAGGTGTAAGAAAGTTGGAGAAAAATCATAAAAACACAAATGAGGATTCATTGACAGGGGCTAGCCACAATTTTGTAAATTAAACCAGAAAAGTCAAAAATTTAGGGTCAACATCTGACATTTCTACGGAGGTAGCCTTTACCACCTACTGTGACATACAAACCATGAATCAGTCAAAAAGAGAGATAATTGTGCAGATGTTTTTTAAATAGAAAGGAAAATAAATTGTGGGCATTCCACAAAAAAAACGTATGGTAACCACCACATATTTCTGTCTTATTAGACCTCATCAAGTAGCAGTATAACCAAGTTGAAAGGTGTAAGAAGTTGGAGAAAACTCATAAAACTACAAGTGTGGATTCATATATATATATATATATATATATATATATATATATATATATATATATATATGTATATGTATATATATATATATATATATATATATATATATATATATATATATATATATATATATATATATATATATATATATATATATATATATATATATATATATATATATATATATATATATATATATATATATATATATATGTGTGTGTGTGTGGGTATACCCACACATACACATCATCTCGTGATCTTCATCAGAATACATAAATTTTTTTACAACAAAGAGAAAAACATTTATAATGAAAAGAACTGATTTCAAAGTTTCAAAATTTGACAGTTTATTTGACATGTAAGCCAGAAAAAAAAATAGTTTGCAGCCATCTATAATGTTTTTTAAAAGTGTTCAGATTATCTGTTACATTAAGAATGACATACAGAGTTTCTTTTTTGGCTTTTTCCTAACGAAATAAAAATTTCTAACTCTAAATGGAAACTTTAAAAATATTTATATTTATGAAAATTACAATGACAACATGTGAACTTGTCTGTCCGCAGGATGTTTCGTTACATAATATAAAGAATATTATATAAGCAAAAATAAGAAATTGTGTCATTTACCCAGTTTTTATTGATACATAGCAGTTGTGCAAATGGTTTCATCCTGAGGAGACTCATCAGTGCGTCGAGCGTAAGAGAGAAACATTTCTGTGTTATTGTACTGTGCTCTGATCTGAGAATCCATTCTAAGAGAATGCTTAGCATTGCTAGCTTAAGGGAAGTTCTTTGAGGCACCATTTTCACCTATTTTGTAATATGCTTTAACTATTTTTATATAATTTGGTTTCTAATGGTAATAAATCATAATTTTGATTTATGTTGTATTTTGTGTGTTATACGTAGTATTTGATTTAGTATTTTGAGTTTAGTACATTCCCACTTTTGTGAGTCACTACAAAATGATATAAATTTATAGCAAAACAATGATTTTTGATAAAACAAAGAGAGGACTTTCAATGTATGCATTCCTTTATTACATACCCATCATATCTATATTTTCCTGTGACTAATAACATTGTTTGTTTTAGTATGTCTTTAAAGATCTAACACCTAAAACACACTATGACGTTCAAGCCTATGCTGCAACTAAAAGCCACCGCACTGGTAAGCTTGTAATGGGAGAAAAATCTGAGCTTGTTACAGTGTTCGTTACTGAAGGCTGCTATGTACCAACTGCACCTTTGAGTGGCCTATGGACTGGTGTATTGGCTTCTGCTTTCTGCGCTTGTGGTGTAATGCTCTTGACTGGAGGAGGATTTATTGTCTGGAAGTAAGTTAAATTATTTCAAATAAGTTAAAATATTTAATGTAATTTGTAAAATGCTTTAGTTTAAAACATTTATAAATATTTTTAGAACACCTCTTAAAGAATATATTAGAATGTTTTAAACTAGACTTCAAATTGTCTACATATCACTATTGTTTATATTTAATACATGTATTATTAACAGACCACAAAATGCATCTATTTGAAATGACCCTTCATATATTTTTCTGGTGACAAAATACATAACAATAATATCAAGGTAACACATACATATCGTTCCAATATTTGCAGAATCTATTCTACATTTGGAAATATTGAAAAAAGTTCTTTTGAACATGGCTATGGGAATGTTTTGTTATTAAAATACAGGTTGTTAATATTTTAAATATTTTTTTTCTTAAGATTCCGCCCACATTTCTAAAGATATTTTATTCAAAATTTGCACATGAAAAACCATAATTAATGTCTATAAAGTGACTGTAATAAATTTGAGATAATTATGGAGGGTGTAACATTTTTTTGGGTTATGGTTGTGACCCATGTGACTACCCCAAAAAATTTGCTCTAGCCACTCTGACCTAGTGTGGTACTTTTATCGGTTCAGCTTTATTTTTATTATTTAATTTTATGTCCCTTAGAATTTTTGGGTATCTTACACCATTTTGAAATAATTTCGAAAAATATGTTTAGACACATGGTCAGTTTTGATGTTGTTAGCTTGTGATATTTAGGTAATTAAAGCTTATGGTTAAAAACCATATAGTCTCCATATTTTTAAATACATTTTCCTACTTCAAAAATGGTGTATCAAAAAAGACCAAGAAACATAGAATTTGTGAAATAAAATAGGAAGCACGATAGAAATACCAAACGAGATTAGTGCCATTATAACATTCTTTGAGCAGGTCAAAGGGTCGGGACAAAAAAAATTCATTCATAGGATCCCAATTGTTTTAAATGATGTTGATTTTTAATTTAAAATACCTAAATTTAGAAGAAAACGGAGGTTTCCAAAATTGAGACCAGGTTAATGAAAACATGTTGGTCATAATATTTTTATATAGTATTGTTTCCCAAATACCTATAATTTCTAATTTCTCTGGCGAGCAGGCCTTTTAGAGCAGGGTAGACAATAATAAATCACTATGCTCTAAAAATTACTTTTTGCCTTAATGTTACTTACATCAGTGTGTCCATAAAAAGTTTGTTAAAATCTAATTTAAAACCACTAAAACTTCCAAAAAAAAAAAACACTGTTTTGTAAAAAATTAATTTAATAGGAATTTCGCTTATTTATAAATAAGATTAAGGCAGTGATGTTTTTTTTTTAACTCGTGGAACATTTTCATAGAAATTGGTTTTTCACTTTGTCTTAAAAAGGATCACTTTCTAGTTTTATTGGAAAACATTTTAATTTTTTTACACAGTCTCACCGCCTGAATGGGCATTCATTTTAAATTTCATCAAAATCCAGTTCTGTTCTGAATTCCTAAAGAAAATTAGTAAATGTCAATCCTTTCTATTAGGATAAAGAAATAAAAGGCCTATGCCCAAATGAGTTTAATTGTATTCCGAAAAATATGTTGGTTTTTAAAACTTTTAAAACTCAAATTACATATGCTGATATCTCGATGTATATATTAACACCATTAAGATTTCATTTACGAAATGAAATCAAATGAAATGAGTTTATTAAATAGGATACAATACCTACTAATACAAAATATAAAAATGTTACAAAAACACAAGTAATAATATAAAATATTCAGACCTATAACTTACAAAATATATTGCCTTAAGCGACGTTTAAAACTGTTTACTGTGTCAGCCTGGTTAACATTTACTGGCAATTGATTGAATTCATTGAGTCCCTTATAAAACGAGGAGCTCATTGCCACCATGGTATTTATTCTCACTATATGAAAATCTTCAGTTCTTCTAGTAAAATGATCATGAATTTCATTTCTTAGTAAAACAAATTCATTTAGATATGGTGCAAGCAAGCCTTTACTTAGTTTAAAAATAAATACCATAGCAAAATAATACAACCTCCTCATGCTTGGGCTTATGGACCTGCTTTCGTTTTGTGATTTTGAGTAATATTTCATATTTCATTCGGCGGTGGCAGTGATTTGCCAATTCCAAGCAATTTGCTATGCCATGAAGACATATTCTTTTTTTTCTATTGTATGCATACTATTTTTTACCTTATCTAGTTAGTCTTATGAGCTTATTTGTATAAAAGAAGATATAATTATTAAAAATTCAGAGAACCCATGTAATGGAATACTTTGATTATCCAACCCTTTTTATAGGGTAGGCAATCATTTTCCAGGAAACAAAACCTAAGCGGCCAATTTACATCAGCTCTTCATGAAATTATTCGATCGCCAAATTTCTCCCTTACAACATTCAACGTTTCATCTGGGGTATGGCAAGTGGCACCGTCCCGTTGAAACTACATGTGTGAACATCCATGCCTTCTAACTTATTCTACAAATAATCAATTAACATTGTCTTGTATCAAGCTCCATTCACAGTAACCGCATCACCAACTTCATTCTGGAAAAAGTAAGGACCAAATATGCCTCCCGCCCAAAAAGCACACAGTAACTTTTTCTGGATGTAGTCGTTTCTTCAGTATATCTCTTGGATTTTCCTCAGCCCATATCCTGCAATTTTACTTGTTTACGTATCCACCAATTTCGAAATTAGCTACGTCGCTAAAAATAATTTTGTGAAAGAAGTGTTGAAGAACAGAATGTTCTTGCTTTTTCTCTAATGCCCAATTTATAAAATTACGACGTGCCAAATGATCGTTTGGTTTTAGTTCTTGAGGCAACTGTATCTTATGAGCTTTTAAATTTATATCTGTCTGTAAAATGTTATGCAGACTCGATCTTTTAATGTTGACTTGCTATAAACGTTTACGATCTGACATTTTCGGGTTGTCGTTAACACTAGCTCTCACTGCAGCAACGTTTTCTTCTGAGAGGACACCGCGATTATAAATATAACTGTCTGTTAGTTTGTGATCCAGTTTCTTTAAATTTCTTCATAAAATTCAAAATAACTTTAATAGATGGTGCCTCATTTCTTCCCAAATGCGTAGGAAATCTTGCAGTTCCAGCAAAACATTCCCCATTTTTGTAATAAGATTGCACAATAAATATGCGTTTCTCAATAAACAATTGTTCCGTGATGAACAAGACAACTAATTGAAAAGTTTTTTCTCTACATTGACAAAACTGTCAAATAATATTGATATAAATGGCAACCAATTTAAATCAGAATGTCAAATTTGGACACCCTTTTATATATATATATATATATATATATATATATATATATATATATATATTAAAACAGGCGGGAAGCGAAGAGGAAAAATGAAACACAAACGACTTATTCGACTGCAACAAAGGAACTAACTTTTAATGTTCGGTAAACATGAAATTACAAATGTAAAAAAAAATACCCACAGAGCTTACAAGTTATAATTACTATCAACAGAGGGCGCGCACATTATTATATTTTAATTTTGTTTTGAACCTAATATTTAACACCCCCACTAGGTAAAACTAACAAAATGAAATATCTATTTAAAAAAAATACCAAGACAATGTAAAAACTTGTTATGCTTACTCGCAGGTAAAGCTTTAGTTAAAACGTCAGCTACCATTTCATTTGTTTGTACATATTTAATGCTAACAAGTTTGTCAGCAACAACTTCTCGTATGTAATGGTGTCTGACATCTATATGCTTGGTACGTTTATGGTACATGGGATTAGCACTCAACTTTATAGCACTTTGATTGTCACAATACATTGAAATACAATCATATGAGCCTTTTATTTCACCTAACAAACTTCGTAAATGAACTGCTTCTTTTGAAGCTTCGGACAACGCCATGTATTCAGCTTCCGTTGTCTACAGGACAACAGTCTTCTGTTTATTACTCTCCCAAGTGACAACACAACCTGAATACTGAAAACAGTACCCAGTATATGACCTCCTATCAACTGTGTTACTACCCCAGTCAGCATCAACAAAACCCGATAACAAACCTGAGCCTTTTTATAAGTAAGACAAATACTTTTAGTTTTACTCAAATACCTTAGAATTCTTTTAGCGGATTTCCAATGACTAACATCAAAACAGATGTTGAATTGACTGAGATAACTCATTGAATAGGATATGTCGGGTCTAGTCATAACTGCAAGGTACATCAATCCACCTATGAGCTGTCTATATGGCAAAGAAGATTATCAATTTTTATCCCCCTTATTTAAACTTAACCCTTTCTCCATAGGCGTATCAAGGGTCTTACAATCAAGCATGTTATACTTAGCTAATAATGAGTTAATATAATGAGCCTGATCAAGACTTATAGCACTATTCTTAACATCAATATTTATATTTACTCCTAAAATCTGTTTAGCTTGACCTAAATCTTTCAATTTAAAATTCTTAGATAAATTTTCTTTCAGACTATTTCTATTCTTATCATTTGAAAAAATCACAAAATCATCAACGTACAGTGCAACTATAGTAAGTAAATTTTTGACACTTTTTATAAATACACATGGCTCAAATTTAGACATACTATACTATAACCTAAATTTAACAATACATCCTCAACCTTTTTATACCACACTCGCGAGGATTGTTTCAACCCGTAAATAGCACGTTTTAATCTTAAAACTTTTTTTTTGCATCCTGGTTTAATAAAACCCTCGCGTTGTCTCATGTAAACAACTTCCTCTAAGTGTCCGTGTAAAAAGGCTGTGGTTACGTCTAAATGACAAATATCTAAACACATGTCTAATGACAAAGCCATTAATGTCGAATATTTTACAACTGGTGAAAAGGTTTCATAATAATCAATCCCTTCTTTCTGGGTGAAGCCCTTTGCCACTAACCGAGCACAATAACTTTTATTATTTTCACAATCAACTGGTGTACCTCAAGGATCCCATTTAGGGCCCCTCCTGTTTAGCTTATTTATCAACGACCTTAGTAGTTTGCTTTCTTCCAATGTATTATTATTTGCTGATGATATGAAGTTGTTCTGCCACATATCTTCTCCTCAAGACACTATTCCTTTACAGAATGACCTCAACAGAATATTCACCTGGTGCCAACATAACGACATGTCGTTAAATATCAACAAGTGTTGTTTTATGAGATTTCATAGAACAAAGAATGTTGTTCCTACCCAATACACTATTAATGATGTAGTTTTGACTGAGGTGATCAAGGTTAAGGATCTGAGTGTTCACTTAGATTCAAAGCTTATGTTTACTGAGCACTTTGAAAATATAATAGGTAGGGCCAATAGGATGTTGGGTTTTATAAAAAGAAATAGCAGGGATTTTGAAAAATATTATTGCCATAAAAACTTTGTACACTTCGCTTGTTCGGTCCATCTTGGAGTTTTCCAATATTGTTTGGTCACCATATTATCAGATCCACAAAAACCGTATAGAAAATGTTCAACATAAATTCATCAAATATGCAAGATATAAACTCTCCTGTAATAATATTGATCTTAATGACGCCCAAACCATGTCCTTCCTTAATTTACCAAATCTTTCCAATAGAAGGGAGTATTACGATGTCTGTTTTGTTTTTAATGTATTTAACAACTTCATCAAGAGTCCAGAGTGTACTGAGCATTTTAAAATTCATGTCCCTAATTACCATACACGTCGTCAGACCCTTCTAAATATACCCAATTTTCTAACCTGGTATTCATTGTATAGCCCGGTAAACAGAATGTCGGCAAATGTAAACAAATACTATGATAATTTAGATTTTTTTAGTTTAACCCAAAGCGGGTTTAAGGCTTTAGCCAAACGGACCATCTTAGAATAGTTAGTATAGCTTTAGTATATATTTACATGTAAATGTTGTATACGTAAATAAATAAATAAATCACTTTTGATTTTATAAACCCACTTACACTCAACCACAGTGCCGCCTTTAGGATGATCAACAACATCCCAGGAGTCATTCTCTTCCAAGTTGTTTATCTCTTCCTGCATAGCCTTGTGCCATTTTTCTTTGTCGTCTCTTGACATAGCTTCTGTAAAAGTGTTGGGAAAATCCAAATTGTTATTTTTTTTACTGGTCAGGTAAGTAACATAGTCTTGAAACTTCTTTTCCTTTCTCTCTCTTCCAGATCTTCTTGCTTCTGCAGCCTGAACTGCAATGTCATCAAAGGGTTCATCTGATTCTGATTCATCTGGCTCTGGAATGAAATCTGAGTCATTTGAATCGATAATTGAGTTTTCTATGCTTTCATTCTCCAGATTTTCAGAAGAATCTAATCCCCCCACTGCTTCTGGTATCTCAAGAGCTTCTGAGTTTGTTACCTCAGGATTCTGCTCAAACGTCTTGCTTTTGTAGTCTTTATAAACAATAACATCTCTACTAGTTGTTATGTCATTAATATCAGGATTATAAACTCTATGTCCCTTGATATTCTCAGAATAACCAACCAAAATGTGTTTCTTGGACTTTCTGTCAAGCTTCAGACGCTTTTCTTTAGGCACGTGCACCATGCATGGACTACCAAAAATTTTAAGTCCAGACAAGTCTGGTTTCTCACCGTTCCAAATTTCATAAGGAGTCTTGTCATGAAGACCACTCACTATACAACGGTTTCTTAAATAATTGGCTGTACTCACCGCTTCTGCCCAGAATCGCTTTTCTAAGCCGGCATCAAATAGGAGACATCTTGCCTTTTCTACGAGAGTCCTGATGTGTCGTTCAGCTAGGCCATTTTGTTCCGGGGTATAAGCTTTGGTCATCTGGTGTAATATTCCTTCACTTTTCAAAAATGCCTGAAACTCATTTGAACAAAATTCTCCACCCTGGTCTGTTCGGAATATTTTTATCTTCCTACTTTTCTGTTTTTCTATCATGGACTTAAATTCTTTAAATTTATTAAACGACTCACTTTTTGACTTCAAAAAATAGACAAAAGACATGCGAGTGTAATCGTCAACTAAAAGTAAAAAATACCTTGATCCTCCAATGGAAACTTGTTCCATGGGTCCACACACATCCCCATGGATAGTATGTACAATATCTGAGCATCGTTTACCTGTATTTGGGAAATATAATCTTGTCTGTTTTTCTTCACAACAAACAGTGCAATTGGATTTGTCAAGGTTGACCTGTCCTTTAAGTGTTAGCCCATTAACACAATGTTTCATCTTGTTTAGATCCTGACTGTTTATGTGCGCTAGTCTCCTATGCCAAGTTTCTGGAGATGCTACCAAAAAACACTTCTCCATTTTGACATCTAGTTTATAAACACCGTCTACCAAACATGCAAAGGCTATCTGAACATCCAAACTATTTACAATTGAACACCCTGTACTGGTAAATAATACTTTGTTGCCTTTTGCGATGATTTCACTCACTGACAGAAGATTGGTGGTTAACTTAGGAACGCACAGAACGTCTTCTACTTGTATTTTGTGAGATTGTCCGCTGCAATTTGTAACAATATCTACAGTTCCAGAGCATGTCACAGGTAAAGTTTCTTCGTTTGCCACTAAAATTTCCTCGACATCAGGGTCTGAATCATTGTAAATCCAATCTTGATTTGGAGTCATATGTCTGCTTGCCCCTGAATCCAGGTAAAAATCATTTTTGCTGTATTTAGTGCTCAAAAATACTGCACTAAATGCGTTTCTCTGCGTCGAACTTGATTTTTCCGGGCACAGACATATAATGACCGTTTTTCCTACACTTGTAACAAGTGATATCACTCAAATCTTTCTGTTTTTGTTTACTTTTTTTAATATTTTGATTCTGACATTCATTTCTGTCTAATTTGATCTGATGACTAGGCCTGCCATCTCTTGGCTGGGTTTGAAAGTTACACTTCGAGTTCGAGTAGAACGCCCCGCTGCCGCCTTTACCTTTAGTGTCGTCATCTTCACACATATCCAGCAACTTTGTCTTGATCGAGTCGGTAGTTATCTTTATGCCCGAATGCTCAACTGCCATCAACATTGGCGCAAATCGTTCCGGTAGACCAGCTAAAAGCAGTGACCCAATCCATTCTTCGTCAATGTTGAAACCTGTCTTCTTCAACTTCTGCGACGTTTCAACGACGAGGTTCAAGTAGTTTTCCATATTTTCGCACGATTCCAATCGTAAGGATATTAATGTACGAAGAAGCCCTATATATATATATATATATATATATATATATATATATATATATATAGATATATATATACATATATATATATATATATATATATATATATATAGATATATATATATATATATATATATATATATATATATATATATATATATATATATATATACAGGGTGGCCCAACGAAAAGGTCCCACCCTTATTTATGACTTTCCTGGTATATTTTGGGAAAAACGCTTGGACACGTCAATTTTGATTTTTAGGGGGACGTCTTTTCATGTATGATTGTATAATACAGGGTGTTCCAAAAATAAGATATCGCATTACACTTGACATTTTTAAATGGAAACCCCCAATTTTTTTTCTATTTTTGGATTCTCCAGGAAGTTTTTAGTAACTTTTGTATAATAGAGTTTATACCTATCTTCAACCATTTTGAAGTTATTTGAATAATTGAATAATATCAAGTATTGATAAATTAAATTCAAGAAAGGGTCAAAATAACGAAACTTTATTATCAAAACGGAAACATTGCAAGGGCTACTGCCCGGTTGTTTAATACGTTACATTCAGTCAAAAATATTAACCATAAGTATGTGGCTAAATTAATAAGAAAATTTGAAGCAACTAGATCTGTATCTAATATTCGCCGGAATCAGGAACACTAAACCATTTACAGTTTTACATTCACATTAAAATTTAAACAAAAATTAGTTACTTAGCTACAATGTGTCAAAAAGTCAATGTGGTAATAAATGTTGAAAGTGGTGTCCGTTTACCTCCATGCAATAATAAATATTTTGCTCAAATCTATTCCTAACATTTTCACACATTTCTGGAGTTATTTGTCTGCATTCCGCCGTGATCCGCTCCCGAAGATCTTGGATGGAGTCTGGCTTCGTACTAAAAACCTTACTTTTTATATGTCCCCAAAGAAAGTAATCTAAAGGACTCAAGTCCGGAGACCTTGGTGGCCACTCAATGGGGCCGCGCCGTCCGATCCACTGATTTGGGAAATGGGTGTCCAAAAACTGTCGTACTGGAGCTACATAGTGCGGTGGTGCACCATCTTGTTGGAAATGAAGAAAATTTTCATTATAATTAACCTCATTTTCTATTATTTCGGTTATTCGTGGCTCTATTGTATTTTCCAACATGTCCAAGTACAACTCCCCCGTCAAGTTTCCAGGAATAAAGAAAGGTCCTACAATATGATTTCCGAAAATGCCGGCCCAGACATTAATTTTTTGTGGGTATTGCGAATGTACCTCTCGAAACAAATGTGGATTCGAGTCGCTCCAATATCGACAATTATGTCTATTTACAGCACCATGTAAATAGAAGGTACATTCATCCGAAAAACAAATGTTAAATAACAAATTTGGGTTATTGTTCAAACGTTGTGTCATTAATTCGCAAAACTCCAACCTTCTATCATAATCGTCTTCATTAAGCTCATGGACAAGTTTAGTTTTGTACGGGTGAAATTTATAGGATTTCAAAATTCTTTGCACTGTTGAGCGTGTAAATCCTGAAGAAGTAGCCAGACCACGAGTACTTTGGGTGTTGTCAAGAGCCACGTGTCCCAAAACTGCTATTTCTCTGGCTTCATTTCTACTTGGACGATTTTCCTGATTCCGGCGAATATTAGATACAGATCCAGTTGCTTCAAATTTTCTTATTAATTTAGCCACATACTTATGGTTAATATTTTTGTCTGGATGTAACGCATTAAACAACCGGGCGGTAGCTCTTGCAATGCTTCCGTTTTGATAATACAGTTTCGTTATTTCGACCCTTTCTTGAATTGAATAAATCATTGCAAAATATTATAATAGAACTAGGCAACTTAACGATTTCAAATCAAAGATAAAGTTGTTCTATGATTTACGATGACATTGACGGATGCTAAATTTCTTGCTGGTATCGGTGATTATTATTTTTTTCCGTATTATCAGTACTAAATTAAATGAGGCGAATTTTATAAAAAAAATTAAAAAAACTTCAAAATGGTTGAAGATAGGTATAAACTCTATTATACAAAAGTTACTAAAAACTTCCTGGAGAATCCAAAAATAGAAAAAAAATTGGGGGTTTCCATTTAAAAATGTCAAGTGTAATGCGATATCTTATTTTTGGAACACCCTGTATTATACAATCATACATGAAAAGACGTCCCCCTAAAAATCAAAATTGACGTGTCCAAGCGTTTTTCCCAAAATATACCAGGAAAGTCATAAATAAGGGTGGGACCTGTTCGTTGGGCCACCCTGTATATATATATATATATATATATATATATATATATATATATATATATATATATATATATATATATATATATATATATATATATATATATATATATATATATATATATATATATATATATATATATATATATATATATATATATATATATATATATATATATATATATTCAGGGTGTTCCTTAATGACATGCTAATATTTAAGGGGGTGATTCCTGGACCCATTTTAAGAAAAAATCTTCATATGAACTTATGTCTTAAACGTCTTAACTTTTGAGATACAGGGTGCTAAAGTTTTCAGAAAAAAAATTATTTTTTTTAATAACTGTGATACTACTGTAGATATCTTTATGAAATTTGGTACACGTGTTCTATGCATCAAGATGCATTTTCTAATGTACAAGCAATTTTATTCTTTTTACCAGTGGCGTCCGTACGCGTTTTGCTTAGAATATTTTTGGAGAAAAAAATGGTACGCCACTGCTTTATCTTAAAATAAAAATTATTTTTGGAATTCTCATTCATTTCTGAGCAAAGTCGATCTCTTGATTTTCTTTCGGCCGACGCATAGTTTTCGCTTAAAAAAATAAAAATCGTTTTACTTCAGGGTCAAATCGTTAAAAATCTGATGTGGTGACTGTTGTGTGGAAAGCGTTTTTTTTCTTTTTTCGTGCTATTCAGTTCATTTAATAATAAATATTAATTAATTTAGAAATAAGTAATTGATTTACTTTACTTTAGGATTGATTACTTTAGGAAACAATTTTTAAAAAACTTTCGTGTGCCAATAAATTACAGCGGGGATTTCAGCTTGCAGAAAACAAAGTCTACAGAAACGGCTTAATTTTATTAATTATTAACAATACTAACATTAATTATAAAAATTGTTGGAAGTGGCCACCTTCACTTAATATGCATGCTTCCGCCCGTCTACGCATGGAATTGCGCACTCGTTCAAATATTCCCGGCGTATTCCGTATAGTTTCACACGAGGCAACTATTCGCTCTCTTAAATCTTCTACAGTGTTAACGGGAGTTTTGTACACTAGAGTTTTAAGGTGCCCCCATAAAAAGAAATCCAAACTATTGAGATCGGGGGATCTTGCTGGCCATTGCTGAGGTCCTCCGCGACCTATCCAACGATCAGGATAAACTGTATCTAAATGATTTCGGACAATTACGCTGAAATGAGCCGGTGCTCGATCGTGCATGTACCATATGCGATGCCTTAACGCAACTGGTACATCTTCAAGCAACCCAGGTAGTTCTTCTTCGAGAAAATGCAAATAAGACCGTCCATCAAGACGTCCTGGTAGGAAAAATGGGCCTATGAGATGATTACTAATAATTCCTGCCCAAACATTAAGCGAAAATTGTTCTTGAAAATGGGTTTCGGTTATGGCATGCGGGTTTTCTTCCGCCCACACATGATTGTTATGGAAATTTTGAATAGCATTCCTAGAAAAAGTTGCTTCGTCTGTGAACAAAATTTGTGACTCAAACTGCGGATTTAGTGTAATACTCTGAAGATACCACTGAGAGAAGTTCACACGCTGTGGGAAATCCCTGGGGAGTAATGCCTGTACTCTTAGAATATGATATGGATATAACAAAAAGTCAATTAAAATACGCCAAACAATTTGGTGACAAATATTCAAAGCTCTAGCGATCTTCCTCGTACTCGTCTCAGGATGTTCGTCGATTTCTTGCAGCACCGCTTCCTCAACTTCAGGTGTTCTGACAGTTCGAGGTCTGCCTTCCGAAGTACCTTTATTGAAACTACCTGTTTCGCTAAGTCGGCGATGAATATTCGAAAAGGTTCGGCTATCTGGCAAGGCACGATTAGGATATCTTTCCTGATAAATGCGTCTGGCTTCTGTTGCATTACCATCTGCGAGGCCATATGCGTAATGCATTGCCGCCATTTCCGCATTCGTATAATTTACCATATTTAATGATATTATTCGAAAAAACGGCGAAAATAACTTCAATAACTTCAATGAAACACTAAAAACCAAAGAGATGACACACTGAGATGGTTTTGAACACCAACAGCTTACTTTAAGTCATTTGACATCGACGTTTGTAAAAACGTAATTTATTCCAGGACTACTAGATTTATGGGTTTAAAAATTATTATTAGTTGGTATTGAGATATTATGAAGCAATTTTAACTCAATTATTTAATCAAGAACGGACCATCAGACGAGAAAACTTTTTCGTTTATGAACACATTCGATGTCATAATTTTCTTTCACCCGATAAATAAGCGATTTCCACACAATAGTCACCCTATCAGATTTTTAACGATTTGACCCTGAAGTAAAACGATTTTTATTTTTTTAAGCGAAAACCATGCGTCGGCCGAAAGAAAATCAAGAGATCGAATTTGCTCAGAAATGAATGAGAATTCCAAAAATAATTTTTATTTTAAGATAAAGCAGTGGCGTACCATTTTTTTCTCCAAAAATATTCTAAGCAAAACGCGTACGGACGCCACTGGTAAAAAGAATAAAATTGCTTGTACATTAGAAAATGCATCTTGATGCATAGAACACGTGTACCAAATTTCATAAAGATATCTACAGTAGTATCACAGTTATTAAAAAAAATAATTTTTTTTCTGAAAACTTTAGCACCCTGTATCTCAAAAGTTAAGACGTTTAGGACATCAGTTCATATGAAGATTTTTTCTTAAAATGGGTCCAAGAATCACCCCCTTAAATATTAGCATGTCATTAAGGAACACCCTGTATATATAACTAAGTGCCTTGATAAGTGATAAGTCAAGGTAAAATAGAGAGAAGGTTGATTATTTAAAAAATATATTATTTTCAGTTAAAACATGAGAGTTGTGCATTATATTTATTAGAATAATATATTCAGAAACGTAAAATTTTAAAAATCCGTTATTTTAATTGTGTATCCTACCTGCTAGTTATTTCTCCCCTTTTTTGACACTTGAAGACCTATGCCGTGTCGTTTTTAGCGTTTTTTAAAGATTCTGGTTACAAATATTTAGAAGACTATTTAAGAAAAAAAAATAAACTGCTGGACAAAGCGAACTGTATAAGCAAATTTTTTTTTTTTTTTTTCAGCTATATCTTACATGTTACCGATATTAAGCATGAAATTTGAAAACAAGACTCTGCAATTTTTTTAATTTTTTGTTTGTTCCGAAAATGTACAAAAACGTTTTTGAGTTCTAATTGTGAGATCAGCTGGATCCTTGGTGAAATTTAAAAAAACAATTTCAATAAATTTTGTGACATTTTTAAGTATTTTTTGAAAAAAATATATTTTTCCTAAATATTAATCTGTAACTTTTTATTAGCTGTTTGATGTAGAGTTTCTTACTAGAGTGCCCTTAAGTCTTATTTTTTTTTAGTCTGCAAGGTCGCAGAAAATATTAAAAAAATTTAAAAAACGTTTCCAATTTTTTTCACTATTTCACCAGGGATTAAGTTGATCTTGCAGTTAGAACTTAAAAATCGTTTTTGTAAATTTTCGGAACAAATAAAACTCGAAATAAAATATTCGGAAATTTGTAGAGTCTTGTTTAACACCCTATTTTAATAAAATTTGCAAGACATAGTTGAAAACCGCCTCTTAATATCTCGCCTTGTTTTAAAAATATTGAAATATAAATTTTATCTAAAAATTCACTCGTCTCATTTGCTCTGTCCAACGTCTTCCAACTGTTGGTTACTTGATCTTTTAGGAAATTGTTCCTATAAGTTTTTTTTCTCTTTTAGGTACCCCTTTAAGTGGGTGTATCAATATTATCCTAATAACAATGACAATATTTTCTTCTAAAGCAATTCAAAATTGTGATGAATGATGGGTAATGGGTTTTATCTCTTTTCTAGGTTCCTGTGTAAATGTAATAGTAGAAAAAATAAGAACTACAACCTATATTAGTACGTATTACTTTTCTTATAAACAACTGGAAACTAACCGTCCCAATTTTTTAAAACTTTCCCAGGGGTTCGGGAAACTTCCGGGAACAGTAACATCCCCGAGGAATGTTCCCATCCCTACATCTCTATTCACAATACATTCGTATTTATTATTTTTGGGAAACGAGCTCCAGGCTATATTTTCAGTAAGGAACTTTATCTGGTTTGGTATTTGAACCTAGGTCTTGAAACAAAATCTTAGCTGCCCGCTATGGGACAAAGTGGCGGTTTGCGTCTCATAAATCTATATCTTTTTTGTCATTAAAAATATTATGAAGTTTTGCTCTCCATAATCTTGAATATATTCCTTATCAGATAAATAACCTTTCTTAAGTGTAAATGTATTTTAATAATATTTAAATTTAAATATTAATAATAGTTAAAAATGTTACAATTTATAGACAAAACATGGCGGTTTTTTAGGGCGTTTTTTTTTTCAAAATCAAAATAAGTTTATGTGGCAAGAGTAGTTAACAGAGGTAACTAAAATTTATTATCCAAGTTGTACCCAAAGGATATGAGTATGACCACACCTTGTCATGCAGGCTGTGGTATGACTTTGTGTATGACAATATAAATGTTTAAAGTTACATTAAGTACATTATCTACTAATTTGAACATCTTGTGAGAAAAATTAAATTATTGAAATATATAAATTTAATACTTCAACATTATATTTTTCTAAATTGAACTCTTTTTTTAATAACAGGATTTTGAATTGTTTTTTTTTTCGCAAATAAAAAAAATTAATACAATAACTCAATTGAATCAAAATTAATGTTAAACAAAAGTATACCATAGGATATTTTTTTCGTTTTTCACTTTATAACACACCTATTTCTCTAAATCAAAGGGGAACAGATTGGGACAGAAAATGTTTCTTTTATCTTTTACCGATAATACAAGGAATCAATTGCAATATGAAAGCGGAATAATTTTAACCCTTTGTAAAGTTTACAAAGAGAAAAAAGTGAATGGTTTGAAAAAATTAGTTTTCATAAATATATTATTATTTTCCAAATATTTTTTTAGCTATTTTGAATAGCCTAAACTACAAGCTTTTTGATAGTATTTAATACATGTTTAATCACGTTGCCAGTTAAAAAACTTGCGTTGAAAGTTACTTTGCTACGTTATTCGGACAATATCATCTCCAGCAAACATTTTAGACACGTGTAATAAGAGTTGAAATATCAAATGATTATTAATATGTAGTTTGGCTAGTTTTTAACCAACTTTCATTAAATGTTGTAAATCGCTTCCTTGTCTCATAGTGTGCCAGTCGGCCATCCGGGGCCACCCCATACTTTGAGCTTGAGGCATTTTCTAACTTCATTCAATGTATTTACATGTGCAATCATTCATCATCATCAGATGGTTAAAAAATTCGTAGGTATTGTAAAGAACAGATCAGTTGTTTTTCAATTTTTATTTAGTACTTCAAGAATTTCTTTGTTCAAACGTTCGTTTAATCATCCAGCAACTATGTAGTTCATAGAATACGTTAAAATAACTGATTCCCGAGATGCGTCATTAGTCATTTCCCGTTTCTGGTTTACAGTATTTCAAAATATTTTTTCCGGATGTTATAATTCATTTATTAATATTATTTATGTAAGATCTTTGACAGCTTTTTCTCTTACTCATTTTGATTGGTATACTTTTCATTAGCTCTATTTTTATATAGGTAGGTACTAAGGTGAGTCACAGGAACATAGGAACAAAACTTTTTTCGTGTATCACGTTCTAATAGCGAAAAAAAAGTTGAGTTATATGAATGTTAAAAAACAATATTTTTAACATTTTTTGGCGTAAGCCTTCGAAACACTATTGAATTGAATTTTTGAACTGAATATAAAATACCTTATCTGAGCATTTAGAATAAAACGCGTTAAAGGGTACAAGTTAGTTATTACAAACAAAAACATTATAATCATATAGTATATATGATAATTTGTTTTTCAGATCGTTTTAAAATATTTTAAATTTAATCGTGACAAAATCACCCAGCAGCCTCCTAGATTTTTTCAGATCTTCACGTTTCAGGGTAGGGATGCGCACAATACATCGATGTTTAAATAAACAATCAATTTTCTGCTCTCGATTAACGATGTTTACGTCGATATTATTACTTCCGATAACATCGGTCGACATCGTTGTTTTTCCGAAGTTTTCTTAACTTACGTAATTCTTTATTATGTAACGAGAAACATAATTACGATAGTTAAAAATCTGTCATGTTATAATTTTAGCATTTTTAAATCTGCCACCTGCTGACGTTCCTTTAGAAGATTTGTACTAACTTTGTCAATAGATGGCACAATATGTATAAATAACGCGGCGATTGCCTTACAGTTATATTTTGTATGTTTATTAGTTTCGTTTCATTTGTGATTTTCATTTATTTAATACCTTACACTGTGATTTTTGTTGAGTAGGTCTAATAGTGCGTTTGTAGTGCGTTTTTGCATCGCTATTTTATTTGCAATAATAGCCAATTCGAAATGTGATGCGTGAAAACACGTCTTCAAAAATAATGATTGAACTGCTACATGCCGTTATTGCCAGAAATTTTCTTGGGTCTGACCCAATTTAGTTCGGTACATAGTCACACATAAATATACTGACTTTTCAAACATTTTTGTTGGGCGCTATTTTATTCCATCATACTGGATTCCTACTACTGTTTTACTAGTTTCTACCCCTGCCACCCTTGATTTTCGAGCATAATTTAAAATAAATTCAATAAATAGTTTTTCATTGGCACACACCGCCATTTTGTTACATCATGTTAAATTGGTACTAGTTTATCTATATATCACATTTAATTTTTCTGCAAAATTCGGTTACCTTGATTTTTTAAAAACTTTATTGGGCTGCCATTTTGTTTCGCCATCCTGATTTCGTACCACAACTTTACCAGTTTATCTCTATATCACACTTAGTGCTTGCACAGAATTTAAAATTAACCTAATAATTAGTTTTTTCAGGCTGAATTTTTAAATATTTTATTAGGCAGCCATTTTGTTTTGCTATCTTGGATTCATACCAAAATGCTACCAGTTTATTTCTATGTAACACTTGATTTTTTAGGTAAATTGGATAATTAGTTTTTTTAGTAATAATTTTTTAACGTTTCGCTTGGTCGTCATATTGTTCCGGCATATTGAATTTTTACGAAAATATTACCAGGTCATCCCCACATGACCCTTCATTTATGTCAGTCTGGTAAATAGTTTTTAAGATATGGTGCTAACTGCCAGACTAACACACGGACCGACGAAATTGATAAAACATATTTTTTGGCATCTAGGGACGGTAAAACATGAAAACCTGAGAGGGTGATTTTTTCACGATTAAAAAACAATTTATTTGGCCGCCATTTTGTTCCGCCATCTTGAATTCGTACTACAATTTTACCAATTCATCTCTATACCACAATCATTTATGGCACACAATCATCAAATCAGTCCATTAAGTAGTTTTTCAGGTTGAATTTTTAAATATTTTATTAAGCTGCCATCTTGAATTGGTACCGAAATTTTATCAATTTATTTCTTCAGAATACTTGATTTTTGTGCAAAATTTAAGATAAATTGGATAAGTTAATAATTTTTTAACATTTTATTTATTTTTTTACATTTTACCATACAGGTTTTTTACCAATATATTATTCTATATATCCCCATTTGACACTAAAATTTTCACCAAAATTTAAAGTCAATCGAGTAAGTAGTTTTTTAGCTATGTCGCGAACAGACAGACCGACGGAATTGAGAAAACATTCCTTTCAGCAACTAGGGACCCTGCAATTTTGGAGGGTGATTTTTTCACAATTACAATAGTTTCCTTTTACCAGAGAGGTAAAAAATCAAAACAAAGAATTAATTTGACACGCTAAGCTAGTACACAATACACAGCTAAATCTTCTAGCCAGTAGTTTTTAAAAATATGCTAAGAAAAAACGTTATTCTAAACTTTATTTACTTTCATAATTTTTTCCAGGAAACATCGATATTTAAAATATCGATGTTTCTATTTGGATAATAAAAAAATTGCTTAAGCCTGTTTCAGGGACCCGTCCTATATGCAAAAAAAATCATTCCCTAGCTGTGGCTGTTGATGCGTCTGTTTGTTCGTTTCATAGCTAAAAACCTTCTTAACCATTTAACTTCAAATTTTGCATAGAAATTAGGGGTCATCTCAGTTGTATCAATTTGGTGAAAATACGAGTGAAAATACAATATGGCGGAACAAAATTGCAACCCAATAAAATATTTAAAAAACTCATTGTCAAAAGCTAGTTACTCAGTTTACTTCAAAATTTGTGCGAAAATGTGACACAAAGATCAACTGGTAAAAACTCCTATATGGCATAACAAAACGGCGGCCTAATAAAAAGTATAAACAATTGGAAAAAAAAAGTACTTATTCAATTTAATTAAAATTTTGCGCAAAAATCAATTATGATATAGGGATTAACTGGTAATACCGCGTCCATGCAGAGCGCTATGTTCGCTGTGTACGCCATGCTCGTTATACACGGATAAAAATTGTTTAAATGAATTTGGAACGAAACCAATATTTGCAATATAAAATGGTAACCTACTAAAATGCTTAAAAAAGTCGTTTTAAAAACAATCTACTTATTTATTCAAATTATGCTCATGAACTGATAAGATTTTGGTACGAATCCAGTATGACGGAACAAAATGACAGCTTGATAAAAAGTTCTTTTTGAAAAAACTGCTACCTCAATTGAATTTAAATTTTGCTCAAAAATCAAATATGATATAGAAATTAGTTGCTAATATTTTAGTACTAATCGAATATGGTAGCTCACACGTCCTAATAAAATGTTTTAAAGATCACTGTAAACAACTGATTCAAATATCGAAAAAACAAGTGTAACATAGAGATGAACACATAAGATTTTGCTAATTCAATATGGTGAAATAAAATGACCTAATAAATTTCTATCGACAACAAATTTTGCACAATATTTAAGTGCGATGTAGTGATGAACTTATAAAATGTTGTTGCTAATCCGGGAAGAGTAATAATGACAAAAATGGAAAAAAAATCGATAAATTTCCTTTACCCGGAACTTCTCTCCTCATAAAGATTTCCTTTTATTAGGAATAGTGAAGTGTGACCAAATTTAGTTCAGTATATAGTCGTTTAGTAACACATATATATCTTTTCAAACGTTTTTGTTGGGCACCATTTTGTTTAATCATATTGGATTCCCACCAGTATTTTACCAGTTTCTACCTACGCCACACTTGGTTTTTGGGCATCATTTAAAATAAATTCAGTAAGTAGTTTTTACATCGACGCACACCACCATTTTGTTACGTCATGTTGAATTCGTACCAGTTTATACCAATATCACATTTAATTTTTCTGCAAAATTTTGAATTAAATACATTTTTTTACGTTGATTTAAAAAGACATATATTTGGCCGACATTTTGTTCCGCCATCTTGAATTCGTACCACAACTTTATCAGTTTATCTCTATATTACACTTAATGCTTGCACAAAATTTTAAATTATTCTAATGAGTAGTTTTTTCAGGCCGATTTTATAAATATTTTATTAAGCCGACATTTTGTTTTGCTATTTTATATCTACGTACCAGTTCATTCCTATGTAACACTAGATTTTTGTGCAAAATTTGAAAAAATCGGATAATTGGTTTTTTAGTAATAATTTTTTAACGTTTCACTAAGCAGCCATCTTGTTCCGGCATATTGGATTTTTACCAAAATATTACCAGGTGATTCCCATATGACCCTTTATTTTTGCTAAAATTTGAAGTCACTCTGTTGAGTAGTTTTTAAGTTACGTCGCGAACTGACAGACACACAGACGGACCGAGGGAATTGATAAATATATTTTTTGGCTGACTTGGCTTAAAACCTGAAAAGATGTAAAACTTGAGAGGGTGATGTTTTTCACGATTACAAATATTTTATGTGGCCGCCATTTTGTTCCGCCGTCTTGAATCAGTATCACAGTTTTACTAATTCGTCTCTATACCACAGTTATGGCACACAATTTCAAATCCGTCCATTAAGTAGTTTTTTCAGGCTGAATTTTAAAATATTTTATTAAGCCACCATTGTGTTTCGCCGTCTTGGATTCGTACCAAAATTTTGTCAATTGATTCGTTCGTAATACTTGATTTCTGTTTATAAGTAGTTTTTAGTAATATTTTTTTAACACTTCACTAGGCCGCCATTTGTTTTTGCCATATTGAATTTTTAGCAAAATGTTACAGGTCATTCCCATATGATCCTTAATTTTTGACCAAAATTTGAAGTGAATCGGGTGAATAATTTTTGAGCTATGCCGCGAACAGACCGGCCCATAGACAGGCAGACCGACGAAATCTGTTGGTTTTCGGAACCACGAGGTAATGATTAATAGGAACGGATGGGGGCATTTCTATTGCGACGTTAGAAGTGAAATTCTTGGATCGTCGCAAGACGCCAGCTGGCGATCCGTCGAAGTAAGTAAAACAGAATGGCGGCCTAATAAAATATTTAAAAAATTGATCTGAGAAAATGACGTATTAGATTAATTTCAAGTTTTGTGTAAACATAAACTGGTGAAGTTGTAGTACGATTTCAAGATGGCCGAACGCAATTGCTGCCAAATAATTTTTACTTCCCTTAGAAAAGGGACGTATTGTTATCGTGAAAAATCGCCCTCTAAAATTTTTTCATATCTTCACATTTCACGGGCTCCTATAGATGCCGGGAAACATGTTTTTCAATTCCAGTTTGTTAGTCCGTCTGTTTGCGCCAAAGCTAAAAATACTTACCAGATTGACTTCAAACTTTGGTCAAAAATTAATAGGGATGACCTGGTAACATTTTGGTAAAAATTAGGGTTGCCAACCCTCCCGATTTAGGCAGGAGTCTCCCGCTTTTTATGTATGTCTCGCGCTTCCCGCCGAATGGCTCGAAACTCCCGGTTTTTAGGAGAAATAAACATGAAAACGTACACCTGGGTGACTTCACTTCACAAGTGTCTCGGCTAGGATAGGTTTGTTGGATCTATTAACAAGCGGAGGACTTTTTTTCGCTCTTCAATTTATTTTGGAGGACGTGAAGGGTACTTCCTACCGAAGGAACGGAACTAGCCTCCCGCTTTTGCTTTCTGCAAATCTGGCAACCCTAGTAAAACTCCAATATAGCAAAACAAAATGGAGGCCTAGTGAAATGTTAAAAAATTATTACTAAAAAACTACATATCTAATTTATCTCAAAGTTTGCACAAAAATCAAGTATTATGTAGGAATCCACTGGTAACATTTTGGTATGAATGCAAAATGGCGGCTTTATAACATGGATTATTAATGGACTGATTTCAAATTGTGTGCCACAACTAATTGTAGAATAGAGAGGAACTAGTAAAACTGTGGGACTAATTCAAGATGGCGGAACAAAATGGCGGCCAAATAAAATATTTATTATCGTGAAAAAATCACCCTTAGGTTCTACATATTTTCAGGTTTTAACGTTCCTAGATTCCAAAAAATATTTTTGTCAATTCTATCCGTGTATTTGTCTGTCTGTCAGTTCGCAGTATAGGTTAAAAACTACTTATCAGAGTGAATTCAAATTTTAGTAAAAAATTAAGGGTCATATGAGGATGTCCTGGTAATATTTTGGTAAAAATCGAATATGACGGAACAAGTTGGCAGCCTAAAGAATCGTTAAAAAAATTATTACTAAAAGAAAGAAGTATCCAATTTCCCCAAGTTTTGCACAAAAAAGAAGTGTTACATAGGAATGAACTGGTAACATGTTGGTATGAATATAAGATAGCAAAAAAAAAATAATAATAAAATTAAATTAAATTAAAAAATCTTCCTGAAAAACCTACTTATTAGATTAATTTCAAAATGTAGGCAAGTACTAAGTGTGATATAGAGATAAACTGGTAAAGTTGTGGTCAGAATTCAAAATGGCGGAACAAAATGACGGCCAAATAGCTTTTTTAAAAATTAACACAAAAAAAGTCTTATTCAGTTGAATGTGATATACGAAACTGGTACGAATTGAAGATGATGTAACAAAATGGCGCGGGCGGTGAGAGTCAAAAAATACTTATTGAATTTGTTGTAAATTATGATTAAAGATCGAGTATGGAATAGGTAGAAGCTGATAAAATATTGGTGGGAATCAAATGTGGTAGAAGAAAATGGCGCCCAATAAAAATGTTTGAAAATATAGTACTTATACCTATATGTGTTATTAAATGATTATGTATTGAACCAAATTGGATCACACTGCAAGGAAAGATTCAGAACGAGGGAAGTTCCGGGTGAAGGAAATTTACCGATTTTTTTTATATTCTTTACAGTGATGTACAGGGTGTTTCACCATAATTAGACTTCATCTGCTCCCTTTATCATAAGAGATAGAAAAAATTGTTAAATATAAAAGTTGTAGGGATTGTCCTAAACCGCCAGGAAGTAATTTTTATTAGAACAAATGAACATCGCAAAGCTACTAAAAAACATAAACTTTTTATTTTTTACATGGGACACCGTATATATTACATTATATTTTGATAGAGAATATTTTTCTCATATATGTATATGTTTGGTTCAGTAGTTTTTAAAATATTTACGTTTCAAAATGGCGATAATATCAGATTTGGGTTTACGAAATCACAGTTGTCATGGACCAAAAACAAAACAAAGCAAATTAATATTAAAGACCTTTGAATCTTCCGCTTTGTTTTGTTTTTTGTCCATGGCAACTGTGATTTCGTAAATCTGATATTATCCGGATTTTTAAACGTAAATATTTCAAAAACTACTAATCCAAATATAGACATATTATACATTTTTGAAATCAGAAAAATATTCTTTCCTTTTCAAAAACACCAATTTTATGTTTTTTAGTAGTTTTGCGATGTTCATTTGTTTCAATAGAAAATATTTCCTTGCGGTTTAGGACAATCCCTACAACTTTTGTATTTAACATTTTTTTCTATCTGTCATAATAAAGGCAGTAGATTAAATCTAAATATGGTAAAACACCCTGTACCTACAGAAATAAAATTTCATCCAACCTTTTTAATATCCCAGTGGCTCTGCTCTTCTTCAGAGTAACGGATACTAATTGTGAATCGTACGCTGTTTTGTTTTTGTTATGAGACACCTGATTTATTTTATTTTATGGATCCAATATAAGTTTGCTTTGTACACTAAATATATTAGGCTATTACTAATTTAACAGATGTTAAGATTATTAGGAAATGCGGAGTATAGTTTAGATAATAACGAGGATATACAAGCTTGTTTGGAAATATGAGTTGTTTGAATATTTACTCTGCGCTGACTTCAATGTTTCGACAGTCGGGGAAATTTGAAGTTTCTCAAAGTTTTAAAAAAAGAAGTGTCTTATATGTGGAGGCCGAAATAAAAAACTGGTTAGTTAGTGTTAGTTAGATTAGTTTTCTCTTACAGTGTTTGGATCAACAGGTACTTTTTAAAAACGGTTGTGTATTGGTGGTGAATCAGTTTCCTAATTTGTTTATAAAAATGCTCGTACAAATGTATTTTCCATTCAGAGGCAAAGTAGCTGGAAATAAATGTTTACTTTCATTCCTTTAACGTAAAGTCTAAATGGATAAAAAGTATGTAGATTAATTATTTTGTTATATAAATATGTTTTTTAAGATAGAGGCCCCCTTCAAATGTAAAATTGGGTAGATGTTAAAAAAATTATATATAATTTTTACTAATAAGGTGAAATTATGTTTACTTCCCTCACAAGAGGCAAAAATTGTATTCGTAAAAAAATCACCCTCCAAGATTTTTTCAGATCTTCACGTTTAGAGTGCCTAGATGCGAAAAAACATGTTCCTGTCTGTCGGTCTGTCACTCTGCCTGTTCGCGACATAGCTAAAAAACTACTTACCCGATTGACTTTAAATTTTGTTACCGAAATGGTAACGTTTTGTAAAAATCCAATATGGGGCCTAGTCAAATCTTAAAAAAAAATCGGTAAATTTCCTTTACCCGGAACTTCTCTTTTTTTCTTTTTATTAGGAATAGTGACGTGTGACCCAATTTAGTTCAGTACATAGTCATCTAGTAACACATATATACTTCAAACATTTTTATTGGGCGCCATTTTGTTTTATCATATTGAATTCCTAACAATATTTTTAATAAGTAGTTTACATTGGCACACATACCGGTTTATCCCATTATCACATTTAATTGTTCTAAATCAATTGAATAAGATTTTTTACGTTGATTTTTTAAAAATTTTATTTAGCCGGCATTTTGTTTCGCCGTCTTAAATTCGTACCACAACTTTATAGAAGAGTGTACTATGCACGGTATCGTTCAGCTGGTAGGCACTTTAGGGATGAAAGGTTTGGCAATGTTTTTTTGTAGAAGGTGTCCTATAGTTACTAACCCCGTTTGTCGTCAAAAAATCGTAAGGGTACAAATTAAAATTTTCTAGTAAAGGGCTTTTAATTAGGCACCATTCAGAAAAAATTGACATTTTTTTCAGTACAAATTATATTTTTTATAAATTTATGAAAATTAGATTTTGCATGGGCCCTTATGTGCCTCTAAAACACAAAAATGCTTTTTTCTCAGTTCGACTGGGGCTGAATTTTAATTATTTTTCAAAGATTTTTGTGTTCAAACCGCGATATCTTGAAAAATATTGACAATACGAAAAAAAATCATTCTTTATAAAAATACGGAGCCGAGTTTTCTCTGTATGATCGAAGTTTCCGTGTATTTTTAAAATAAATAGTAAACTAAGTAATTAATGATATCTGCGCTAATATCAGTATTTCAAGATCTCAATCATTCCATGTCGCCGCGATTCGGAGCACGCTGCTGCAGCGGTGGAGATACTTATGAAAACTTGAGATTGTAATATCGGGTCACTCCGTTATGTTATTTTATCGAATGTTTCGCAAACTGCCGAATGCACAATTCTGTGTTTATAAAAGTGTATTTGCTGGAATTTATATGGAGCTGTATTGCGATTTAGGAAATAAGTGAAAATAAATTATTCATATATGTAGAAGAAGGTAAGTGTATGTGTACATTATAAAAAGTAAATCGATATTAACATACTCTCTAATTAATCACTGTAATCAATATTTTCCTCTTCTCCATGTACCTGCATTAACTAAATTTCCCTGGGCCTTCATTTTTTTGTATGCTAAATTGTTCTTGCACGTGTTTTTCTCTAGACAGGCGCACGATGCATTCCACATTACTTTTCTTGCAAGAACATAGCTTAGTAACACAATCTAAAAAATGCCAACATTTAGAAAACTAACCATATCATACTAAAAAAGAAATACCTACTTTTTTTACACTTGCATGTTGTTAAAATATTTGTTTATATTTCTTCTGGAAATGATGGCAGTATTTGCAAAACCGGTTATATGGTCTCATCTTCAATTGTCTAGACATGCTTCGAAATGTCTAGCAACTCGGGTTGATGATTTAAACTTTTAACCAAATATTAGTTTGGTAAAGAGTCCGAAGACAATGTTGGTGCACTACCTACATCACGAATCAATGAATAAATACTGCTTACGGCTAGGGATGGCAACGGTATACTGATATATTGAATAAATCAATATATTTCTTAATGTAAATCAATATATTTATATCGATATGTTGTTGCGATATCTAAAATTCTTGAAATTTCCAGAAAAATATAAAAAGTTATTGGAAATCTGCTGAAACTTTAAAACAATAATACAACAACAAATATTAACAGATCATCCCCCTATGACCCTTAATTGTTGACGAAACAAGTCAATCTGTTTTTAAGCTATGCCGCGAACTGACAGACAGGCGGATCGACGGAATTGAGTAAACATATCTTTTGGCATCTAGGAACGCTAAAACGTGAATATACATAATACCTGACAGGGTGATTTTTTTCACGATTATAAACATTTTATTTGGCAGCCATTTTGTTCCGCCATCTTGAAATTAGTACCGCAATTTTACTAGTTGATTCCTATACGACAATTATTTATAACACACAATTTGAAATTAATCCATTAAGCAGTTCTTTCAGACTGAATTTTTAAATGTTTTATTAAGCCCTCATTTTGTTCCGCCATCTTGGATTCGTACAAACATTTTACCAGTTGATTCCAACATCAGATTTGTTTTTCGAGTAAAATTTGAGATAAATTGGATAAATAGATTTTTAATAAAATTTTTTTTTTCAACATATCACTAGGCCGCCATTTTGTTTCGCCATATTGGATTTTTACCAAAATGTTACCAGGTCATCCCTATATGACCCCTTATTTTTGATCCGAAGTCATTCGGGTAAGTAGTTTTTTAGCTATGTCGCGGACAGACAGATCGACAGAGAGACCGACGAAATTGAGGAAACATGTTTTTCGGCATCTAGGGACATTACTTCCATTTTACAGGGGAAGTAAAAATTATTACTAAAAAATGTGAAAAAGTGTGATAGAAACTGATAGAACTGGTAAAAATTTGGTACGAATCCAAGATGGCGAACCAAAATGGCGGCCTAATAAATTGTTTAAAAAAAATCAGTCTACTTATTCAATTAATATGATTTTAAATTTTGAAGAATTAAGTGTGATATAGAGATAAACTGTTAAAATTTTGATAGGAATTCAAGATCAAAAAAATGGCGGCCAAATAAATTGTTTAAAAAATCAGCTGCTTATTCAATTGACTTTAAATTTTACACAAAAAATAGATGTGACATAGGGATAAACAGGTAACATTTTGGTACGAATTCAACATGACGGAACAAAATGGCGGGCAAAATTTTTTTAAATCACTGTAAAGGAAGAATTACTCAGGGTAAATGAGTAAAACCAATCTGTAAAGGGACTTAACCAGATATTGCCTCCTGAAACTTTCAAAAAATTCATAAGGAAGGAAGTTCTGGCTAAAGAAAATTTTCTGATTTTTCTTATTAAAAGGAGGAATACGTATTCATTAGTTATAATCTCGGTTATAATATTCGCTTTATAAAATCAATGGGTATAATAATAAAATGAAATACTACGCACATTTCAACGCCCTGGTCATGTCCATATCACCTACATTGGCCTCTTTTTCTGGTACATAAACTTCATTCAGATTCATCATTAAAGTATTCGGTCTCAATTGGGTTTTCAGATGCTATAATATACACTGTCATCCCTACGTTCTAAATAACTGAAAAATTGTTATGAATATTTGAAACTTGAACAGACAATTGGGTATTGCCATATAATATATATTGTAATAATACCGAGGAAAATTTCGATGTTTTCAACTCCAATTATGAAAAGTTAGTTTTGTTTTTATTCAAGTTTATCATAATATTCGACGAGTGTCTCTCTTGAAAAAATTGTTAGTGGTAATTTTAGGCTTATTTTTAAATATTTTATTACGCCGCCGACTTGGATTCATGGCAGTTCATTTCTACGTAACACTTGATTTTTGGGAAACATTTGAGGTAAATTGGTTAATTAGTTTTTTTAGTAATAATAATAATTCTTGTTACGTCATGTTGAATTTAAACCATCTAATTTTTCTGTAAAATTTATAACACACTTAATTCTTGCACAAAAAATGGAGATTAATTTAATAAGCAGATTTTTTAAATATTTTATTACGCCGCTATCATGGATTCATAACATGTAACCAGTTCATTCCTTTGTAACACTTGATTATTGTGCAAAATTTGAGGCAAATTGTATAGTTAGTTTTTTTAGTAATAATTTTTTTGACATAGTTCCGCCATTTAGATTTTTTGTGTTTTTACCAAAATATTACCAAGTCATCCCCATATAACCCTTAATTTTTTATTAAAATGTGAAGTCAATCTGCTAAGTAGTTTTTAATTATTAAATAATAATATTTTACTAATATGTTACCAGAACATCCCCAAATGACTTTCAATTTTTGACCAAAATTTGACGTCATTCGGGTAAGTAGTTTTTTAGCTATGCCGCGAACAGACAGATAGACCGACGGAATTGAGCAAACATGTTCGAAGGGTGATTTTTCACGATTACAATACCAGGGAAGTAAAAATATATTGCTTTAGCATTTATCACAATAGTACAGTTAATGAGTAATTTGAGATAAAAAAAAAATGGTCCTGAATTTATAATGTTGTTTCTGGTGGTAAAAAACGTAAACTGTGAAGTTTTGTGTTTCCTTCACCGAGACCCTGAAAAAAATTGGAATCGATTTATCTCGTTTCCCGTAGGTTTCGAATTTTTCAACATTTTTTTGTCTTAGGCCGAACTTTCTGTAGTTCGTTCGCAAAAAGACAGAGGGCGCCAAAGTTTCAAAAAATCAGTTTTTGGACCTTCAAAAATTGATTTGAATTGATTTTTTTTAAACTTCTAGAGCACAAACTAGAAACAAAACGTTGAGTTTCAACGACTAAAATTTCGATATGCTTACAAAATTTCGGTTAAATTTCTCTCGTTTAACTTAACTTCTTTCGAAATAATAGTGCAAAAAATATGTTTAAAATTTTTATATTAGCAAAAAATATATGAATTAATACGTGACAACCGGAAAAACAAGATTTTTGGCGCCCTTTATCTTCTTGGGAACGAACTACAGAAACCCAAAAAGAGCTGAAGATCTCAAAATGGCGGATACTTGGGATTTTTCCTTTTTAATCACCAGACACAAGACATTAAAAATATAGCACTACTCCAATTTTTAAAAATGAGTTACGAGATATATTTAAATTAACTTCTCTGTTCTAATCTGTAACTTTTTTATCTCTTAGTTTTTTTTGCTATTTTACGCTGTTCATGTTCATTCATGTACACTAAAAAATGTTAATACTTTTCGAAGCCTTTGCAGACCCCTACTTTTATGAACATTTTTTTCTTATTTATAAACCATGTATATTTAAGTATTGATGAATACTGAAGTAGAGCCCAAGAAAATCCATTTGGACACCAGAATAAAAATTTATCTATAATGTTTTACTTCAGGATTAGTAGTAATTGAAGTGTGACATAATAACAATGGACCCCTCAATAAAAATAATCTCGGAGTAACTCATAAAAAATTAGTATCGGTTGTGCAAGCACTTAAGTCAATATTTATTAAAGTAAACTATCTTAGATTGATTATTAGATTTTGCCAACTTAGCTATCATAAAATTTAAATGATAAAGCTTGTGCAGATATAGAAATTTTAGCCCGATGTAGACTTATGGGGTGCAAAATGTACAGAGATGTAGAGCAATTTACAGAACCGCACGATAAGAAATATTTAAGTACATTTCACACATAATTACGAAAGTCCGTTTTTTTTATTTCGTTGCCTTGTATCTTGAGAACGAAATAGCTTACGTTATAGGTACATATTGTTAATAAGATTCTCTAATATTTTATTAATCATGTCAAAATATATATTTACCTTGTGTGAATTTAGTGAAGATTTTCTCTTTATAAACAAAAACGATGATAGTAGGGGACGCGTTCCGCAAAGTGATTTTAATCTGCATATTTTTTTTTCACATCGATGACTAACAATGATAACCGTCCGTTACATGCAGGATAGGTACAAAATGAGGGGTTCATTGTTTTAAGTAAGACAGAACCAGTTACAATAGTGTTCTCACATTTAAAATAAGCACAGGCGATGTAACAACTAGACATTTTAAAATATATCTTAGCTTAGTTTGATAATATATATATATATATATATATATATATATATATATATATATATATATATATATATATATATATATATATATATATATATATATATATATATATATATATATATATATATATATATATATATATATATATATATATATATATATATATATATATATATATATATATATATATATATATATATATATATATATATATATATATATATATATATATATATATATATATATATATATATATATATATATATATATATATTTTTTTTTTTTTTGCTTTGTGTTCTTTGACCTTTTTTTTCAATATATATTTATCCTAATTTTTCTTGGTTTGAGGTCAATACATTGACAACAAAATTAGTACATATTTTTAAACATATATTTCGTTTCTAAGGTGACGTTTCGACCATAGTTTTGGTCTTTTTCAAACCTAAAATTTGTTTAGCACTATTTTTTTAAGTTTATAAAGTATTAAAAATTTAGGACTTACCATAGAACGTAAAATAGTTGACTAAAAAGTATACATAATCCACATATCTGACATATACTACACATATTTAATTTACATTTTACAAATATTGTGGACGTTTATTACAGACAAATTACAAGCGACTGAGCGAACACTGTTATAGTAAAGATATATACAATTTATTTAGGTTGTTTATGTCTTTTTTGTCATTTATGGCGTTTTTGTTTTTTTGAATTTCAGCCATCTCAAAAAATTCTCTTTTTTTCAACTGAGGTTCGGATTTTAATACTTTCACTTGTTCGTAGTTGAAAGTATGTTTTTTGGACATCTCATGGTGTGTTAATGCGGTGCTGTTCTTTTTATCATATTTGTGACTTTTCAGTCTATTTTCTAAGTATTGGCTTGTTTGTCCAATATAAACACCGTTACAATTATTGCAAGGAATCTGATAGACTATATTGCTTTTTTGATTAATTGGCGTTTTCGATTTTAAGTTGCTGAAGTTCTTTGATAATAAGTTATAGGCTTTGTGACTTGTCGTGATGTTATATTTTTTAAAAAGGTTTTGAAATTGCTGGGATAAACCATTTATGAAAGGCAGAGAAATGTATTTTGTTTTAGGTAGATTTGATGTAATAATGGCATTTTCAGAATTATAATATTTATGTATTCTGCTTTTGAATAATTTATTTACTAATTTTTTAGGGTATTGATTTAGAGTTAATGCTGCTTTAGCCTTTTTAATTGCTCGTTCTCTGAATTCAGAGTCGGACAGCTTAATTGCCCGATCTGCCAGACCAATAATTACATGTGTTAATTCTACTGCTTTAAGAAATTCATCTTCATCATAAATGGTTTATCCCAGCAGTTTCAAAACCTTTTTAAAAAATATAACATCACGACAAGTCACAAAGCCTATAACTTATTATCAAAGAACTTCAGCAACTTAAAATCGAAAACGCCAATTAATAAAAAAAGCAATATAGTCTATCAGATCCCTTGCAATAATTGTAACGGTGTTTATATTGGACAAACAAGCCAATACTTAGAAAATAGACTGAAAAGTCACAAATATGATAAAAAGAACAGCACCGCATTAACACACCATGAGATGTCCAAAAAACATACTTTCAACTACGAACAAGTGAAAGTATTAAAATCCGAACCTCAGTTGAAAAAAAGAGAATTTTTTGAGATGGCTGAAATTCAAAAAAACAAAAACGCCATAAATGACATAAAAGACATAAACAACCTAAATAAATTGTATATATCTTTACTATAACAGTGTTCGCTCAGTCGCTTGTAATTTGTCTGTAATAAACGTCCACAATATTTGTAAAATGTAAATTAAATATGTGTAGTATATGTCAGATATGTGGATTATGTATACTTTTTAGTCAACTATTTTACGTTCTATGGTAAGTCCTAAATTTTTAATACTTTATAAACTTAAAAAAATAGTGCTAAACAAATTTTAGGTTTGAAAAAGAACAAAACTATGGTCGAAACGTCACCTTAGAAACGAAATATATGTTTAAAAATATGTACTAATTTTGTTGTCAATGTATTGACCTCAAACCAAGAAAAATTAGGATAAATATATATATATATATATATATATATATATATATATATATATATATATATATATATATATATATATATATATATATATATATATATATATATATATATATATATATATATATATATATATATATATATATATATATATATATATATATATATATATATATATATATATATATATATATATATATATATATATATATATATATATATATATATATATATATATATATATATATATATATATGTATCAGTCCTAATTAGGACTAGGTTTAAAATGCTTTTTTAGCTACGCCTAGCTTTCGATAATCTTTGCTACCTTCTTCAGGGTGCTATGTAATTAAATTTACATAACTTCTTGCGGAAAACTAACATATTATGAACTTTTAACATCATTGCTTATTTTAACATACATAATATTTTGAAAATGCTTTCATTAAAACCAAACATAAAAATCGCCTCTTTGTAATAAACTTTTATTTATTTTGTATAACATTTAAAACTAAAACATAACAAAAGTTCAAAATAGCTAGCATAATATTAAATACAAAAAAATAAGTATTAATTTTTTTAAAGAGGAATATAAATTTAGAGACTTTATCATTGCCAAGTTTATTTGTAATATCAGAATGAACAAATCCATATTTTTCTCGGTCCATATGTAGAAAACATTCTTTCCAAGTCGGAAAAAAATGCACGGGCACATTATAATGTAAGTAGCTTATTGATTTCTGAAGTGGCTTCTTGAGACCTCTACCACTGTCCATTGTAGTTCAGTCACATTTTGTAGTACTTCGCAAAAAAACAATATTTTTAAAAAGGGTCTGATTTGGCTTCCAACTTGATTATTAATGATAATAATCCTATGTTGGGCAATGTTTACCAGCAATATCTAAAGCATCTTTTTTTTTTCTTCGCTTGTTAGAGGGTATTCATTTTTATTTCTGACATGATCTAGTGTAGCAAAAAGTGAAAAGGTGTTAAGGCTTGATTATATCTTGTTTTGAAGAGAGGATATTGATGTAAATGTGTGTCCTGATTTTCGACAACATTAAAAAACAGCGATAAGTTTTTTCATCTCTCAACTAGACAAAAAGGCACCTTTTTACTGAGCCATATCCAGAGACACAGGAATTGGTTGAAGTTTTAAAAAATCTTCAGCCATTAGTTTGATATGAATACTAGATAGTTTTTGAAAAATCACTGAATCAATGCCATCTTTGTGTTTTTCACAAATTTATAACGGTCTTGGCCACTCAATTTCCAAGCAGTCAGAAACTGTATTCCATCGAACATCTTGTGGTAATGTTAGTTCTTGCCTCCTTTTTGTTTGTACCCAGTATTTGGCAAATGGCTATTTTGAAAGTATTTTACAATTTGCACTACATGATCTTTCACGTGTCTTACTTCTAAATCCTTTGAAAGCAAATTCAATTTATGTAGGATTCTTCTTATCGTGACATATTCTTACAACAAACGAGGACAAGAAGGTTAAACTACTGCTGCTTTCACTAGCTTGGTCTCCTAAATATCCGCCGGCCCTATAGTTATCGCATTTTTGTTTTTTTACTGACTGGGAACCCTAGGGAGTTGTTTCTTTATCACCTAACTCACTTAACTGATTTTTACACATTTCCAAGTGATTTTTAAGATTATAGACTGGTCCCTGCATCTCTTTATTACATTTTTACTTCCCTCGTAAAAGGGAAGTATTCAAAATGCTGCCAAGTGTTTTCTTTCCTGTCTGTGTGCTAAAAGCCGGCACGTCCGCGACAGACCGTTTGCATGTTGCGAGTTTTAACAGGGAGCAGGCGGGTTTTCTGACCTTTTCTTGTCAAATTTTCAAACGAATTCCTAATCGTGTTTTTCTTTATTTGTATTTTATTTGAAAAAAAAAACATTACCAACGATAACAAATAAAATTTAAAAATTATTTAAAAAAATCAACATTTTTACTTCCCTCGCAAATGGGAAGTATTGCCTGACTCAGTTCGCGGCATAGCTTAAAGACTACTTACCCGATTGACTTCAAATTTTATCGAAAATTATGGTTCATATAGGATGACCTGGTAATATTTTAGTAAAAATCTAAAATGGCGGCTTAGTGAAATGTTGAAAACATTATTATGAAAAACAACTTATCCAATTTATTTCAAATTTTGCATAAACATCAAGTATTATGTTGGAATCAACTGGTAACATTTTGGTAGGATTCCAAGATGGCGAAACAAAATGGCGGTATAATAAAATATTTAAAAATTCAGCCCGAGAAAACTACTTAATTGATTGATTTCAAATTGTATGCCATAACTAATTGTGGTATAGGGCTTTTACTAGTAAGTGTTAGTAATTCAAGATGGCCGAACAAAATTGCGGCCAAATAAAATTTTTGTAATCACTCTCTCAGGATTTACATATCTTCACTTTTTGGCGTCCCTAGATTCCAAAAAACATGTTTTATCAATTCCGTCGGTCCGTCTGTCGGTCTGTCTGTCAGTTCGGGAACATAGCTTAAATACTGCTTACCCGATTGACTTAAAATTTTGACCAAAAACTAAGGGCCATATGGAGATGACGTGGTAATATTTTGGTAAAAATCCAATATGGCGGAATAATGTTAAAAAATGTTTGTTAGAGTGGTGTATTATTTGGTGTTAAGATCCAGAAAAAAGAAAGTTTTTTTAATATGTCGACGTTTCGCAACTTAATTGTTGCATCTTCAGGACACATATATATATATATATATATATATATATATATAGATTCTATATCCAGCATGAAACCCATATTATCAGTCTTTACGTACTCCGTTGGTCCGCCGATATTTCCCAGATGTTAACTTTCTAAATGGTTTTCGTTATTTACAATCTTCTTGTTGTTATGTTAGACTAATATGGATTCCTACCAATATGTTTACCATTTCCTTTCTATCTATGCCACACTTGACTTTTGGGCATAATTTTAAATAAATTCAAAAGTATCCTATTTTCACATTTAATTTATCTGCAAAATTTAAAGTCATTGGAATAAGATTTTTTAGTGATGATTTTTTTTTAAATTTATTTGGCCGCCATTTTGTTTTGTCATCTTAAATTGAAACCCATATTATCAGTCTTTACCTACTTCGTTAGTCGATTTGGTCGCCATTTTGTTTCGTCATCTTAAATTGAAACCCATATTATCAGTCTTTACCTACTGCGTTAGTCCGCAGATATCCCAGATATTGCGGACCAAACGAATAGGTAAAGACTAATATGGATTTCATGCAGGTTATAAAATCTATGTGTTCTGAGGATGCAACAATAAATCGGCGAAACGTCGACAGTTAAAAAAGGGCTTTTGTTTTTTTCTACTGGATCCTAACCCTAAATAATACACCACTCTAATATCACAAGAGAATCATTATTGAAAACTATTTAGAAACTTAATATCACTCCAGTCGATCCGCGTGTATATCCCAAAAACGAATGTTGAATCCTCTTCAACTCGGTCCAAGTCACTTGAAAAACAGGATTGACTTTAAAATTCGCATCGACATGGAATTTCAGTCCTCACCGTGTATATCGGGGATTTTTAGTGGACTGGTTGCATCTGATTGGTTGAAGCTGCTTCGATTTTCACGATATACCTTACTCATAGATCAATATACTAACCAAGCCTACATAAATTAATATATCTGTTGTATAGAGTATATTTTGGAGGAGTGAATTAATTATTATCGATAACAGGTATTTTATAATGCAATACGATTGATATGCATTAGGCAAAAACTACTGGGTTCGAAAAATTTATTGATAAGCCGACCTTCCACAATGTCAGATATGCAAAAGGATATTATAGCTTTATTAACCGGTTCATTCGCGTAAATTATTATATAATTGGCACTACATATTTACGGTATGTTATTTGGAATGTTGGTTTATTATTTAAAAAATGCTGTGTATGTCATACAGTTAACGCGCTATAGGGTGCTAGTGCATAGAAATAAATAGCAATCATGAATAAAAGAAATTATTATATTTGTAAAGCCTTCATTAAACAAAAAAATAAATTGAAAATAGATGAGTGAGTGTGATAAGATATATTTAAAAATCCATTTCCTAATAATCTGGAACGACATTCCAATAAAGCCGTATTTTTTATAGTAATATGATATTAACAACCAGGGAAGCAAAATATAGTCACCAAGAACTTGCTGAAAATGTGTAAGCAATACAACAGGCAGGTAATATTCTTTAGTTTGGAAAAAACGTACAACGTTCTGCCTTTGATTGCCTTGTAGTTGGGTTCCAAGCCTACTTGATGAGGCTAGCAGTCCATAAATCGATTGTAAGCATTGAGCCCCACTAATCAAATGCGTATGCGTCATATATACCCAAGAAATACGAGATCTAAAATAAATAGAGTTTGAATAGTCACAGATCGCTTAACCTAAATATATATATATATATATATATATATATATATATATATATATATATATGTATATATATATATATATATATATATGTATATATATATGTATATATATATATATATATATATATATATATATATATATATGAACCTCGTGGAAGATCCTTGGATTCGCATCGGATCAAAAACGACAGTTATGTCTATTGAGAGCACCATTTAGAAAAAAGAAGAGCTTTCCTTCTTTTTTTCTCTCGTTGGAGGTGGAAAATCCACTGCGCCAGATAGTAGTGGCGGAGTCTCGCAAAATACCAACCAAAACCAACCCCTAATGGTTGCACAATAAGCTTTGCAGCTTATTGTGCCAGTGTGGATGGGTCTGCGCTGACGCATACTCACTTATTATCAACCTTTCCACGCTTAAGTAAGCCTCTCAGTAGCACACAATATATGCAGCTGTCTCATTTTCCCTAGCGTAGAATCTGCATGTTAGGTCACCAGGGTGTAATCTAATTTACTCAAATGTCCCTTGACAGCTATGTGTCGTGTAAGGAATCCTGTAATTGCTCTTAACTGATTTCTGCTCAGAAGGAACATATTTCCAGCATCTATAACATCATTTTCCTTAATAAAGTTTTTGCTGTCCGTATGTCCCTGTCTACATTGCCCTCACCCATTTGTTTACCCAGCCTCGTACTGTGCACTTAAATACTCCAAGGACAGGCTCTGGTTCGATAAAAGTCGCATACATTGGGGTATAGCGAATATTACTACTTGAAAGATAATGGGGAAAGAGCCAAGTATGAAATTCGTACTTCCCATCGGCCACTCTCTATAGACCCAAGCCACAGTTCCTTCGTTGGTCTTTGATCCGTCTGTAAACCAGACCATCCCATTAAGAAGGAAAGACACCCCGCCATCCATCCGACCAAACTCTTCGATCCTGGAATACCGCCCCAAAGGAAGGATCATATTGATAGCTGGGGTAGCCTGTAGTCTGGTCTCATTTCCCATACTGGCCCCTTAATTAGGTCTCCAATTTTGAGATGACCTGTTCTTGGACTGCAACCAGTTCAGGTTATTTTGCAGCTGATGAAGTCCCATTACCGCCCCCACCCCCTGAGCTTTCATTAAAAAGAAAGTTCAGAGTAATAAGTTGGTCGCTCATTATTTCACAAAATTGTAAACGGCGGTCATTATCATCTTCACTCAGTTCTTGGAGAAGTTGAATTTTATACGTATTTCGTTTGTTGTATTTCAAAATTATTTGTATAGTGCTACGCGAAACTCCAGTTAACTCATGTAGGGTGCATAGCAGTTTGACGCAGAACAGCTACTTCTACTACTTCATTTCTCACATTTTGAATATCTTTATTTTTGTTTAACACTGAACCAGTTTGCTGAAATTTTACCACTAATTCGAGAACGTAGTCATGATAAACATGTTTATCTCCATGCCTGGCATTAAACAAAGTTGCATATTCATTATTTTTAAAATACATTGAAATAATTTCCACTCTCTCCTCAATATAAAAATCTTTATAATTAAGAAAAAAACACAGGGCAATAATGGATTTCCTGGTCTTTGATCCGTCTGTAAACCAGACCATCCCATTACGAAGGAAGGACACCCCGCCATCCGACCAAACTCTTCGATCCTGGAATACCACTTCAAAGGGAGGTTCATATTGATAGCTGGGGTAGCCTGTCTCATTTTCCATACTGGTCCCTTAATTAGGTCTACGATTTTGAGATGACCTGTTCTTAGACGGCAACCAATTCAGGTTATTTTGCAGCTGACTAACTCCCATTACCGCCCCCACCCCCTGAGCGTTCATTAAAAAGAAAGTTCGGATTAATAACTTGGTCGCTCATTATTTCACAAAATTGTAAACGGCGGTCATTATCATCTTCACTCAGTTCTTGGAGAAGTTGAATTTTATACATTTGGTTTGTTGTATTTCAAAATTATTTGTATAGTGCTACGCGAAACTCCAGTTAATTCAGATATTTTTCTGATATTTAATGTAGGATTCTTAGCAGTTTGACCCAGAACAGCTACTTCTACTACTTCATTTCTCACATTTTGAATATCTTTTTTTTTATTAAACACTGAACCAGTTTGCTGAAATTTTGCCATAATTCGAGGACGTAGTCATGATAAACATGTTGCTCCATGCCTGGCATTAAATAAAGTTGCACATTCATTATTTTTAAAATACATTGAAATAATTTCCACTCTCTCCTCAACTCAAATTAAAAATCTTTATAATTAAATAAAAATACAGGGCAATAATGGAATATCCCGAGCAACTAATATACCGAATTGTGGTTGTGGACCAATATTCCTTATTTTATGAATTTTTCTTGCACTTAAACTTATTTCTAAATATTCTTATTTGGTCTATTTATTAAAATGTTTGAAATGCCATTCCTTGGCAACCCCTAGCAGAGAATTCAATACCATTTAAAATGAAGTATCACAACTTACCCTTCGCCATTTGAATAACATAGGGTAGAACCTACCTCCGGTAAGGGTGAAGTTGTAGCGATAAAATTAATGTCTGAACATATCCCCCTGAAAACAAAACTGCACGGGTCCGAGTGTTTTTAAAATGTTCACAATTCACATGTAAAGTCGTAAATCTTTTCTTAAGCGACTTCTATCCATACTACTTATAATTAAATGATTTCAGTTAATTTGTTGACTATCAATGTATTAACGGTTTTGCGAATGATAAATCATCTATACAGGGTGACTGGTAAGTGGATGTATTCCTTTGAGGAGGTGGTGGTGCACCTCATTTGCAACCCATTGAACTATAATATCCATTATGCAAAACTCAATAGTTTACGAGATATTTAAATTTTTGCGTTTTTTTCAGAAAAACGCTGCTTACTGCACTTAATAATTGAAAATAAATGAAAATAATTTTTATTTTTCGACAATTTCATTTTTTTTTCTTAGTTCACAGAGTAATGCAAGTTTTGTAATAAATGGAAGTAAGATCATTGAAAAATCGGAATGAAAGAGCCAAAACCTCTATTTGTGGTTTAGAAAAACTTCCAAGAATCTGCATGTTTATGGAGATGTTTTTATAAAATTTGATAATACAATAAACGTACAAATTATTACTCCGTGAACTAACTAAAAAATATGAAATATCCGAAAAATTAAGTATTAAGTGTACTAGGGACTGTTTTTCTGAAAAAACACAAAAATTAAAATATCTCGAAAACTATTGAGTTTTGCATAATGGATATTATAGTTCAATCGGTTGCAAATTAGCTGCACTACCACCTCTCCATAGCAATACGCCCACTTACCAGTTACCCTGTATAATTAAAACACTAAGCCAAATTTTTCAGCAAGTTCTCGAGAGAGTTGTACTGCAGCGATTTATATGATTTTTTTTAAGTGATCGTCTGGTTACCGAGACCCTTCAACACTATTTTTTGTATTGTAAATTTATACAGGGTGTTAAAAAAATGGGGTCACTGCTTAATCACGATTCTGCTCAAACCGTTTGACGCAAAAAGCTGCATTTTGGCATATGGGTTGATAATAGCATGTAGACATTTGGGGGTTGAGGGATTTTTCTACATTCAAATTTCAAGGGGGTGAAACCTCCCCTTAAATACTACATTTTTTATTTAAAAAAATGGTTGTTTTTTTTTGGAAAAACGCTTAAAATCGTGTATTTTATTTCAATATATTTATATTTTAAAATTTCTTAAAAATGTATACAGGGTGTTTCAAAAAAATCGGGTCACTGATTAAGCACGATTCTGCTTAAACGGCTTGACGTAAAAAGCTGAATTTTGGCATACGGGTTGATTGTAGGATGTAGAGGTTCGATAAGAAGGGATTTTTCAAAACACAAATTTCAAGGGGGTGAAACCACCCTTTAAATATTACAATATTTTTATTTAAAAAACGGTTGGTTTTTTAAATAATTATTTCATTTACTTCCATACAATACAGCAGCGGTTCAAAATGTTCTCGGACGTTGCTAACATTATCTGGTTAATTTGTTGGTATCTTCTAAGGATTCAGGCTGGGTGACACATTTTCGATTTAAGGTGTCCCCACAGAAAGAAATCAAGGGGAGATAAATCGGGTGATCTTGCAGGTTATTCATTAGTACCCCGCCTTTCAGTGCATCTACCAGAAAATATTTTTTTCTAAGAATTGCCGAGCAGTTAATGCATACTGGGGAGGAGCCGCGTCATGCTGAAAGGTCGGGTTTTCGTCATGGTAATATTGGTAATTTTCTATAATTTCGACCCTAATTGGATAAATTTCCAATAACTCTATGTATATGGTACAGTTTTGCAAAAATTACCAAAAATACCATCCCAGACGTTTAATTTTTGAGGATGTTGAGTATGAACCTCGTGGAAGATCCTTGGATTCTATCGGATCAATAACGACAGTAATGTCGATTGACAGCACCAGTTAGACAAAAAGAAGAGCGTTCGTCCTTTTTTTGTTTTTCTCGCTGGAGGTGGGAAATCCTTTTATGGACACCATTGGCCCAGCGCTAGTTGGTTGTGCCGGAATCCCGCAAAATACCAACCAAAATTCACCCCCTGGCACTATAAGTTTTGCAGTTTATTATGCCCTATGTACCTCTAATTTACTCAGATGACCCTTGACAACCATGTGTCGTGTAAGGAATCTTGTAATTGTTCTTAACTGATTTCTGCTCAGAAGGAACATATTTCCAGCATCTATAACATTATTTTGCTTAATAAAGGTTTTGCTGTTCTTTTGTCCCAGTCTACAGTGCCATGTGGGGCTTGTGACTATCCCTCACCCATGTAAACCAGATCAACCCATTACGACGGAAATACACCCCGCCATCCGACCCTTTGGTTCGATCCTGGATTACCACCCCAAAGGGAGGATCACACTGTTAGCTGGGAGAGCCTGTGGTCTGATCTCATTTCCAACACTGATCCCTCAATTAGGTTTTTAATTTTGAGATGCCCTGCTCTTGGACTGCAACCACTTCAGGTTATTTTGCAGCCGATGGAGTCCCATTACCGCTTTCCCTCCCCCTGAGCGTTCGTTAAAAAGGAAGTTCAGATTAATAATTTGTTCGCTCATTATTTCACAAAATTGTAAACGGCGGTCATTATTATATTCATTCAGTTTTTGCAAAAGTTAAATTTTATACACTTTTCATTTTTGTATTTCAAAATTCTTTGTATAGTGGTACGCGAGACTCCAGTTAATTCAGATATTTTTCTGGTATTTAATGTAGGATTTATAGTAATTTGCAACTATGCAAAACTCAATAGTTTACGAGATATATAAATTTTTGCACTTAATAATTAAAAAATAAAAGAAAATAATTTTTATCTTTCGGCAATTTAATTTTTTTTTCTTAGTTCACAGAGTAATGCAAGTTATTTAATAAATGTATGTAAGATCATTGAAAAATCGAAATGAAAGACCCATACCTCTAGTTGTGATTTAGAAAAACTTCCAGGAATTTGCATGTTTATGGAGATATTTTTATAAAATTTGATAATACAATAACCGTACAAATTATTACTCTGTGAACTAACCAAAAAATATAAAATATCTCAAAAATTAAAATTATTTTCTTGAATTTTCAAGTGTTAAGTGTAGTAGGCAGTGTTTTTCTGAAAAAAACACAAAAATTAAAATATCTCGAAAACTATTGAGTTTTGCATAATGGATATTATAGTTTAATCGATTGCAAATTAGCTGCACTACCACCTCCCCAAAGCAATACGTCCACTTACCAGCCACCCTGTATATTTAAAACACTAAGCCAAAATTTTCAGGAAGTTCGTGAGATAGTTGTACTGCAGCGATTTATATGTTTTTTTTTTTGAAATGATCGTCTGGTGACCGAGAACTTTCAACACTATTTTTTGTATTGTAAATGTATACAGGGTGTTTCAAAAAATCGGGTCACTACTTAATCACGATTCTGCTCAAACCGTTTGACGTAAAAAGCTGCATTTTGGCACACAGGTTGATAGTATGATGTAGAGGTTTGGAAGGTTGAGGGATTTTTCAAAACTCGTATTCGAAGGGGGTGAAACCGCCCCTTAAATATTACATTTTTTATTTAAAAAATGGTTGTTTTTTTGGAAAACGCTTAAAATCGTGTATTTTATTTGATTATTTTATATTTTAAAATTTCTTAAAAATGTATACAGGGTGTTTCAAAAAATCGGGTCACTGATTAAGCACGATTCTGCTTAAACCGCTTGACGTAAAAAGCTGAATTTTGGCATACAGGTTGACTGGATGTGGAGGTTAGATAAAAAGAAGAGAGATGAAACAGCCCCTTAAATAGTACAATCTTTTTTATTTTAAAAACGGTTATTTTTTCAAAAAACAACACTTGAACAGGTATATTTATTTTATTTTTTTACATATTTTTTGAACATTTATACAAGGTGTTCCAAAAAACCGGAAATAATTTATAAACAAAAATTTCCCAAGCCTCCGTTGACAAAGTTGAAAGAAACAAGTATATTTTATTTTATTTTTTTACATATTTTTTAAACATTTATACATGGTGATCTAAAAAATCGCAAATAATTTATAAACAAAAATCTCCCAAGCCCCTGTTGACAAAATTGAAAGAAAATGCTACAAAAAGCTTGGTTTATAAAGAGGTATTTATAATTAATAAGACGATTTAAGTACTTCCTTATATCCTTTTGGATATCGCCATACGCGAACGAAGTCGCGGGTACTCGCTAGTATATTATAAAAATAGCTACCAAATAGTTAATAAACTGAAAATACATGTTTTTAAGACTAAAACTATTATCATTTTTAACTAAACAGTGAACTGTGATATCTGGTGTTCTAGCTTGATATTTTTCTCACTTCTATTAACCACTTTAATGCCCTGACGAACATTTTTCTTATTTTTTAGGATGAGAATTTATTAAGACTATACGGCACAACATAATATTTATTCGGGTTATTTGCATTCGCGTTCGTTTTGTATCCTTACAAAACATGCTAATTTAAAAAAAAGCACTTATAACTAATAACAATGTGTGCACTAAATCAGAAATGCAGGTTTTTATTCTATTTACTAATAAATTGGAAATTAATTCACTAATAATTCGAGGTTAAAGCCGAATCACAATCTCGCCTTGTACATAAAATGTAATGTTAAAAACCGTGCTTATTCTCGTTAAAGCTAGTTAGTGTTCAAGAATTGTTAATTAATAGTATATTTCCAATATGAAATACGCGGCAACACAATTTGTATTTTATGTCGTTAATTTTTTTATGCATAAGTATTTATTTTCTAACGAGATTATAATATTTCATGAGAAGGTGAAATGTGATGTTTAAAATTGCTACTTATATTTCTTGCTACTTTGTGTAAACTTGTATTTTTATTAGTTTCTGGCAGAGTTAGTGGTTTTACCAGGGGCGGATGGGACCACCGGGACACCGGGCAAATGCCTGGTGGGCCGGAGACCAAAATTGGGCCGGTCGGGCCGATTTCTTAATAATTTTTTTTAATAGGGCTGTTACTTAACATAGATATTATCAATTTGATAAAAATAAACCACTGTTGACTGTACTAATTAAAACTTTATTTTAAGTACAATAATTATTGAGAAAATTCAACAGATGTGGCAGCTAATATAAAGGGCAAATATAATGGATTTACCGTTAAAATACATAATCAAAATCACATTCATATTTGTTGTTATGCACATATTTTGAAATTAGTGTTAAACGATATTTTAAAAGATACTTTACAAGCCTCCAACTTATTTTCTTTATTAAACACTACAGCTTCATTTTTTCGAGAGTCCTATAAAAGAATAGACACAGCTAATTATTAGCTGTGGAATAGATATATGGTCTTCTATTTCTGACGGTCAAAATCGGGAAAAACTTGGTTTAATTAGGAAAAAAAGGTGGTGGTCAAAAGAAAATAAATGAGTCAATGTTTTTTGGAGATGAACCTCTTTATATAGATTTAATCGACAGTTTAAATAATATTTCCAAAAACCGCAATTTTAACCCGAAGCATATAGTTTAAAAACACAATTTTTAAAATATGAAATTATTGTTACGGCTCAAATTTTTTTAAAAATATTTGCAATTTGCGCAAGAAGAATTTCCAATTATTAGAAAAAGAAAAGTTAAGAAGTTTTTTGATGAAAATGTTTTAGATGAGTCCATTTAATATCCTGAAGAAAAAATTATTATTAACACCTTTTACGTAACATTGGACACTGCAGTTGAGTCCATGGAAAAACGCTACAAAAAAATTTTAATTTAATTGCAGCCATATCAATTTTTAATCCCTTTCATTTGATGAAATAAAAAAAATAAGTGCATTCTAGAACAAAGTTTACACTTTATTTTACAAAAAAATATAACCAGATGCTTCATGTTTCAGAATTAAAGCTGAATTGCTACATTTTATAAATAATTGAAATTTTTGTAACATGTCACTTAAAAAATCAATGGTAAATATTATCGAAAAAGAGGCCACGTTCTTAACAATTAATGAGCATAAACAAGTTGAGTTTTAAAATCTGTAAAAAAGAGACTGATCTTTGCCAAAACTGCGTTTTATGTTGCTACTTTACTGTAGTTAAACATAACATGTATCAAAACGCATATCCTTGTTTATATATATATATATATATATATATATATATATTTTAACTCTTCTATTGACTTGAGCGTCTTGTGAACGGACCTTTTCGATTTTAAAATATATTAAAAATAGATTAAGAAATTCGTTATCAAAGGAACACTTAGAATCTTTTATGCTCATGAATATGCAGCGAGATCTGTTAAATTAAATCTTCAACGAAAAATCATTAATAAACTCGCTTTGTCCAGTAGGTTGATGCAGAAAGTATTAACATATTAAATTATTGTGATGTTTAAAATGATTATTTTAATTCTATTTTATTTAAACTTTTATATATTTACTTTTCGTTTTGTTTCAAAAGTAATATAACGTTATTTGTTTTTTTTTATTTTAGAGTACCTATTTGTTTTGTTTGTTAGTGTTTTTTTACCATTTGATTTTTTTTTGTCTGGTGGATTTTTTTTATTTTGCTTATCCCATAAACTTCCCCTCTCAAATACAAAGGGACCCTCGGCTCAAGAAATTCATGGCCGGTCGGACCCACCCCATCCGCCCCTGGGTTTTACGATTTTTCTGAAAAACGTTAAATAAATTCGATTTTTTTATTAATATCGAATTTAGTAAATAAAAATCAGATTTACTGAAACAGGATTATCGGAAGGAGTGTACAAACTAAAATTATTTTAAATACATCTATTTAATTAATAATGGTGTTTTGCTTTGGTAGCATTTTTGTATTATTTTTGCTAGGTTTTCTTAAATATATCGCCCGGAACATTGAAAAAATGCGCCTACTGGCGATTGGCGATATTTTACAACAAAATAATACCTTATAGATGGTGTTAATATTCTCCAATCGAATTAATAAATCAGAGACAAACATAATATGCATATGTCAGTTTTGCCTAAGGTATTATTGAAAAACTAAAACCACAACAGACGAATATTTATCTGTTACCTATTATTTTTATTATGAGATAACTTGAAATATTCAGTAATTATATTGTCTCTTATTTTTCTATGACTAACACTTTAAATTGGAATAAAGATGAGTTCTGTTAGTGCTTAAGTGACCGGTGTGGATTAATTTGTGAAGTTGATATTTTAAAATTTTATTGTGCTAAATAATGTCGTCCAGGTATGATAGGTACATAGGCTTTGTGGTCTGTTAATATTTGTTTTCGCAAGAAATGTCCAAGATTCCGTTTAAATGCGTCATTAATTCGTGATGCTACTGCCTTGTTATTTTGCAGTTTATTTTTTAATCGCGAATTTAAAATAAGCATTGTTTAAGAATATCTGTTTTGGCATTGTAGTTTCGGATATTATTGATAACTAAACTGAGTAAATCACCCTTTGTTGTTTTTCTCCGAGCCTTTACTTTTTAAATGAGTTTTAAAATGTTCTTATTTAATTAAATAAATCGGTAATAATGATCTATGAACTTCAAGTTTCTAAATATTTAAGGCCCACGCATTTTTTTCTGTTAAGACTGATATTAGTTGTGATTCTGAGCATATATGTAGCTTCAGATAACTAGAGCAGTTCTATTGCCTCCATCCAGACGAAATATCTTTATAAAAACCTTGGTGGGCCTACTGTGCTTGCAAAGGCAAATAATATGTTTTTTATTTTGTTACAGAATATGTGTATAATTAGTCAGTTATTTTGTTACCGATTAGAAGGTCTCATTTGTATCACGTTGTCATTTAAAAAGAGTGGGCCAAGTTTCTTTTTTATGTTTTATAAAATGTAAATGTAACAAAATTTATATATGAGACGGCTGTTAACCAAAATAATTAAAACACCAAAAATAAATGCACCAAATGACCTTTAGAGCTTAACACGTTCGGCGAATTCTTTAAATATTGTCTTAACGAAGTTTGCTAGCAAAATGTCTTATGATGTTCATTGTGAATACTTGCTTACTCTAATTGTTCGATGGCAGGAGATATTTCCCAACCATTGGGAAACTACTCTTGTAACTTTTCCCAAAAAAAGAGACAAACATATATATATATTTAATATCCTTTCTTCGAACAAGTTACATTATTTTCCTTAGCCTAGTATCTTATTAAGTATCCATATTATTTCCCATTTCATTTGTAAGGAAATGGAGATCGGAGAATCCAGAAGGGATAAATTGGGTGACCTAGGTGGCCATCTTACTTGTTCGTTTGTTCCAATCCACTACGCATTGTGAGTAGGAGCTCCATCTTCTTGCAGATACAAGTCATTAAGACGTGCCAAGGGAACATCTTCTCTTATCTCGGGCACAACTTTTTCTAAAATGTCTCGATAATGCAGTAAGACATATATTATATATGCTTTTGTTTCCAAGTATAGAGCATGAAACGCTAAAATCAAACCTGCCCTGTCGTTTCCGTCGAAATACAACATGGGACCAAACCTAGTATTTTGCCCATTAAATAGGTTCGTTCCAATACATACATTCGCACCATTATAGAAGCGTTACTGGAATCGCCAAGATCTCTTTTGTACGCATGCTTGGCTTGCACAGTTCCCTAAACGATACCTAAATTAAATTAAGGTTGGGACGGTTTATGGACCCAATTTAAAATCGTTTTCACTTTTATTTATTACTATTCTTATCGGTTAAGTATTATTTTTGTGGGGCAGAGAGCCAGAAAAAAAAACAAAAAAAATCTAAGCATTAGGCGGTAAGTGTTTTAGTTAAGTGTTACATACATACATTATAAGATATTTAATTAAACACTCACTTTTCATATTTAATATAGGGTATCGGTAATACTCTAATAAATAAAAATAGTTTAAAATCAATAAAAACTTTCTTTCTGTCTTATTTAGTTGAATGACAAGAAATACGGATTTATTTATATTTCATGTTTTTATAGATTATTTTATACTTAAAATGTAAATAAAGTAGGCCTTGCTATCTGTATTGAATTAGGGGTTGCACCTTTTAAAAGATCTTTGAAGAAAATGCCACCTTTTAACAATATTTTAACAAAAATTAAGAGGGTGAAATAAATCGCGCACTAGCTTTTTGTTTTTAGTATATTTTTAAGTATATCTAACTTGAGTGAACTCTATAATATTAATAAAATTATATTCTTGTAACTACTTTAATGTAATATTATCTTTTGTGATTATACGTGCGTATTCGAAATTGATTATTTTAAATATTCACTATATATAACAAAAGGGGCAAAAAAACGCACGTGGTCACAGGGTTTAGACCTCCCAGAACTTATTATTATTATTTTTGTTTTTTACAAATTTCATAAGCAATTTTTTTTTAAGTTCCAGTAAATGATTTATTAACATTCATAGTAACACTCTGCTCTTAGTGTTGATGCCGTTTTTAGTCGCTTATTTATTTTTACCACTATATAAATGTTGAAAGATTCAGAACATGCTCAAGAAATATGTTTTTTCCTGTTGAAAAAAATTCTTTTGAGCCACCTGTTTTTAAATTCTACATCATCTTCCATGTAGGCACAAAAGACCTTTAATTTAATTACTGGTTTTGAGGTATGGACACAAAGTATATAGGGACATTATACCTGTGGTATGTAGGTACAACAAGTTCAAGAAAAAATTCCTTTTACTTTTAGTGCAATTTTTATACAAGAAAAACTACAATTCAATTGTTGCAAGCTAAACCTACACAATTAATGGCCATTTTGTGTGGAAATTTTATTGCAGTTACTTCACTCAACAATATTTTTTTGTAGAAAATAAACGCTATATTCAAAAAACAAACCATGCGATTTAACATACACTTAACAGCAAATGATTTGCCAAAACTTCATAAAACTTCTACCTGAAACAATTTATTATGACAAAACGCTACTTGTTTTAATCGCTTTCTCTCTGTCTGTTGCCCCAATTTTAAGTCGGTTCATCAATTGGCGTGGCGCTAGAGTTCATTACCTAATGCATTTGTGCTGCCTCTACTGCCCCTAGCGGCTTTTCGCCAAAACATAGTTTATTTCTGCAGAGTCTAAACATGTTTTATTGAAAGTTCAGCATGGGCTTGGTTAGCTCAGCGTAAGATACTCGCTTCTATTAAATAAAACATAGTCTTGATCTCAGTCAAATATTTTAAAAAACCTAAGGTGACACGTGTTTCGCTCTTGCTAGCACGATCGGACCTACAATATTGGAAAAACCTAATATACTACTTATACAATTAAAAAATAATATTAAGTATAGCTACCTTAACACATTTAAAACAACAAATCCAGATACAAAATAGGAATAAAATACAAAACAACAAATCAAACGTACAACAATAATAGGAGAGGCTGAATCCTGAAGTATTGATGGCTGCATATGCTCCACGAACCTTAAAACGAGCCCATGTAGGATTCAGCTTCTCCTTACCATTGTTGTACGGCTAAGATGTAACGTGTGATTTGTTGTTTTCTATTTTATTCTTATTTTGCACCTGGATTTGCTGTTTTAAATGTGATAAGGTAGCTATACTTAATATTATTTTTTAATTGTATAAGTAGTATATTAGGTTTTTCCATTATTGTAGGTCAGAGGATGCTCGCAAGAAAGAAACACGTGTCACCTTAGGTTTTTTTAAATATTTGACTGAGACCAAGACTTTGTGTTTTATATTAAAACAAGGATTCCATTCACAAGTACACTAGGTATTGAAATCTCACTGGCCGGGCCGTTCAAATTACGTAGTTTACTGCAAAATTACCGTTTCGAATCCCGAAATCGGATCACTAGCGATTACAAATCTGACTGGAATAAAAAGAGGGGCGTTTGCGAAACCATCAACGGTTTTTCTAGTTACTGGAACGATCCATTATATCTACTTGCAAATACCAATTACAAAACTCTAGAGCGTTGCGTGTGACTAGGATGTAAGTTTTGGCCAAGTGAAATTTATAAAGTTTAAACTTATGTTTTTTTAGAATTGTTTGAATCCTTGAATTAAAACTTAAGCGTGTAGGACTAAATTTGGTTTTATTTTTTGAAAAATCCTTTTATGCGGATGTCTACCTTTCTGGATATATACGAGGATCTTATATTTTTACAAGGTAATTTAAAAAGAATGGAAAAATGCTAATACCTGTTTAAATATATTTCTAATACTTCATCTGCGTTATCATTGCACTGAATAATAGAAGTAACGAGTATGTCGTATTTTTCATGATTTTTCGAATATTACATCCACTGCTATAATGAAAAACATGTAGAGTTTTCTTACAAATTTGTAACACAAACTAGAGAAAATAAATCGGAGACATTAAATATTTTGACAGAAATTTAATAAGTTGACGTAACGGTGTTCACCCTGCCACACGCCGACGTTGCCACAGTTCTTTTCCTTGTACAACAGAATTTTTATTATTTATTATGGCTTTAATGATGCTTTTATCGATGAACCTCGGCTAACCTAACGCTAACGGGACTAGGTTTTGTTAAAAAAATCCAAATCGTTTAATGCATCTAACACCGATTTTATTAATTAGCGGTTTTGAAGGGATGAGAACCATTTTTCAAAACACAATTTGTTTTAAATTTTAGGGATTAAATGAATCTTGGACATTTTTTTGTATTAAATGTTGTTTGATATTTTGTATACGCTTTAAAAATGTTTTACTCATGCAAGTTCTTTAATGCCATTTTCTATTTAAAAAATCTAAATATATTTTGTTTCAATTATTAAATAGTTAATGCCTTGTTTTGGCTTTTTACACTAATTAAATAATAAAATAGAAGGTGTTATTAAAGGACCCAATAAAATCCTATTCATAAGGCCTGTCTGATCCAGACCTAACTTAGATTTTTTTCGCATGTCAGGACTTACTGCAAATCCCGACACCCAGCTAGACAATATACAGGGTGTTCCGCTGAAGAAAGTGCGAATGCTAATAATTCCACTCAGATGATCGCGATTCAAGACCGGCCTAATTTTAGCACCCGTAAAACTTGTGTCCAACAGGACGATGTTACGGATGTTTAAATCATCTTTATTTGTTCACATTCATAAATAAGTTCCTTAAAATTTATCTTAAAAAATCTTTTGTTCTTCTACTCGCCTAATTTAGATGTATAAAACTTTCCTATATAATTATTTTCTGTGGGTGTATATAAAGAAAGATAACACATATTTTAAATGGAAACGAAAAGACTGACAAAAACAATGTATATAATTATGCTAAGCGTAAAGAATATCCTGCATATTATTTAGGCTATAGGTTTGGGTATGGAAACACCCTGTTTAGATTTGCGGGTAGGTACTAATATAATAAACTATCCTTATATTTTTTGTTGCTATAACGTTTTCGTTTTAGATCTTTTTAGCGTAGAATTTTTTAAGTTATTTTAGGATAGGTTTCATTTATCTACAACCTAAGTGTATAGCTGTCTAACCACTAATTTAGTTGGCTTCACAAAAATGTCTCGTCCAGCTTTTAAACAACACCATTTTTTTTTCTTATTTTGATTATGTATTTTTAAGTGCCCAAAGGGCTTTACATATCTTTTCGTTTTCATTGTATGAAAGTATACAGGGTGGGTTTGGGTGCTATTTTCGATTCAAACATTTTTGTTCAGAAATGATTCGTTTCATATACGTTCTGCCAGACCATCCTGTATATTGTCGTAAAATATGCGTTCCTTTGTGTTGCAACCAAACATTTGAGAACACCTAGTCCAGTTTCAAATGCCTCGTTATGATTAATCTATTATTATAATCAGAATTTGTTAGGCTCTTAGAATTATTTCCGATTGTTGAAAATTATTATCGGAGCCACTTAATCACAATGATGTTATTTATAACAAATCAAGTAAAGTTTTTTTGAACAATAAGGCTCATATTGATGGTTATCTATATTACATGATGAATATTTACATAATATTTACATTAAATATACTTTATATAATATAATATATAATTTAGTGTCAAAATAGTTGTTAAGTTGTTACAAGCAACATTTTGAAAATTTTAATTTTACATACCTATAGAAGCTTTTAGGCACTATGTTACTGCTGTAGTCAATCTACCGGAACTGCTTATTCCTTGGGTTTTTTTTTGTAGAAACATGGTGGGATCACAGTTTTGCATTGCACAACCGGAAGCCATTTGTTTCTTTTGAAGGTGTTTTTGACATTTTTTTTAACAAAGACGTAAGTACAGCGGCTTATATTGATCCGATGAGACAAAAATCAGATTCTTCGCTTTCAAATTTCCGACAAAACTGCGCTGGTTTCAAACGTCTTTGTCCAATAGGTAATCTACAAAAGAAAACAAAAACCACACGAAAGACTAAAGAATGTTCGAATTTCATCATAATTTACTTGTGTAATAGATTTTGATAAAAAGAACTTGGTCAAAAACTGGAATTCAATTTGAAAATTGAATCGTATGTAGTTTTTATGCAAACAGACCGCATTAAATGTTTTATTTTTAAATTCAGTTTTTTTATTTTCTTTAAACTATAAATGTATTTTTGACAAAATTTTGTTTTTATGTTTTAAATATTTTTTATTGTAATCAAAGTAAAGAAAAAGGCGAATATTCACAAAAGGAAAGACAATTAGTAACAAATTAAATAAAAGGAAAGAATTGGATTGAATAATATTTTATATTTAAATAAAATATATTTTATTTCAATTTTAAATAATGTTTTTTCAATAAAGGGGATTATTATTAATTGTTTAAATATGAAATAAAACTTATTTCCTTTAAAAATAAAATTCTAATTATAATTTTGTTTTTTTGGCTAAAAATAAGATTTTGTTACTATTTGGCTTTTCTTTTGAGTATAATCGCATTTTTCTTTACATTTAAAAATAAAAATAAATATTTACAACATAATCCAACTGTTTGTCAAAGTGTTATTTTTTTAATTAAGAAATTAAAGTTTCTTATTTTAAAAAAGGTGCAATTTTTAAAGAGAATTAAAGTAATCGGTAAATTTCCTTTACCCGGAACTTCCCTCAATATGAATATTCGCTTTTATTAGGAATAGTGAAGTGTGAGCCAACTTAGTTCAATACATAGTCATTTAGGAACACACATAAATATACTGTCTTTTACTTACTTACATTTTTATTGGGCGCCATTTTGTTCCAACGTATTGGATTCCCGCCAATATCTTACCAGTTTCTACCTAGGTGACACTTGATTTTTAGGCATAATTTAAAATATATTTAATAAGTAGTTTTTACATTCACCCACACACAGCTATTTTGTTATGTTGAATTCGTAACGGTATATCCCTATATCGCATTTAATTTTTCTGCAAAATTTACAGTCAAGAATAAGATTTTATTTGGCCGCCATTTATGCCAAATTGTTACCAGTTCATTCCTATGTAACACTTGATGTTTGTGCAAAATTTGCGGTAAATTGGATAATTAGTGTTTTAGTAATAATTTTGATGCGATGCTCCTTAATTTTTGATTAAAATTTGGAGTCATTCTGATACGTAATTTTTAATCTGCTGCGAATGTGAAAATATGGAAAACCTGGGAGGGTGATTTTTCACGATTACAAATATTTTATTTTGCCGCCATCTTGAATTCGTACCACAATTTGATTAGTTCATCTCTATATTAAAATTAGTTATGACACATAATTTGAAATCGGTCCATTAAGTAGTTTCTTCTGGCTGAATTTTTAAATATTTTAGCCGCCATTTTGTTCCGCCATCTTGGATTCGTACTAAAGTTTTACCAGTGGACTCCAGATAATACTTGATTTTTGTGCAAAATTTGCGATAAATTGAATAAACAGTTTTTTAGTAATAATTTGTTTAATATTTCACTCTCGCCTTCTTGTTTTGCCGTATTGAATTTTTACCAAAATGTTACCAGGTCATCCCCATATGACCCTTAATTTTAACCAAAATTGGAAGTCAATCGAGTTGGTAGTTTTTTGCTATGCCGCGAACAGACAGACCGACGGAACTGAGAAAACATGTTTTTTCGGCATCTAAGGACCCTGAAACGTAAAGATCTGAAAAAATCTCGGGGGGTAATTTTTTCACGGTTACAATACTTCCCTTTTATGAGAGAAGTAAAAAACTACAATTAAAGAATTAAAATATTCATTTTGGCCGGTTCGAATAAAAACTACAGATGATTCAATTTTCAAATTGATTTGGGGTTTTTAGCCGATCTATTAGATACAAAAACCTATAAAAATATATTTTTACAAGTTTTTGTCAAAACTCATTAAAAACGAATAAAATTAAGAAGAAAATTCGAACATTCTGTATGTCATATAGTTTTGGTTACTTTGTAGGTTTCGTATTACACATAGGCGTCTTATCTAGCGCACTTTTGCCGGAAATTTGAAAACAAAGAAATTGTTTATTTTTCCAAAGGAACCAATAGTAGCGGCTGCTATTGGTTATTTATGACTTTATTTGAAAAGTTCTGGTAGCTATACCGAACAACTGTTTTTTTAGTTGCTTAAAGTAAGAAAATAGAATAGACTGCTTACATTTTGTGTTGAGAGATGCTAAGCTGGACAGTGTTCTTTTTTCATAATTCTTTTTCTGGAGCGAAACATGATCAGTGTTATGAGTTGAGTAAATTGTCAGGTTTGGGAATTTTAGAGTCTATGGTACTAAGCTCCGCCTCAACTGAGCATAGGACTGGTGGTATCCGAGTGATAATCCAAATAAGATATAGAAGAGAACATTGTTGTTCAAGAATCCACAGAACTACTATCGGTTTTAGGGCACGAAATAAAAAACAATTTTTGCTTAAAAGCTTCTTCTGTATTAAAAAATCTAATCTTATGACATAAAATGGAATCTCAGAAACAATAAAGTAAGGTGAAATAAAAATATATTAATGTTGACATGTTTCGTCAAAAATATTGTTTCTTCGGATTATACATTTAGAATGGGGTTTTTCGTATTTATGTTAACAAAAAGTATTTATTAGAGGTGAAGTGATCAGGTCAGTTTGATCTTTGAGTAACAGATCTGCCCCTTTAAGTTTGTTTATTTCTAAAGATTCTAGTAAATTTAGTTGTATCGTTTATTGTAGAACTTCAATCATCGGTTTTATGTCTTTTTTTCTGTACATGAAACTAAAAAATTTTTCATTAAAATGATCTTTGCAATTAATTAAATGACTAGCGTGATTAGGTCAGTCGTTCCTGCCTAATAAGTTTTATGTGCAACATTTATGTTTAATTTTCTTAGAAGTTGTCTATTTTGTTACTGGTTTTCCCATTGTACAGGTACATGTAAAGAAACTGAACAGATAGCTTTTTAGAACTTATGTTTCTTTATATTATTTATTGCAACTGGTTTAATTATGTTAGGTTCATTCTGAAAATCTTTTTTATTTAGGTAAAGTGGTTAATCTATGGATCATATTATGAATGGCTGACATATATTATTGTTCATATATATATATATATATATATATATATATATATATATATATATATATATATATATATATATATGTAAATATATATATATATATATATATATATATATATATATATATATATATAAATATATTTATATATGTAAATATATATATATATATATATATATATATATATATATATATATATATATATATATATATATATATATATATATATATATATATATATATATATATATAATATAGAAGATATAATCATTTTAATGAAATTTTTAAAGTTTTACATGAAAAAAAAAAGAAATAATCAAACTTAAAGGGACATGTCTATTACAACGATCAAACTGACTTAAATAATTGGCCTCTAATAAATATTCTTTCTTAAAATAGAATTAGGTAAATATGAAAAACCAATGTAAATCAGATGCAAAAGGTGTTGTTCCGTCATTCCAAATGTATGATCCGAAATTAGCAAAAAAGCAAATCGGAAATCCATGGATAATCTTAAGTTTTAAGGAGATCATTAAATACTGAATGTTTGAAAAATTAGTTTAGAGCTTTGAATATTTCAATTGAAATTGATGGAAGAAAATCTTCTTTAGAACTATGGTGACACTTAAAATATGGGTGCTAGGGTGGTACTAATTTTAGAAATGAATGGCTGATATACCGCCGATGCAAGAAGACTTGTTACTTCCCTCGTAAAATGAAGTATTTTTAAGTCTGTAATGTCTGTGTGAGTCTGAATTGTAGTGATTGATTTCATCAATCTTAGCTCGTCGATTAGTGAATTCTCAAGCAAAATTTAACGGATTTTCTTGTCATAGAGTTTTGATAACTAAGGCTTATAGGTGGAATGCTTTGAAGTCCGGAAAGTATGAGGTCATTGTAGTAGTTTATTTCGAGGAAAAATGAGTTGAATTTTGGGTCGTATTATGATCATTATTTGTTCGAAAATCTGATACGTCACAAAGTACTGCGGCAACGTGTCACATTTATATATCACCATTAACGTTGATGCACATGTTTTTAAAAATGTGTAGCAAAACTTGAATAATCTGTCTCTATTTTATTCTTATCTCATGTTTTCATTACATATTTAGATTTGTCAAAAACAGAAATACAAAGTATCTACACTCTCACGGTCTTATTTAACGAGGCATTTTAAATTTGATGACCAACTAATGCACCAAAACTTGTTAAGATGACATTAGCCAGATTATTAAGGCATTAATAAAACCTTAACTTTTTGCAGGCGATACCTACAACCACCGTATTACTACCTGGATAATACGCACTGTACACCTGCTGCGCTAGATTGGAATAACCGGGCTCGTCCAAGCCCGGAACCTGATCCAGCAAATCCAGAAGTCGATGAAAGAAGAAGAGATTATAGTGGTCCCATTGTAGTTGCATTGTTCGCAGCACATGTGCAGAGGTTACACGCTGATGGCGATATCGGTTTCAGTAAGGAATATGACTCTATCCAGAATGATCCTAATAATGAAGGTAATAGCTCTGAGAACTCGCAACATCCAGATAACAAGCCTAAGAATAGATACTTGAATATCATTGCCTGTAAGTATTATCATCTAAATTAATCTGTAGGGTCTAAGCAAAATAATATATACTTTAGTGATGCATTGTGGTACATTTTTCATTTTGCTTTTTTCTTTGCTAACCATTAAATCTGGTTTCCCCTGAATTTGTGTATATACTATTTTAAGGATCAAATATCCTATGTCAATTTATTAACTTTAATAACTATTATATATGTATTCATTCACACCTAAACATCATCCAGTAGTTCGATCTGTATTTTTAAAGATAAATAGATTTTTTTTCAGTTAGATGTTGACCAATATGCTAGAAATTATCACATGATGAAGAATAAATTGGGGAATGATCTAAGTCTAGCGGTATTTCCAGGGAGGATTTCTAAAAACGCTGTATAAGGGGCCCGGAGAGGACTAGATTATATGGCTATAACTAGCTCTCCTCCCCTATTAAAGAAAAAGTTATCAATATCTATGGTAGAAATCAGGTTTGCATTTTCAAGCCTGACGTTACCTTTCACCTTTCACCTGCTATCTTGTATACACTTAACACACCGCAATTTAGACCCAGTTTGAGTACTTATTTATTTTTGAGGAATCAGTTTCTACTTAAACTTTATTTATTAATTTGTATAATTTTCTGTCACAAATATTATAAAGAAGCTTTTTTTTCGATCGAACCTAATAACTGCCCAATTACAAATTAAATTATTTATGCCTAAAGTATAATGTGTTCTGTATTCTACAAAAAGGAGAGGAGTAGCTTATTAAACCCACAAAATTAAAATCGTAATTGTACAAAAAAAACCTAGTCTAAAATTATGTTAAGTACATAAAAAAATCCCTTGAGAGTATTGCTAAATGGTAAAAAATACACAAGAAACAAGATTCGTCACACTAATAAGGATTGTAATTTTTTTTGAAATAAATGTATAGGAGAGTTACTGGCCTCATTTGTGTAGTGTAAGTGGGGATGATAAATACAAATGTTTGTAAAACAATATAACCGACTTAAAAAAATGCTCTAAAAAGTTAAAAATATTTTATTCCACATTGAAAATTTGTATATTAAGTGTCTATATATATAGACACTGTCGTTATTACTTTGACACCGACTTCATAAATCAAGTTTTCAATGTGGAATAAAATATTATTTTTTACTTTTTGGTGCTTTTTTTATAAAAAAAATTAATTTCGTCCTTTTTAGTTTTATTTATACAGAGTTTTAAATGTTAAAGCCTAAACTTGAGTTAAAATTTTAGAGGTCCCTAATAAATTAAATAAGTAACTACTGGGTCCATTGTATATGGAATTTTACCTGAATCACCGTATTAATATTACAAAAATTGTCAAAATTTAAAAAGATGAGTAAAATTGAACTTCCAGCCATTTAAAACCCCGAAAGCCATATGAAACACGATATTAACATGCATACTTTTTTCATGATGATATGGTGAACGCAATATATATATTTGCTCCGACGCTCTTCTAACTGCTTGCAGATTGCAGAATTCCGCCATTTTTTACATTTATGCTTTCTATGACACCACTCCGGTAATATCCTGAATAATCCCTGAAAACTTCATCCAAATTGGTCAAACCATCCTGGAGTAATTGGTATACAGTTGGCGACAGAAATCCGTACGGCTGCATTGCTACATTGTAAATTGAACTTCGTCTTCCTTTATTTACCTGAATTACCTTTCGCATTTGACAGTTATACCAGCACATAATGACATGATTAATTATTGACGTTTATTGATTTTTGATGTCGTCTTGCTTTGTCAAGTGTAAAATAATAGTACAAAATATGCCACATTTAAGTATTGCTCATATGTATCGTAAAGAAATGACGTGAGGACGATACCTTGGAAAGATTGGCAAAATTACAACGAATGAAAATGATGCACACTTAGTAGACTTCTTAATGCAATGTTCTAGCTATCTTAAAGTCCAGTGATAAAGAACAACGGGGTGGGGTTTGCTTTAGATTATTTGCCGCAAAATACATTTTTGGGAAAAGGTGATATTTTTTGACGAAAAAGTATTTCAATCTATTTGTAGTTGGTAAATTCGTATCTACTAATCTCCAAATTCTCGGTTCGATCCAAATTACACCCAAAACAAGCAAATTAGTGGCCGTTTTTCAGCCAGAGTATAAGCTTAGATAAGGGCCCAGCTTTTTTATTTTCCCAAAAGATGAAATTTGTATGCTAATTTTAATATATTAGTGAATTTAATATATGTTTTTCAAAGTAACCGAATATAAAACAAATCCTTCAGTTACGTAAAAAACCTTAACATACTTTTAAAACCACTCAATCCGTATGGTTGTAACCTAGGTAACAGGAAAAATAAAAGTCCGTATTACCAAAATATCACGAAATTAGGTTATACCCATTTGATACCGTACGGATTTATCTGACGCTAACTGTACATAAATAGTTAGGGTCAAATTGATAACCTCTTCCTTTTTGGAAATCGATTAAAAAGAGCATATGTTAGCACTACGACAGTTTTGAAAGACGAAAACCCTTCCACTAACCGATCTACAAGAAACTAAGTTCTGGTAGGTATTGTTAACAATTTATATTTTTTAAGCCCTGTTCGTTACCACTATTTAACATTTCTGCGTTAAATCTATAGTTCATATGAAAAATAACTTTTTTTTTGTATTTTCAGTTCTATACAAAATATTGTTCTTTAACCTACAAAACTTAATAAAAAAAGTATTTAATACAAGTCTATTTTGTTCACAGTATTTCCAGAGGTTGTCAATATCGGATTGTAACTTTGCACAGTCTTCCCTCGAACTAACGGGTTTCTAAAGTTTTAAGTTATCTGTGTATAATGGGTAATTAACAAAACTGAAACAGGTATGAATACATATATGATATAAACAAATAAAATAGAAGTGAACCTAAATGAGGTCCTTGTGAGATACCCGATATTACAGTAACACAGTGTGATGAATATCTGTTTAACTTTACACATTGACTCATATCCGATTAGCATGAGGTCAACAAACCAAGAAGACTACCACGTAAACCAGCATTCTGCTAATAAAATTGGATAATAAACGTTATCAAAAGCTTTTGAAAAGTCGGTGTACACAGCATCCACTTGCTATCTCTTATCCATGCACTTAGATATGTATCTACATAAGGCACTATGTTGGTCACCACACATCGTCTAGAGTAGAAGCCATGATGGTGATCGCCAATGCTTTATTTAACATTAAAAAATAATTATTGTGTATTAACAGATTCAAACATTTTGCTTGGTACTGATAAAACAGAGATAGGACAATAATTGCCTACGTTAGTTCTGTCACCGATTTTATAAATGGGCGTGATTTGTGCAGTTTTCCATAAAAAAGAAAATGTTTCTTTGCTTGGAGCTTTGTTGTACATAATAAATACAGGTAACAACATGAAGACATAGGACGATCTAAAAGAATAGGGTGGTGTGACATCACGGACGGCACCCTCGTTAATGTTAAAGTGCTTTAATTCGTGTTCGGCTTGATCTATGGTAACATTGCAGCTTACTACTTTTATGAACCAAATAAGGTTTGGCGGAAGATACAAAGACGCTAGCAAAAAAATCGTGATATCCCACTATTGTATATGTTACCATTGTTGCTAACAAAGGAAAGACTTAGTATTTTTTTATTGCCTGTACATGTCTGTATTTAAATAAATTCGTTTTTTTGGACAGATTTCTGAATAATACTAATTTTTAAGTAAGAAGCCCGAACACAGTTATCAGTTGAACGGTGACTAAATAAATTCTCCCAGGGGATATCGAGAATCTTGTTATTTATAATACTAATTTCGAAATTTCATCATGGTAAATCCGGTCTTAGAATTTATATGTGTGTCTTTTACTGTGTTTACGTGTGAAATATAATACACATATAATACTACATTTACTGACTTTTTGGGCCATTTATTTTTTAGGATATTAAGCGTTGCAGTGGCGGAACTACAAATTGTGCTTTCCCCTCATGCAGATTTCGACAGAAGACCCCCTATATGCACGTAGGAAATAATTTAGTAAAATGGTCACTCAAAATCAATCAATCGGGGTCTTTTTCTTAACTACGTCAGCTTCTACCGCTATTACGTCCACTGGTGTCTCGTAGTGATATCTGGTCGAGGTTGAGTTTAGTGTGAGTTTATAGAGGGGGACGGAGAGGGTATAAAGGTATAAGGAGGGGGGTAAGGTCACTTATAGTTTTGTATAATCCTTTTATACTTCCAACTGATAAGACAAAAACACTCCTTCCCCCCTCTTTCGCGCCGCGGTACCCCAGTATAGTAGTTCCGCCACTGATGCGTTGCGTGTTGTTGTTGTTGACTTGTTTTATTTGTCACTATTTTTGCGTGTAGTTTTTAGAACTGTTTAATTTATCACTGCTTTGTTAATGAGATTTTTATCCATTAATCTGCTGATATTTTTATTCTGAATGTAAATGTATTGGCGTTGAAGATAATGGACTTATTTCTGATTTCTGCTTATTTAGTCGAATTATGTTTGCATCTTGTAAAGTTCAGTGTGTTATCTTATTGTGCTTGTAACTTTAATAATTGTTGATATGGTTTAGTCCCTTAATTAGTGATAGACGATGGGTAAATACCGAACGGGTAGGTAAATATAAAATGGGCATTTACCCGTTATTTACCCAAGATTTTTATATTTACCCAGAATTTGGATGTTTTAAGTAATTAAGTACCAGAAGCTAAATATTTGTAATATTCATTAATAAAATATAGAATTTGATTATCCATCCTATTTGTTATGTAATCTCAAAATGTTTGAATTTATACGCGACGATTTTTAATTCGTGGATTTGTTCCCGCCTATTATCTTTTCTTCGTATTCCTCGATACACTGACGAAATATATATAAAAAGTTGCTTTTTAGGTAGACAAAAAATATAAACACAAAAATACAAAAAATATACATATATATATATATATATATATATATATATATATATATATATATATATATATATATATATATATATATATATATATATATATATATATATATATATATATATATATATATATATATATATATATATATATATATATAGACCTACTTTAATAACAATACATACATCTTTGGTAGGACAAGAGTTCTGTTTCACCTTGTGGTCAGATATACGAACGTTTTTTTTGTAATAATAACTTTTGTTATAATTATAATAAAAACCGAGTTAGGATAAGAGCTACTGTTTTTCTAACCAAACAAAAATTAATTTTTGATTGATTTGTTTAGTATTTTAGTTATTAAAATATTGGACACTTGTCCTACTTTGATTTTTATTATCTTTATAACGTAAGCTTGTGTTTAAAAAAACTTGCATTTGTGTATCTCACAACCTATTTTTATATGTATTCTTTTGACAAGTTGAAACAGCAGGGCCTACCATACTTTTGTTGCTTTTTGTATACCTTATAGCTCATGTTGACGTCGACCTACCTTACAGGTTCATATTATATTCGGAGTCGTAACAGGTATTTGCAATTTTGATTAGAGCCATTTTGCTTGGTTACCTAAAATGCAATTTTTAAAACCTATTTCGTCTGTGTATTTTATTACCCATGTTATCCTGGCGCCATGCGTCGTTCGGACTATTATGTTAGTTAGCAAAATTAGCTGAAATTAAAAACAATGAAAAGTGGAAAACGTCTGCCCTGGAAGGGGATTCGAATCCACAACATTTGTAATACTGGGACATAGCTCTAACCAGCTAAGCTGTCGAAGAACTCGATAGCAAACTAGTAGAACGAGGCCATGTGATTCTCCCCACCAGCCGCAGACATGTTCCACCTTTCAACGTCTCACTACTCGGCATCGGTCCTGCTTCGAACGAAAAGAGTCTGGGGAATGCATAAGAGGAAGCTCCGAAATAGGTCGATCATACTCCTGTAGTGAGGGCGCTTGTGCAATAAAACTCGTGTTTTAGTTTTATTGATAAATATAGCTTAATTGATGGTTTTACCGACGAATCTGATGCTAACCTAACTGGACAGATGCGCCTAACAGTATAGATTTTGTTTAAAAAAATCGTTGTTTTAGTAAAAAATTTTGCGCTCTTTCTTTACACCAAACCTAACCTAACCTAACTTTAAGAAAATAAATAATCCGCATTATTTTCTCTTGTGTGACAATCCTAACTTGCCTTATTCTACATTCTGTCAGTGGTAGTAGATTTAGTAGTGCTGATTTTTCTTTCTTTATATATTGTGTTTGGGCGAATTAATAATAATAAACGGTACAAATCGCAATCAGATTGTGCAAATTACTCAGATTATTTGGTAAAATATATAACAAAATTAGATAAAAATGTCCGTGGTTTTATCAAGTATGCTGTGATTTCCAAGCACACATAATTATATTTTCTACTGCTTTCGTATAGAATTTGGACAAAAGTTGGAAAAAAAAACAATCAGGTCAGTTGGTCAACAATATATGCGAAAGTAATATAATTTAAAAAATTAAATAAACCAAGAAATGTTTGATTAATTTTTTCTGTATGTATAAAGCTTCTAAGAGAAGGTAGTACGTCATCGTATGTGAGACATCCTGTACCAAACTAGTAAAGATTTATGGGACGAAAAACTATAATACTCACCATTAGTGAGACTATGATTAATCTCTCTCGCTAGTAAAATTATAAGTACTCGGTATTTCCCATCACTACCCTTAATATGAGATATCATTTTTCTCTTTTTTTCATAATTTTATATTAATTTATAAGCATTTTGACTTGTGTTTTATTCCGTCTAGGTTATAAAAAAGTTTGTAGGTATTTTTTGCACAGTGTGGTTAAATAGGTAGCTGTATACCCTCCTCCTCAAATTGTGTGCGGTGTGCTGTGTGGAATTACTATATAAATGTAATATTACTGTTAATATCATTGATTCTGAATCTTCAGACTGGAACCTATATTGCGCATGGGCATCTATATGTATTATTGTTCAGTGTGGGTTTTTAGCTCTTAACATCACTAAAGTATTTATTTAATTTAACATAACGGTATTTTTAATTTTCTGGTCTTTTTAATTCCATGCTACCCCAGGTGTTGTCATTGTTACTGAGTCAGATGGTAATTTTTCTATTCTATTTTATAAATGTTACATTAATACAAGCTATATATATTCAATAGTTTTCACGTATTTTATGTCGATATCGTTTTTTTTTGTCATATTTAGTACTATTACGAATGTTTCAACTCTATCGCCAAAAAAAAAACAAAATGATAATGTTTCTTTTCTGAGATCCCCAACTTGTTATGTAATGTGAACTTAAGAACTTTTAAGCTTCTGTGAAATAAATTAGTTTTTTGTCATTATTTTAGAAACATCTTTAAAACTACGCAAACATTTTTTTAGTTGTAACATTTTGAGTTTATGAGTAGTAAAAAGTCAGTAAAGTCGCCTCTTCATAGAACTTCCTAGATAACAAGATAACCCAGTTTATATATACACATTTTTATATATAATAATTTTTTGGTAATAACTTTATACAAATCCTATAAATTGTAATTCATTTGATTGTTTTTAAGTTATTACCAACCAACTGTGTGGATTCATAAAATGTGTTATCAGTGAATGGAATTATCTTTGAGGGAAGTTGTGAATAAAGGCGAATTTACTGTTTTTGTCCCTATATAACTCATGATTTTTGATCAAAAAGAGATCGATCGGATAAGTAGTCTTACAGACGGAACGAAAGACCGAGGACAATGTGAGAACATGTTTTTCAGGATCTAGGGACCCTAGAACGCAAAGATCCGTTGCGTCTAGGGACCCTAGAACGCAATGATCCGTTGAGGGGGTTGATTTTTTTCACGCTCACAATACTTCCCTTTTACGAGGGAACTAAAAGGAAAGATATTTAGTACTTCAGAGATCTCTGAAAATAATTGCATTCGGTATGGTACAAATTTGTTGGTGAATAATGTTTTAATTAGAACGCGGAAAGATTAGACAAGGACACTGAGATGTGCACCCGGAAACAAAACACATTGTATTTTTGCATCCATTAACATTGTACATGGGGTATCAGAAATACCTTAAATTCGATTGTAGATATATTGCATGAAATATGAAAAAAGCTATATAAAATGTTCTCAAAATCGGACACTTCACACTCACAGATTCAGGGGTTAAAATATTACTATTTTGTTAGTTTTCTTGTTACCAGCACAAGATATTTTTAAATAAAATTTTAAGCACAATTTACTATGACTGATATCAATAAAACGACTAAACAAGTTTTAGATAAATCTACAGGGTGTTATTTTTTTTCTGGTTGTGAACCATTGAATCCTCCCGAACGTTTTACTACAACAGGTCACTGGTCATTCTTACAACATAATGAAATTCCTCGTTCCGTTTTGTAACTTTTTGTGTCTTAGATTGTTTCGATATTTTGCATCATTTAAAAATTATTTATTAATAATGCATACTTAATTTGGAAATGCATTATCATTGAAATCATTTTTCTCATCTTCTACATTCATTATGGCCATCAAATTAGCTATGCATAAACGGGCATTTTCCTAAATAATTTATAAACGATGCGAGTTATCGAACAGATCTAAAAGATAAAAAATGCAGGACAGAATAGTTTATTTGATTATATAAAAATGGCCAGTGACCTCGTAGTAGAAAGTTGGGAGGGTTAAAGGTCAACCCAGAAAAATATCCAGTAGATTTTTCTAGCACTTATTTAGACACTAAGTATATTGACATGTCATAGTATTTTATGTGCAAATTTGATTTAAAAATGTTTCGGAATGTACAGGGCGTATAAATTAAAAACAAAAAAATATTAAAATGCTGTATCTCGAAAATGCAGCGTTTGCGGTCCCCTGTTTATATGACTTTCTATATTCCATGCATCAATATCTATCTCCAGTTAACTCTAAGATACTTATTTTTGAAACACCCTGTATATAAATGCTCTAAATCACTAAATAGGAAAATGTATTGCTTTTTATTTAAAATGTCTTATATCACTCAATGTGATGAAAAACAAAATTGATTTTAAGCACAATCAAATGCTTTCCAGACACTTACCAAAATTCATGTGATGCGTTAGTCATTAGCTGTGTATATGGGTGTAAATACTGTAAATATGCCAAGCTGTGTTCATAAATTGTAATTTAAAATATGAGTATTTGCATAACCGCTTCATAAATGATTTCAACGATAAAACTCTTAACATGGACACAGTTGTCCCCATAAATCTGATAAGAGATACAATTATTATTTTTACAAAAATAGATGTTTACTTGGTTGCCTCGGCAAATGAAAAGCATATAAGTTTACCTACTATATTACCGAGGAAAGGGTGATTGTAGCTTAGAAAAAAATGTAGGAACTGTTAGGATTGCTTAAAACGCAATAGTTGAAATAGCATTTATAGGTTATAGTAGTAGTAGCTAGGAGAATAGATATATTTTCTTATTGAATTCCATATATTAAAGAGTTTGTTACTAAGTTTAGATAATTATGTTTAAGACGTTTATCTTTTTTTTACTATAATAAGCCGCCAATTTTATTCTGAGTTTTTATGTATTAATTTTAGATGACCACTCTCGGGTACAGCTGCTACCTTTGCCTGGGCAAAAGGTATCCACCTATATAAACGCGAATTATATAGATGGATTCAAAGTCAATCGAGCATACATCGGAACTCAAGGACCTCTGCCATCAACATTTGACTGCTTCTGGAGAATGATTTGGGAACAAAGAGTTACCATAATTGTAATGATTACCAACTTGGTCGAACGAGGCCGGGTAATAACTTTATACATTTTTTAACAAAACTCTTGATTCCTGATATGCAATGAAAAAATAAAAAAATTGATTCAAACAAAAATAGAGTTTACTGAAACAAATATTTGTTTTGCTGATAGGAAAGATATATATCCATACAATTGTTCGCTTTAAATCTAATGTTTTTTCATTAAATATATAAATTTAAATATACGATTTTAGTGGCTTGATAAATAGATTATTTGTCATTTATGGCATTCATTTGACGGTAAGAAATATTTCTATCGACATTAATATTTAATAGATTGCAGTAAGTTAAAACAGTAACTTACTCATTTTCGGTTTTATGGTAGAAACCATGACATACCCAACTATTGTGAATTAAAAAAGGGAAAATAGATAAGCTATAAATAACTTTCATACTGCCGTAGAATACTACAGAATAGGAGGGGCCTTTATAAATGATGTTTAAATAAAAAATTGGTCCCCTTTAATAAACATTTGTTTTGCAAAATGTTTATTATAGAATAACAAACAATTATTTCAGATTAATATTTTTTGTTTGAATTAAAGTCTCAGTGAACCAAACGAATATATAAAAAATCAAATGATCGAGTGACTTAAAACAAACAATATTTGTATAAACCACACTAAAATTAAAAATTTTTACTGATTTTTTTTCAGTGTATATTTTTATTGGATTTTTCTTTTTAGAGAAAATGTGACATGTACTGGCCTAAAGAAGGATCTGAAATATACGGTTTCATTCAGGTGAAGTTAGTAAGTGAGGACGTTATGGCGACCTATACCGTCAGAACTATGGTTATACGACACACCAAAGTAAGCATACCTGAAAATGTAAAGATGTTAAAGCTGCCCCGTTTAAACTTTTACTAACAACTAATATTGTAGGTGAAGAGGGTTAAGGACCCATCGATGGCCGAAAAAACTGTGTACCAGTATCACTACACCAACTGGCCTGATCATGGAACTCCAGATCATCCATTACCAGTCATTAGTTTCGTGAAGAAATCCGCTGCCGCTAATCCTCCAGATAGTGGTCCTATTGTTGTACATTGCAGGTAAACTTATTGGTTTCTGTTTAGAAGTACATAGTATATTTTCCAATTGGTACTATGTATATTTTCAATAAATGACTTCATATTTTGAAAAGTGAGGATGACAAAAACAGGTGCTTTGATAAGTAACTTAGCGTAATTGTTCTTTTCCGAAATGCAACTCATCTAAACTCAGTTTCTTTCACTTTTTCGACAAAAAATATAAAAAATATGTTGCTCACTTAATGAAAGTTCCTAATATTAAAATATTGTCAATTCCCTCCACACTCTCAATTCTCAACTATATTTTGCCTAATTGTTTAAATGTTAAGTATGAATAGCTGCCCAAAGCTAGACTTCGCCTAGTTATTAAGGAACACGTCAATACGGACTATGCATTTAATTGCAAATTTGTTTCTTAATAATAAAAGACCATTATATATATATATATATATATATATATATATATATATATATATATATTAAACATATTATGCTCATTAAACTTGACTTTATAAACACCAGCCTTATTTCTATTATAAATAGCGACACGATTTTCCTTAGCTTCAGACTTGACTTGAGTCTCCAACACCACCCCTAATTATCTGCGGTTGTACCTAGTAGTAGTAGTAGTATATGGGGAAGGCCTAGAGACCTGACCGGTAGGCCTATAAGGCCCTTTAAGTATACCCTAGATCCTCCCTCAACCACCACCTGCCACCAGATTTTCATTCTTGAATCAAACTGCCCTTCCTATATAAGCCTGGATATTTGAATCAACCTGCCCTTCTTATATAAGCCTGGATATCTTTCCAGGCGAGATTCTTAACTACATCCCTATGTAATACCGTAGTGTTGAAAATATCTAGACGCAATTTTGCTCGTGGCTCACATCTGCACAGGAAGTGGAGTGGAGTTTCCTCCTCCTCCTGTCACTCCATACAGGTAGAGTCCTCAGTATTTAAGAGATAGAGGTGTCTCCTTATTCAACAGTGTCCCATCACTATTCCTACAATGAAATTTAAGGGTCTTCCTATCCCGCGTTAACAATCACTCTGTTCGGCCTTTATCTGGCTTTGTAATAAAGTCTTTGGCCTGCCTACCACTTCGAACTGGTACCACTCACGTGGCAGCTCTTGGTGCGACCATTCGTCGAGTGCAGTTCTCATCTGCTGCCTAGTAAAATCTAAAGCCAGTTCTGGTCCCACATATGTGCAGGCTGCTTAGCAAGCTCATCTATCTTCTCGTTACTTTCAATCCCACAGTGTCCCAGCTTCGGAATTAAAAAAAAGTACAAACCCAAATTAATAGAACTCTAAGGTATCTAGATACTTAATAATATATTTTATTTTGCTTTAGAACAAAAAAAAATATACATTTTTAAAATATTTAACTTAGCTATTTGTTAATTTGCTTTCTGGGTTTTTATGTTTCTGTTAGCAAATTGTAAAGTGTAATAGATCCTTACTCTATTATATAAAGAAATACAATACGCTAGAGGGAAGGAGTTACACGCATGAGAAAAACTAATCTTAGAAAACTCATCTTTTAAACGTTTGCCTATGTCAGGAACACCGGCTAAATTATTGAATTGTTGAACAAATATGTCCTCCAGCGATATATCTATAAATGAAGTAGAGGGAATAGTTAAGCCACCGTAAGGTTTTTCTCCTTTGCTTTTGTAGGTTTTTTTACGACAAAAAATGGTTGCTTCGCTCGGAAGGTCTTTCCCTGTCGCATATTCTTCTCATATAGAATATGAATGTTGTTTTAGACATTTTTTTAATAAATAACCTCCTACATATGTTAACGAGTTTCCTTCACATTTATCAAAATGTTGATAATCTGTCTATAAACTTTCAAGTAATCAGTTGTACGCGAACTAATTAAAAATTTACATTTTTGTAAAAGATCTGGAGCGACATTCATTAAAATTTCATTCATATCATTCAGACAGTTTGTTCCCTCAAATTCTTCAAAATAAGTTAATCCAAACAATTTTTTAAAAGCTCTAGAAAACTGAATTGGTGTTGGGTTTTTCGCATTACCGCAAGTATTTCTAATTTTCCCAAAAAAAATTCCAAGCAGTCCTGGTTTAAATGGCGTGTTAGCAAAAATAAATAATTTTTTAAAATTTTCCATAACTTTAAAAGGGAAGAAATAGTTAACCGCCAACCATAAATAAACCTCATAAAATTAGTGATATCTTTCCCTGTTGAATTAAACACCCCTCATTTCTTTAAATAAATTATCCATTTTCTTTAAAAAATCTAGTTGTTGTTGTGTTCCTTTAAAAGCTTGAAAATTTTGAAGATGGTCACAATTAAGAACATCAAAAAATTAATTTATTTTTCCAATGAAATTAGCAGTAGGTTCGGCCTCTACTGGTAAAACCTTAAACTCTATTAATGTCTGCATTGCCGTACATACAGAATGACTGAAAACCTGTGTGAAGTAACGAACCTTCATTTTTTGAAAATTGGTCGGATATATATGCTCATCTGACAATCTTGGCGCTAGTCTATACATTCTTTTTTTATGATACTCGTACATTTGTTCTAAATAACATTTTTTAATAAAATTATTACCTACTTGAAATGTATGTGCAAATAAATTATTCGTAGTGGATTTTAATAAATGTGGTGTGTCAAAAAAATACAAAACTGGCAAATTATCTACTAAAAATATAGGCTTTTCTGGGGTTTAAAATCACTTTTTACATTTGACCATAATTACCAAGGCACTAGTGGCAATTTCAGTTGTTATTTTATTTTTGGTTTCCTCAAATCCAATAACTTTGTTGTTATTGGATTGACATTATAGAAAAGATTGGATTTAAGTGACATTTCGTCTACACATATTACGCAATCTTTAGAAATGGGTTCTAATAAATTAACTCTTAGCTCTAGAGCTTTAAGGAGAAAGCTGTGGTAACCCGGGGTACCAATCCAGTGCATTGTAATTCTCTCTAAGGTTCTTTTTGATGGCAGTCTAAATATTGTTTTTAATGTTTTATATACTTTTGGGCAAAGAAAATATAAAGAAAGTGCGAACTGTTTTAATTCATTTGTGTAACGAGAACCTTTAGGGGATTTGTTTACTAAATCTAACTGAGCTGTAAAGAAACTAACAAATTCTTCCCGGTAATTATTTTTTAAAAACTTTTGAACGTCTTCAAGCGTAATGTCTTCATTTCCACGTGTAATGTTTAATTATTTTTCTAGTTCGTGTATGCGTCTTTTCAGTTTACGTTTTCTGGGACTATTGAACGAAAGGATGCTAGTGGTTTGGTATGCTTCCATTTTAGTTTCCTTCTTTCTTTCTTTTGAACCATTACTATTAGTTTGAATAGCAATATCACTTTTATTTATTTGAGTTTTTTCTAAATCAATTAAAGAAACTTTTGTAGACGCATTCACCGTTTCTAGAAGTAGTGCTTGGTTGATGAGTGTAAAACTGACCTATTATTGATTGGTAAATGCATTGTAGGGATGGCATCAGATTTAATGCGGTTCTTCTGAAGATTCGAAAAATACTGTGTCTCAAAACGTATTGCACATATTTTAATTTTCAAGTTACATTCATCATTAGTAAGATGTGAATATGTGTGATTTCCTACAAATCCCATTTTTGTTTCCACTGTTCACATCTGAAAAGAGCGAAAATCTTATCTTTTTATTTGCAGTTAAAAGGAGCGTTAATTAAGACTGCAACACTTATTTCCCACTTTGATTTTATAATAATACATACAGTTTCGCAAGCGTAACAGTCTGAATTAAACAATGATTTTAACTCCCCGTAAAATTATGTACATTATCATACACTAGGATATATTTTTTAATGTGATGATCCACGATTCACAGTTTTAATCCCCCGTCACCTGCACATGCCCTACCAACTTTTTCAAAACTTAAAAAATTACTTTTCTGACTTTAGAATGGATGTCGCTTAATTGAATAAAACAAAATAATCATTTGATTATTGGTTTCACCCCTATCCTACAAATGGGAATTATAAGTTTATACTTTTATCATTAACACAAAACAATTTTTTTTGAAAAGACAACATGGTCGGTTAGCAAAAGTATCGAGTCCAATTTTGTGGATACTATTTTTACCAAATTTGTATCTCGCCCCTTAAAGAAAAAATATGTAGGTATTTTAATCCTAGCTAATATTTATTCATACCTGAAAGGATCTTTGGGAAATTTAAAAAACGATTTTTCACCATCGGTTTTACTGAAACAGTTATCCATCCACTGCATAAAATCCAACCATCGTTATTGAAAACGTAACATCCACAAAAATATCTCTGCCTTGCCCTCGTATAATCCGTACTGTGCTAAAATTTACCAAAGTTGCTCCGAGTCGCTGCGAAAACTGGATTGAACCGGTTTTACCTACAGGCCGCGGCTGTCGGCAAATTCGGGATTTTTATGCTTCTGACGCTACCGTTTATTAATTCTACCGTGCCTTTACCAAAGTTTACAGATTTAACATACAAGTTCCGTCAGCCGGCAAAACTACAATCAGATTTTGGAGGTCAAAACCGTGCCGCTCGCGCAAAGGGACCGCAAGCTATCGCAGGCGTTTCTCACAAAAAAGTGTGTGGCCGTCGGGGTAATAGAAACCATAATATTGTCGCCGCTGGTGTTTCAGTAACGCGCAGGGGAAGGTGGAGCATTTCATAAACGTTTAATAGAGAAAATGCAGAGAAAGAAAAATAGGTAGGTATGTGAGATATAGAATATCGGTCGGTTATTGTAATAAAAAAACGACAATTAAAAATATGGTTTTATTATAAATATAATATGTAACGGTTTGGATTGGGACAAAACGGCTTGCACTTCCCCATATTAGTTTTTATTTTTAATTGCCTATCGCATTACCGCATGACATCAATTTCTGGTTTAACCGGAATATCCAAGGTGGATTTAACGATCTATACTGTATATAGGCATATTTCTGTTAAATCGGAAGTTGATGTCATGTGACAAAAACCGATAGGTATTACTAAGATAGGAAAATCCCAACCGTTTTGCATTAATTCTATCCGTTTATATTTTACAGCTATTTAAAATCAAAATTCAAACATCAATATTTCGAAAAGATTCGATTAGATATAGGACGTGCTAGATAAAATATGATTGGAATTCTGCGTTAAACCCGAAAATACAATAACACAGGGTGATTTATAAGTTAAGGCAAAAAATTTAACCCCGTATACCTGAGATTATAATATGACGATTCCCAACTTATTTCAGTCCCAAGGTTGATGGTGTATGATATACAGGGTGTTAAAGTTACTTTGCTTCTTTAGTTTTTTTATTGTATCTGATATATTTCTGAAGATAAAACAGATAATTCAAATTTTGCACACAGTGTACTGAGACTAATATCTACAAACTGGCTGTAATAGAAAAAAAAATATCTACAGAGTGTTGTTTTTGGGAGGCATCTCCAGGTAAAAAGTTTGACAAGGTTAAAGGGATCGTGGCTTCGAAAAAATAGCACTTTGTAGATCTGTTTAAAAACTATGATACCCATTTGATAGACATTGGTCCCAATATACCGTATGCAAATTTCAAACGAGGCATCTCTAGAAATGTACGAGGTATATCAAAAAAAGTAAATATATAAAGTAACTGTAACACACCATCAACTATAGAACTAAGGTTAAAATTTTCCCTTTAACTGATATATCAACCTGTATATTCCATTTAAAAAAAACACAAGTTGGGTTTGATACCTCGCCTTGTTGTGAACTACCTTGACAGTCACTTATTTTGCTTTTTGATTTTTTAAACTAAGATATTCGAACTTGGTTCGATTTTTATGAGACCGTGTATGTTTCTCTAAACTAGAAAAAACTTAGATTAACAAAAATGGTTGCTTGCCTTAGATTTCAATACTAATAATTTAAAATAAAATCAACGATAATTCTGACACGTGAACAAGGAAAAATAAATAAGTAACGAAATTATAAATTTCTTAAAATAGTTAATTTTTGAAGTGTTTGATTTTTATTACTCCCTTTGCTACATTTTATTTCTTGATTTTGAAATTTCAGTGTAAAATAAATACGAACTCTTGTATACAAAGAGATAAAATAATCGTAAGGAAAGTTCTTTGCAAGGATAAAAAAATTTACAGTAGAGGATTTGTTTTTATATTGTGCCCCTATTTTATTTCGATCAGCCATATTATTAAAATCTTTAATAAAACGATGTTCCATGTCCAAAATAGCATCTACTATGTCTTTATTAGGTATAGTTAACCCACCAAACGGTTTTTTTCCAGTGTTATATGCCTTAAGCCTACAAAGTATAGTTTCGTCATTAAGTAAACCATTTGAGTTTAAAAAATTACTACACGTTTGACAATCCTGAACCAAACAGTTTTTTAAAATATGCCTGGCTACATATACAAGACCATTTCCTTCAGGGCTTTTTAGGTTTGCATAGTCATTAGTAAATACCTTAAGGGGCGTGTGAGGAGGTGGAGGTATAAATAAATTTTCTTTGTTTTGAATATTAGTTAAGTCCTCTCCTAAATGTAGAAGAACTTCACTGATATCAACGATACAGTTGGCATCTTCAGTTTGGTCCAAATGTCTCAACGCAAATAATTTTTTAAAAGCCCTACAAAACTGCACCGTAGTTGGATTTCTAACATTCTCGCAACAGTTTCGAGGCTGACCAAAAAAATTTTCGATGCAATCTTGGTTTAAGTAACGAGTGAAAAGATATTTATACCCCCTTTCCTTTAGCATGTTCCATAAAACAAAAATAGAATTAAGGGTTAATCTCCATCCAAATATAAATTTCATTTGCTTTGTTATATTTTTTCCGTTTCTTTCAAAATTTTTTTTAGAGATTCAGTTGCCATAAATACTTGACAACTTTCGAGATTATTTGAATTTAGCAAATCAAAAAGATTATTCATTTTCAGAATAAAATTAGCAGTGCATGTAGCATCTTTTGGTAGAATTTGAAAATGCATAGCTGCTGCCACTGAATGGCTAAAGACCTGCGTTGCTCATTTAACTTTCATTTTCTGAAAGTTGTTTGGGTATATATGAGTATTGCTTAATCTTGGAGCGAGTTTAAATTGTTTTATTTTATCCATATTGAACATTGTTTCTAGATAACATTTGTTCGTTTCCCCGTCAGAAAGCTTGAAAATGTAAGAAAAAAAAATGTTGCTAGTGGACTTAAGCAAATGAGGTAGGTCAAATATATATACAAGTTTAATATTGTCCACAAAAAAAAATGGCATGTTTTCTGTTAATTTTAAGTCACTTTTTACTAATTTTAAAAAATTTGCTCCTTGATCTGGAGTGATTCCAAAGACATTTAAGCCTATTGTAGTTAACTTTCGTGTACAGACTAAAAAATGATCGCTTTACTTAAACAACCATATACGGAACAATAATTCACCGACATATTATAAGAACGCGAAGAATGATTTGCATACGCACACGAGACCACTCTATATCTAACACTGAAAGTAAACTACGCAAACAACGTGAGCCACCCTATACTGCCTGACCAAAGTCCGCACACCAGTAGCACACTGCGAAACACGTGCACGTATCGGCTTTTGATCTAAGCCGCCACCTCGAGTGAAGAAACTTGTATGTTAATTCTGTAAACTTTGCCTTTACTATCTGCGAATGCCAACAGACGATCCATGTCCTCCCCTGGAGGGAGACGTGGGTCGTCGTAAGGCAAGTATATATTATCTACTACAATCTTACGATTAATTTCACTTACCTCATATTCAGGCAAGGCTGCTGTGGCATCACTGGTTCCCAGCTGAGGCAGTGGGACAATGCTCAATTCCTGGGATGCATGTCCTTGCTCCGTCTTCCTCTTTCCCGGCAATGGTCTTATAGCCTGGTGTGCTAGTTTGCTCTAGTTTTCTTCCACACCACTTCCCTTCGAATCGGCATAGACAGATGCAGCTTTGTGTGTGTGTGTGTGTGTGTGTGTGTGTGTGTGTGTGTTTAGTGTCCCTCGACAGGTGATTTTCGAGATTACCTTCTATAGATCCAACGTCTTTAGTTAAAAGAACAGGGCCAGCTCGTGAAGCTGGACGTCGATCTTGACTGCCGTGAGGGTCTATTCCTGTTACGCATTCCTAAGGACCCCCTAGGGTTGGCTGCCTTGCGTAGCCCTCGGGTATGGATATAAGATCCACGTAGCCCGTTAGGCCACGCGGTTGTACCTAACAGAAGGGAAGCCATAACTAGTACCTATCCCCATGTATCCAAACCTAAACCTATAACCCAAAGTAAATACTCAAGTCGTTAAAGCCACATAAATATTTGTTATTCTTAAAACCTCCATAAGTATTTTTGTTCTTAAAAGCTCCAACAGTATTTGTTATGTTTAACGCCCTATAAATATTTGTTATTATTATAGCCGGTTTCAGAAATATATAGAGTAATAAAATGGAGAATTCCGTCCAGTTTGACTGAATTTCGAGTTCGTCCATAGGCGTAGGTAAACTTTGTTTGTATAAATAATAAGGATTCTTTTAAATCCCTGTCCTTTTGCATACCTAATGAGGTTTACTCTATAGATAATATTTATTACTCAATGCATACATAATAGGGTAGTACTTAATGGAGGCAGGTAATAAAACACAGATTATAAATACTTCTTAATTGTGTTTTAAACATATTAGTATTTGCTGTTACGCCATATTGTTAACAGTATGATAAGAATATTAATAAAATAGCGACATTTACTCTAACGAAAAGATGTTCTAACAATTCTCCACTATCAGTGAGTGATAAGGTTATTATTTTAAATATACACGATTGTATAAAATACGATTACCCTAGTTTTACTGTACAAGAAATTGTTGAACGATGTTCCCGAATGACTGGAATTGAAAAGATATAGCAGAAAAATATAATGTAACTCTGCTGCGCTTGCCGCCATATCATTTCGAACTAAATCATATAGAACTTATATGAGCGCAAGTAAAAGGATTGGTAGGAAGAAACACGACATTTAAAATGAAAAATGTTAAGCTACTGTTTGATCAAGTCACCAGAGAACTGGTGAAAAGCAGTCCAGCATGTGATTAAATAGAAAATGTGGGATTGTGACAACCTGATCGATCAGACGGTCGACGCTTTAATTATAATGTCAAGAGGTGATGACAGTTCCTCAGATGACGAAGAATATAACCTATTATAATTTAATTATTGTATAATAATATATAATAATTATTTTATCTATATATATATATATATATATATATATATATATATTATGTACATATATATAATTTTTATTTTGTTAAAATAAAATTTCGTTAAATTTAAATTATTTCTGTAAGTATCCAACCGAATGCCTTTGGCGTACCATTTTCAGTGTCTATGAACGGATAATAATAGGCAAAACACATAAATTGACCTGAATATTTTATTTATAGTAACAAGAATTTTTTTTAAATTCTACAATAAATTATTACCTTATATATTCTTGTTTTATACTATTTTACAAGAAATGTTCAAATTTTAGCAATTGAATAATTCTATAGTTATAATGTAAAATGTAAGTAGATTTGTAATAACAATCATAGCATTATTTATCTTACATTGTTATAATTTTAGCCTGTTGCCTTGAAGAAGGTTCAAAATCGGACCGAAAACTCGGTTTTATAATAAAAAGAATTATTATTAACCTGTTTTTCGCTGCTAAACCCGTGAATCCATCAATCATGAAAAGTATTGTTAGTTGAATAAAATAAACATGTTAATAATTCTACGTCTTAATACCTCTAAACAGCAACTAACAGCAACAATAAAAACTAATCCTACCTCTAAAGATCACTAAAATAAACAAAACTAAATCTATACCTTAAAGATATTGCTCGAAATGATGTCCATTCTGCCTTACACAAAGCCTACATAATTTCCGTATTCTTCTTAAGGCAGTGAAAATACTAACCGCTCGTTTCGTTCATTCATTTCATTGAATGCCCTTCTTGTGGCGTTTGTTAAATCAGCTAAGATGTCATGTCTTGTTCTATTTATTTTGTTTTCTAAAGTACCCTACAGGAAGTTATCCAAAACCGAGAGCCATCTTACAGGACAATTGGTCCCTATCCATTTTCCGAGAAGATTATTTTCCAAATACTTCCTTATTCTACCGGAATTATGAGCAGGTGCTCCGTCCTACTGAAAATATATGTCGCATAAATAGGCCAAAGATCATCGAGTAATTCCGGCAGAATAAGTTCCAGTATTTGGAAATACCGATCTGTATCTAAGCTCCCCTGGTATATACGATACATTATTTTTGAACCCAATATGAAACAAGAAATATTAAACCGAAACCACCTACCCTGTCGTTCGCGAGGAAATATTGGATGCTGGTTTTCTTGCGACCAGTATCTAGAATTATGCCTATTTAATACTCCGGCGCTACTTATATATGCCTCATCGCACCATATTACTTTTCTATAAAAGTCAGGGACATTATCGCATTTTTCTAGATACCAGAAAATCATACAACGCTGTGCGTAGCCCGGATGTAAGTCTTGCCCCAATCGGAATTTACATGATTTATAACCTTGTTTCCTTAAAATTTTTTGTACCCGACTTTTTGGAACCCCAACATTCTGATGGATTTTTCTGCAAGAACTTGAAGGATCTACATCAATGGACGCCAGAACATTAACTACGTCTTCCTTGTTTTCCTTGTTAAAGGTTTTGCTTCGCGGCTTATTGAAAGATTCGAAATCAACTAGATTTCTTTTCATTCTAAAGAATGTAATATCACAGGGTTGTCTTCGTTCTTGATACCTATGTTTAAAACGCCAACAGCTTCATAAACATTTATTTATTATAAAATACGACGAATGCTAAGCATACCTTAATAAATATAGTTCCGAAACATCGTTAACATCTTTGTTAGATTGTGCAAAGCAGAGCCACATGTCCTATTCTTCATTAGAATACGTTTGGTTTCTAGCCATTTTTTATTATAAAATTTAAAACAGTTGTTGCAGTTATCTAATCTAGCTTCAAAACGAACCAGAGGTTTTTGATAAGTAATTAATTTAACATTACAACAATTTTCTTTTGTTTTGTTTAGGCAATCCCAGTCTACTACCAAAAACTGAGTCTCTAAAAAAATGCAAATTACTGGGCCATTCGAATAGGAAAATACATACTATTATATATTTTCGAGAAGCTTATTGTGAACTGAATAATATAAAATAAAAATATACGGGGTGTCCCATTTAAAAAATTATAAGTTTGTGTTATATCTCAAAAACGGCACCGCACGTAAAAAATCTGACGCCACTGGATTCTACGTGAAAAAACTGTATCAGCCAGTTTTTACCTTTTCGATAAGTTAAACAACAGCCGAAATACGAGGGGAGCCTATAAATGCAATATTTTCAATTTCGCAGTGTATCTTAAAAACGAAGGGTGCTATGAAAATTTTGTTTGGGTCCATCTTTCGTTTCCGCAACCCTCTATCTTTACCAATAAGAGAGATACCCCATAAAAACAACGAAAATAGGACACGCTGTACGTCCTATTACGTGGCACACCCTGTACAAATACAAATTATACAGATAAAAACAACGAAAACGGGACACCTTATACAGTTGCGGCAATTAAAATTCGGACACGTGTTTCACATTTTATGTAATTTATGCGAAATTTGGTAAACAAGGCTTTTACCTTTTTTTTAAGTAGGAGGGATAACAGTTGATAGGAGTGTCAAGCTCTTAGTGGGTTTTTATTTAATTTTAGTGTGCTGTTTTACGTATTTCAAAACCAACAATTTTGAAATGAATTAGTGTGATATTTTTTATGTGGCAATATAGTGCATTCCAAGATTTGGATTAAAATAGAAGGTGTATGAATGAATAACACTTGCCGAGAAAATATTGAAAGTTTTACACTGGAACCTGTGGTGGAAGACAGATTAAAATACAAGAGTTGTAGCCACACTACACCACAACTTATTACGTTCTGGACGCGCGTTTCGCTAACCAAGTTAGCATCATCAGCAGATGATATAAACAGTCCAGAACGTAATTAGTTGTGGTATAGTGTGGTTAGAACTCTTGTATTTCAATTACATGATTGTTACGCAAATGATCATCTTGTCTGATTTTTGTCAATTCTGATAGAACATAAAACGTTTGTAGTAGCTGATACTGGTTACTGGAAAGTGTAACTTTCTAAAATTTTATTGCTATTCGGACAAGCTTCCAGGTTCAAAACTTTTCACTCCTCTTTTAAGGCGATTTGTTTCATCCTATTTCTTTCCCTCTGTGATATTTAAAAATGTTAAGCTACTCTTTTTCTTTACTGACCTTTTTAAAGTTATATTATTATTTTGCTTTTCTCAGTTGAACTTAAATAATATGAATAAAATGATAATGGCACTTTTTAATAAAGAAATTTTACTTTACCATCGTCACCAAATGTAACTGGGACAGCATCGTATTAGCTCTTGAACTGTTATATGATTTTTCCTGTCAAATATAGGTTAAAGGCAATGAGTTTATGCAGTCTTGTTTGACAGCAGCAGTTGTTCTTATTTCTTATTTAATTTTTATTTTATTTTACCTGCTGTATAAACCCACCTTTAGTATCACTCATGAAAAGTAATCTAATCACACGTTTTTATGCTTTTCGACCAACAAAATGTTTAAAATTAAAATTGAAATAAAACCTATGATTACCAATATTTTTGCCGTAAAATTAAGAAATATATTTCACAAATATAACCTACCACAAACTTTTCATAAAAAATTAGACCTAGTTTTTTAAAAATTGTATCTAATAACCATAAACTAAAACTTAAATAAATAACTTAATATTTTGTCATGGAACCATTATGTTCGATAAAGCTGCGCAATCTTTGAGGCATGCTTAAGACCCAGTCTCTTGCATATTCAGGGGTTATTTCGTTCCAAGCTCGAACGATTGATTGTCGAAGATCATCTTGATTACGAGGCCGAAATCCTTCCTTATAAATTTGTTTGGTCATTTTCCCCCAGACGTTTTCAATTGGATTCAAATCAGGGCTTTTTGAACTAATCTAGTTCTATGTATAGGGAAATTATCATGTTGAAATACAAAGTTGTCTCCAAAAACTGGCCTCACATTGTCGTTTCCGGCTACCACGATCAGTGTCACCAACAATGTGCTCACGATCTACCGATCTACCGATTCCAAAAACGTGATAAAAAAGTTGCAATATAAACGCAGCGTAGACTATCAAAACCACCTATTTACGGTAGGACTAAACGCGTTTTGCTTGTCTTCCGGACTTTTTGTTTGACTAATGTCGATAGACTAAATGCATTTTGCATGTCTAGGTGGTTTTCACAATACATTTTAAATAGGAAATAATGCGATTTGAACGTCCAGGATTTTATGAAACGATGGCGGTTCAAATGAATATTGTAACGCCATCTACACTTTAAAAAGTGAAAATTTGGACAAACTTCAGTTTGCAACTCTGCTCCTCATTACAGCTCCAGCACACCGGGTATCTAACAAATTAATAGAAATTATTAGTAAAACTTTAAGCCTAAATATAGTATAAAAAACAGCCTCCAATTAATTAATAACATTAGATATATAACAATTCCAATTAACGCTATTAATTTGTTTGGATGTGCAAAACCTATTTCCTCAATAGGGGGATCTATTGAAGCTGTACATTTAGTGGATAATTGGCTAGTAAAAAAGAACGTCAGCCCTATTGTTAAAAATGATATATTAGATTTGTTGGCAGTGTGCCTAGATCAAAATTATTTTGAATTTAATTGATCGATCTATTTAAGTAAAGAAGGCTTAATAATGGGTAACCCGTTAAGTCCTATTTTAGCTGAAATATTTCTTGATAACTTGACAAATAATAGATAACCACCAATTAGACAAGATGTTGACGATATTTTGGCTTGTTTAACAGGCCAACACTTAGAGACAACTTAACCCCTTCCTAAATTCTATATAATAAATTACATAAAAATATAAGATTTACTTTAGACTTAGAACAAAATAAGTGCACAAACTTTTTATATTTAAAAATCAGGAACAATAATAATAAACACGATTTTGAAATTTATCACAAACCATCGTATAGAGATATAACAATACATAATACATCAAATCACCCATTCACACATATGATGGCAGTTTTTCATAGTTTTGTACATCGTTTCATTAATGTACCTCTTTGAACAGAAAGTTATAAGAAAGAACTTAATACCGGGTGCGGCAAAACTCCCTCCCTAGTTTCACTAAGGCTTTGTGACGCGAAGCGACGTCGTAGAGGAGCGGGGATGGCCTCGATAGGTGCATGCGGACGGGAAGTTTTCATGTTACAAGGTTTCAGTCGTAAACATGGTGTGGACGAGCAAGCAGCGCGCCTTTGCTGTAGAAGCGTACATTCGCCAAAACGGTTCTGTAGTAGCCGCCCAACGTGCGTTTCGTACTCGGTTCCAAATTCCCGCTCGCCAAGCAGCTCCGGACCGAAAATCGATTATGTTGTGGGTGAAAAACTTTCGGGAAACAGGATCTGTTGTCAGAAAGACAGGTGGACGACCTCGAACGGCCCGAACACCCGAAAACATTGAAGCAGTCAGGCGTTCAGTTTTGCAGTCGCCTAAACGCTCCGCTCGTAAACATGCTGCCGCCCTTCGACTTTCTGACCGCTCTGTGAGGAGGATTCTTCATAAAGATCTTCATTTTCACCCGTACAAGATGGTCGTCACCCAAAAATTGTCAGAACGTGATTGGCAGAATAGATTTGTGGCATGTGAAAGAATGATCGAAACTTTACCGCACGATGCGGTTGTTTTCTTCAGTGACGAAGCACATTTTCATTTGTCTGGATCTGTCAATAAGCAGAACTTTCGATATTGGAGTGAAAACAATCCAAGGGAAATCCATCAAAGGCCTCTGCATAGTGATCGTGTAACAGTTTGGTGCGCATTGTCACAAAACGGGATCATCGGGCCTTACTTTTTTGAAGAGAGAGATCGGGCCGTGACAGTCAATTCAGAACGGTATGTGAGGATGATCCAGAATTTTTTTGCCCCAGCCCTTGAAGAACTTGATCTACAGAATGTTTGGTTTCAACAGGACGGGGCCACAGCCCACACAGCGCGACCATCAATGCAGGTATTGAGGGAAATGTTCCCCGGGCGCTTGATCTCCCTGAGAGGTGATATTCCATGGCCCGCATACTCACCAGATTTGGCTCCTTGCGACTATTTCTTGTGGGGTTATGTCAAAGCCGAGGTCTATAAACATCGTCCAAGAACCTTACAAGATTTGAAGGAGGCAATCACCACGGAAATTCGCCGTATACCCCAAGAAATGCTCCAAAGAGTTGTGCGACATTTCAGAGATCTCCTGCAGGAGTGTTTAGACAATGACGGGCGCCACTTGTCTAACATTCTTCAAAACAGCATGAGAAAAAATTCCCATATTGTAGTTTCTGGAAATAAAAAGAAATTTGTTGTATCTCGAATAGTTTTTTTTTATTCACCTGCAAAACTAGGGAGGGAGTTTTGCCGCACCCTGTATTATAAGACAGATTGCAGTTAATAATGGTTATGACGTAACCATAATAGACAAAATTGTAAATAAAAAACAGTATAAAAAAGCACTCAGTTTGGTTTATCCTAATTTTAATACAAAAGACAACATTAAGTTTAACACATTAACATATACGGGGAAAAATAACTCTAAAATTGGGAAATACCTTTAAAAAACAAATCATAAAGTAGCTTTTTGTACAAATAATACTTTAGGTAGATATATTAAGAATAACAAGTCTAATTCAAATAAGGACCAAATTCTGGGGTTTATAAATTAAATGTGGTTCTTGTAAAAAGTATATATTAGTCAAAAGGGTAAATCTTTTAATAAACGTATAAAAGAACACAAAACATCACATATTACACAAAAAACAGATTTTAATTTTGCAAAACTAGAACTTACTAGAAACAAATCACAATTTTAACAATGAATTTAAAATGTGGCATTCAGTCAATAAATGTTACAAGGAAAGTCTAGAAATTAATAAGATGAAAAACCGTAATATTTTATTGAGCGATCAGATGGACTTAGACGGCTCCCCATTGTTGATATCTTGTAAAATTGATAGTCTTTTGAATTATTAGAAAAAAAACTTAGTGGTTCATATGCTATCTTTTAAACTAATGGAGATATGGTATTAATTTTTTTATAATTGATAGGTAACAAATTTTATAACTAATCAAATGTTTATTGCAGTGCCGGCGTGGGCAGAACTGGAACTTACATCGTCCTAGACGCTATGCTAAAGCAAATCCAAACTAGAGGAGAGGTTAACATTTTCGGTTTTCTAAAGCATATTAGAGCCCAGCGCAATTTCTTGGTCCAGACAGAGGAACAATACATATTTATTCATGATGCCCTTGTAGAAGCTATCGAAGGTGGTGAAACTGATATTCCTCGAGAAAAGTTCGTCCGCTATCTCGAAGTTTTGCAGAATCCAGACAACCGCACTGAAGAAGAAGCCGCTTGGAAACCTTTGATCGAACAATACGAGGTTAGTACAGTGTTTTACCCGTTGGGTCGATTGCTTACGTTTTTTAAGATACATAGCTTTAAATGGGAATGAGCTTCAACGAGAAAAATTAGCGAAAAATTACAACACAGAGTTTTGTTCAACGTCTTTCAAACATTGAAATCATAGTTGATCCATTTGTAAATTTAAAACATTTTTTCGAATTTAAATTCTTAAAAAATTGGTTACTCCAAAAAGCACAAAATTGCAATATACCTTAAATTTAATTTTATTTTCGAAAGGGATTACCGTGACCTCATTTTTCACCCCGCCAGCGTATCAACCCCCATGGAGCGTGAAGAACTCCTACAATTCTTAATGAAAGCAGGTGTAGTAGTACCTTGTTTTAAAGCGTTTTCAAGTTTGTTAAATTTGGTTAAAATTTGATACCAAGAAATCGTACTGAAAACTTAAAAAATAGTTGTTGGTCTTTGCACAAAAAAAGAACCTTGTAATTTCGAATTTGTTCTGATTTGGTTAATATAATAAAGTATTCTTACACCTCTAATTAAACAAACTGAAGTCTTTTGCAAATTTAATAAAAATCGGTAAATTTCCTTTACCTGAAACTTTCCTCGTCATGAATCTTTCCTTTTATTAGGAATAGTGAAGTCTGACCAAATTTAGTTCAGTGGATGGTCATTTAGTAACACATATATATTGTCTTTTTGAACATTTTTGTTCGGCTTTGTTCCTTCATATTGGATTCCTACCAATATTTTGCCAGTTTCTATCTACGCCACACTTGGTTTTTTGCCATAATTTAAAATAAATTTAATAAGTAGTTTTTACATTAACACACACCGTTATTTTGATACTTCATGTTGAATTCGTACCAGTTTATCCCTATATCAGATTTAATTTTTCTGCATAATTTAAAGTCAATTGAACAAGATTTTTTTCGTTGATTTTTTAAAAATTTTTATTTGGCTGCCATTTTGTTCCGCTATCTTGAATTCGTACCTCAACTTTACCAGTTTTTCTCTATATCACACTTACTGCTTGCACAAAATTTAAAATTATTCTAATGAATAGTGTTTTCAGGCTGATTTTTTAAATATTTTATTAGTTCGCTATTTTCTTTTGCTATCTTATATTCATACCAAAATGTTACCAGTTCATTCCTATATAACCCTTGATTTTTGAGCAAAATTCAAGGTAAATTGAATAATTATTTTTTTTCTGTGACAAACGGACCGACGGAATTGAGACATATTTTTGGCATCTAGGGATAGATAGAGCTCGTCCGTACTATTCATGGGAGGGTGTTTCTCGACGTGACTTTTGCTGGTCGTTGGATTGGCAGAAGAAGGTCTATATTCAGTGGCCAGCATGTGCAAAGGATTTATCCCTACTGGATTGCTTTCTGTAAGGACATCATTGGACTTATTACAACGGACGTACACAAAGAATTTTAAATGAAGGCGACAACTAACAACATAATCTTAATTATTTGTTTAATTAACTAATTAATTAATACTGGCGGCGGTGAATTTAATATTTTATTTATTACATTGAAAATACGATATCTCAATAAAGCCTAAACCAAATTAAATAAACTTGGCGTTGAGAAGATTATTTAACACGTTTTAAAACGAGGTACTACTCGAGTCACCTTTCCATTCAAAATTTTGGGGCTCAAACCATATCCTTGCTTGGGGATTAAAGGGACGGGGTGGAAGTTGTGGTAATGATTTCCACCTCAAAAATAAAATTTAAAATAGAGTGAAATTTTTGCATTTTGGAATAGCAAATTTTCAACAAGAATGTAAATTGGAAGAACGATCTGCTATGGTTTGAATGTAAGTCCAATCTGAATTTATGAAAAATGATAAGCAAAGATGCGTATACGTTTTTTTATTTGATAACAAATATTTTCATTGAAGCTCACTGTGTAATCTATTAGCTCAATAACAGTAATGGTTTGTGTTTCAGGTAGCCTTTTCATTCTCGGTACATGGTTAATTTTTTAAATTGTTTGAATTGTTTAAATTGTTGTTCATGTCAGAGTGGACCTCCTTAACTCTTAAGTGCTTTACCAGGTGTCTAGTTTTTTCTTTTTTGGTTAGAGGACCTCTAGTTGTATTCTAACATTTGCACATTTTGTTGTATTAAATGGATATCTTGCTGATTATAAATATACTAGGTTTGAAATCTTATCTTTAGAAGCAAACGATAAAATTAACAAAAACCCTGCCCAATAAGGTTATGTGTTTCTATAATTAACATTTTTTTTCTATATCTTAAAATACAACTTATAGACTCCGTTATAAATAAAAATCCTGTGCATATTATGCAGCCAATGAATTAAAATATTTATTATTCTCTATTAGCTCTTTGATTTATACTTACAATTAAAAATACTGTATCCCAGGATTTCTTTTACAAAAATAAAAGCTTTTAACAGGATTCGTTAAAATAAATCTAGTGTTTTCATAGTATTTTATGTCGCAACGTTGCCTTTATAAATTCAGTTTTGAAAACACCTTGTAAATAACATTTTGATATTTGTATAAACGAATAGGTATTCATAACTGGTTTACAGAGACAATTTTTTGCAGCCATCATGTCGAACTGAAAGTATTATAAATACCATTATCACAGATTACGCTTACCTCATTGGGTCAACCGATACTCGGTGGAAATCCATAATAAAATTATGTAAAATGTAAAAACAAAACTATTTTTCACAAACACTTCCACTATATTTGTTAACAACAAGTAACATGTTTCGCTACACAGACAGTAGCTTCTTTGGACCTTGCATCTCGAATGATTAAACTTAAAGAGTAAAGAAATATTTATATACCTAGGTGTAATACAGCGATTCGGAAATTTTAAAAAATATTAAAGTCTGCGAATTTTTAAGTAATGACCTTAAACTTAAACTACCTAAAATTATTGAAATATATTTGACAGAGGTGAATTATTGCATTCTACCTGATCGTTTGACAAACAATTTGAACGTTTGAGCTTATTTATTTCTGAGGACTCTATTTTCTTTGTATAACAAAGTTATGACCGGTCTCAATTAAGTGGTTTGCATAATTGGATTCGGTTTTCCCGTGATAAAATATTTATAATGCTCGTCTATTATTTTACTAAAATATCTGTCTGTTTGACCTGTATACGTTTTGTCGCAATCTCCACAATTTAGTTCGTATACATCTGATTGTTTTTCGGATTTTAATATTTATTAATATTTTTAATGTACTTACTAACTTAATGAATTATTGGTTTTATATGCTATTCTAATATCTAAACACTTTAGAAATTTACCCATTTGAGAGCTAGAATTACCTATAGGTATATGATATAACTTTGTATGCAGTTGTATTTTCGTTGATAGTAGGGTAAATCATATTTATAGTTTTTTTATATAACTTTTTTGCAGAATTTTGTCAATTATATTAATTGAATATCCATTGTTTATTGCAATCTGTTTGATTATGATTAACTCGGTCTGAAAATTAGTTTCACTTAGAGGTAGGGAGACTAGTCTGTGAATCATATTCTGAAAAGCGGCTAGTTTCTGTTGAATTGGATGTCATGAGGAATTGTGTATGTTAGTATCCGTATGTGAAGGTTTATGATACACAGCAAATCGTGTTTATTATTTAATCGTTAGATTTAGTTAATAAAATTAAAAATATTGATTTACCAAATAACCTGAAACTAACTTCGTTTGACGTCACTAATCTATTTCCTAGTATTCCTGCTAAAGATACCATCAAATTGTAGACATTATAACAAAAAAGTTGAGTTAAAAAACAAGAAATATTACAGTTACTTACCGAATGTTTAGAACAAAATTACTTCGAATTTAATAATAAATTTTATACTAGCACAGAAGGTTTAATTGTTGGAAATCCACTAAGTTCCTTACTTGCTGAAATATTTTTGTACACTCTAGAAAACCAAATAAATAAACATCCTTTTTTTAAGTATTTTATATACTGGCATAGATATGTTGATGATGTTTTAGCATGTTTTACAGGAGCTGAACGGCAATTGAATATTTTTCTCGAATATATTATTAACCTTCATCCTAACATAAAATTTAGAATTGAACTAGAATCTAACTATAATACATTTTCTAGATTTAACAATCAAAAGATTAAATGATAAACACGATTTTTCTGTATATTATAAACCTTCAGATTCAACTACAATTCAAAATAAACTAACTAGCCGCTTTTCAGAGTATGATTCACAGATTTATCTCCCTACCTCTAAGTAAAACTAATTTTCAAACCGAATTAAACATAATCAAACAGAATGCAATAAATAATGGATATTTAATTCATATAATTGTTAAAAATCTGCAAAAAAAGTTATATAAAAAAGTATTTTTTATATAACTTATTTTTGGTGTATTTGATTTAAATTTTCGTAAACTTAATGCCCTTTACGTTGACAATAATACAGGGTATCACTAAAATACAGGGTGTCCCACGGCATTTTTACAAATTTTACCCGTTCCCAGCTTTTTTTATTAGAACTGTATAGGTATCAGTTTATCGTATAATTTCTTATGTTTGAATAATTTGCCTTTCGTGTGAGCTCAGAGGTCAATTTAAAACTTGTACAAAGCGGTGCCTGAAACACTACTCTCAGGAAACGATTCTCGTTAGGTGTAATTACTCTAGGATGGCCTTGTCCTGGTCTTCTTTCATTTGGGCCAGTTTCCCTGTACCTTTTAAGAACCTTTGAAAAAACTGCCTAAGTTTTCTCCAAAATTCGGACACTGTAAGGTAGTTTCCCTGAAGCTCTTTAGAATTTTGAAGAATGAAAATTTACAGACGACCAGGGGAGCGGTATACCCAGTATAATTTTAAGGAAACTAATCTACGGAGGTGGGTCTGTAATGGTTTGGGGTGGGATTTCGTTGGAGGCACAAAACGGACTTGGTATTTGTCGATTTGACGGCTAACATACATTACGGACATTTTAGAGCCCCACGTTGTGCTTTTTGCTCCCGCCATTGGAGATTTATTTTCAGGCAAGGCAATGCATGTTCACACACGACTCAAATGGTAAAGGAATATCTGGCAGACTCTGAAATTTCCACAATGGATTAGCCAACCCTAAGCCCTGATATTAACCCCATTGAGCATGTATGGGACCATATGGGAAGATAGGTTCGTGAAGCAGTGAATCCTCCGGAAAGTCTACAGTACTACCTATTACAGGTACCTACACATTTCAAATAGGAAAGTTAGACCAAGCCTAAATTCTTAAACATACTTGTACATGCAAAAAAAGTTTTTTTGGAAATTAAAAAAAAATATTATTGATCTTTTGTATTGAACGCTTTTTTCCCAAAACGTCTAATAAAAAAGCTAGGAACGGCTAAAATGTGTCAAAATACCGTGGGACACCCCATATTTTAGTGAGTTCCTGTATTGTTGTCAACATAAAGGGCATTAAGTTTAAGAAAATTTAAATTAAATACACCAAAACTCTAATAACAACCTTAAAAAGTGTGTCCCTGCAAAATTCGTGATAATTTTCATTAAAGCAAAATTCCTAAGACTTAACGTGGCAAAAATTTCAAGGAAAAGCTTGTTTTTTATTTGTACCCTTAATTGAAAAAAAAAATTCGAGAAAATGTCATCTTTTTCTTACCATCATTTAGATGACGGGGTTTTTCGTACAGCAATACCGTGCTAAAAAGATAAAGAAATTATCTACTCATCGAAAAAAATCATCTTGTTTGTATTATTTACAACGAAAATACAACCATTTGAAATTGATGTTCTTTTTTCACCCATACCATAATTTATGTGCGAGGTGTATTTAGACAACTGATTACTTACTATACAGGCTGTTCTGAAATTCCGTTCCAGTATTTGGAGGGGCTTTGGAAATATTTAAAAAAGTTCTTATGAACCTGGCTCCAGAAATGCTTCGTCTTCAATATACAAGGTGTTAAAATTTTAAATGTCTTAAATGTGCCTCATTCGATTCAAATTTTGCTAAAGATAACCCGTAATTAGTGTCTGTAGAGTGACCATAATACATTTTAGAAAATTATACATGGTATAAATTTTTTCGAGTCACGACCCTTTTGACCTCCCTAAAATATGTGCTGTAGAAAACATAGACAGATTATAAAAGCCGATGCCATCAAAATTGTCCATTTTTTAACACATTTTCCCTAATTATTTCAAAATGGCACAGGATATCAAAACAGTTCAAGGACCACTAAATGTGTAAAATAAAGCAAAATATTCGGTAGAAGTACCAGATAAGGTCAGTGCTGCTATAGTAATGTTTTGACCCGGTCAAGTAGAGTCGTGACCCTAAAAAAAAGTTACATCTTCTATACTTTTTTAAAGTATGTTATATTCATTAATTCACATTAAGTGTTCCAAACTTCGAACAAATATATCGAAAAATATACCGGGGTGTCTTACGTAAGCTAGGCACTCGATTTTACTAGGTTATAGTTTAACTAAAAAAAAGAATTCAAAAACCTAACTTATGTAGTTTGTTTCCGGGCCATGTCAGACATCCTCTACGAGTCACGTTAAGGGAAGTAAAAATGATATATGAAGTTGTAATCTTCTTTATCTAAGAAACGAAGTTTCCCAGCACATGTTCGTAGAAGCTTTTTATAATATTTGCATGTGTCTTTCATAGTCCATAATATCGGAACGCAATTTCTGGATGTTAGAACCAATATCAGTTCTAAGGTAGTGTAATTGTAATTAAATTAACCTTTTCAAATATCACGGAAAGAAGAAATCTCGAAAACCTTTCATTTTATGGAAAAAATGTACCTCACATAACTGCTTATGGTATATAAAACTAGTACTTTCAGTTGGGATCTTGGCAAATTGTAGACACTTTGTAGTACTAGTTTGTGGGCATGTATCAATTTGACCTTTCTAAATTTAACTGACCACTAATAGATAGATTGCAATAAATAGGGCGCCAAAGTAGCGGCACGAGTATTTAATTCCGAAAGTGATCAATTCATTTTTATTAATATTTTTTAAATATAATTTTAAAATACATTAAAAGAAATTAAGTATGTTTAAAATGGCGATCCATTTTAATACTTCGATCACTTTTTTTGTAATTCAACTGGTAAACAAAATATCCAAGCTTGTTTCTTTGCCCTTTAGAAACGTCTATCAAAATTATGTAATATTAATTATGTAATTAGCTACAGAGCGGTTTAAAAATGGTGAGCAAGAATTAAAAAAAAAATGTCTATATGTTTGAGGAAAATCATGTAATAGAAGTTTTTATTATATTTTTTTACTAAACATGTACTTTGCCTGCATGCAATAAAAGGAAATATACTTTTTACCTCTCCTAAAAAGAATCATTTTTTAATTTATACAATTTTTGTATTATTTATTTATTGGTTGGTTCTATTTCAATTTATTTGTTGCAATTCTATGAAATCAGTAAAAATAAAATATAAAAATATTTTTGTTACGTCATCGGTGGAGTACGTAAAAGAGCTATAATTTAATTTGTGGTATTTTTTACTTTTAAAATTCATTAATGAGGATTGTGCGTTAATAATTATGTTTTTAGAACTTCCACTATTGATTGAAGTTCTTTTATTTTGATATTCACTTTAATGTACATAAAAAATTGAATTATTTTTTACAAAATTTTAATTTATAGGCATATACAATGAACATACAAAATACAGATAACAATATATTGTTAGTTCAACAAAAGCAAATTTAATAGTACATTTTTTTCATTGAATCTAAAGTTTAGACAGTTATTTTGCGCTTCTTAGCCTGCCTTTTGAAAGCAGCTTCTGGGGCATCTCTCGTAATAGTCCAGCAGTAGTCGGCTAACATCTCACAGTTCTATTTTCTTTGATACCTTTCCATATTTCAAATATCCTGGTGAAACCTCTCACCGTGCTCGTCACTTACAGCACCACAATTTTTCCGAAAGTAATCCAGATAAGAATCCAGGAAATGAGTTTTCAACGACATATTATACACTAGGTTTTGGTGACACAAAAGAAATTTGCCAATCAGTCCTTTATAATTTTCTGCTTTTATGTTTCCCAAAAAATTTGTTGCAACCATTTTGAAGGCATTCCAAGCCTCTTTTTTCTTGCCTTCAAGTATGGAATTGAATTGCGCATCTCCGAAAAATTTTCTACTAGATTCTAGGGAACTTTTCTTGTAAATAACTGATAGCACGGCCTTCTTTGTCCATGGCTTTTACAAAGTTTTTCATAATTCGCAATTTTATATGAAGTGGCGGTAGTAAAATCTTTTCAGAGGGAACTAATGGCGCGCTAGTTATATTTTTCTTTTCAGGCTCAAAAGATTCTTTCGGTGGCCAAACTTTCTTTCTGTAGTAATCTGATCGTGCTCGACTGTTCCGTTCGCAGAGGAAGCAGCAGCATTTTGTATAACCTAGCTGCCTTCCAAGCAACATCGCCACAATATATCTTTCATGTTGTATAGTGTCCAGCAAAAATTTCAAATTGCTATACGTTTCTTTCATGTGGACTGCGTGACCAATTGGAACTAAAGGCAACTTGTTTCCATTATGGACTAACACAGCTTTAAGACTTACTTTTCAAGAATCAATAAAAAGTCTCCAGTCTTTTGAATCATTGTCCAGATTTAAAGCTGCCATTAATTATTCTATGTCCCTACACACTACCAAATTGTTTTCCACGTAAAAAAATTGTGTTAGGTTTTTCTGACGGTCTCTGAACACAGAAACTTTTACTTCATCTTGAAGTAAATTCCATTGTTGCAATCGAGAGGCCAATGGCTCTGTTTTTTTTTTGGGGCAATTTTGAGGTCTTTCACTGGAAAGTTCACAGACAAAATCGGATTCGAGCGAGGTTGGCCCGGCGACATTTTCCGGTACACTACCGTTTGAATCCATTTAATCATCATCAGAATCAAGGCTATATTCCTGAGGTAGATTAGGTACAGGCAATTCATCACTATGAAGCACCGGGCGGATACTGTATCGGAGATCTTTCTTTTTCTCCTAAAAGCCATTTTTGATGGGAGGTGTCAAGCAAAAGTAACAGTCAGTAACGAGGTCTTTCGATTCTCACCAGATCATAGGAACTGCGAAGGGCATCCTACGCTTTTTTCCACATAGACAGCCGCGAATTTGTTGCAGCAGTTATGAAGAGACCAATATTTATCCTGGTCTCCAACTTTGCTGGCAAAATACAAGTGGTAAGCCCTTTTTGTTAAAGGGCTAAGAGTACGTTTTTGTTTCACAAAAGTCACTTCACCATATATATATATATATATATATATATATATATATATATATATATATATATATATATATAACAAAAATTACCCGGCTTATTTACACAAATTCGCGACATGTTGCTTAAAACTCTTTAATTTCTCAAATGCGAACACCTCTCGATCAATTGGTTGTTGAAATACAAGATTGTACCACAAAAAATAAAAGGTTTAAACGCACTTTTAAAGTTGAACAGTATAAAAAACTTACTAATAGTAATTACTAAAATAATTTTTTATTGGTTTTCTAGAATTGCAACCAGTAAATTAAAATACTAGCAATAAATAACACGAAAATTATATTAATTTATAAAAATGTTGTTATCTCGTCAGGAAGAGGATATGACAAACACTTTTACTACTTCGTTTTTCTTGAATCTGTGGACATTTAAACTATTTAAAATTTTGCGCCCCTTTTTTTTGTTCGTCCTGTATTACTGAATTAATATTACATAACTTTTATAGGCCTTATGAAAGATCCAAGAAACAGGCTAACCAAAGATAATCTACAAGTTAAGAAATGTTGATTTTTTAAAAAGTTATTGAAGTTACTAAATGAGTCGCAATTTTCAATATCGTTAACTTTTTTGCAAAGTTTAGTTTTCTGTTGGGAAGATTTTTGATAATCCTGTTTTAACACCACAATTCTGAATTTTGCAGCAGGTAGTAAAATACTCACCTCCTGATTTTAATCTGGTATCCGCGAACAAGGTCGTGAATAAGAAAAAGAATAGATGCGCCGTTTTGCTCCCAGTTGAGACTGCTAGAGTTCACTTGACACCGAGACCTGGTGAAGACGGTTCTGATTACATAAATGCTAGCTGGCTACCTGGATTCTACGGCCTCAGGGAGTTTATAGTAACCCAACATCCTGAGGTAAAAGAGGATTTCTGGAAAATGTGCTGGGACCACACTTGTCAGTTGATCGTTATGCTTAGCGTTGTCGATGGAGAGGAGTTCCAGATCTTTTGGCCGGAAGGAGACGAAGTTATTGAAACTGATGTTTGCATCTGTCGCCAGGTGAGCGTTAACAAAACTACACCCTACGTCGTAAGAGAATTTCTTCTGAGATCTGTGCAAGATGACTACGAAATTAAAACTAAATTAATTCAGAGTTTCCTTTGGCCTCACCGAGTTCCGAGCATTAAAGATATGTATGATTTACCCAATTTTGTTATGGGATTACAGAAGATTGGACAAGGACCCCTTTGTGTTATTGACAGGTATGTTTTTTAATATTATTAGATCCATAGCAACTGTAGTATATATAAAGTGTTATTAATTTCTTGGAAATGTTTATCCTTGATAAAGATGGGTGCTTGTCGTTACCAGGAATTAGTATCTAAAAAATATTTGTGACAAGTTATAAGGAAAAAGACTGGGCGAATTAATCTAAATAATGTTATTTTTTATAAAATGATCTAAAAATAATTGGGGAAGATTAAACAGTAAATAAACAGTTGCCTAAACTGTTGAAAATTGATTTTTTTCCTTCTACATTAAAGTAAGATGGTCCTATAAAATAATGACCTTCTTAAAAGTTGTAGATATTTGAAAACCTCAACTTTTTGAAATGTGTCAGGTAGAAAAGCGTTGATTAGTTTTTGTGAAAATCATATGCACATTTCAACAACATATGTTTTTAAACTGCAAATATAACCCAAGTGATGCTAAATATGCGTGGAAAAATTTGGCATGGTGACTTCATTTGTTAACGAATTATAGCTGAATATCCCTCGAAGTATTGTTTAAACAATAGCTTTACTGCAGCTGAACGCAGACCACGCTTTATTAAATTTAATGTAGCACTGTATGTCCCATTTCCTCTGCCAATGCGTCACAAACATATCCTTTTTTATACAGAATGCTTTTAAACCTTCTAAAAGCTCACGTTTTTTATAACAATATTTAAAATGAATATCAGATGCCGCCATGTAGATTTGAATCTCCAGTTTCGTATTAATTGAGCCTGGAGCCTTATGTAATTGGCGACTGTGATAGCTGCCAGTGTCTGTTACTACTGTCACCCTTTTCTGATGAATGTTTGATAAAAAACCAATCTTGAACCGTTCTTCAAAAAGTTCGCTGGTATCTCCATGGTAGTCCAAGCAGGAGTTTCTAATACTCTGCAGATAGCCACAAGGAATTTTCTGACCAGGTATGTAAAATGGTTATCCTTTTCCCTTTATTTGATGGAGCTTTTATTTTGCACCTACCCTGCCATCCAAATCAAAAACGCAGTAGCTCTGAAAAGTCAGTTTAATGTACTATATTCGTATTCTTTTGTTAATTATTTTTCAGTTGGATGTCAAAGTATAGATATTAAGATGTATTTTAAGATTAATTTTATAGTATAACGTATTAAAAATATATTCAGTAAGATGCGTTCTTACCTAGTGGGTTTGTGGCATTCCTCTAGCGTTTTCTAAGCAAGAATGCATTCTGCAGTACCGTTTGAAATGCCGGCATTAGGTTATATATATATATATGTATATATATATATATATATATATATATATATATATATATATATATATATATATATATATATATATATATATATATATATATATATATATATATATATATATATATATATATATATATATATATATATATATATATATATATATATATATATATATATATATATATGTATATATACATACATATATGTTGATTTTTTAAATATTTTATTTGGTCACGGTTGTGTTTCGCCATCTTCAATTCGTACCACCACTTTACGAATTTATCTCTATATCACACTTATTGCTTGCACAAAATTTGAAATTAATCCAATAAATAGTTTTTTTCGGGCTGATGTTTTAAATAATTTGTTAGATCGCTATTTTGTTTTGCTATCTCCAAGCTCATACCTAAATTTTACCAGTTTATTTTTATATAGTACTTAATTTTTGTGCAACATTTGAGGTAAATTGGATAATCAGTTTTTTAGGTATATTTATTTTAACACTTCACTAGACCGCCATCTTGTGCTAGCATACTAGATTTATACCAAAATATTACCAAGTTATCCCCATATGACTCTTAATGTTTGACCAAAATTGCAGTCAATCGGGTAAGTAGTTTTTATGCTATGCCACGTACTGCCAGACCGACAAACAGAAGAAACATGTATTTTTTGGCATTTAGGGACGCTGAAACGTGCAAATATGTAAAACCTGGTGATTTTTTCAAGATCAAAAACATTTTATTTGGTCGCCATTTTGTTCGGTCATCTTAAATTCCTATCAGAATTTTATTAGTTCATCTCTATACCCTAATTAATTATTGCGCAAAATTTGAAGTCAATCCATTAAGTAGTTTTTTCAGGATGAATTTTTAAATTTATTAAGCCGCCATTTTGTATTAGAACCAAAGTTCTACCAGTTGATTTTCTTATATAGCTCGATTTTTGTGCGAAATTTGAGGTTAATTGTATAAGAATTTATTTAGTAATAATTTTTTTTAACATTTCACTAGGCCGCCATTTTGTTTCACCACAATTGATATTTACTAAAATATTATCAGGTCATTCCCATATGACCCTTAATTTTTAACCAAAATTTTAAGTTAATGGGATTAAAAGTTTTTTAGCTATGCCGCGAACAGACAGATCGACGGAATTGAGAAAACATGTTTTTCGGCATCTGGGGACCTTGAAACGTAAAGAAATGAAAAAATCTCGGAGGATGATTGTATTACGATTCCCTTTTAGGGTGGAAGTAAAAAACGTTTTAATAATATTGCTGTTGCAGTAATGTAAAATTAGCCACTATGCCACGCGGCGTTCAGGGGGTAAATATTATATTTACTGATCTGATATCTTGATCTTGAGATACGCGGAAAAATACAAGCTATTCGAAGATCAAATCATAAATGATATAGATGTTTTTATTTAAAAATACTGTGATTTTATCATAAAAAAAAAGATTTTATTTTGCAAATTTCCATTCTATAAAGAATTGCATGTTGCAGCATTAGCCATGACGGACAAATTGAACTTTTCTAGTGGTCTCCATCTGCTCTAATTTGCAACAGAATTATTGTTTAAATAATGCCACCCTGAATAAACAAATACTCTTGTGAACAAATGAAGTTACAGGGTCGATATTTTTTACACGTATTTAGCATCACGTAGGCTATATTTGTACGCTTTTTTAAATCCATAAGTTGCAAGTTTTGCAATATTTGCAAAAAAGCTGATTTTTAAGGATTTTTCGCAGTTTCCTCAGAAACTATTTAACCCTTCTAGACCGGACTCAAAATATAGAGTTTGGAAATACCTACATCTTTTACAGGGGTCAGTTTTTTATAGGACCAACCCATTTTATGGTTGGGGGAAAAAATGAATTTTCTGCATTTTAGGCAATTGTTTATATATTTTCCCCAATTATTTTTTGAATAGTTTTATGAAAAAGGACATTATTTAGATGTTTTTGAACAGTTTCTTTCCTTAGACTTATGAAAAAAATTACTATTATATGTACTACTTTACTGACCTGCAAATCTATAAGTAAGAGCGCTCATGGCACGCACCGGTATTATGGACGTTGCGTTGTGGGTTCGAGTCCCACTCGAGACCAGACTTTTTCGACTCTTCATTGACTTTAGTTTTAAAATTTCAATCAAGTTTGCACGGAAAAGAAATAGTTTTTCAAGCTGTTTTATGATATAAATTTACCTCCGAATATTCTTTTCTTTTTCGTAATTTACATCTAGAAACTGATGAAAATTATTTTCAGATTTGGTGGAGCCGAGGCAGCTACATTCTGCGCCCTAGTTACTCTCAAGCGACAGTTGGAATACGAAGGAAAAGTTGACGTCTATATGTATTCTAAACTCTACCACCATAAACGCCCTGGTGTTTGGTTGTCCGTTGATGAATACCTGAAACTCCATCTTGCCGTCCAAACTGTCTGCGCCGAGCCCGATAAATATCTGGAAGAGATTCCACCAGACTTATTTACCTTTGCCAATGGTACGGCGAAAAAACGTTCCTCAACATCGAACCGCTCTAGAAAGGTGTCAAACTGCTCGGATCCACAACCAGGCTGTTCTAGATCTCCGGATGGTTTCCCAGCAAGTTGTGTTGTCACTATAGAACACGATTTAGACCGACCTTCTACATCAAAGGAAATCGGACTTAGCCCGGCAATGTTGCAGGACAATTCGAATGATTTGGAACGAGTTCCTCCCGAAGGTATGGAATCTGAAGGAGATGTCCTTTGAAATCCGCTTCAACCGCTGACTGTTATATAGCGAGAGAAAGTATGTTTTGTGTTTACTATAACAGAGTTATAGCAAGTTATGTAAAACTTTGGTAAAAACGAATTGTACCCAGTTCGATTTCTCTATTTATACCGTTTCTTTCTATTTAAGTTTATGCAACTTTATTTTCAACTAACATAGGTATTATACCCTCTGTTTTTTTGACATTTTGTACTTCAGCGCGGTGCTGTATGCTTAGCAGAATATGTGCATGCATATATTTATTTTTCTTTAGGATGGCTTTAAAGGAGCACATAAACTATCTATATGTCTTCTGATACAAAATAATCTTTTTTAGTCATTACTAGAGTTGATTTGACAAAATTTTTGATTGATTTTTTTTTTAGTAATTCTTAAAGCTGTGATATCATAACTCTTTGCGATCCGTCGAAATGTCAAATATTTTTTGTATTATTAAATATTCCTAACATATTTTCTTAAATTGGTTTACTATTTAACGACTCTAATACGAACCACTTGACAAGCTGTTTTTATTAAACTTTTAGTAATAAAACTCAACCCTGTAAGGTATTGAACTGGTTGAATTGATTATAGGTCCAAAAACCACATACAAAATTCAAGCTGTGTTTATAAATATGATGGTAAATGTTATGGACTTTTTTAGTATTATTTGGATCACCCTTTGTAGTATTACATACTGATTGGCACAAAAAGCGAATTACCAAATAAAGTAATAGATAAGGACTGATTTTGCTGTTTTAAATTTGATATTATTTCTTTTTGGTGTGGCAGTATTGTTGAATGTAATTCTGACGTGGTGGGTTAGCTAAGAAAATTAAAACGCATGTAATTCCCAAAAAAGGAACTTTTATTAAGGAACCGCAATAAATAAAATAATTAATTAATTAAACCAGTGCAAATTTGAAATTTCAGATGGATATTGAACTTTATTGGTAAAGGGATGTTTATTATTATCGTGTATGACATCTTTATTCAGCTCCTTCCAACTTTCAATTAGCAGATTTCCAAGTGGCTTCAACATGTATATGTGTGGGTTCTATAGGCCATAAGTCCGGACTACGGGCTGGCCACCTTTTCCTTTATATTTCAGCCTTCTTTAGATACTGATCCACTATCCTTACCACGTGTGATTATACATTACGATGCATAAAGATGAAGTTATCACCAATTATAGGTATAAAATGTACACGGTGTCTCACATAAGTGGACCACCCAATAATGCTCCCTTGTGGTTTAGGTAGGATAAATGGTTAAAAACCCAATGGAGGAATATGACATTAAAAAAATAATGAATATCAAATAAGTCCCAAGTGTCCCCCCCCCCTGTGTATAATTAGGGGAATTAAGTGTAGTCAATAGTCAAAAGAGGCTGTCATATAATTTTACAATTGTAGGAGTTCTAGGAAGAATTTTTATGTATTCGGTTTTTATATTTCTCTTTCGGTTTAAATAGAATTGACACCGGAAGCAAAATCTTTGAACATAATCCTCGATAGATCAATAGAGCTGTTTCACCTGATTTCAAAAATATATAGTTTTATTTATTTATGTTGTAAGGTTTTCGAAATATTCGTGTTTGAATATTATATCCTGCTATTGAAATAGTAGACTATATGGAAACCCGAATATACCAAAAAGTGTAAAATTCTTCTGGTTAAACGAAGCGAAATTTAAAAACTAAATACCAACAAATTCTTCCTACAATCCCAACACTCAAATCACTTTAATAATATACAGAGTGAGAATTTAAAAGAAAATTGTTTTTTTCTCCTTTTTTTTTAACTTAACGTTCAATTTTTTTTCTGTAATATTCCGATAACCCGAAGAAAACTAAATAAGTTGGGTTTTTGAATAATTATTCTAGCCAAAGCATAAGGCAGTAAATCGAGTGGCCTACTTACGTGGAACACTTTGTACAATACGGACTTGAAGAATATCTCTGAAGTGCCTACCCGCTTTCAGAACTTCCCAAACGCTTCCTGACCAACCACTGGGTTTACCTAAGAAGAGAAATTGGTGCCACTCATCCAGATTCCAATATACCAGTTGTCATGCAAAATGAAGCGGGGCGGCTGTGTGTTCTGGGAGCACTTCTGGTCCATTTGTAGGTCTTCTGGAGGTTAGATCATCATCTTGTTACAGATTTTTCGCTTACGTTTACATCCCGACGGTTTCCACCCGAAACAGTCGTAGCGTTTCTGTTACGGAAAAATTTTATAAGATCACAAGCCGATCACCTCTGGGTACTGTGTGAGCTCGTTGTGCCAGACTAAATCTTCTGGAGTATGGTCTAGTCGATAAAGCATCTACAAAATCTGTGGATATTAGACTGGGATATTCCAAGGACATTTGCTACAAATTTGATTTCTGCCATCTTGAATTAAATCCACTGCCCGTGCTGCATCAGCTGGAAATATCGTCATTTTGTTTTACAAAATGGGACTTTAATGGTAATTTTTAATTACAGTAAACTTCTTACAATGTTCTCGGTTCAGAGAATAAGTTAAAACTGATTAATTTCTAGACGTTAAACTAAAAAAAAAAGGTTTGATTTTGATCAAATTCAGGTTTCCATTTTTATTGCCAGATCTTTAAAATTTCGCAGATACTAGTCAGTCTTTCTACGGTATCCAGAAAGACTGTTCTAATATTTCAAGAAACTTTTCAAGGTACAGGGTGTTATGATTTTAAATATTTTAATTCTCTTGGTGTGTCTCATACATTTCTGGTGATAATAGTTCAAATTTGGTACACGATAAATCACAATTTAGTGTCGATAAAGTGACTATAATGCATTTTAAAAAATTTTACAGGGTGTACAATTTTTCGGGTCACAACCTGCATTGACCTCTCTAAAAAATTTGCTTTAGCGACACTGACCTAGTTTTTTATAAATTTTATATTTTTTGGTTTTTTGACACCCTGTCCCGTTTAGAAGTAATTAAGGAAAATGTGTTTTAAAACACAACTTAATTACGTAAATATTACAAGTTGAGAATCATCAAAACTGTTTTTAAGCACATTTTTCTAAATCAGGGTATACAAAAACTCCAAAGGACATAGGGGATGGAATCGTGAAAATGGAGGCAATAATTCTAAAAATAAAAATGTGTGGTAAAGAAAAATTTTAAGTAGGAAGCCCTATAGAAGTGCCAAACTAAATTAGTGCCGCACAACACATTTTTGGGGCGGTCAGAGAAGTCGTGTCCCGATAAAAAATTGCACCTTGTATAATTTTGTAAAATGTATTATGGTAAAATTATAGACCTTAATTACGGTTTGTCGTAAGTCACATTAGAATAAAATATCTCTAGTAGGAGGCGCATTAAGAAAACTAAAAAATATTTAAAATTTTAACACAATTTTAAAATATTCGCCTATAAATTAAGTAATTCGCGTTTCGTTTTATTATGGTCTAAGTTTAAAGTAAAAACATATTTTAATAGTATGGGTACTTATTTTTTTCTAGGATAATGTGGCCAAAAAAATTGTTGCTAACCTGGTTTCAAACTGAAAATACATACATACTTTCTTATGCCATATACAGCGTTGATGTATATGAAATGCACCGTTTGTTTAGTGTGTTGTTTGTCAAAAAGTATTAGCAGTCTATGTAGCTTACCTTCTGTCTTGCTTTACTGAGTATACAATTTCATGTGTCCAGTTTTTAGCTTGTAGCTATTATTTTAAGACAAATTACTAAATACTAACAACGAATAAGTGAGGTTACCGAAAAGTTACTGATTTTATAAAACATCGAAATTTGCCTGTTGTTTTAAGATAAGTGAATTTACATCACAATTATGTCCCGAAACGGGAAATCGTGTTAAATGAGGTTCATATAGTGTATTTCTGAGCAGTTCCTGTTTTATTGTAAGTGATGCTAGGTGATATACATGAAATTGTATGTTAAGTATTGTCTGTGTCTTGTCCCCTTCACAATTAATCGTTAATGACATCGAATATTCGCTAAGATGTTTAAAGCTTCTTTAATTAAAGACAGGTATAAGGCGTCTGTAAGTTACTACATTTTTATTCAACTTAAGCATATTACGAGCTAATACAGGAAACCAACAAAAAAATCAATTGGTGTCAAAAGTAAACCAAATCATTGTTTAGCTTCTTCTTAAGAGTGGTTGAAAAATTTTTAGTCTCTATCCATCTCCCCTATAGTTTTACTGTACTTCTATGAATTACTTATTATTTTTGAAATGAAATGGTAAGAGTTTACTATTTATTTAATATTTTTATTATCAAAATACGTGCAATTTTCGGACAAAATTCTGGTTTCAGTATTTTCAATAATAACTCAGATACAGAGTTACGGGACTGTCTAGCACTAGGTACATGGTGGCCCGTTTATTATCCCCTATCTCAGAACCTGTAAGGGTTAGTAAAAAAAATTAAATACACAAGTTGATTGGTTTTTATCTAGACTTTTAATGTATTATATTTTTAGATGGAACACCCTTCCTTTTAAAAATTTTTAAATACAGGCGTTTAAGGCAAAATCAACGATATCAAATAACGTCGGTCTCCGCTTCACATTTTCAGACTTATTGTCTGTTATTTAGAAATTGATTTGCAAACGCAGTTTCCTCAGTTTTGTAAACACTTATAAATGTTCAGTGAACGCCAAAAAATTGATAGCCTAAACCTTTTCGTTATTTAATAGCTCATATTTTATTACAGATTACTTATCCGAAGTGTTCCCAATTTTTACACATTCTTAATTTTCTTCATTTTTCAAAATTGATGAGATTACCATAGACATAAATAGACCTCGTTAAGACAAATTCAACGATATAACAACAAGGGCATGTGTCTCACAGTTTCGGAAATATTGGGTGGTTATCCTCAGGTAATGGCTTGTCTTCAGGTAATGCCTTATATGACTTGATTCACGGCAATTTTTTAAATTTCCTTTATATTATTTATATTTTTTACATTATTATGTTTTTCAATACCATATTTTATATGTAATATAATTTGTATAATGAAACTTATTTAGTTTTATATATCAAACCCTTAAAAAAATATTCCTATAGCTATAATTTACAGGCTATAAATAGGCCTATACCTGAGGATAACCCCAATAATTCTGATACGGTGTGTCACAACCCCTTATTGTTATATATCGTTGAACTTGTCTTAAAGAGGGCTATTTAGATCTATGTTAATATACAGGGGGTTCCATTAAAAAATATGGAGAAAATTAGGGATATGTAAAATTGGGCAACACTGCGAATTACTTGTTCGTAATATAATATGAGCTATTAAATGATGAAACGGGTAAAATTATTTATTTCTTGGCGCTCACAAAACATTCATAAGTGTTTACGCAACGCATTAAGTCGGAAACGTTGAACCGGAAACCCACGTTATTAGCTATCCTTGAATTTGCCTTAAACGGCTCTATTCAAATATATTTTAATATATAAATAATATAAAGGATGTCTCATTTAAAAAAAGGAAGTTGATACTCTTATATATCTAAAAAATTAATAAATTAGAAGTTTAGATAAAACCAAACAATTCTGTATTAAACTTTTTTACTAACTCTTACAGGTTATGAGATAAGGTAGTATGCCATAAATGAGCCACCCTGTATATTTTCTATGGTAAACAGGGCGTAAGGGCAGAATTCTGCAACAATCTGTTATGGAGAGTGTTTTCTAAAACTAATTGTTATGGAAATTTATTATCTCACTCTGAGTTTTAGGTATCTACTGAAATAAAATCGCTCCTCCAGCTTGCTGTTTTCTGAGGGTGGGTGATTCGGAAGTATAACCAAATGAAACCTATGCCATCTTGTAGAGGACATTCTAGGGAATATGAAATGGGAAAGTACAACTTTTTTTATTAGGACCGAACATTGAAAATGGCCCTTAAAGGTGCCTTAGCTCGAATAAGAAAAACGTAGTTTTTCTAATTCTTTCATATTAAATATTAACCATTGTGAAAACTCAAGTATACAATATAAAATTCTGAGTTTTTGCAGGCATATGTTTAAAATGTATTCAAAATCGCGCATCCAAAATTTCTCCTTGCAACTAGCTATGTGAATTATTGAAAATGTCTACATACATATATCGAGACAAATGTTGTGAGAACATTGACAAAGTTTTTATAAAAAAATTTAAGTCTTTAATTTTAACGGTTATAGAATTCCGTATTTTTATCAACGAGCTTTGGAATGCGCGCTGATATGCGGAGAGCTTGGAGCGGCTACGGGCTACCGTTCTGCAAATCTTCTGTGTTAGGGTTACATCTAGAATGTACAATAAAAGAATCTATAAATGTAAAATAAGTAATGAAAGCGTTTTGTATGAAATTAACCTTAACTGTTTTCCTCTTTGTCCTCGTATACACCAGGAACGTAGTTCTGATCAGTTTTTGCAGGAACAATCGCTGCAGCATTTTAAGCCTTTCTTTAAGCATACACATTACTTGCTTTGGCGCATAATTTACCTTTACAGAAGATATTCATAAGGTGCTTATATCTATTGGTATAGGATCAGCGGTCATCAGAACAGGCTCTAGAATTCCATTTTTCCTAGTCCAACCAAAGTTCACAGGGTCAAGTAGAGGCATAATAAGTATATGAGTGGACATCCATATACGCAGTTGATATATGCATATAAAATTTTGGACTTTTTTTTAAATCAATCAAATCTGTTAATGGAAGTTCTCAATCGGACTTATTGGAAGTTGTAGTCAATTGATATTTGAATTCGTTTAGTGTCTGAATGGCCTCGTTCTTATTTTTAAATAGGGCCAGTGCAAATCTCGTGACAATATTAACAGCTTCGGTTATAGGTTCCGTTTTTACCTATAACATAAAATTACTATAAAATAAACTGTTTTTTTTGCCAATCTTAAATATTGCATTTGTGGTATCGCATCCTGTTAATACATGCAACGCTGGTAAACATTTAAAAACTTCATTTTCCACTTCCTGCACTATTTGAGATGCCAAAATAATCCATTTTTATTTCCTTGTCCTAATTCCATAAAAAGGTATGGTTCTTCCGAAGAATTTGGTTTAATAAATTCAGAATAGTAGTAAATAAGTAATATGAGCACGTCTGTATCTATAGACTTCACCAAAACTTTTTTTTAGTGTAGTGTCTGCAATTCATATAAATAATGGAGTATAATACGCGTATCAGCCTCATGATTCGATTTCAAATCCTTCAATTCGGTTACACCATCCTTGTTGACAGAAAAACATAACTCTGGGTTTTCAAAGCCACCAGCGATTGTTAAGAGTTTCTTCTATTGGTAATTGGTCAGCTGAATGTTCCAGAAGATAAGCCTTTTGAACATAACTTCTGTTCCGACATATTTTTTAGAAAACATGGAGTCTCTTGTTTTGATGTCCGCAAACGTAGTAATCTTTCCTTTTTTTACGGGCTCCCAGAAACCTTTGTAACGAGTAATAAGAACGTTTTCAATGAAATGCCCATACTTGTTTTTAGAAGTTTGATATCGAAGAAATTTGAAAGATTTTGTGTTGAATTTCATCTGAAGCTTTCCGCCCTGTGCATATATTTATAAGAAAAGGAGGACTATCAGATAAACTAAATGGATTGCACCACTCAGTTTTAATATGCGTAATAATTTTGAGACCAGATTCATTCCGATTTCTTAAAGAAACACCTTCATTGCGTATTCTGCTTGCATTGTCAAAGAATACGTATAAAAATAAGAACAACAGAATTAGTACTTCTAATCGTAAAGGCATTTCCCTTCAAAAAGTTGCGCATATGATCCTACGATGTGGCGAGTTACCACCCACCTTAAAAGGGCGGTAGATTTTCTCGAAGAACTTCTGTATTCTCTGTTAATGGACTGTTCCAAAACCATTTCAGAAGCTACGCAATTAAATTATTTTTCTGCCGTTTTTTTAACTACGAAATTTTCCCGTTTCGGAAAAGAAAGCTAGTAGCCAAATGTGAATAATGATTATTTCCCAGTACCTTTAAATTGGGTTACTTTTTCCTTTAATAGTGCAAGTTTTTTTATCATGTCCTTTAATGATTCTTCGTTGAACCGTTCGTTCTTTAATTCTTCTATGAAGTAATCGGTAGAAAATTCTTTACTCTGATTTTCTTCCATCCACTTCCTTAAACTTAAAATTAAAACATTTTCAAAATTTTTGAATTGCCATTAGAAGCGCCTACATTTTAAGTATAAGCAAAAAATCAGAATTTTATATTATGTACCTGAGTTACAGGTTCAACGGTTGATGTTAAGAAAAACGTAGATTTTCTGATTCGAGCTAAGGAACCTTTAAGGGACGTTTTCAAAGTTCGGTCCTACTAAAAAAAAATTGTACTTTCCAATTTCTTAATACCCACAGTGCCTTCTACAAGGTGGTATAGGTTTTAACTGGTTATACCTCCAGATCACTCAAAGTCATAATTTTGCTGCGATTTTGTTCCACTAATCGTTCTGTTCAGTAAACTGATATGTAAAGATACAAGATTACATTTGATTATCCCTCTCTCCAGTTTTTGTGTCGTTTCTTTGTTATTTAAAATACTAAATTGATAACAAATGAAATTTTCTCTGTAAAAATACTTTCGCGTTGCTCAACTCTTGTTTAAAAACTTTTTTAGTTTTTCCAGCCGTAAATGCCTTCGAACTTAACGGAGTATTGTATAGTAATGTACTTTTATCATTTAATATATCCCTTTCAGCGATAAAGATCATTTTACATATCCTCTAGTTAGCGTTTTGGTTGATGTCCCGAAATGCATACTAAGCTTTCAACCTATAGTAAAAGGGTGCTAGATTTAGTTAAGGTAGAACAAATTAGGCCCTCAAATTTTAAGTTGCTGATTTGCCTATTTAAAAAACTCTGCAGTTTGCAAATAATGAAATGTTTAAAATGTAATATATTTAAGCAATGATCAGATTATTATTAATAGCTTTTGCATTTAATCTCATAACTTTAGATCTGGAAATTTGTGACTTTTTAGTTATGCTGTTGAGTTTCAATTTAGTTCTTATTTCTAATTTATATGATATTTAGTGAGGCAAGAAGAAATAAAAATATGCTAGATATATGGAATGTCTTTTGGATAACCTGTGAATATTTGTTAATATGTTATTGCTGAAAGGTATATGCTACACTTACAGGCGTTTTTCAATGTCAAGTCAATTATATTAATATATTTGTGTAATTTAACAAAATACCGCCTGCATTATTGAAACATTTTTATTAACCACTTTTTTTTGGAGAAAGATTGCTAAGCGCAATTTTATAGATTACAATGGCATAGTGAATATTCCTTATTGGACTAAACGTATCTAAGTTGACTGAAACTCTATAACTGTAAATCTATATAATAGCGCACAATTTCCTACTGTTTTAACAATTGACTGTCATGTAGTTTTCAGAATCGTAGATGTAATAAGTGTGTTCCTAAAATCTATGGTCTTCTTTTTGTCTTACCTTTGCAGCATAACTTTCTTTGGCTCGCTGGATATTTTGTAAATGTTGCCTGTATGTGTGACTTTGCAAAAAATTTCTTGTTTTTGATTGTTCGAAATTTTATTTTTCAGTGATTCCTCTGATTGATGGAATTTATAAACACCGCCGCTATTAGTTTATTTTGTAACTATTCGTAGAAGAAAACTTCAGGCTTCCTTTTATATCGCGGTGCTGCAAACATCCCTTATTAGCAGCGGCTAATTGGTTTTAAAAAATTTGTGTAATATTTTTTATTTATCTTTTAATTAATAAACAGATTAGCTATTGATAATATAGAAATACTGCCAAATTACGGCAGTGCATAACACAGTAAACAATTTCGATTTGAAATTGTATTGTATTGTATGTAATTTAAGGCGTTACTGCATGTCGACAGTTGATAAGTTGTCAAAAAAAAAGGCATTTTTAAAAGACTTATTTACTGTAGAAAAATGGCTGCAGCTTATATTTATCACGGGACTTCTATGCGATTTAAATCTAGCAATTATATTGGTCATTTTACAAAGCTGTTTTTCTTTCTGAAACCAGCCTTTTAATGGTTTTAAAGTATATATTTTGAGTCATAATCTTGCTGGAATTGGTGATATAATGATATTTTTATTCACCTAGACATGGTTCCTTGGTACTTTCCGATATCAGATACCATTCGTGCTTTAATTTTTATTTAAAGTCGGTAATTTTCAAATTTTAATTTCCTCAATACTTTTATCATTTTACTTAAGCATTTCATGTCCCTGAATGAATTCTTACAACTTTAGTTCGGGGGTTATGGGACTGTAGTAAGGTTAATTGCAATGTTTCGTGTTATATTAATACTTTTTCAAGCTCAGTATATACATTTAAATTAATTGAGAGTTAAAAAATAATCTACTAGGCCTACCTTGAGTTAATGTTAAAACCTTTGTGATGGAAATTAAGAAAAAAAGAAACATTATTTAAGTTCAACTACAAAAAAAATTGTACAAAAAACTTATTGTATCACCCAAGAAAACAGCAATATCTTAAAATTGTATAAAAGCAAAACTCAACGTGATAGTGTTACTTGACTGCTCCTCTAATCATTGCATACCATACCATACTAGTTTCTAGGATGATATAATACTTTTTTATGACATTTGTTTTTTAACCTTATTTTATTTTTTTTTGTAGTTGAACTTAAATGTTGTTTATTTTTTTCTTAGTTTATATTTCATATATGCACAATTATTTATGGACGATTTAAGTTTGGAAAAAGTACATCTTGCATATATCATTTGACCACGATTTTTAACCATTTCGATCCACTGTACGGCTGAATATTAGTGTATATAACCCAACAAACATTTTCAGTTTCAAGTTTTGTTGTTTCCATGTTAAACGTAATATGTGTCTATGATTTATTTATTTTTGTAAATGTCCATCACAAAGGTTCTAACACTAAGTCAAAGTATGCCTAATAGCTTATTTTTTAGCTCTTTTTTATCATGTTATTTTCCGGATGATCTAAGTGGATGTTTACTTCGCCTCAGCCTGAATAATATAATCTTATTGCTGTCTTCAAGTTTTGTCTCATTCAACTTTGTATAAATTTTTGATTTTTTTTTTTAAATTCAATTTTCTCTTTTTGAATAGCGAATACATTTTATCATATTACGTATAAGGAATGTTTGTAGCACTGGACTGTTCCTTGATTGCATATTGAAAGACACTAAGGCATTTTTTCATGTTTAACAAAATTTGACTAAAATAATTTTCATGAGCCAGTTCAAAATCATATAGTGGAGTCAATCTACCGGAAATTTTCGTGAAAAAGGAACTACTCTTCTCCTCGGTTTTTTTGGAAAAATGGTGACATCACATGCGGTGGCCATTTTTTAATTTGTAACAATTCTTCTATTGCTCTCATCAGAACAAAAAAGCAATCTTCGTCTTCAAGTTTTAGATAAAATTGATCTGGTTTTAGATATCCATGGCCAATACATCACCTGCAAAAAATAAAAACCACATGACATGGCTAATTTTCAAACTTTTTTCACAATTTTACTTGCGTTTAATGAATTTTGATGAAAATTTGTCAAATGATACTTCTAATGGTGACATTGGTGTAACTACAAATTTTGGTCCTCCCCCGCAGATTCCGGTAAAGGGCTCCCTTAGGACCGAAAAATAACTAATGATTTTAAAAAAAGGTCATCCATAATTCACATTCCTAACTGGAGTTGTTTAACTTAAACGCGCATGTGCCTAAGAATTTATACTGTACACCCTCAGTCTCAACCACATGCTGACTTTTGATAGGCTTATTAGTGACCACCAAAAGTATTTTTGGCACAAATGTGCATCAAGATTAATTAAACAAAAGTAATATTATGACGAAAATTTCTCCATCTTATGCGGTTTTTGTTGATTTTTTGTAAATTATGTATTGAATATAGACGTCTAAATTCGTGTAGTTTTATCGAGAATTTGAGAACGAAAAATTTTCTTTATCCTTTCTTTTTCACAAAAGTACAAAATGGCTTCCGGTAGTCAATCAATGCAATGCAAAAACTCAGGACTCCCTTCTTGTATGAAGAGCAGTTTCCTTTTCAAGAAAATTTTCAGTAGATTGATCACAATACTGTGTTTATTTGGTTTTATAAATTAATATTCATATTATGAAGTTATGTTATGGTGCTATATGTATTATATGTTTTACCAATTCTTTTTTAAAATTATATACGGTGCTATTATTATAATTGTGTACAGGGATTATTTAAATCTGAACAATTTTATTTAAATTTTTGGTTCCTTTAATGTAAATATATTTAAAAAGTGTCTTTTAAATATGCTTTTAGTTTTATTTATATGTATAAGCTTACTTTTATATTTTTATTGGTAGCTTTCTATTATGGTTTTTAAGTAATTTTTTATTATGATTCTATTACATTCAGCTTCTTGCAAATGCATTTACATTCGATTTTCAAAGTGTTCTCTTAACTTTTTAACATACTCTTTATTTTCTGTTGTATCAACGGATATAGATGTACATTACAAGCAAATTATTGTTAAGTGTACATATTTGTAGTAAAGTAGAAAAAAAAACTCGAACTGGCTGCTTTATTTTTATTGGACTATACTGTAAATGGGGTGCAACAGAAGACCTCTATAGAGATTAAAATATTAAACTGCGTATTTGAAAAAATATAATGTCATGAGTACCAGAACCTTTTACAGCAAAATTTTATGATTACTATTTTATTCCATACCTAGTTCGAGTTTTGAGTAGTGCATATATCATGAAAAGTAATTTCGGAAGCAATATATATATATATATATATATATATATATATATATATATATATATATATATATCCTATAGTGAAGTATTATAATATTTAAAGCTTTATGCGTTGTTAAATCCGCAAATCGCTATTTCCAACGCGAACTGCATAAAGGCTTTAAACTATTTTCACATCATGAAGGAAATATAGCCTTTATATTATAAATTAATGGAAATGCTACAGATATTAGGACTGCGGAAGGAGACAAATTGGGAATTAACACAGAAGGTATTTAGGAAAAGTAAATATGTGCCATATGTCTGCATTCGTCACCCTTACATAATATAGCTGCTCATTTTGATACTTTGGGGAAAAATGGTATGGGATTCTGTTCCGGAATGAGTAAGAGAAAATCTAATTGTGTATATTATATCCCTTAGATTTGATTTAAGATGTTTGAACAATCAATTAGGGCCCGCGGCATAAGAGGTCGCAAAATTCCTTCTCGTATACGGAATATGAATTCTTAAAATTAACACACTTATTTGCCAGACTACGTTTGTTAACCGGAAGGGTCGACAGTGATTTTTATTGTCCTTTCTTCCGAAATTGCTTTGAATATTTAGATTTAAGATAACTTGGGTTTTTTGTCATTCTATTCATTGTTATAATACATTGTATTTACAACGAATTTGTATTTCGAGCGTTTTTAAAATATTTGCAGAAATGACAGTAATTTCCTGCGATGTTTTCAATTTTGTTCCTATAAGATTCCCAATTCTTTTTGACAAAAAACTCAAGAGAAGAAAAAAAGAAATTTCGATATGTTAAGATTATCCAAGAAATGATATAGGGTGTTCATTTGCATATTCGCTTAGACACATAAGATTATTACAGGGTTAAATGAACACTCTATAATAACACATAGTAAAAAGATATGTTTAATTTTAACGTTATGTGAATTACGAAGAACATTATAGAAGTTTATTTATTTTCATTGCACAGATAGATAGAGCTTAGACACAGTTTTAAATCAATTATATGATCTATGATATTTAATAATTATTTGGACTTTGATTTTAGATTAATTAATATGTTCTGATATTACTAGTCAGTATTTCGTATACTCTTGACTAAACATAAAGAACAAAAGGCTTCTTTTGCCTAGCAAAAAAAGTAGTTTCTTTAGACTGAGGATTGAATTTGGATGCTTAAGTTAACTGCGCTGTCAATTCTGGGCGGACCAGTATGCGCGACATGGCTGCGCGTTCGAATTTATCCAGTATTTATTAATTATAGTGAACCTTATATCAACATATGTAGGATGTGTCTGTTTTAAATTCATTATTTAACATTCAGTTCGAAATTGGTTCTAGAGTTATTCAAGTTCGAACTGTGTTGTTAATGATGAATAATTAATACATGTTTTAAAATAGTAAATAGAAAATATTAATAGCATGTTAGAAATTAGAGATGAAAAAAAAATAGAATATCAATTGTGTCGTATTTTAATAAATGTTAATAAAGACCTTTTGGCCCTTTTCATATATGGTTCTATTTACGGGTATCAGAAAAAAATAGATTGAGGTATAAACATCGTTTAACCATTCAGAAACTTTTAAATATGCGTCTTTAAGATTATTAGATATTGCTATATTAGATTAGGGCCAAATTATAAGCAAAATATGGGATCATTATGTAACACTGTAATTCCTCTGTTTCTAACTGTACTGCACGAATAATCCGTAGAAATCATTTCCTGTGTTAAGTGTGTTGATCTTTAAACTCGTTTATAGAAAAGTTCAAGTGCCAAGAAATATTGCAATTTTTGAAACGCAAGGTTTTTACAACCAGCATTCAGTAACTATTTAACCCGCGAAAATGTCTTTTCTATAAACAGTATTATGCCCCTGAAAACAACAATCATTTTAACATAGTATTTTAACTTAAAAAATCTTAAACATACACAAAATATAATAGATGTAATATGCTTAAGGGTTGATGGTGGAAGATAATGATCTTTTGCAGCTGTGAAAGTTGAAAAAAGTGTATTAAGAGGTTTTATATGTGTTTTTATCTGGTTTGATGCAAGGGTTCATTCTCTACTATTCCGTCAAAAATTTCATGCTAACTAATCTGTTAGAATTTAGAAAATGTATATGTATAATATCATAATCACTTTTTAGAATAAGTATTTATTTAGGTTAAAAATAAGATTTTTTTATATTATATGTAGACATTCGGACCAATAATTTAGTTTCAAACAGTCTTTTGCTCATTTGTTTTACCTCAAGAAAAACTTGATAGTCGAGCTTTTTATACTTACCACTCGTTTGTAGGAAATTATTTTGGAAAGATTTAAGTCTATTTTTGTTGTGTAAAATCTAGAGTATCAAAAGTAAAAATCAAAACTCCTAGAGAGTTGAAACGGATAATGGAAATTTTTAGTAAATTTTTTAAGGTTGATATTTTTGTAGGATGTGCCAATCTTATTCTGGAGAAACCGCTAAGGGACTTTTTTTTTAATTGCCTTTTAAAATCGTTCGATTTAAGGATCACATTTAAAGTATTAAAATTTTATTTGGTACTATACTAGTTGTAATCGAGATTGCTTTCCGCCTGCCATTTTTCTTTTTTTCTTTTTACATAGCATCGTATTAAAAAATCAACTCAATTGGCGATTTTTATATTTTGACAGCTATTTTTACTTTTCGATCTAGTGTGCCGTGAAGTTAAATAAGCTTTAAAAAATAAAATCGGGTTTTTGTTATCATATATATAATTTTTATTTGTGTTACAGGGTGGCTCAAAGTTCACTTTTTTCGAAATTATGTAAGATTTTTAGACTACAGCTAAATGCACCTCTTCAATGCGAATCTAACGAATACTATAAACACATTAAATCAAATTAGTAGTGGAAATAAAAAATTTAAATTAAAAAGAAATAGCAACTACTTAACACGAAACAAAAATCAAAACATATTTTTCTAAAATCTAGCCACCAATCGGGTTCTCTAAATGTCAGTTGACTTCATGTCATTTTCTCCTTTTCGAATATGGTCTAAAGTATTCGGGGGTGTTTTATAAACAAACTGGGAAGGAAACATAGACAGAGTCGGGTATGTATCCCAGTTTATACTTATTTTTATTTGAATATTAATTTACACTGCTTTGGTTGATTTTATTTTCTACTTTTTTAGGCTGTAATCTATTTAACTACAGACTAAGTGTTGTTCTATTTTATATGTTTTGTTTATATTTTCTTATTTTTTTTTAAACAAAATGTTTATGTCTAGTTTTGTATGTTTCGTCTATATGTATTTATTTCAAAAATGTATACTTATAACTCTGAGGACGGTAGAAAACCTAACCACCGAAACGTCGGCACTAATTGAAAAAAAATAACAATAAATAGTAGTCCAAAATGCTCGTGCATTTTCTTCCTATATTTAAAAATTGCTGGACGTGACTTCTTACTAACAAAATTCAACTCGGAAGACTTTTCTAAAATAAAACTTTCAAACAAACAAGTGTGGGTTAAAAGAAGTAATGGGTGGATTTTAGTCAAACGAGTTAAGTGGTTTAAATAAATACTCGCCGTTTGGCATTAGCAAACCAATAATTGATGGCGATATCTAAACTCCTAGATAGATGAAACGCAAATCAAAAATCTTAGGTGTCTTTCCAAAGTGAATATTGTATGTTTTCAATAATTTGAAATATTGTTTAGTTTAGTTTTTACTACATGCTTTAAAAATTGCCTCGCCTAGGGGCAACAATTTTCAGATACAGGAGCGTGGTGTGCATTTAGTATAAAAGTTCAGCGATTAGAATACATTTTCCAAAATACAGAAGGGCGAATTGCCTTCCTCCCTCCGGTTGCCTGTATCCACTTTTATGTTTATCGTTAGACAGTAATTGGCGGGTAAGCCGTTTTAAGGGGAATCTTCCAGTACGTAAAAACCTTGTCATTGCTGTAAGATTACAGAGTGTTGCAAAAAGGAGTATTTCTAAAATTTAATACCTTACAGAGTAATCTTGATGATCTTTTTAACTTTGATTGGGGCCTATATCTCCCGTCATTTGTAGGAATAAGAAAAAACTTTAAATGCGAAACTTTTAGATATGTTTCTGATGTGATAAAAAAACTTAATAAAAAAACCACTGATCGGATTAAAAAAATATGACACAAAATTATTAAATTAAATGCAACAACCTGTATTACATTTTTGAAGAAAATTCCTAGGCTAATTCAATATAACATACCTCATACTTATTATATGTTCGCATATTATGAAAATTGAGAATTTCGGATTCTGAGAGACTGTAAACTCTAAACAGCTCTGCCTAGGACAAAACGAATTGAACATTTCTATCTTCTATCTTGGTTTTTTTATTGCCTTACTTATAGCATTCGCTTCTGGTCTAAGCAGAAGCTGAAGTTCTTCTGTTTGTCAAAAAAAATTGGAAAAAGTTTAATGTCATGTTAAACTTAAACGTTAACCGTTTCCATTTTACAGACTCAAAATTCGAAATTGTCAATTTTCAAACGTGAATATTTTGAAAACGATAATTGAAAGTCGTCGACAATTACAACTAGTTGGCCTAGAATTTTGCTTAGAGTTCAAATATTTAGTAAAACACAGGGTGTTAATTTAAATTAATGACTTTTTAACTCATGTTCCCATAATTTTTTTTTATTCGATAGTCAGTTATTTTTTTTTAATAAAACTTTTATCACATCAGAAATATTTCTATAATTTTTTCTTATTTCTACACATAACGAAGATGTGAAAGCTGTCTGTATCATCCCGTTTAGAATTCAGTTTAAAAAATACTACTTTGTGCAACACCCTGTAATGTTACAGCAATGACAGTGTTTTTACACCTTAAAAATATCGCTTTAAAACGTCTTTAAAGTTAATATATTTAATTTAATCACCCCCCAATGTTTTCGGTTAAAAAAAAAATGTGCAAGGGTTATGACATGCAATTTTTTTTAAAGCATGCGCCTTCATTCGGTGTTTTTGGGTCCTAATTCCAAGTTACTGAAAACCTACAATAAGTCTTTCATATTTAAATTGGTTTCCATTCTACAGGGCGCTGAAACGCGTTGGAACAAATGTTTGTTTTTATGTCTTTCATATGTGTCCAACTAATCTTAACTTAATTTCTGATCGACCTATATGTACTGTGCAGAGTGTTTGCAGTACAAACTATAGAAAACTAAGTGTTAAGGCACAATTTAATCAAAAAATTCGATCGAAGAAAAGGAGTTAAAAATATACATGTTAATAAGTAAAAAAAAAAATAAATTTTTTGTAAGTTTTCGGAGCAACCAAAATGGTAAGGCGCTCTGGCTTTACACCCTTTACAATAGGTTTCTTACCATAGGCAAGATTCTTTTGCTTAAAGCGGTCTTTTTACAATAATATCTGCAAGAACCACACCTCAATATCTCTTCTCGTTTCGAAAATATTCACTTTGAAAAATCCACTAAAAATTTTGGTTATCTGTTTCATCTGTCTAGGAGTTTTTTAAATTTAATTCTTGATGCTGTGTTTAAAATTGACACTATAAATTATAGAAAAATAAAAACTTAGTGACAATCAAAAACTAAATAGAGGCGTAAAAATATATATAATTTAAAAAAAAAATGATAATAAAAACTGTTTTCGGAACTTTACCATGGGGTAGATTTCTTACCATAATGAAAATTTTGTAATATACAGTGATGTTTAAAAGCCGTTATATGGCATTTTGCCCCTAGGAGAACACCTGAATTTTCGCAACTATAAAGATAAAAATCAAGACCCTTTGGGCAAATTTTCCATATTACTAAAAACTTACAATAAAAGTTTAATTTTTAAAATTTTGCATTTTACAGAGTGTGTTCAACTAATCTTAACTTAATTTCTGGACATCCTGTATATCCTATGCAGACTGCAGGTACCACAGATGATACAAAAATAAAAGCTGAATGAATCTTAATTAAAAAACTCGATCATAGGGAACATCAAAAAGTTATAAGTTTATAAAAAATTATAATTTCCTTTTAAAACAAACCGATATTGAAAAATATCTAAATTTTGAAAAATTATTTAAAATATTTTTTTCAGTTCTAGTAGGGATTACTATAATCTAGCAAACTAAAAATGGTTTTTGTACATTTTCGGAACTATACCTTTACAGTAAATTTTGTTACCACAGTCAAGATTTAGGCTAAAGTTAGTTCCCAATAAGATTTTAAGCAGATCTGCGGAAACGTCATCTTATAAATTCTCATTCCGAAAATATGCACTGAAAAATCTACTAAAAACTTCGGTTATCCGTTTCATCTGTCTAGCGGTTTATTTTAGAATCACATTATGTAGAAAAAATTTAATACATTTTCGCAATAACACGATAAGTTGATATTTTGTTGTTTATCCTTTAGTTATGGCCTTTGATTAAAGTGATTCCTCTTGTGTGATTCAATTATTTTTTTGTAATTTTAGTTACACATGTTTACAGAACGCTTCATAAACAATAAACAAAATGGTTTTATAATAAAGTCATGACGTCATATTTTAGGTTGGTATTACTGCCCTATTTTCAAAGACCTGTTTCATGTAAATCTCCATAAGAAAATTTTGAAGGTGCGATATTATCTTAATTAAGAATGGTTAGTAAGTTCTCACCATAAACTATGAAAATAAAAAGTAAAATATAATAATAAAAAGTGATATAATTTAAATGATTATTAATTTAATATAAAAAAAATAAAAACCATCATGGTAAAATATTCCAAGTTACTGAAAACCTACAATAAGCATTTCATATTTAAATTGGTTTCCATTCTACAGGGCGCTAAAAGACGCTGGAACAAATGTTTGTTTTTATGTCTTTCATATGTGTCCAACTAATCTTAAATTAATTTCTGATCGACCTGTATGTACTGTGCAGAGAGTTTGTAGTACAAACTATAGAAAACTAAGTCTTACGGCACAATTTAATAAAAAAATTCGATCGAAGGAAAGGGGTTAAAAATATACATGTTGTTTTCGGAGCAACCAAAATGGTCTGGCTTTACACCCCGTTTAAAATAGGTTTCTTACCATAGGCAAGATATTTTTGCTTAAAGCTGTCTTTTTACAATAATATCTACAAAAGCCACATCTCAATATATCTTCTCGTTTCGAAAATATTCACTTTGAGAAATCCACTAAAAATTTTGGTGATCCGTTTCATCTGTCTAGGAGTTTTTTAAATCTAAGTTTTTGATGCTGTGGTTAAAATTGGTACTACAAATTATAGAAAAATAAAAACTTAGTGACAATCAAAAACTAAATAGGCGTTAAAAATATATAATTTAAAAAAAAAAATATTTGAGAAAACTGTTTTCGGAACTTCACCATTGCATGCATGTAGGTTTTTTAGATATTCCAAGGATCAAGCCAGAAAACTAAATTGGTTTAAATTAATAACCTAATTTTAAACACCAGGATAAAAGAACGTTCAATTATTCCTTAGTTTGTCATTTTGTTAATAGTGACAAAATCAATTTACCAAATCTTTCAGATCATAAAAATCTTTCAGAACATAACTAGAAAAAGAATCAAATTTCATTCGCCACAAAATAAGGCGACACATCAAAAAACATAAATTAACATACTTGATAAGGAAATTTTTTAAAATATAAGGAATTGCTAGAGGTCTGTTCATTTTGATGTAAAAATATTAAGATAATATTAAAAAAAGAATACTTGTACACATTTGTGTACAAGCAATGCTAGTAAAAAACGTTAAATAACCTCTCTTACATGGAAGTAGGAACAATTTAAATTATATCACTGTTATTGTCCTGCAAATATTCTGTATTAGGACAAGATCGCGATTAAAAAGTTTTCTTATGGAGATTTACATGTATCAAATTTTTGTTTGGAAAAAAGTCAGATGTACTAACCTAAAAAATGACGTCACGCTTTTCCTATGTAGTAGTTGGTCCAAAATGGCCTTGAAAACGAAGCATTAGTTCTTAGAAAAAGGTATAATCTATTGTACCGGAATCTACATTGTTCAGCAAGTGAAGGATGTTACGAAATGTCTAAAGTTTTTCCTCCTTAATATTTAAGTTAAATTTATTTTATCACCTTGAACTTCCCTGCTGATAAATCTTTGTTTTTATTAGGAATAGTGAAGTATGACCGCACGTATTTAGTTCCGCATATACTGATTTAGGGAATTGCCGATTAAGTTCCTTTACAGATTTGTCTAGAAAAGTGAGAGTATACAGAAACTACTAAATAACTATACGAGAAACTAAATACTTCCCTATGCCTAATAAAAGGAAGGAATAATAATTGTATGTTCTTTTTCAAAACATTTTTTGATTTTTACCAAAATATTACGTCAAAATACTACTTACTATTTTACCCTTGCCGTGTATAGACTGGCAGACCGACGGGATTGAGAAAACATGTTTTTTTTTGCCATCTAGGGACCCTGAAGATCTAAAAAAGTCTCGAAGGGTGATTTTGGCATGATTACAATACTTCCGTCTTACGAAGGAAATTAAATTAATAAAAGAAGAAACCTGACATGTAAGAAAAGCAATAGTTTTCAAAATTATTGGGGAATACAAAACAATATATATAAATTTAGTATCGAATGGGATCTTAATGCTGTTACTCTATTTGGAAGACTCCGTATTAAATCATTGATAAACTGTTAAAGTTTTGGGACGTTTAATTGTTTAAGCATTTCAGTCCAGATGTTCTCAATGTAATTCATGCCAGTAACCAGCGTCGCCACATCATTCTAGTAATACCATCATGTTCTATCCGTTCTATCAATTCTCGCACAATAAGAACGGACATAATCATCGATAAAAAGTCATCTTTCGGCGGCAGCATCGAAAATGGCACAATTACTGCTTCTACAGTGCTGTCCCGATATCTTATGACCGTCATCATCTCATGAATTAGGACCATCACACGTGTATAAACTAAATCTCGATTCGTCATAAAAGGGGCAATGCCTTCAATTTTGAAACTCACAACCCTTGCACCTTTTTGGCTTTAAAGATATTTTACTGGAATTTTGGTAGCAAATTTGCCATATTTTGTTTAGATTCTAATTTTTGCTACAAACTTTTGATTTCTAAATGGGAGATCCTATATGTTACTGTATTTTTAGATTCTGCTCGAATCGTCATTTTGGACTTTTTAAAGCCCGGTTTGACGGTTAACCAAAATTACTGGGACTTATATTATTAACTTTTTTAAAATACATTATATTTCGTTAACTTCCGGTCAAGCCGGAAGTGGCGACCATCTGATAGATCCAACAACGTTAAGTTAGAATGGTGCAAGCCGTTTTATTCTAAGTATATCGTTTGGCTTATAAAGGGTTCTAAAAGGTCCCCAATGACTATTTTGAGACGCCATTTTTACGAAATCATAACACGTGTTTAGGATTTAAAGCGAAATCTAAAAAGGTGTCCCATTTAATTTTTTTAAATCCAAATTTAAACGGGATATAGCAACGCCGTGAAAAAAAATGCGAAATTTTGTCATATTTCAATAGATCAAATCAGTACGAGCACTTCGGTATAACTGAAAGGGTATCATTGTGTCACCATATTCCTTCACGTTTCCGTGTCGATAACGAAGAGAAGGGAAAAAATCACTATAAATATTGTTGATTGACAATTAATATACAACGCGATCCTTTTAACAGTATTTTTAAAAATACATTTCAGGGCATTCTACTTTAATTGTTGAGCAGTGTAAATTATCAATAATTATACAAATCGTTAATAACAAAAGAATGAAAGTTACATTTTTTTTCTAAGAACCAAAGAAGCCAAACATTCATTCAAATCATTCAGGTCAAATCAAAATAAAAATTAGTTAATTTGGATTTGAAATGTCAAATCTATGTGCTATATGCAGGATTGGGTACGTAGAAAATAATTTTTGTTTATTAAAAGCCGTTTTTTGAGTTAATTAACTCTTACAAGAAATAGTTTTTTAACAGTCAAACATTTGGGACGAGTAGTTGAGCTAAAAATTGTGAAATTGTGTTTGGCTTAATACAGCAAGTCTAAACAGAGAAGAAACAGGTAATTTTTTCTCTTATAACTCCCGAAAATTTTAAACTTTTGTATTATATTTTTCTCTTTATTAAATCATTGATAAACTTCAAAGCTATTCAGCCCTTGCTTGAGTTTTATCGAATTTGCCTTTAATTGCCCTTTTAAGGTTAATATCAAGGGGGGAGGGCTTAAATATGTCGACATATCCTAAATTGTATATACAGGGTGTTGGGGGTTTGACTACCAATATTTTAACTGGTTTCAAACAAAAGGATGCACTGATTAATTATTTGGCATAAAGGATAGTAGTTTGGAAGCATATTGTCGGCACGTATAACGAAACAAAAACATCCTACATGTCATTGCAATAATAAACATAAAACAATAATAATTTCCAAGATAAATTAATTGCACATTTTTAATTCTACAAGACTACAGATAGCTATTTTAGTTCATTAGTTTCCAAAACTTATTAAAAAATATCAATTACCAAAAACTCTAATTTGCAGCATAAATAAATAAACAGTTTTATAAAAGTTAAAGCAAATGCTCACTTTAAACACGTACGCACAAGTAGTACTTGTCCAAAGCCAATTTTGAATCAATTTTTTTGAACTTATTTAACAATGTGTTATATTCATCTTGTATTCTTCTTGTATACATTTTAAAAAGCACACTACATATTTAAACTACACAAAACGGTTCTTAGCTGCTTAGAAAAACAAGCCAACTGTTTTGCTGTCGTTAACTGAACATTGAACCGTGTTTAATACTTTTTAGAATAAATGATGTTGCCGATTTTTGTAAGATCTTATTAAGGTAAAATTTGAATTTTCAATGCGGTTCTTTTTCTCTATATTTAGATCGTAAAGATATTTTAATTAAAAAAAAAACTTTATTACGTAAAAATAATATAAATAACGGTTTTACACAATAAAATAAATAAAATAATTCTTGTACATGGGTTAACGTTTCCATTGTGTAACCCTAATATAGATATACATTTTTTATTCAATTTAATATATAACTAACTTAATAAGTAGGCATCCCTATGTTAATTAATAACAACATAATAATAATAATGATAGAATAATAATAATATATCTTCTTAAACAGATGTGTAAACCACACAACTGACACTTAGATCACAAATCATTAACATCTGAAGTTTCTTGTTATTTTTTAAATTAATTATAAATTAAAAATATTAATCAATTTAATAATTTGAGTTCTAGGGCTCTGTTTAATCCAGCTGTCACTTGTAGGTGAATTAACGGCTCTGATAACATGTGAAAGCGCATTATACGTTCTAGAAGCCAAATACTTGTGACATCTCTGTCCGGAAGTTTTTTGGACTCTCGGTACTTTGAGTATGTGGTAGTCGTAATTTACTACGTTATCTGTGTGTTTGTTCTCGTGTTGGTTAATCGTCAAACCTCTAAAGAACTGTTTTCGTGTGTCGAACATTCCACTCTCTTTATACAGATCATCACTGCGAAACATGTAACTTTTATTATAAATAATTTTTAAAATCTATTTTTGGGTTATTTCAAAATGTACGTTAGTGAGCTACCAGGAAATTATACCGTATACAAGGTGAGATTGTACCAAGGCGTAATAAAGTGTTTTTAGTTGTTGTATTTCAAATACCTGCCTATACACTTAAATTTTGGAATTAAATTCCTTAATCTTCCTGTTAGCCGTTTATATGTTTGTCCCATCTTAGATGACTATACAAGTGAATGTATAGCTCCCACATATATTCAAAGTATTCACATTTAATATTTAACTCATTGAAATTTGGTAAATGGTTGGCGTAAGAAGTAAATGCCATAAAGGGTTTTTTTTTACAATATATTGTGAGTTTTCCATTGTTAAAAATGCTATATTTACAAAATCGTTTTCACCTAAATTATTTAATTTATTCCGGTTTCAACTTTTGTAAAGAATAGCCTTGTCGTCTGCACAACTTATAACTTCTCCTTTAAACTTAATATAAAAAATGTCGTTTAATAAGTTATTAAACAGCAATGGGCCTAATATGGTTCCTTGGGGAACTCCATATTTTAGTTTGAGTAGATGGCTTGTGCTATTTCGACATATTGCTATCTATCTGATAAGTAGTTTTAAAGGAGTTTGAGTGACGTTTCTCTAAAACCTATGTTCTCTATAAGCCTAAGCAATTCCGTGTGACTAACTGTATCGAAAGCTTTGGCTGAGTTCACAAAGATACATGCAGATGGTTGTCTTGTATCAGTTGCCTCATTAATCCTTTGTATTATGTAAGCAACAGCTTCCTGTGTGGACTTACTACTCCGAAATCCGAATTGCTTATCTAATAATATCCTATAACTTGTCAATAATATCCTATAACTTGTCCTTCGGTTTTTAAACATTGTCTCAAAAAGTTTTGCTCCTCCGAAATAAGGGAATTGCTCTATAGTTAGACGCGTCATTTTTATCCCCTGCCTTAAAAATAGGTTTAACCTTTGCTACCTTAAGCGCCGTGGGAAATATGCCTTTTGTTATGGATCTGTTAATTAAGTATTTATTATGTTCTTTAAATATTTGTGATTTTATACCCTCAGTACCATGTGATTTGCCGTTTTTTAATATTATAATTACATAAATACCCTTTTCTGGATCCGTTGTATTGATAACAATTGAATTTGGTACAGTTTCTTCCGTGAAGTGTTTTGGTATTGCTCTTATTTTAAAAACTAGTTTGCTTCCAATATTAAAAAAAATGTTGAAGGTGTTTGAAATTTCTATTTGATTTGATGACATAATGTTATTTTCAGTTTTTACACTACTATCTTTTTACTTTCGATTTCTTTTAGGCATTCCCATAAATTGTTTGGGGGAATTTTTGTTTTGATTTATTTTATTTTTATAATAATTATTTTTTGTAATTTTAATTAAGTCGTTTAATTTATTTTTAATTTTTTTAAATTCACATAGTGTTATTTGATTTTCTGGGTCTTGCCTGTGGTGCTTATAAAGACAGTTTTTTGTATTTATTGATATTATAAGACCCTTTGTAATCCAGGGAGATCTTTCCTAGCGTTTAATTTTTTTAACTATCTGAGTAGATAAGTTTACAAACGATTTAATGTTTGCAGTAAATTTGTTAACTGCAACGTCAAGGTCCCTTTCTTCATAAACATCAGACCATTATTCTTTTTTGAGTTTTTTTGTGAGTTTAGAACGATCTCTATAGCTTTTTGTGTATTTTTTATAAGATTAATCATTATTTGACTTTGTTTTTGTACAACGTTCCAGAATAAAACTATTAATATTGTGGTCAAAATTAAATAATATGAAATACAACTTTAAGGCCATTTTTCTCAAAATTGGTAAGGAATAGACCCAACGTTATATAAGACTTTTTTTATGAAAATGGTCCTTACTATCACGTGTTAAAATATTTGTAGTCAAACCCCTAACACATATATAAATACGCCAGAGAGATCTTTATTTCAGTTAAAATGAAATAAGTATAAAATAAACTCAGAAATTGACTAGTCTAGGTAAAGTGAAATGAATAAATTATATTTTTTAAATACTCCGTCGCAAACACAATAAATCCCTTAGTTGCAGAGATATAACAATAATTTACCTATTTAAAATTTAAAAAAAAAACTGAAAAGGGGTGTTTAATATTACAAGTAATAATCTACATTTTCTGCGTGTGTTACCCAACCCTGTCTGTATAATAATACTATCATCATTCACATAAAAAGAAATAGTATTGAAACATGGAATGGGGCGTGGCAAATTTTAAACAACCGCACTTGGTTCACTTTAATCATCAGCTATAACAAACGTGTAGAATGGATAAAGGTCAGCTAAGTAGAGTAGAAACATTTGTGTCTCATATGTAGGGTATGTCGGCGGGGAGAAGGGACAGATGGACAAAACGACTAAAAATGAAATTTTTCGTAAAAAAATCCACTTTTAATAAAAGCTTCTGGGTGTTAAAAAAATACTATTGACTTTGCAAATTTTCGAATTTGTCATACGGGGTGTATAAAAAATATAAAAATTGAAATATTGTCAAAAGTGAACTAGCATTATCTTTTATTTAAGGAAGAATTATACATTAAAATGTTTCAGATAAAACAGATATATTAGTTCCAAAGCATCAGCAAGATATTCAGAAAGAATGTAAAATTTCCCAAATCTCGTAATTTTGGGTATTTACCTTTAACGCCTACTTTTACCCATTACTTTGAATTATATAAATATTTTATATAATAATAATTTTTGTTTATTGCACAGTAATTACAAAAGAAACAAGATCAGTACCAATTGAAACAATACTTTCATATTCTATTTTCATTCATTTTTGTTTATTGTTAATAACGGAATTTTTCTGAATATTTAACTGACATTTTGGCTTTAGCCCATGTGTTTATTTTAAAATACATTTTACAGTAAAAATTAATAATAGGGCTGGTTTACTCTCGACATTTGCTGATGTGAATAAACTTGTAGCAAATGCTTTTACTCTCGGTTGAGTGGAGAGCGCTGCCCCCGTTTTTATGGTCGAACGCGAACTTATCCTTTTGTTGTAAAGTTTTGCACTTAATAAACATGAGAAAGGGTTGTGATTATAGTATTTGCTACGTTTTATATACCCATTATTTCATATTATTATATTTTCAATCTACCCGTGAGACAAATTCAAAAATTTGTAACGTGATTCGTAGTTTTTTAACAAGCCGCTTTTATTAAGAGTTTTTTTTTTCGAAATATTATATTTTGAGTCGTCTGGTCCTCTTGTCACCTCTTTCTGCCGAAATACTGCATAAAAAGATTCTATTAGAATATATTTTAACGAATTCATCAAATCATTCTCGTAATTGAAGAAAAGAAAAAGCTGTAAGAGTCAGCACTAGTTAAAAACATATCGTTTAAAGTATTATATTTAATTTATCATTTTTAGTAGGAAAATATTTTGTACTCCTTAAATACAAATAATTCTCATTGAACTAAGTCAATTTTTAATTCTATAAAATTTAAATTTAATGATTTACTTAAATGGTACTTCGCTGTTCAGAAGTACAACCTGAATTTAAAATATTCTTTGTCTGGAAACAATTTCATGACAAATTTAAGAAATGCGATTTTAAAAATATTAATTTGCTTCTAAATCATAAATTTAAAAAACTCTAAAAAGTTTGCTTAATCAATAATAATAGTACGCGGCAATTAACTAGCTTCACTGTAGTAAAAAATCCGTTGTCTTTCAATAATAATGAAAAACAATTTTTGGATTTAACAATTAAAATGTATCACAAATGTAATGTAAACCAAACAAAGGAATCTTAATTTAGTTCATAATATTCACTTACCTCTATAATTTTTATTCAATCACAGATGTAATATCAGACAACATAAAAAAAATAGAAAAAAACAGTGTCATAAACACTTAATACCCTCCCATATAGGGTTTCAATTATAATTTATATGTGAAATTTTCTTGTGCTTTGATGTTTCATGTTTGTTTCGTCATCGTAGTAACATTCATGATTGCGAAAGCCGAATTCCTCCATAATGTAAACTAGATTTTTTTCTCGGAACGTATACTCCGCTGTTGCGACATTGCTGCAAACTATGAACTAAAATTTCAATTTTCACCATATAACATTTTCTGGTGTTTTAATTTTTATTATGGAGTACAAAATAATTTTATTTAAATTTAAGTAAAGGAATCTGGCGCCGTCGTGGGCTGCACGACTTTACACAAATGGACAGCACGGGCCTGTATAACGTATCCTTTTAAATCTGGTAACACATCGTTCTATACCCAGTTCCACATAAATTTTTATGTATGCATCCACGTATCTATTGAAATTAATTATTTCCTGGCTGAAATCTGCCTCATCTTCCGTCATTCAAGTTAAAAGGAAATGAGGCGCGATTTCACTGACTCCGCCATATCCCATGCCGCCTTGGCTCATTATAAACATGTTCATTTAAAATCCATCGCTAACAGCTTTTGTGAATCGCCTAGGCCGCATCGCCAAACTCACGAATCACTTGCGTCACCAATATGAACGCACACTTAGACAAACAACTTGATTTTGACGGTTTATTATCATACACGAAATTATTTAACATCTTTATATAGGTACAGGGTGGCATACGTGAGATAACCCAGTATTATCTGGATAACTGTAGGAGTTAAGGAGAAAAGTTAAATATAAAAATGTATTGTTGTTAAGTAAGTTTTATTTTGCAATTATATGCAGGGTCAGTCGTTTTCTCGGGACCACTATCATATTCGGTATTTTAAATGGACCACCCTGTATATTTTTAACATGTCCTATACCAAATTCATTTATTTTTTGTAATATTGACATTTGAAATTTGAAATTTTGGACACAGTAACCAGCTATAAAATCTAAATGGTTTGTTAGCTGCTATCTTAGTTTTTAAATATCTACAAACTGGCTTCGACTTTTGGTTAAACCGAGACTTCAAAAATTGCAACTTTCGAAAGTTGATGTCAGTTTATAGATATTTAAGAAGTAATATAAAGAAGTGCTAACCGTTTTTGTATATTTTTAACATGTCCTATACCAAATTCATTTATTTTTTGTAATATTGACATTTGAAATTTGACATTTTGGGCACAGTAACCAGCTATAAAATCTAAACGGTTTGTTCTCTTCTATCTTAGTTTTTAAATATCTATAAACTGGCTTCGATTTTTGGTTAAACCGAAACTTCAAAAATTGCAACTTTCGAATGTTGATGTCAGTTTAGAGATATTTAAGAAGTAATATAAAGAAGTGCTAACCGTTTTTGTATATTTTTAACATGTCCTATACCAAATTCCTTTATTTTTTGTAATATCGACATTTGAAATTTGACATTTTGGGCACAGTAACCAGCTATAAAATCTAAACGGTTTGTTCTCTTTTATCTTAGTTTTTAAATATCTATAAACTGGCTTCGACTTTTGGTTAAACCGAAACTTCAAAAATTGCAACTATCGAAAGTTGATATCAGTTTATAGATATTTAAGAATAATATAAAGAAGTGCTAACCGTTTTGTTATAAATCAAATCAGCTAGTTAAAGGGCTTAAAATGTTAATTTTCAAATGTATATATCACGAAAACAATAGAATTTAAAAATTGTAAAAATGTATAGGGAGTCCCATTTAAAATAACGAAGTTGATAGTGCCCCAAAAATGACTCGCCTGGTATATACAAAAATATTGTAAAATAAAACTTCATTTTACAGCAATATTTAACTTTTTTGCGTAACTCATAGATTCCCAGAAAAGGTACTGGGTTATTGGGCTATCTTAGGTGGGCCACCCTGTATAAGTAATATTTGAATTGTATATTACTATATTTTAAATCTACAGTTAATCAGTAATTGGTTAGTTGGTTAGTTAGACAGATTTTAGTGAGGAATTGAATACCCTTAACTTGTCCTGTCTTAGTCATCTTATCTTTTGCTGGTTTAGGGAAATGCACTAGATCGAAATTCTGAAGAAATTGACGTTACAAGACCGGATCAACATAGAGGAAAATTATTATTTAATATTTGTTAATTGCCTCTAATATTTGACCAAAGAAAGGCCAGAAAATCTATTAATACAAAATCTCCTACATAGGAACTCTTTGAAGTAGCGATATCTCCTCCTGCCCTGGGAGGCCCAAAGCGTACAATAACGGCCCTAGCACTATTACCGTGTTCGGTATAAAGGTACCATGAAGTTCAAAAGCACGTTTCGGTATTTGGAAAAGGTCAAGGAAAAATCAGATTCCACGGCATTGTATTAAAGCATTATATAATGTAACCAGGCCTTGATTGAAGGGGGCACAGCGGTTTTGCGTTCGGTAGATGCACACCCAGGCTTGGACCAGCGGGGAAACAGTTATCCGCGAAATATAAGACGGAGGACTTTTTTTAGTCATCATTCATTTTCGAGTGCGGCCAAGGGACCCCCAAATACTTAAAGCCTGACGAAATTATTTGTCATCATTTAATTATAAAGGGCGCTCTCGCGAAACCCCGCCCTTTGCAGGGACCCCTGAATACTTATAACCCCAGGCCGCATAAGTACTTAATCCGACCCTGAATGTAACGGTACATAGGCGTCGGGTCTTCGTTGTCTGACTAAACCTAATGGAAAGCATTGACTCTATTCAAGAACTGTCAGACAGCATTTTAGCCTATTTTGAGCATATTTTGCGGGGTTCATCTTTTTCTGACAGCTTATCAAATATTTTAACAATCGTTTCTTCGTTTCGTTTTTGAGATACCTTTTACCTTAATTAATTTTTTTTAATAATGGAAAAAAATCTTTTGAGTTGCTTTAATTAAGGGAGTGGCCCAGCATTTACTTTCACTGAGTGCGCTGATGCACGTTATTCCCTTGATGCTTACGTGTCAGTGGTGTTACGGTTTAAAAAAAAAATGGTGGAGAACCGCGAAAGGGAAACGTGTAAAATGTCTACGACTCCCCTGTTCATAAACCACAACGTACGTTGCTTACTTAAAACGAAATACGGATATTGCACGATATTGCGGCGATTCAAATTAATTAAGTATTGTAATTCAGTAAATACATTGCTGACATCAAGAATACAGAAAATGGCGATTTAAGAATTGTTGGCATTAAGCCTTCAGTATGTGTAAATCTCATGCAGGCATTTATTCTCTACTAATATACATAGTTTATGAAGTTAATTCATCCGTGTTTGTCCATAAAATTCACTAACAGATTGTGTATACTCGTGTAAGCCATCTGTATTTTGCAAATAAATAGCAGTACCTTTTCACAAAATTGCGAAATTAATTTAATTTGATAAAATGTTGATTTAAATTTTCTAAAAATTAGGTCCGTCCAAGCTGAATAGAATCTTAAGTATTCTTCTTGAGGTAAAACTGTATTTATGTTTATGTTATTTGTATTTATTCATTCCTTTTATGTTTCAAAGTAACTGTTTGACAATTAAATTTTGTTACTTCCTAGATGAAGTGATTATTTCCTTTGTAATAAATTGTTTTGTATATATACTTAGTTCTACATGTTAGAGGAACTAAAATGTATTCAAAATAAATAAAAAAAATATATATGTTGTTTTTTTTGCATCCTTTCCCAGCAATTGATTTCGTAATTTAGAAATGTACAGATTTTATCACGCCCTACAGACGTTGCCATAAGACATAACCCCCGTATTCACTAAAAAGGTTTAAGAGTTTAGACCAGATCTAATTGCCATGACAATTGAAGTTTGCGTATGCCACTGTCATTTTGTAATGTGACATTTACTACAAATTATTTGTCCAATTATTGTTTATGTCATTTTAAACCTACAACTGTCAAATTAGACCTGGTCTAAATTTAAAGCTCTTTAGTGAATAGGGGTGAAAATGGTCAAAAACCTTACATGCTTTTCCCAATCCGCAAAGACTTTCTGTCATATTAAACAAAAAAATAACTTTTTTATTAGAACAACCTATATCTTAAACGTTTCTAAACATTTTTATACAAACAACACATCGATTTATTTTCCATTGTATTTTTTACTGCAGCATCAGAAAGCATCGATTACTGATAAAAAGGTTTCTCTCCAAAACTGGAGGAATATGCTAAAATAGATCTTTGTGTACTGACTTTAATAATTGAAAAAGCTAAAATCGGAAGTAGTATAGTGTTGCAATTAAAGCCACCATGCGCTAAGTAACAATATTTATTCGTCGGACTTGCAATCCAGAAAACCAACCCATACGGGACAGCATTTCAACCAAAAGTTCAAAGAAAACAACTGTTATTAGATCTATATATAGCCGAGCCGTAGCCTTAACTAAGCAGAAAAATACACGATACAATTATAAAATAACGGCAGAGCAGCCAACCGGCTGGATTATACATATGTATCCATAAGGTATTATACCCAAAGACAGACGAAACAATATACAATAATATCAAAACGGTTTTTAAGAAGAGAAAGACTTTAAGGAGCTTGTTGACTAAAACCAAACCTGATAATAAAAATAACAGAAATAATGAATCTATAAAGTCCTTTACTTTGCTTGGTGGGCGAATCTTATATCGAGGCAACTGACTTAATGTAAAAATTAAGGAAGGCCGAAAACATTAAGACATAAAACAGCCGGGGCGAGATTTTGCGGGGTCACGTGCAAATAATTTTGCGGGTCTGTGGACTTTCAATCCGAGACCAACTAATAACTAAAAAGAAGATCCAAATTTTCAATTTTTTATTTTTTTAAAATTCCGCTTGCTAATTTTAATTTGCCTAATTCTAAAGGATCGTTTTTCTTTTCGACGGTAGAAAATCATATCACCCAATGGGGTGTATACAGTAAGCTAAATTTTTTATATTTGCGAACATTTCACACTTCGGTGCCTATTGTTCACACATTGCACACGACCCTACCAAGGCAGATTTGTATCTGTCGTGTGACCCTACTAGATATTAGGGGGTTTTATAGGGTGTTTATTATATCTTGATACCCACCAACAGAGTTTATTAACAAAGATAGAGAGAAGTGTAAATATGAAACTTTTAGGGTTGTTTCTGAACCGCCAGAATCTGCTATGAAAGAAAATATATGACTATCGCAAAGCAGTTAAAAAATGTCAGCCATTTTTTTTAACACCCTGTATATTTATTTATTTATCCATTAAATGGATATCTTCTTGTTTACTATAAAAACTTCCTATGAATTTAACAAAAACCCTACCATAAGAGGCAATGTGTCTGAGAGAGACGGACCACGTTCAACTACATAGTGGAGTCAATGGAAATACATTTTTATGGCAGGTACTTTCTCACATTTCTCGGGTGCCTTTAAAGATAAAGGTATCAAAGCTGGTATATTTATAATCAGCAAAAAGGGACCGATCTGATGGATAGATAATGTATAGTGTGTCCCATTTAAAAAAATGAACTTTGCCATTTTTAACTGCTTTGCGATCAATAGTCATTTGTTTACTTTCATAACGGTGGTTCAGAAGAACCCCTAAAGCTTTTATATTTACATTTTTACCTCTATCTCTGTTAATAAACCCTGTAGGTGTGTCAGGTGTATGTCAAAATAAAATGAAACATTCTCTAACTACTATGGTTTTACCCTGGTAGTTTTTGAATAAGCGTTTTAATGTGCACATGATAACGATCAGAAATACTTCACCGATCGAAACATTTTATGGATAAATTGAAGACAAGTGGTTTTTTAAGTCAGACCAAGGAACTATCTCTATCATGCTTTATTCTTGCGTTGCGCATTACTTCCAATTGTATCCGTTATCTTTCTTTGCACCTATACATACTATGTTAGTATTTAAAGCATCCAAGACGGTGAATATGTTTTCCCGACACAGATAGAAATTGATTAGCATCGAGTATTCATGCCACATATCGACGTTTTGCTATACGTATTTTTTCGAGCATCATACATGGACTTAAGCAAGAATCCGATACGAAAAAGAGTGTTGTTTTAATTTTGAGATATTTAGGTACTAGTTGTCAGTAGTACAAGTAAGGGCGATATATATCCTCTGTTGGCCGTCCTCCAGAGGTTTATTTCGGAACCTCTGACGTCATAAAATATTCCACATGGGCTACTTCATGATTTGGGGCAATTGATGCGCATGCTTTGGATGTCAGCTGTCAACTATATCATAATCAATTACGTGGGCTACATCACTTAGGTTTACACCGGGCTACCTGTGAGATGGCATCAGTTAACCTCTTAACCTGAAACAGCTCATGTAAAAAAACTAATTTACCGACTTACATAAAATGCTATCTATTCAAGTAGTAAACAGAGCAGCTAGGGTCTGGGGTGCAAGGCCTCGAGATTCAAGGGTCCAAAATCTTGGTGCGGCTCCAGCTAAACAGACTTACAGAGCAATTAGATGAAACATAAACATTCTTTTAATTAATTAATATTCGCAAAAGAAAAAATGGCGAGGACGTCAAAAAAAATTTTTTTTTTTTAATTCCTGTATAATCTCTGAGCTCTTAGATCACGAGCCGCCACTGATCTCGATCATTCAGAGATATAGTTAAACTAAATTCCTTAATAATTTTATAATAGTCATCATTCCATTGTATATGATCACACACCCACACGTCTCGCTACTTTGTGAGGACAACATGCAACATCATGCTCTTAAGCTAACCTCAGGAATTTTTTTTATAACATCATAGCCTCAATTACAACACAGGAATCTCAGAAAGGGCAAAAGTGAAACACGCTGTATAATATTTAACGAAAAATAAAAATTCCAAAAACGTCCCGAGGTAGCACCTTGTGTATTCAAAATATATCCCCAGTGGCGGCTATTCAGGTGAAGTGCTACTTCACCAGGAAAAATAAACAAACAAACATCTAACTATATTTATTATATATCTCTTAAAATTTAAGTTTTTTCATTCATGTATTCACCTAATTGGCAAAAAATAAACTGTACATCTCGAATAAATATTTTACTTGACCGTTGTCGGCATGTCTTTTTAAAACCTTCAATCGAACTTTATTATAACAACTCTAACAGTGGCGCAAACCGCTTCGACTTTGTTTCCTACTACGTTGCCATGCCAACGCGTACGCGATGGCGTCGAGCACATGGAAGAATAATGTTAACCAGCGCCATACAACGCTCTCGGTGAATTGCTAACGCAGTACACTACACCCACGTGTCGTTCAGTTTGGGGTGGTTGTTTACTTTTATTTTCGCGGATTTCGCTGCAACCGGTTAGTTCCTTTGCAGTTTGCTTGACTGTTTTTTGTAATATTTATTTATGGTGTTGTTACTTTATTTGGTGTCGGGTTTATTAATTTACACTATTGATGAATCCGATCACGGATGTGGTTTGCATTTTGTTGGAAACTCCATTTAATCGATGGAAGGAACAAGATCAGAGTTTTAATCGTCGTCCTGGTTTTCGGCGTACAAATGGTTATGTAGTAGTCAAATACTACAAAAATTGTTTTGCTGGCCTTTTTTACTAGTTTCCAATAAATATTCAGTGTGGAATAAGGAAGGATTTGCAGTTTGTTAAATATATGAAGGTCTTTACATAAACATGAAGACTCGGCGGAGCATTTAAAATGCGAATTAATGCTAAAAACATTTGTAAAAAATCAAAGCACTATAGCTGACACTTTAAAAGAAAATGCTAAACTATATAAAATACATTTTAACGAAAACGACTGATTAAATAGACTATTTATGTGCTTGGTAATTGACGCAGTTTTGTACCTTACAAAACAAGAGTTAGTTTTTCGCGGCCATGATGAGAGCAGCGAGTCAATAAATAGATGGAATTTTAAAAAGCTTTTAGGTTTATTAATATCGAGAAGTTCCCAAGAACTAAAAGATCATCACGAAAAAATTTAAAATGTTTTTACTGGTGAGTCGAAAACTATTCAAAACGAAATAATTTCTGATTATTTAAATGATCATGTAAAAAATAAAATGAAATAATGAACACACAATTTTTTCTGTGCAAGTGGATGACATCACTGATATTACGCAAACCTTCCAGTGCTCCATAATTTTAAGATACGTTAATTCAGAATGTCCAGTAGTCGAGAGATTCTTAGGATTTTATAATGTCAGCTCCGATAGAATGTCGGAGAATTTATATTCTCTATTGGATCAAATTTTGCACCAATTTGACTATAAACATAAATTAATAGGGCAATTAATTATGCTATGATGGCGCAAGTGTGATGTCTGGCCATCTAAATGGCCTTCAAAAAAAAAAAGAAAAAGCACCTCAGGCTGTATTTGTATATTGTCTTGCTGCTATGAAGGATAGGAGAATTGATTTACAATTCAAAATTTAGATAAGTCGTAAAAAAATATTCTACCCCTTACACATATAAAAAAAAATTGTGGAAAAAAATTATTGCGATATTTTCTTGCTTCATTTGCACTTCACTTACTTTTTCACCCGCGAGCCGCCACTGTATATCCCCAAAGTATGTATTAAATCGTTTCTTTAAATTTGGGACTACTTAAATATTATGTAGCCTTTGGATTAATCGCCCTGTATATTGTAATGATAAACAACATGTGCTAATAAGCGTATGGATATTTAAAGAAAATGGCATTTTCTATTTGACGTTAAAACATATTTATAGATCAAGATCAGATGCATATTATCCAAGTTAAATAATCTTGAGTTTTGGGTTGAAAACTGGGTGCCTATGTTTTTATGTTGACCTGTTTAGTTACAAATTAATGCATAGCCTGTTTTATTTAGGAATTATCGAAACTCTATTTATACTATTCTCAGTACGTTTAAATTGTTTTATTAACATCAAATTACAAAACATTCAGAAATACCTAATCAATTTAAGTTCCCGTATATTCAGTACATGTTAAATATAAAACCAGAACCATCCACAAATTAGTTCTTGACTTCTTTAATATCTTTTTGAGTGATCTTAAAAATACCTCCGGATAAATGGGTTTCAGCAAGGCTGTTTAAATTGGTAAACTTCTTGATACAACTTGGCATTTTGACTATCCTGCGTCTGTATTTTCTGGTAGTGAACGTGTAAAGAATTGGATTTAGAGATGAATTTATTGGAAGAACGAAAACTACCAACCATCCGTAAACATCAGCTGAAAAATGAATATTTTGAAAGATTTTCATTTTTAATAATAATGAGACACATTTTGGTTTTATTACAGTAAATAGCCCAATTTACTATTGCTATTGTGAAATCACTGTGAAACACTTTTTTTGGAGTATTTATAACTTACTTCACTTAGCGGTAGATAAAAAAATTAATTCGAATTTTGTGAAATAAAAACTCAACCTTGTGAAAATAAAAATTTAAATATCCAGGCTGGCGGAAACTACACTGAAAGAAACAGTAGTTTGTCTTTTTTAGACCTCACTGTGCAGTTCCAGGATTAAAAATTACTATTATTACTAAAAAAGTAATTATCCAAGACATAGAAATGAACTGGTCACATTTGGTGCGATTCCAAGATGGCGGACTAATAAAATAATAAAAAAAAACAGCCTGAAAAAACTACTTTCTAGATTAATTTCAAATTTTGTTCAAGAATTAAATGTGTTATAGAGATAAACTTGCAAAATAAAATGGACAACATTTAAATGTGATATAATAATAAAGTGGTATGAATTCCTCATGTATTTAATTTATTTTAACTTATGGGTGGTATAGATAGAAACTGATAAAATATCGTATCCCATATGGTGGACTAAAATGGCGCTCAATAAAAATGTTATATGTTAAAAAAGTGGATATTGAATAAGCAAAATTTACTAAAAGTGAGTAACGGATTTCACATGTTGTATACCGGGTGTTATACCATCCGTAGCGAAATATAAAGGCCGTACTTTGCTAAAATTTAAACACAGAGTCTTGGGATTTACCAGTCACTTCTATATGTTTGTAATACTTATATCGCCATAATTTAAATTTAGGCACCCCTTCTTTCTTCGTTTCCTGGAACTTACGTGAAAGGCGAACAGTGATTTCCTTATAATTTTTGTATAGATTCTAATAGTGGGCGCAGATATTTAATCTTAAAAACATAAGACTATCGTATTTTAAAAAAACAAGTGCGGTTTAAATATTATATCCCGTGCTTTTCAGAAAACAAATTTGTACTCACCCCTGGAATACATGCGAAAAAATCTATAATAATAAGCTTACATTTTTCTTATGATCAGCAGGGTAACAGACAAACGTGGTGTATCTAACATTAAATTTTTGGAAAAAACAAGGTGTTATTTACTAAGTACTACCTGTATTGTGATATCTAATAAAACTGTTTCACAAAGGTTACGCTTATTTAAGTTATCAAGAAAGAATATGAATGAATTCCCAAAACTTTATTAACAATTTAATATCCAACAAGTCAAGGAGGTGTTTGCGGGGAAGTCCGACAAAATATGAATAATAATCATATAATGTTTTTTTTCATTGTTTTTTTTTTAACACAAATATTTATTATTGTTAACATAATTATTTTTATATATAATTTTTGATAGAATTTTTCAGAAAACTTTATAAAGATTTTCAATTTTGATTCCAGGAAACCGGGATACGAGGGGTGCCACAAATTAAGATGTGTTAGTGTCACTCTGGATCGTAGAAATGATGGGGGTTATACGACATCATAAGTATTACAAAAATATAACAATATCGTGCAAACCCCAAGCACTGTCTTTACTAATAACCAAGAAACTAAACATGGACGCTTAGTTTGTGACGAGATTGTTGTCCGTTACCTTTTTTGAATAAATTTCGCATATCCAATAAACATTTTTTCAAGCTAACACTGCCTTTTTTTAATTTAATCACAACTTTAGCATTTGCTAAAATAAAGAGGAAAATCCTAAATTGTTTTAGGTAATGTGTCTGGGAACCGAATATACATTCAGAATGATTTTAAAATGACTTTGGCGATTTTGGGGTACTCAATTTCTTTGAAAATTTGGTAATGACTTAAGTTGCCACAGTGTCTGGGAATCACAAAGCAGTCAAAACTTGCTCAAATTTTAAAGCTTGATAAAATATCTAGTAAGTAAGAAAGTAAGTGCCTCAGTTCGTGTTTAGCTTATAAACTTACCAGATATTTCAGTTCTGAAGTAGACTAACATTTTGGCAATAATAATAGGTAACCAACATGCCACGTTTGCCAAAACTATAAAGAAAAATCTAATGGCGAATTGACTGTCGTCCATAGGCATAGATGTAGCATTCCTGGTGTTCTTGATGTTAACGAACATTCCACCATAAGCGTAAATAATAATCAACAAACTAAAAAATAGGCATATAGTAAGTAACAGTTAGTTTTTCAGTGTCTGTGGTTGGTAAGAGTTTTAACAAATTACGTTAATTGTTCGCTCTCAAGATGATTACGGAAATCTAAAGTTTAAAATACAGTGATGGAACATTGGAAACGCGTAATGGAAATTTTTGTAAAAAGGACAAATGAAAGACCACTATATAGTTTATAAACGCTTTGAATTGGATGTCGATTTAGCGATCCTAATGTATAAATACTGGGTGGTAAACAATACAGTGTATTTTTTCAAATTTCATATCTTCCCCTTTTGTGAAAAAAACAATTTCTCGTTTTTTTTTTATTGTGGGAGAATCAGTGGATCAAAAGAAAAAACCAATTTGAAGGGGTTTTCAACAATTATTGTCACAGTATAAGAAAAATTAAAATTTTACTAAAAATAAATTTTTTTGGATATCAGTATCTGAATAACACTTAATCGAAATGGCTCTCAAAATTGGTAATTACAAGAGCATTAATGTATTGTTCAACTGCTTGTAACAAAATTATACTGGCTGTAACAAAAATATGATTTTATTGGTGTTCAAGATAATTTTTCTAAATTTGATCCCTTAGCACATTTTCTTAATTTAGAATCGCTCCAGAGAAAATTCCTTCAGTTAAGACATCGAAACGGGTTTTATCATTTATTTTATAGTGTTATTCAGATACAGGGTGCTAATATCCAAAAAAGGTGATTTTTAGTAAAATTTAATTTCTTTGATACTACAGTAAAACCCTTCAAATTTGTTTTTACTTCTGAGCTACTGTCTAACAACAGTCATCGTTTTAAAAAAATGGAGACGACATAAAATTTAAAAAAAATTGCACTGTATTATCGAAATTCAATTCAAAGCACTTATAAAACGTAAAATCGTCTCTCATTTGTCGAAAACCGCACTTAAACATTTTTTAAAATTTTTAGAGATATTTAAGTATAAAAATAGCCCAAACTTTTCCATTATCCAGGTTCCAGCACTGTATTTGTAATAATAACTGGCCCTATTGTATTTCTACAAACATTAGAGTCCAAGGGTTTATGTAAAATTAAAATTCCCGCTCTAAAGTTAAGAAAATTGCAATTTCTTTATAACTTGGATTTATAAAACAAATTTACCAGCAAGCCGAAATTTTTATTTTAATTTGAATTAGATTTTTGGTACGAAGATGTCAAATGAATATAATTGTTTACAACGTTCCGCCTATTTAGTACGTCTGATTTTTATTAAAAAAAATCGGTTTTCACACTGCTCTCGCCGCCCGGAGATTTCGATGTTAAACCCGTAGCCTGCATATGCCAGTGGCGGCTATTCAGGTGAAGTAGGTGAAGTGCTACTTCACCAGGAAAAATAAACAGGCAAACATCTAACTATATTTATTATATATCTCTTAAAATTTTAGTTTTTACATTCATTTATTCACCTAATTGGTAAAAAATAAACTGTACATCTCGAATAAATATTTTACTTGGCCGTTGGCGGCATGTCTTTTTAAAACTTTCCATCGAACTTTATTTTAACAACTATAACAGTGGCGCAAACCGCTTTGACTTTACTGGAGGTGCTATGTTTAGTTTACGATTTTCCTACTATGTTGCCATGACAACGCGTATCCGATGACGTCGAGCCCAGCGCCATACAACGCTCTCGGTGAATTGCAAGCGCAGTACACTACACCCACGTGTCGTTCAGTTTGCGGTGGTTGTTTACTTTTATTTTCGCGGATTTCGCTGCAACCGGTGAGTTCCTTTGAAGTTAACTTGACTGTTTTGTGTTATATTTATTTATGGTGTTGTTACAACTTCCCATTCGAAGTTAGTAAATGTGATTGTTCAAGACTGGAATAAATTAAAAGACGTCTTTGAATTTATTTCAAACTGTGACAAATCTGATGAAAAATCAATCCGCCTTGCGAAAGGATTTTTAGGTGGGATAAACGATTTGAATTCACGTTTCTGGCATTAGTGTTTAACGGCATTTTCTCAATCACGGACATACTATTTGACGTTCTTCAAAAAAAATCGCTTGACATTCATTTTTGCATATCCAATATGAAACGCTGTCGTGAGGCGCTCTGTAAACAAAGAAATGGACATTTTTTAATACCATGTTTGATAAAGCAAATTCTATTACAGAAATAAATCATTACGAACGTGAGCTTGCTAAGCTTTCACCTGAAGAAATTAGGGCTAAGTATAGAACCCTTTTTTATGAAATATTGGATTTGGATACTTTAATGGAAATGACACAAAGATTTCAAGACTGTGAAAAACTTACATTTTCATGTTTGGCAGGTTCTGCTAAATTTTTCGAATATAGTTTAAATTTTCCGACTGGCCCGTTTGAAAATTTGTTACAGTTATATGGGGAAATATTTTCAAAAAGTCAACCACTTAAAAATGAGCTTAGTCTTATTTTTGCCAATGAGAGTAATTGGAATATATCGCTGCAAGACCAAGTGAAAAAAATTAATAAAAATAAGTATATTTTTACCGAAGCATATAAATTGTTTTCCCTTATTTTGACAATATCGTCGACAAGTGCTTCAGTGGAAAGAAATTTTTCTAGCTTCAAATGGGTAAAAACTTATTTAAGAAATACAATATCTCAAGAAAGACTTACTTCTCTTGGCAATATTTCAATTCAAAAGGAATTTCTGGAGGAGGTTAGGGCACTCATCCATTTTATGAGGATGTTATAAATAAATTTGCTGCTATGAAGGATAAGAGAACCGATTTACTATACAAAATTTAGGTAAGTCGTAAACAAATATTCTACCCCCTCCACATATAAAAAAATTCTGGAAAAAAAATTATTGCGATATTTTCTTGCTTCATTTGCACTTCATTTACTTTTTCACCCGCGAGCCGTCACTGGATATGCTCCATTCAAATCCGTAGACTCCGGGTCAGACTCGGAGAGATGGCAGCCCTATCTATATAGGATTCATGGCACTCACAACGGATTTGATTATTACAGATATTTCGATCACTAATTGTATTGGTTTGATTTTAGTTAACAAGCTCTTGAGTGTATTTCCGAATTTGATAGCCGTTTGATTACTTCTGCATTGCCAAATCTTTTTATCTATTTTGAAATTCATCTCACATACGGAATTAGTATAAGAGAACGTGTTGACTGGTGTTCGATTGGGTGTACATCCTTCTTGGCTCGACATTTGGAAGTTGTATATTGCTGTTTTCCGCGTCTGACAATACTCGATTATATAGTGTCTTTATGAGCCCTTACTGGAGAATCAGAATGGTTAGACTTCCCTATGGGCGGGATAATGTCCCATATAAGTAGATTTCCTGTTAACATAAATCTTGCTTTATCTTCATAATGAACTTTATAGTTGGCCCTGTTCTATTTAAATTATCTAGAAACTCTTTAAGTTGCTTGTTGCTGTATTTTGGGTTTACTGTATGTTTCATGATTACATAGGTTTCGAACCATTAGCTTCTGGTTTGCTCTTGATAACGACTAGATATACTAACTAGTCGAAATGTTGTGAAAAATCAACAATAAAGACAATGACTTGCTGTTATATTTGGAAAATATTTGTGCATATAACAAATAACCCAGGGATGGCCGAGCATTTTGCCATCTGTTTTCAAAAGATTTTTTTAGGTCATAGAGTCTGACTTTCATCATGATTTATGCGATGTGTGTATATGTCATTTGATTTTACTTATATCCATTTACCCGTTATTTTTTGACTTGACCACTGGATAATCGAAAATAGTAACCTCAGATTAGTGCACAATGGATCAGTGCCAACAACTTTTTGTTTTTACCTTAAGAATATTTACATATAACTTTTTTGTTAGTTAAACTTTTAAAACAGATATTATGTCTTATTTTTCCTTAACTTATTTTAATCTGTTTTAAACTAAACACAAAAATATCAAACATTTTTCCTTCCAGTCGTACCTAAATATCTATTATTATCAAGCCATCTCAGATTTATTAATTGTGATTGGAATAGTACGCTGGTCAATTGACAGGTTAAATGACAGATCAATTTTACCATGGTCAAATATTAGACGGTCAAATACTCACTTAAAATGTATTGTGGGTTGCAGCTCCTTGTCGATTAATTGCGACTGCGCATTACTATTATATTTTTTGTTTTTAAACATCTGCACGAGTTCCGCCACTTGCCGAGTCTTGTTTGGTTTTTTTTAAATTATTGGCACAAAAAAATTGTGTTTTAAAAAACGGATTGAATTTAGGTTGGCCCTGATTAGGTTCTCTTTTTTTTGGGATGATGTAAAAAAGCGCATATATATTAAAACAAGCATTGTCAAATTAAAGACTCGGCAAGCGGCGGGACTCGTGCGGAGCGGATGTTTTAGAAAAATGTATGCGCGGTACGGCGTTTCTCATTAATAACCTCTATTTTTAACTGATTTCAAAAAAGGAAGAGGTTATCAGTTCGACCCTATGTATTTTTTCCATGTATGTATACCGATTACTTTGAGATGGTTTGACCAATTTGGATACATTTTTCAGAAAGTTTTCAGGGTAGTGTCGGATGGTCCCATTTTGAAAGAAAATAGCGGAATGGCGCCATTTTGAATCATTTTCTACCTAAGAGTTCCTGCGATAAATTTGAAATGCTTTAATATTTGGCCATGAAGTTAGGTGTACGAAGTGTTCTTAACTAAAAAAATTATTTCGCAGCCCCCAGAGGTTCTTAATAAATCTCGGGGGAGGGGAGAACTTAGAGGAAAAAGGTTTTTTAATACCTTGTTTTTTAGTTATTATTTTAATTTCTGACACTGTGTATTGCTGATTTTTTATAAATATATATATATATATATATATATATATATATATATATATATATACATTAATTACTTACTTACTTACTTACTTCGTGCAGTAGCTGAGATAAACACTTGAATAAGAGTGCATGTTATAGAGAAGGTGGCTAAAACTCTAAACAATTTTAGACGTAAATTACTTGCCACTGCACGCTGTAGAAAACTAAACCGGGGGTTAGCTCTAAAAAATCCTACTTATTACGACTTTTACAGATGTCTGCAAAAAAAATTTGTCCAATAAACGTTTACTTGTATGATTTTATTATTGTGGATTCGTCAGAATTAAGTGTCTTTTTAAATGGATATGCTAGTTAAATGTAAGACTAAGTGATGTAAATAAGAAAACTTTTTAAACATTGACACAAAATGATGCATTTGCTACAATTGTTCCTAGTTCCCATCCAGTTTCTGAATAACGTCGAAATAGACCGAAAAGTAAAATAAATATGTTGAAAAAATAAATAAACACGTTTTGCTTCTATACTGACCTTAAAATATATTATACATACAAAAATGCATAATTCAGCAGATATTTAACGACCAAAGCGTCTTTAAATGTATAGAACAAGAATTTTACCACTGCTAATTTGCTAATTAATGGTAAGTTAAAAGGCTTCACGTCACGACAACATGCACGTCACTAATTATTTTGCAAGATAATTTTTTGCACTTTGTACACAGAAAACTTCTCAAAATACATTTCTGAATAGACAAAATAATCAACTGTTGAAATATTAACCTTCCGGTTAGTACCAACCTTATCTAAGCGTCAGATAGTACAGTGGCGTAATTTGACACTTGTTCAGTTAACCGTTGGTTTTTACAGTAGTAGCGCTTGGAAAGGCTTTTTAACTTTTGCTAGGTCCACTCGTAGGTACCTGATTTGCTTTATGGCTTACTCAGAGGCAACTTCAGCTCAAAAATAGAACGACTGAATGTTGTTGGGCTATAAGTCTTATGTTTTCAATTGTTAAAACAGCAAATATTTTCATTCCGTCTTAGTTATAACCTTAATAACCAGACTCGACTGAAAATTTTAAATATTAACTTAATTCTTAAAAGTAAAACAGGATTGTTTATCGATAGTTATAAAAACTATCGATAATTTCGACAGTCTGAAACTACTATCTGGATTTTTTTACGTTTATAGGGCATTTCATTTAGTCTAGAAATTCAATAAATAGTTCTTACCTTGGTGCATTGATTCCAAAGAAAATTAACGCCGAATATTCCCAGCCTATTAAATATGGATCATCAATATACAGTGGAAGGCAAAGACCGTTTACTCCATAGAATTTTGTGCTCGACATGAATCCCACTGCTAAATAAATATAATAGTTAATAAGGCTAACACCGCATATATTTATGTTTATTTTACTTGATGGATGGTATGTGAGATGAAAATATCAGTCTTGCATTAGTTTGGTTAGAAATTGGTACTTTTATAAAGGACTTCTCACGGTCCCATATCAACGAAGAATGACGCATATAACACAGCCTCAAAAGCTTTTTTCGTAATTCTGGTTTGCTTGTTTTTAATGATTAATGGTATAATAACATATCTAAATAATTATTGTCATATTTGTATAATTTTTGACCACAATTGTTTTCCCGGCCGAATTGAACTTATAGAGAGAATTGAGAATTCACACAATTACAAAATCATTCGTGTGCTGCTATCTTTATGTTGTGACCCCATTATTTAATAGTCATTTTATTTGTGAATAGTCTTAAGTATTATATATTAATTAGTCTAGAGATAGTTTGACACGTAAATGCAATATTTAGACATACATTATATTTCGGCGGAACCTTCCGACAAAAGCTGCTTTAATGGTCGTTTATTGCAAGGGAAATTCTAAGTAAACAATATGTATTTTAAATTCTACTTCAAATTCTATTTTATGCACGTTCTTCCGCCCCTAATATTATTATACCCGAAAAAACCTATCATAAACTCATTTACACTATGTCTATAAAGCTTGGGAAGGTTCAGCTATAAAAACATTAAAAGAAACCATTGTAGTACAGTAAGCAGTGGCGTAGCAAATACTCCCCAAATTACTTTTATAGACACCTTTTTTAATCAATTTTACAGATACGCCACTGCATCTCAAATTAGGGAATTCATATAAAAATAAGTTCTAGGTAGTCAGTATAGAGTAGGTCAGTCATTATGTCAGTACAATATTGTCAGTAGAATTAAGTCAGTAGACACGGTAAGAGTAAAGATTTGTTAGAAGTAAGAAATGTCCCTTTTGTACAGAAGATAATAGAGAGATTTGAAACAAGTTGAAGTGTTTACATTTACTACCAGTGCTAATACAAAATACTAAAATTATTAAATCATAACAGTGGTGGCATTCGGCGAGTAATAAAAATATTAAAACATAACAAATAGAACGTATTACTATACAATTTTAAGTTAAGTGACAGTATGTTATCACAGTGTGTTCAACAGTATTCCTATGGTGAAATAATAAAGACCAAGTGGATAACGGAGCATATCATTTTAGAGTAAAAAAAGATGTGTGCTACATACTTCTTGCTGTGCATAGAATTCTAATAGTGCCTGTGTTAAGCTATATTTTTTAGAAATATCTTTATTTATTTGACATTCAGTAACGAGCGATAGATATGTAATATTTGTCATCCCTTGCCAGGGGTGTGCTCATATGTTTTTTATTTACGTTTTAGCGGTGACTCGAAAAATATCGATTTCAAGTTGCCCCTAAACGATTTATTTCTTGAAGTAAATACCGTATGGGAGTAGGGTATAATAAACGTTTTCTGTTTAGCAGTGGCGTGCTTAAATATTATTTTCAGATTATTGAACTATAACAAGCGTAAAGTGGGAAGTCGCAAATACAAAGTCTATAGTGATGGAGATTTGGCAGAAACAATATAAAGATGTAGAAATAAAGAAAAAATAAGAGTAAGCGAAATATATAAAATGATATAATAACGTTGGACCGAAAAAATGAAAGGTCTACACCCTTATAAGCCTGGTGGTCAAACTATGATTGGTTCGGCAGAACAATATGCCATAAGTAACTGTATTGCAACAGCCTGATTGGGGATTTCCAATGACTCCTGAAGATATTATTTCAAAATCATTTAAATAAAAAAGGAGCCTGTCACGGTTCAACGATAAAAAACCGGGAGAGGGGTGGATGAGCAAATTTTTGAAAATACATAATGATCAACTGTCAAAAAGAACGTCGCAAGCAATAAAAGAAAGCAGGTCAAAGGTATCTTACGAAACCATAAACAAAGCTCAATGAGCCTGTAAGAGAGCGGAACATGTTTTGGGCATGTCAAAAACAGCAACCTCGGTAATGTTTGCCTGTACAGCTTCCCCAACGATTCGATAATAAGTTTTTTTGGAACTGACGCTAAAGCGTGTTGTTGTGAATATTAGAAATGCGTGACTGATAAAAATGTATCTCTAGATTATTATAAGCAAGCCGTTGAAATTAATGGTACAACAGTATTTAGACAAATATCAACGTTTTGTTCTCTCAATCATGAGATGTTTAAGAAAACTAATATTCCGATGATAAGCGATATTTTATTCCTTGTTCTCCTAATATTAATGAGGGCATTATCGAATTCTCGATAATACACAATAATAGAAGACCATTTCCCGCATAATATTTAATTACTTAATAAATTTTTTCCACCATCATTCTTCCAGATTTTTTTTTATATAAATTCACATGTACCGCAATAAAAACATGTTAGTTCCTTGATATAAAAATCAGTATATGCTTTATAGATTTCTAAATGTATCCTTATAGAAGTTCGCTTTAAGTTTATATGAAGGTACATAATATTGTTAAACGTCAAATAACACTGAATAAACACCCTAATAGATGTTATAATGAGTATATCTTTGGAATTTTATTATACCCGATGTATATATCTAAAAAGACTCTGAACATTTACTTGTAAAATAAATATTTTATAATAACACACCGGCTCTACGTTTGTATAACCTGTTGTATATTACATCGTTTATGGTGTATTTACCGTAAAAATACCAAATATTCTTAATAATAATGCTAAACATAGAGTTAATGCTAAACGCAGAAACAAGATATGGTATACACATTACTTGTTTCATAAAAACAATGAACAAATAATTTCTTGAGATAAATCATATTCCCTTTAATTCTAGAGGTAAACATTAATATTAGTGCGTCTCATCTCGTATCGAGAAATGATTTGTTTATAAAATCAGTAACTAAATAAAGCAATATATTTACCAAGAGAAAAGATTTGTTGATACAATCATTAACAATATAAAGCAGTCCGATGCGTTGGTAGTTTTTTTCACGTCTCCTTATGACCACCGACATAACCAACTCATCGATTCCAGGGCGCAATGCATGTGTGTAGAGGTCACTATCCAATGGCCGGCTACACCAACTCATCGATTCCAGGGCGCAATGCATGTGTGTAGAGGTCACTAACCATTGGCCGGCTACAACATGTGTAGAGTATTGTATCCGAAAATACCGGCTTTTGATTGGTGGCTTCCGAATTGTAGTGCAAAAACTGCCATCCTACCTACTCCCGTGGCGTTTCTATAGGCAAGTTAATTTGTATTTGCAATTACGAAAATGGACGAAAAAACAAGAAACGAATTTCTTTAATATCAATATTTTGGCCTTAAGAAGCTGTTTTTTGCAGCAATATGGTTTCGTTTTATTAATCGGTTTTATTGTCGTCATTGGGATTCAAAGAAATAATTAGCTGCATCAGGTTTCACATTTTTTCCTCTTCCCCATTACATGATCCATACATTTGCTCCACTTTTATAAGTCGACTTGCTTTAAGCCTCTTGAAAAATATTTTAAACATCATTCATTTTAAAAGTGGTGTTATGCCTTGCCATCAAACCCTTAATTTCAGCCAAACCCAATTATATTGGATTTAGTTCACAATGGTATGTCGAAGTACTATATCTCACTTTCACCAAGAAATATTTTGTACAAGGGATCCATATTAAATTAGAAATTTGAAGTAACTCCTTTTCACTTGTGTCATTTTTAGATGGTATTTATTTTAAAATAAGCCAGTGGATAATATAATGTTTTCTTCAAGAAGCATTTGGAAATTTTGCAAACTGCTTAGAATAGTAACTAGCGTTGTCCATAACGAAAACCGACTGAGGAGGAGTAGAGGTCCAGCATCTTCTCAAAATATTCCTCGAAAATGTCTGCATTCTTGACTTCATGATAATCACCACACATTACCAACGAGTGTGATTATTCTGAGCCTTCCTTTGAAAAACCGCTTTAATTTCAGTGGACCATTCTTGGCGGGAACTTGCTATGTCGTTATTCAATCACATTTTACCAACAGTGCACCCCTCGTTAAGCGACGTTTCTTCCAAGTAACAGATATTTAGATTATCTATGTGGGGAAGATAATCTCTTATAGCTCTTAAATATCGTCTCTTACTTTTTCACAGAAACAAAATGTGAAACGCTGTCCATTTCAAAGAATAAAGTGTTAGCTTTTTACCAGAAGATTAATAGAACATGAATATATTTTTCATAACAGTTTGGGCTATAATAGGCTTAGACAGGTATATATTGCATAAGAGACAACTCAGTTTCCAGGTACGTATTTTTGCAATTTTTTAACCCTAAGCCAATAACATTGTCTTAGGTTAGAAGAGTATTACTGAAAAACACATTTATCGGGAACTTTCCCAGGAAAACATTTGAATCCTATTGAATTTTAGTATATTTTCTATTTTCGTTAAAAAAGTGTATTTTAATAGGAGTAAATAATATAGATTTCTTTTCTTGAATAAATAAGCTTGAATATAGATAATAATGTTTGCTCTGAAACGAGAAGTAAGTGTTACGCCTATAAACCCAAGTTGAAACAAGTAATCCATCATTCCGAAACGTTCTTTATTTTTTAATATCTATCGATTAAATCTGCCATGTAAATAGAGCGACGCATGCGGAATCACTAGAAACTAAAAGAAATAACACGCTACGTATTCTAGGACATTACCTATGTTATTCTGATTTTCTATCTGGCTAAAAACTAGACTGAAATAATGATGCTGGTGTTATATACTGTAATAATTGTTCATTAGGAATAACAACGAAATAATACGCCGATAAATTGGTTACTACATTTAATATCCCAGATAAGATTATTGGACGCGTATATAGGCAATTACACAAGTTACAATTTATATCCTCCTAGTTCTACATTATGATGGCAGAGGGCTGATCGATACTGGCGCGTAAATGTGAGAATCAGATTGAACAAGATGTGCGCATGGAACTCAAACTTACCAACATTAAATAATAAAATACACCTCATGACATATACAATACAGCATTTTACTTTTTTTCCCTCAATCAAGTTACGTGTTCAATTTTAGATACGATCTCAGGGAAGTATCCCCGCACAGATTCGAAAAATGTTTTCTTTAATATTGTTCGTAAAAGTTAATCTTCAACGCAGTTTCCGTTTAGGAACTCGTAAGCAAAGCCTTAGGTTATTAGAATAAAAGAAAAATAGTTTGCGATGTTTAACACTGATATCTTACCTGGTATTACAGAAATGCTAACTCCAAAACACCAAATGCACACCAAGACCCTTCGCGTTTCTTTGAAGGTTAAAGCTCCACATTTTTTATACGGCATTGTAATAACAAAATATCGATCAAGGGACAGAAACACTAGAAATAACATCGACACTTCCAGAGATGTCATGCCAATTATTCCAGTTACCACACAGTTCCATGAAGATATCCATTTTCTAGCTATTTCGTTGTAATTATCTCGAAATTTTATGTCGTGATAAGCGATTATAAAGAGGTAAATGCCCATAAGACCATCACTTACTAGAAATAAAAACAAGACAAATTAAGTAATTTTTTAAAATACAGATGTCGACTTATATATATTAAAGTATACAATGGTAATAAAAAACCTTATTGTCCCTGGATTACAGATAACGTCAAATACATGAAAAATTTAAAAAACCACGCATTAAATCGTTTTCGCCGTTATTTAACTACTTCGTCGACCAAAGCTGAAATAAATTTCAATTCGAAAGAACAATGGTTTGAGCTAAAAAATTAATCAATATACAGTTAAACTAAAAACATAAAAATTATTGGCCGTTATGAAGGGGTGGCCGTAATTGCGAGATACCCTTTGTTACTTGTAGGAATGTATATTGTATAAAAAAGTAAATAAATACGAGTATAATAGGTATGTTTAAATGACTTAATCTAAATATCCTATTCAACTATGTCACAGTTTTTTTGTCGATAAATGTATGCAACCATTTTGTCATAATTCCTGACTTCATCCAAGCTTTTTTGGTAGAAACCCATTCTATGGGCAATTTATTAACCTAACTACCCTTAAAACAGCTAGAGTTTTTAGTTTTTCTGATAATATAATTAATGGATCTTCTTTCATCTTAAATATTTGCACACAATAAAATTTTCACAAGTTGTCTGGTTGCCTTCCTCCTTGCACATTTTTCCGTTTTTGAAGAAAATGTGGTCGAGTGGCAATAATCAATCTAATATCTCTTGGAGAATACTCCTTTAAAATTAACGGCAACTTGGATTTCCAGCACTCCATGTCTTCCAAATTTACACTTGTGGCCTCACCACAAAACGACTTAAAGGTTATATTGTACCTCCGACAGAAACATTTCAACCAGCTATTTCATGTTGCAAAATGTGTCACTTTTAAATTGCTTGCGACCTCAAGTGCTTTTTGTTTAATTAGTGGGCCAGATATTGGAATATTTTTATTTCTAGCCTTGCAAAACCAACTGTAGACAATTTGATCCACTGCCAAACCTCCTGACTTGGCAATTTTCCTTTCTGCTCCAAATTAGCACCTCCTTGAAACTTTTTCTTTAGATCACTTTTATTTTTCATTATATCGTTTATTTGGGTTTTTCTGACATCAAATTAAATATTTAATCCAAAATTTACGGCCAAAGGGTTATCAAAATGTTGGCCAGCCTGGCCACAGTAATTTTATAAGGGTGCCCGATATTAAAAGGTGTCTTATATAGGATTCCCATTAAGTAAGTTTGGAGACATTTCAAACAGGCCGATACTATAGGCGCGTGCTTTAGAAGGGTGCCTGTTAACACAGATTTTAATGTAAGATATAACAAAAATACGATTATTCCTGAAAATCTTAAAAGAGTTAATCAAATCAATACTTATTTTACCGGAATTTTATAAAATAATTAATTTCCTATACAACAGTTAATTTATTTTTATAACATTAATTCTTTACTTAACAAAACTATCACCTTCCAGACTATTTCGGAAGAACTTATCTCTAGAATTATCATTAATTTAAAATCGAAGGCAGACAATTGAATTATAATTTTGATTCAATTTTGCCGTTCCTGTATAATTGCTTTTATTATGCACATAATAAGTTTTTGCATTGTAAATTCTTATTTTCCTACACAATGGAAGCTCGTCAATCTTATCCCTTGGCAAAAAATAAAAACCCTACTGATTTTGGTAATCAAAGATGTATTACCATATTACCCACACTTTCGAAAATCCTTGAGAAAGTTATGGAATTCCAAATGTTGTCCTTTATTGTTTGTTAATTCCTTTCTTTGTCTGTATAAAATAGTACAACTAGTAGCAGCATTTTTTCTTTCTATTATCTATTTAGCGTAACCTCAACATGAGATTTAATTTACTGCATAATGTTCTTATTGTGTAAAAAATATTTTTTTTTTATTTCCAATTATCCAATTGTTACAACGTATGGAATCCGTCACAATTACAAGAATATTAGACTCAAATACAAACAAGTTCAAAAGAGTTGTTACAATTAACTAACAATGTTAATATGAAAACAAATGGCAATATATCACATATTTTTCAACACTAGCCTTGATCCAAGCTTAACTTTGTCTATTACCAAGGGTATAGAACTAGAACTCACGCAGATTATAAAATTCTTGTTGGATTAAAAACTTCAAGGTACATTTTTTAAAACTATTTAAAGATTGACATTCTCTAATGTGGTGTGGCAATGTTGTTGGTGAAAGCCCAAGCATGCACCTTATCTCGCGCTTTTGTGCTACAAAGACAACCTGTGAAGCAGGCGAAGAACCCCAGAAGCATATTCCATAGCTTAGACGGGATTCAATATATGCATTATATATAGAGAGGAGCTACTGAGGCTCTAGAATTGTTCTTAGATTCCTTATTAAAAACAAAGGTTATTTAGTTTGAAACGTAAACTGTCACAATGGTCCTTCCAGCTTAGAGTATCATCCAGTGTCAGACCAAAAATTTTATAGAAGTCGATCTTGAAATGTCTTTGCTAGCGACTTTAATAGTGATTTATAGTGATGATAAATTTTGAGTCATTTGAGGGGTATAGAAACGTATATATGTAGTTTTACTGCTATTTAGAAACAGTGAATTTTGACTAACCTAAGTTAAAAGTGATTTCATACCACTGTTGCAAGAGACCTCAAAATTCCCGGTAATGTGATTAGAAACAACAAAAGAAGAATCGTCCGCATACAAAGTAGCCGTCCAGTTGTCATTCACAGCAGACAACATGTCATTTATGTAGCAGATAAAAATAATGAGAGTAGGAAATTTTCCAATCTATCAAGAATGCAGTATTCAAACAGTGACCGAATATCACCTTTTTTTATGAATAGGTAAAATTTTATTAACTGTCAGTATTTTCGGAAAACAACCACTCTTAAAACTTAAATTAATTACATATGCTAAGACATGTGATATAGGGCTAATAACTATTTTTAAAAGAGATCCCGATACTTCGTCAAACCCGGCCGAAAGTTTGTTTTTTATTTAATCCCTATTTATGGCCTCTATTTCCCTTTCAGAAACACCGTAAAGAAACAGACTACTTAGGTTTCCCGTTATAGAAGTGAGCTCTAAATTGCTACTGACATTGATCTTATTTAATGTATTATATGCAGCCTCCTTAAAAAATATATTAAAACAATTAGCTATATTGTGAGTGTTTGTGTCTACACTATCGTTAGATTTAAGCTCGATGTTTTTTCTCCCCGATTGTTTACCCATAATATCCCCTACCAGTCTCCATGCCTCCCCCACAGGATTCTCAGCACTAATGATACGGTTCTGAAAAAACTGTTTTTTTGTATTATTAACTAGAGCCTTATGTGCTCTTTTTGTTGAGAGGTATACTTCATTTAGGTCAGGATATTCCTTTTTTAACTTAAAAAGTTCTTTTAAAGCCAAACTTGACATTTTTTTTTTCTATTTATTTTGACAGTTTTTAGGGGAAAATTTATGTTAAAATAATATAAAAAATTACTATGAATTGCATTAAATGCAGAGTTCATGTCACTCGTCCCAAGGACGGCCTGCCATTCTTCATTTTGCAAATCCTTATAAAATTGCTCTATGTTACTTTTTGAAAAATAACGTTTATTAAGAGTTTGAATATTTTGACATCTAAAAGTATTATAATCCAGGCGAATCCTTATTGCCTTATGGTCTGATACATTATTATCCTCTACGAGACATTCTAGATCATTATCTGTATATACATGGTCTAAAATATAGTTGCCCATAGTGGGAGTTAAAATTTTGTTGTCAATATTGAAACTACTCAATATATCCTGATATCCCTAATCATAATAATCTCTATTTACATCAATATTGAAGTCACGGTTCAAAATTATTTTTTCCCGTGCCTAAATATACTGTGAAGTGCTTGATTTAGCTTATTACAAAATGTTAAAAAGTTACTACCTGGAGATCGATACCATGTCAAAATAATTATCTCACCAGGCAAAGTCTGTAACTCACATTGTAAGTTTAGCATTATTCCACACACTTCAAAGTTTTTGTCCTCACAATCGACAGAAAGTTTTAAAGGGGATGCATTTATGCCTTTCTGGCACCAGATACCTAAGCCACCTCCTTTATAGTCATTGCGACAGTAGTTAGAAATGTTAATATAGTTATCAAAATACAACACAGAAACATTATTCGAGTTACACCACGTTTCACAAAAAAACAAAATTTTTATGTCGCCAGAATGCAAATATTCTGTTGTAATTAAATTAAACTTACTTTGATTTAAAACTTGGCAGTTCAAATATAATATTTCATACCTTTTAGAGTCCAGTATTACCGTTGTACTTCTGCTGTCTTCCTCTCTTGAAAAAACCTGGCTACATATGCACCAGTGGGCCACTTGCTAGTGTCCATTGCTTTTTCAGCATTTGTGGAATTTACACACAATTTAAACGAACTATAGCATTCTGGAGGCTTTGCTTTCAGGACACTACACTGAAGCTCCGGACAAAATGATTTAACATAATTCTTTAATTTAACAACTTGTGTATCTGGTTTTAGACGCGATATGAATAACTCAATTTTTTTTAGGCACTACGTCGATATCGTTCTGCACCGAACCGGTACCGAAATACCATTGCTTTTACGTCTGTTATCGCGTTTTTTTGCACCTACTCTCTTTCATCCGTTGTCATTATCGATTGCCAAGTTTCATCCAGTGCTTTCCATATTATTTGAAGTCCGATTTGTTTTAGGGCTATTATTATTAGCAGACCTATAATCGCTTCCTTGCTTCCTATTATCGTACACTTGTCTTTTATGATCTGTTATCTTTCCTTGAGAAGTAGTTTTAGAAAGCTAATTTCCCGACGCAACCTCGCTTCTGGAGCCTCTACAGTGCGTTCGTCCATTTCGAGAGCGTCCCTGGCGGCATTGTACTTGGTTTTCCACCGCTTGCAATTTGTTTTTCTCGCAACAGTATCTATGCACCCATAGGTCACAATTATTACACTGAATGATATTAGTTTTTGCTGTTTTATTGCAAAATTTACAAATATTTGCACCAGCCATTTACTGCACTACACACTTATAATATACGCTTATTAATAATTCACCCTTTATGGGTTACGGTTACGGTTTAAAAACAACTTTCGAAATTGCCCTTGATTCCTGGTTGACCCTGAACTTTGCCAGTTATGGTGCAATGGCAAAAAAATTTCTTTATAGCGTCGACGAGATACGAAAATTTTACGTTTTTGCCAATAATATATCCTGTTCACATCTTTAGTCTTTGACAACTTCCTACGGTCTATACATGTTGGTTTACATCCGATTTATATGTTTCTTCCTCTTGGCCTTTTTTAATAGGGACAGGTATTTTAATTTTTTTTCTTTTTTGAGATCAGAGCTTTTGGATTTAGTTTTTATTAAGCGTACGGAGAATTTCGGTTATGTTTTTTTTGGTTTTTCCCAGATGTTCAACCAATACTTGGACAAATGCTCCTTGCTCGACAGCATATTATTATTATTATTATTGTTATTATTATTATTATTGTTATTATTATTATTACTAAAAAAACTGTAAATAAACCCTAGAATTTGTTTTTTAGTTCATAACGCTAATTTTCAACTAAGGAAAATACGGGAAGTTAAAATGTTACCAAGAAAAATTCATCGCACAGTACATATTTTACAAATCAGTAGAAAACTCCTATCCTTCCAATATTTTTTTAAAGTCGCCGTTCCGCCCTGTCTGTTCTTACCTTATGTCGCAGGAGGTAACTAAGAAGCTTTTCTTAGACATTATCTGGTGTGTACATTTATTATTCCAATATGCGTTTTAGAATAAATTACAGTGACTTAGTTTAATAAGTAAAATAAAGTAATTATACAAAAACTCATTCACCTGCAAGATTTTTTATAACAATGCTGAGGTTCTTGTTTTCATCTCTGAATAAAAATCTGCCAAAAAGAACTAAGCTGTTTCCACCAATGGTAATTATACACATAACCCAATTGGAATATCTAAATATCGGTTTAACAAGTAACTGATCTATCGAAGAGATACCTAAAAATTTACTTGGTGTAAAAATTAGAGATACACAGTATTTAAAACTGTTTACCATCGGACAATGGCCTACACCTTGGAACTGTAGGTACAAATGTGCAGTATGTGTAGGACTTGAAGTAAATCCACTGTAATCTCTTTAAGCTAGCAAACATTTCAGTACTGATATTTGGAATTTCTATATCTTCTAGATGTCTAAAACATTTATGTTTTTTAATTAGTTGTGCTACTATTTTCAACTAATTAGGTACGTAAAGACTACACCAATTAGGTACGTAAAGAATACACTATATTACAATCATACTTACAGAGATATTAAGCTTCGAAGATTATCAAACAACTCTTCTTTTACAGATGTAATTGGATTATCACCTAAGTATCTAAAATACATAATTTATTTATCCAATACAAACAATTTATTACAAATATTATTTGCAAATATACATGGCAGTGGTAGTTAGTCATCCTTATTGTCAGTAAATTTCATTTATTACGTTTATTATTACTTATTATTATAATAAAACCAATCAGTACTTGGAAGAAATTTGCAAAGATAGCTGAAGTCGAAAATTACATTAATTTTTAATGACTTTAATGAACAGCACCTAGCTAATAAGATTACGAAATTGCTGACGTATAATGTTTTAATGAATTTAGGTAATTTATATTAATATTGTTCCGAATCGGCGGTAACCAAACACGTACATTTACTATGACGTCCATAGGATCAGAAATAATTCTAGGAATAACAAACATCTATATCTTGACAACGGGTTAGCTGATCGAGATGTATCATTTTCAGGTTAGCACTTATGTCGGCCTATAATTCTCAGTATATGCCATGCTGGAGCAGCTTTGTAAATGACGCTCTTCTCCGCATTTCCAGAAATGGATGCCATTTCTTTTTCGATAATCTACATTTTCGTTTTTATTTTTTTGCGGCTTTACTAGAATTTCTTGTACCTCTTTCAAAATTATAATTAGGGGTTAATTTGTGGTGTGATGTTTAATTTTATTAATTATACATTTAGTTATAATTTTAATTTTCTTCAGGAACCACCTTGCAGGTTACATATGTTCCTTTTTCCAACATTTCTAGAAACGCAAGACAAATCTTTGCCGGAAAGGTGACGTTTAGATTTCAGGTTTCATCATCTTGACAATATTTCTTGTAAGTCTCTCAAAATTCCAGTGCTTTTGCGGTGTTCTGAAGTATAATATAGTCCATGCGGTTTTTCCTGACTCCTGAATATTTGCTTAACCATCTTAAACTCCTGGTTAGTATCAGGATTACAAAGGTCTTTAATGAAACTGATTACTGTCAAGTCTTGCTTAATACATTTTGGGTAAGATAGATATGATATGTTGATTAGCCTAATAATACCTGCTTGATACTTTTGAAGACTTTCTCTATATTTTTGTCTTCGGCCCTGAAACTGCATTTTAAACACTGTAGACTTTCTTCCCTATAGACATTTCCAGATAGCTTACTAATGTTACGAATTGATATTGGTTATCTTCAGGTATCTTTCTTAATATCTCCACAGCTTCATGTCGTAGAGCACCTACCAGTCCTGGTGCTTTTTTGTTGAATCGTAATTATTCTAGATTGCAACAGTTTTAAATTGAGAAAGCTATGGTACAGTTTGATTAAGCGGTTTGAAAACATGTGTGAGTGAACCTTCAGAATTTGACGAGCTTTGTTAGGTTAAGTGTTTCATCTTGGTTCTTTCTAACGTCTTGAATCATGACTTCTTGGTTTTTTCTTAAATCTTCAAGATCTTCCCTCGTGTCTTCTTGGATCTTTCTATAGTTATTTAATATTTTACGCTTTCTTGGGCCTTTGTTTAATGTAATGTAAACGTTTTACTATAACAAACTACTCTGCCGTCGCTTCTAGAATAACTCCTTAAATCTTCTACTTCAGCTGGATCCTTCTCTCGCTTCTGACGTTAAATGCACCAAGTAATAAGTTACGAAATACGTAGTTTCTAAATACACCGTTTATTCAGAACACAACTTGCAGGGAGCAAAGAAAAACACTGATTATAGAGGTAAAGTTCGTAACTAAGGTAACCTTAAACTTCTCACTGATTCAAAAGGAGGCGTCGTAATGTGCTTATACAGTTTTTAGAAAAGAATAAAATGATCTTGATAATTCTAGAAGAATTTGTGTAATACAAGTTGAGAAGAATTGAGCCTAATAGTACATTCAAAAACGTATTTTGACATTATCATAGTCCCCACATGGTTTTAAAACTAAGGTAGGTCTTATTAACTAAAACAACAAATAATACGTAAATCTTTACAAATATATAACTAAGACTAAAGCCGTCACAATATATTCGATTAAGAAAATTTTTATTTAGAAGAAACATTATTCATTAAACTGGAAAAATACAGAATCCATCATGAAAAATTGCTGCTGACTTAATGATTTAACAAAAGAGTGTAATGATATAATGCCAAGTGCGTTGTTAAGGAAATTATCATGCATGCACTATGTTATAATTTTGACAAGGTGATTTCATGTCATGAAATTAAGCTTTAATTTAAAATTCATATTATCGTAAATATTTATCGAATTTATTGTATCGATTTATAAATAAATTTTGTTAATTTATATTAGCAGTTTTGACATTTTGAGTTACATTCTTCTAGTTTCTGATACTGTTATTTATTTTTCTTCATGATTTCGTCTATTTCAATGTTAATTCTTTGTTTTTTTCTTTTTCAGCATAATGCTAAATTCAGGTAGGACGTAAATAATTTGTTAATGAATTATATCGAGATATTATATTTTAAACAATTTCAAAGTTACTTTTGTTTTAAATTATAAGAAAAATGTCAAAATAACTCAAAATTCAAATTTTTTCCGCCAAAATTGTATCATTCGCCAAATTGACTGCAGCGCCAAATTGAAGCATCCGACAGATGTAGTAGTAGACCCATTTTCGGTCAATGGACAGGAAATCTATTCCTAAAAACATTTACCCATCTTGCAAGTGCTTACGATTTATACAAAAAGATGGATCATTTTGGGGTTACCTTTCGCGGGTAATGAAATGCCACCACTGACATGCACACAGGTATACACTTATTATACATACAGTGTTTTCATAGCCACTTGAGATAGAAATACGCCTTGATGTAGAGTTCTTAAACGATTTTCACTTAAATCCCTGAAATCATAGTGAATATTATTTACAATTTTAGATAGGAAATTAGAGTACTTACAGTTCCCTCAGTTCTGTTAATTTCAAAAACGCACCACTTTCTATTACTCTTATTACATTTGAACGTAGATCCCTAAAATGATGTATATCGATTAGGTACTTTCGTTATAACTATAAGAAACGTAGCTTAGATAATACACGGTTAGTGAGATAATACATTTACAGCTACAAGGAAAGGCAAATGAATCCTATGATGTTTCTTAAGTAATCAGACTGAATATTTATTATACCTTAGCATGGAAAAGTTCTGCCAGAAAAATGGCTCTACGAAACCACCAAAAAATATGGCATTTTTCAGCACCTACTTAAATTTAAGTGTTGTCAAAATTAAAATAAATTCTGAACAACTGTCAAATTATATTTATTTATTAACGTATTTAAAATATACTTTTCATACCATTAAAGTGAGTATTACAGTTAAAATAGAAATCGACCAACAAACTACTTAAAAAAAAAACAATTTATTATAACAAGGGGCCGATATTAAAAGTAATTAACAAAAATACGAACAGCAATTAAGCTTTGACACTATATTAATGTTACCGTTAATTACAACGAACTTAGTTAAATACTAAATAAAAATAGATTCAGAATAATTGCAATATTAAATACATATCAGGACTGGATCAGGGATATTTCTCCTCCACCCTTAGTTTTTTTAACGTCCCCGTTGATGAATTCTTGCAGGGTCTTCAGAGTGAATGTCTTTTTGCTTCTTAGCTTTTGTTACGGATATTTAGGTAACAGTAATATTCTCCAGATGTCTTATCCGTAGGTTTAGATATCGTATTTTTCTCTTCTCGTATATTCTTAGTTGATAATAACAGCACATTGGCTCTATGTGATATAACAGATTAGCAGAATTAGTTTTTGAAAGTGGAAGCAATTTCAGTAAATTGTTTCTGAGGTTTTGGTACAGGAGAGCAGATAGTTTGTACGGATTAAAGTATGCACTTGATAGTTATTTAGTACAGTGGCATACTGGCGTCTCAAAAACTGGTCCACTGCTAAAAAAAAAGGTAAATTTCCTTTACCTGGAACTTCTCTCATTATGAATCTTTCCTTTTATTAGAAATAGTAAAGTGTTGTCACACAATTTAGTTCCTTACAAAGTCATTTAGTAATAGGTCTATATTGTCTTTTCAAACATTTTTATTGGGCGCCATTTTGTTCCAGCATATTGGATTCGGACCAACATTTTATCACTTTCTACCTATGGCACAGTTTATTTTTGGGCAATACATTATATAAGTAGTTTGACAAGGATTTTTTAAGACCGTCATTTTGTACCGTGACATTAAATTAGTACCAGTTAATCCCTGTATCACATTCAATTCTGCTGCAAGACCTGAAGCCAATTGAATAAGAAGATTTTATTTGACCGCCATTTTGTTTCGCCGCCTTAAATTCGTACCAAAATTTTACCACTTTATCTCTATATCACTCTTAAAACTTGCCCAAAATTTGAAATTAATCTAACAATTAATATAATAAGTTTTCAGGCTGATTTTTTAAATAATTTATTAGATCGCCATTTTATTTTACTGTCTTGGATTCTTACCAAAATATTACATGTAATACTTGATTTTTGTGCAAAGAATTGGATAATTTTTTAGTAATAAAACACTAGGCCGCCCTATTGTATTTTTATCAATATATTATCAGATCATCCCCACATAACCCTTAATTGAAGTCGATCGGGTAAGTAGTATTTAGCTACGAGGTGAACTGACAGACAGACCGATCAGAGAGACCAATGAAATTGACAAATCATATTTTTTGGAGAGAGAGAGAGAGAGAGAGAGAGAGAGAGAGAGAGGGGGGAGAGAGAGGGAGGGATGGAGAGAGAGGGAGGGGAGAGAGGGAGGTAGGAAGTAAGAGAGAGAGAGAGAAAATAATTATTAGTAATAATTATGGTAATTAAATGTGCGTTAATACATTCTGGTTAAAATTACTTGGAGAGGCCTGAAAAAAAAAATGCACACTAAACTGTTATTTAAATTTTAGAATACTCTTGAGCAATAAAAAAATCACATTTTATTTTATAGAGCCAAATTGCTTTAAACATTGACTTGCATTGACAAAAATAAAAATTTCAACATATTTTGTTTTTTACGACAAACCAAACATTACTACCATTTGTTTTCTAGAATAGCTCTGATCGTTTACAACAAAAATTTATTAATGCAATCAAAATATTAAAACATTTTATAATAACTATAAATCATGCGAATTTTAATTTTTTTTCTGATAAAACCATATAGGTTTTATTGCTAAAAAACTGTCGAAAAACATCAACTTGTTTTTTCTAAAAAACAGGTTCGGTCTAATTTTTTTGTGACAAGCCGATGTGTCACACAATTAAATTAAACAAATTTATTTTCTGGGACGTCTGTAAGTTTTTTAATAATAATTTTTAAACGCACATTTAATTTTTTATTATTTTAATATTTTGACGTAAATCTATAGGTTGCAAGAAATTTTATAACATATTTCAAGATTTTAGGATATTATTAGCAAAAATACAATATTGCACATTTATTGGTTAAATGCAGGAATCCACGGGGGCGGTAAGAAATTTTCTTACTATTATTTTATCGAGTTTAAAATTATTTAGTTCAAATGAGAATTTCTGGCCTGCCTAAAATTAGGCCGATAAATGGGATTACAGAGGTTTCGCAGTTTTATAGCTGTGATAGAGATCTACACTGATACATAAAATGAGATATTCAAATAATGTTAAAAAGCCTGCTATCGTTGAAAAAGACGGGAACATGAACACCGTGTCTACTGATACATGACTATATGATATTTTGAACTCAAATAGATAGAAATAAATATTCCAGTTTTCTAGGTATAAATGATTCAAGCTCACTACTAATGGATTTCTTTCTGTGCTCCGAAATGTGAATAAATTATCCTAAAATAGGTACATATTGTAAATTCTTATATATAATGAATACTTACAATAGGTCAAGGCTTCTTAGGTTACTGAAAGTTTCATTTCCAATGCGTCTGATTCTATTATTTTTTAAGTACCTTAAATAACAAAACAATAAGTTCAATGCAAATTTAAATACTTTGTAATATAAAGTACATAATTACTTCTAGCTTTTAAGTACTTACAACTCCAGTAATTTTGGCAACAATGGAAATGCTTCATTTTCGTTAAAAGTTAATTCATTTTGTGATAGATTCCTATAAATGAAACATGTATTACAAATGAATAGATAATATAGTTATTGCTACCTTACAGCCATTTTAATTCTTTAAGTGTTTCTAGATGAACCATGTCAATGCTCTTTAAATGGTTATTATCTACATGTAGCCATTCTAAACTGGATAGTCCTGTTAAAACTCCATCCTCAATGTTTGTTAGGTCATTATTCATTAGAAATCTTAAAACAAATGCAAAATTATAATTCCTAATATTAAAACGCTATTTATAGCGAACCATTTTTTCAAAATCTATCATGGGAATCCACTACAGCATAGGGGTTTTGAAAAAATATCCATATATCAAATAAACAACGTGTATCGTCCGATATATCGAAATTTACATATATATATATATATATATATATATATATATATATATATATATATATATATATATATATATATATATATATATATATATATATATATATATATATATATATATATATATATATATATATATATATATATATATATATATATATATATATATATATATATATATATATATATATATATATATATATATATATATATATATATATATATATATATATATATATATATATATATATATATATATATATATATATATATATATATATATATATATAATTTACACTATGGAATACGATATTTTTTAATATGCACCTTGCTTTGAATTGCAAAATGTCCCTTTGCGATAGAAGCATGTAAAGCTTGAGCTTAAAGTCCTGCCAGATGTTCAGTGGAAAAGGCGGTAGATGTCTCTTGTAAAATGCGGTAGATCTGAGTTTGAAATCGGTAGAGTAAATAAATACAAAGATACATTTTCGACCTACCGCATACCGATATTTTATTTTATTAAAAACCTCTATTAATTTTACCCAAACATTATATAAATTTAATTGCTAATTAGAATTGGCAAAATGCAAGAAAATGAGTAATTTCATTTGTCTTTTACGATATTCATTTTCTTGAATTAAATGTTCTGAAAAAAACAGAAACGTACGTACAGCTTTTGTAGATATGTTTGCTTTCGAAATGCGCCTGGTTCCAAACAAACCAATCCATTACCTTCCATGTATCTAAAAAATATATAAGTTACAAGTAAAATCCTAATTTATCTAATAAATAGTAACTTACAGTAATGTAAGATTGTATCGACTTAAAGAGTCCTTGCGTATGACAGTAATACTGTTATTTTGTAGTCCCCTGAAATAGAATATGCTTATTTTATTGCGAATATATAAGAAAATTCATACATTAAGTTCTAGATATAAACAGACATTAATATTATATCGTCTAGCAAAAATTAATAAGGTAAAAAAACTAGTACGCCACCGATAAAAAGATCTAGAAATATTAGTTATAACCTTTATCAGTTTTTTGACGTCCCTTATGCTGTCAAGCTCAAAATAATAGCAATAAAATACGCTACATTCAATCTGCAAAACATATTATAAAACATGGCGAGAGAAGAATAGCCTTAGTTTGACTAACAAAATAACAACTTTTGAGAGTGATGCTAGCTTAGTGACAAACAACCACTTTATTCATAACCCTATTAGTCTAAAAACAGTATTATATATCTACCATGGAGTTCAAAAAGTCCTGATTTAAATACTACAGAAAACGTCAGGACGTTTTTAATAGTTTAAAATATGTGTTCCGGACACGCTTATCCCAAACACCTTCAAAATACTTAGCGTATTTAATCTAATTACATGTATGCAAGGTATATCTAAGATCAATCTAAGTAAATTTAAAAACCCGGCTAAAAAAGCTATTTTGCTTCAATTTTAACATCATATCCTACAAGCCTGAACTTGTCGAACTGCTTTATCTATTCATATCAATCCGCAAGCAAAACCGCTCAATTTTATTTCCATAAAAATAATTTTTTTGGTACCTTTAGGAGCAAAGCTCCACGAAAATAACGCCGACATGCCAAGACTTTGTCGGAAATAAAGTGCATATAAAAAAAACGTATGTTCATTTAAAGCAGCCATTGGATTTAATTTGAAACATCGCCGTTTCTAATTCCGGGAAATGAAACATCTAGTATAAATTTTATTCTGATTTTTTAAACATTTATTAGGCCGTAATTTTGTTTCACAATCTTGGATTTGTAGCAAAATTTTACTAGTTCATTCCTATGCCACACTTGATGTTTGTGCAAAATTTGAGGTAAATTAGATAAGCAGTTTTTTAGAAGTACTTTTTTTAACATTTTACTAGGTAACAATCGAAGACGGCAGATATTGGATTTGTACCAAAATGTAACCGTTTTACTCAAATATGACCCTTAATTTTTGACCAAAATTAAACGTAGGTTTTTAGGTATGCCGCAAACAGACAGACAGATGGATGGAATTGGGAAAACATGTATTTTGGCATCTAGGGCCCCTGAAACGTGAAGACCTGACTTGCTGATTTTTTCACGATTACAATACTTCTCTCTTACGAGGGAAGTAAAAACATGAAATATACTGAAGATAATCGTCAATAAGTCAGAAACGTTGTTTGGCAATCATGTTATTTTACATCGCTGAATTCGTGTTTTACTCCTTATGTAAAAATGAGATAATTATTCAGGGAGTTCCATATCAAAATTCAGATACTGCAACAGTGTAGCATTTCTTTTCTTTACAAAATTGGATAGGTACTTGAAATTTGATAACAAATATGCTAGAAGATTTTTCGGTGTAAGCAGATTTTTAAACATTTCTAAAATATCACCTTTTCGGTTAAATCACTTTAAATATAGGTGAAATCCGGAAGATAAATGTCAATATATCAGAAACGTAGCATCTCAGACCCATACTATTACACAGAGTGGGCCAAGGAAAACTTTACACTCCGATTTTCCGGCTTTAAAATGAAAATCTAGAAAAACGCTCTGATCCATCGATTTTTGATTTAAGGAGGAGCCATTTTTCAGCTTTTTCCATACCCGTAGCTTTAACCCCCTAGCTTGGGGAAGAACAACCGCCGAAATTTGAATAGGGGAGAAGGGTCATGCCCTACCCGCTTTTAAAGGTTTCATCGAGTTCTTTATGACCCCATAATTTCGCCTTATTATTTTGAACCACAACGAAATGACAGCTTGTTAAAATTAAATTTGACATTTTAAAGACTTGATTTTTTACGTGTTTGTGAAAAAATACTAAACACTCTCGGACCCGTCAATTTCTGATTCGAGGGGGAACAACTTTCAGCTTTTTTCATCCCCGTAACTTCGACGGGTCCGGGAGTTCTTCGATTTTTTCACAAAAACGTAAAAAACGGAGTCTAATTTGAATACAGAACTTAAAATCCTTAACAAATTTTACCAAGCTGTCATTGCGGTTAAAAATAATAATGCGAAATTAGCAGGTCATAAAGAACTCGATGAGACCTTTAAAAAAGGTATAGCATGACCCCTTTCTCCTATTTAAGTTTCCGGGGTTGTTCTCTCCCAGCTAGGGGGATGAAAAAAAACTGAAAAATAGTTCCTCCTCAAATCAAAAATTGACGGTTGCGAGCGTTTTTCCTGAATTTCGGTTTAAAGTTGGAAACTCGGGGTGTAAAGTTTCGTTGGCCCACCCTGTATATTGTTGAACTCGAAAATTGTACTAAAATCTCCGTCAATACACAAGTTGTTCTATTTAAAATAAGTTGTCTACATCAAAGCAATATAACTTTAAAATATAAGTTAAACCAAAAAATGTTTGTTTGTCAAATTTTTTAAGTCATGCAGTTCTGAGATAAAGTAGTACGTCATCTTTCGTGGGACACGGGCTAACTTCGGTCAATTAACAATCGACCAATTAACGGAATCATAATGTGATGCACTTACAAATACGTAACTTCTCCTGATATGTCTTGAGGAACTTCTGTATACTGGGCATGGTTACAGTAAACTCTTGTTCTATATTTGCATACGCAAATTTCAGGGTATTCATCTATATCTAAAAATAATAATAGATGTAACTGTAGTCTGTAGTAACTACGAGAGCGGGCAACACTAGTTCTTTTTTTATAATTTTCAGTTTAAAGTGGGAATTAAGACTAATTCTCAGTTTAAGGTGGGAATTAAGACTGATTTCCAGTTTAAAGTGGGAATTAAGGCTAATTCCCAGTCTAAAGTGGGAATCAGTTTTAAATGGGAATTAGGGCGAATTCCCCGTTTAAAGTGAGAATTAAGACTGATTTCCAGTTTAAAGTGGGAATTAAGGTTAACTCTTTCGATAGGGGGGTGTTAAATATTGATGGCGTAGTAAAAAATTAATTTATTAAAAAAAATACAATATCTTTATAACCATCACTTCAACTTTAACAATATTTTGCAGACTGATTAACCAACGTATCCTTAACATAGGGACATTCACTAGGTGAGGTGGCAAACAACAGAGGCTGAGTAAAAAAGTAGTTTATTTTTAAAAATGCAATATATTTTTTAATAACGATTTTTTTAAATGGATGGACCAATATACCCGACTTTCGCTAAGTGGGGTGTTAAATTTGGGGGGCGGAGTAAAAAATGAATTTGATTTAAAAATTCAATTTCTCTTGTATCATTACCTCATATTTAACGAAACATATTATCTTATATACACTTAATATCGATATTTTCCTAGGTGAGGTGGCAAACGACAGGGACGGGCTAAAAAATTAATGTAGTTTTCAAACAGATGAACTAATATACACTTAATATATAGTGGTTTGCTAGATGGGGAGGCAAATGACAGGGACGAGGGAAAAATAATTAATTTTATAAATGTAATATCTTTCATAATTTAACTTAAAAACTAATCCATTTTTTTTAAATGGATGGACCAATATATCCTTAATAGAGGATCTTTTACTAGGTGGGGTGGCAAAGGACTGAGGTGGAGTAAAAACCTACTTTATTTTTGAAAATGCAATATCTCTTTTATCATTAGCACAAATTAGATATTTTGCGAACAGATGGAATAATATACATTTAATAATGGTCTTTCGCTAGGTAGGGTGACAAAGGTCAGGGACAGAGTAATTTAGAGTTATTTTTAAAAATGCAATATCTTTCTTACTTTAACTTGAAATTTAAGGATTTTTTTTAAATAGATGGACCAATATACCCTTAATATATGGTCTTTCACTAGGTGGCATAGAAAACGACAGGGAGGGAATAAAAAATTAATTTAATTTTGAAAATGCAATATCAATCTTACTTTCACTTGAAAATTACCAATTTTTTTTTGATCGATGGAATATACCCTTAATATAATATGGTTTTTCACTAGGCGGGGTTGCAACCAACAGGGGCGGAGTAAAAAATGCAATATCTCTTTTATCATTAGCACAAATTATACTACATTTTGCAAACAAATGAGCCAATCTAAATTTAATATATGGTCTGTCGGTAGGTGGGGTAGCAAACGACAGGGATGGAGTATAAAATTAATTTATTTTTAAAAATGCATCCTCTATTTTATCATTACCAGAACTTTAACGAAATTTTCCATACATATCAACTAATGTAAACTTATGATATGGTCTTTCCTAGGTGGGGTGGCAAATGACAAGGGCGGACTAAAAAATTAATTTATTTTTAAAAATGCAATATATTTTTTATCATTATTTCAAATTTAACACATGTTTAAAAAACATGGATTGATACACATTTAATATATAGTCTGTCGCTAGGTGGGGTGGCAAGATTCAATATCTCTTTTATCGTGACCTCAAATTAAAAAAAATTTTGCAAAAGGATGACCAATATACACTTAATATCTTAATATATGGTATTTTGCTTGGTGGGGTAGTAAACGACTGGAGAGAAATAAAAAATTAATTTATTTTGAAAAATGTAATATCTTTCTTACTTTAACTTGAAAATTAACATTAAAACAAATTAATTTGTTACTCTGTCCCCACTAAACGAAAGACCATATATTAAGGGTATATCGGTCCACCAATTTAAAAAATTCGTTAACAATCAGGTTAAAGTAAGAAAAATATTGCATTTTTAAAAATTAATTATTGTTTTACTTCGTCCCTGTCGTTTTTCACCCCACCTAGCGAAAGACCATATATTAAATGTATACTAGTCCATCTGTCTTTAATTTGTGCTAATGATAAAAGAAATATTGCATTTTTTTAAAAAAATTACTTTTTTACTCCGCCCCTTTCGTTTGCCACCCCACCTAGCGAATGTCCCTATATTAAAGATACATTGGTCAATCTGTCTGCAAAATTTTATTGAATTTAAGGTGATGGTTATAAAGATATTGTATTTTTTTTAATAAATTAGTTTTTTACTACCTATTTAACACCCCCCTTTCGAAAGAGTTAACCTTAATTCCCACTTTAAACTGGAAATTAGTCTTTATTCCCATTTTAAACTGGGAATTAGTCTTAAGTCCCACTTTAAACTGAGAATTAGTCTTAATTCCCATTTTAAACTGTGAATTAGCCTAAATTCCCACTTTAAACTGGGAATTAGGCTTAATTCCCCTTGAGAATTATAAAAAAAACAAATAGTGTGGCCCGAATATGCTTTCGTAAGTAACTGTACTATCTAAAGGTTTACAGAATATCGAACATTTGGACCAAATAAAATTTGACCACAGAAAAAAAAGTAAAAGGTTACATTTTAATATTATGCATATATACTAACCACATATGTTTGCAGATAACTCGGCTTTCAAATTTTTTGTCAAACTTGCATTTAATATTTCATCTATCAGTCGTGTGCTTCCATTTAAATCAGCTAAAATTAAAAACAAATATAATAAATATTTGGGATGTGGCCCATTTAAATTAATATATTTTTACAAAAAAAAAATATGAGTGCGTCACTGCATGAACCTTCTTTCAGGGAACTACGCCAAATGTCATAAAGAATATTGAATCATAATAATTCTGATGCCAAATTAAATTCACACATTTTCTTATAAATGTATATTTTCTAATCAATAATCTTGAAATTCTTCTAAAATATATTTTTCATAGTAACAGCATTATCAGAGCCGTAGAAACAGGGGGGTTTCTGGAAGTTCAAACTCTTCTTTCCCTCATTGTTCAGGAGTAATAATTAATATTTTCTTAAATTGTGTTGCATAGGACATGTGGAAACAGTTTATTAAAAAGCGTGTAACAAAATTAGGAAAACGGTGAAATACTCAGCTACCGCTTACCTGAATTTAATGAAAATATGTACACTTAGGTATGAAATTATGCCGGTTTCAATGGCATTGCTGCCAAGTTTACCGTTTTTCCGTTATAAAAGGTATTTTGTTATTTTTAATAAAACACCCTATATTATATAACTTTTTTAAAATATGCATAAAATTCTCAATACTTTTTATTAAGAGCACTTTTTATGAAAGTCAATCGATTTTGCCAAAATATGTGTCTAATATCCACAATTTAATGTATTACCTTTTATTAAAATATCCGCACACAAAAGGTTACCAGATATGTTTGACAATGTCAGTTTTATTGATTTACAAAAATAGATCGTTTATGTGAAACCCAAAGACTTGAAATTTTAATTATGAAGGGGTTATGGGGATAGAATGCGAAACCTGCACCTGTTTTTAACAGTTTTAATGACAAATATCCTAACAGAAATCCAATAACTAAATCTACCGTAAGCAAAATTAACAAAAAATTTCGGAAACTGGAAAGGTAGAAGATGCTGTTCATTCTGGTAGACTTAAAAGCGCAAACAGATGGTGATAAGGCTGTGAATGTTTTAATCAGTTTAGAAGAAAATCCGCACCTTTCTACCAGAACATTAGAAAGAAAAACTGACGTCTCACACATGTCCGTAGGCCGACTTCTAAAAACCGAAAAGTTTCATCCATACAAAATAACTTTGGTGCAAGAACTCTCTGAGGATGATCACGATAGGTGCTTGGAATTTTGTTGAATCATGACGGAACGTATTTTTTCTGACCAAGCAACTTTTTTTGAATGGGAAAGTTAACAGGCATAATTGTCGATATTGGGTCAGGGAAAATCCACATTGGATACCTGAAAATCATACTCAATTTCCCCAAAAGACAAATGTTTGGTGTGGTATAAAGGGTGCAAAAATAATCGGTCAATTCTTCATGGAAGACACATTAACTGGAGAAACATATTTGAATATTTTAAGGACCGAAAGAGTCCCAGCTATTGCGGAACTATTTCCGAATAACCGCAGTTCCTTACTTTACCTGCTATATTAAGTATTTAATTGATTTGATTTTTTAGGTAATTGTGCACCAAATGATGAAATATGATCTCAGCAGGATGGTGGTCCACCGCATTATGCTCGGAATGTTCGGGATCATTTAGACAATGCTTTTTTTGGAAAATGGATTGGACGTAGGGGTACAATAGAGTGGCCACCTCGGTCTCCGGACTTGACGCCTCTCGACTACTTTTTGTGGACACACCTTAAAAATGTGTTATATAAAACGAAGCCCGGTAACTTTGAAGATTTGAAGGAGCGAATAGAAATCGAATGTAGACGAATCGAGGAGGCTGGCATTATTTTTCATGTATTAAATGTTTTCGCATAGCTCTGGCCTACTGCCAGGAAGTAAATGGTCAACATTTACCTAGTTTCATTAATTTATTATTTGTTGTATTGTTTCCGTTGTTTTTTACAAGCTACTTTTAAAGCTGAGACTCTATTTTCTCTTGCTAGTGTTTTGATATCAAGATGAGGAATTATTGTGCTTTCCGGTCTGCCAGAACGTACAGCATCTTTTACCTTTCCAGTTTAACGAAATTTTTTGTTAATTTTACTTACGGTAGATTTAATAATTGGATTTCTATTAGGATATTTGTCGCTAGAGATGTTAGAAATATTTTGCAGGTTTCGCGTTGTAATCCCATAACCCAGTACAATTAAAATTTCAATTGTCAATATCTATCAGGTAACCTTTTGTATGCAGGTATTTTAATGAATTTCGGATATTAGACCCTTATTTTCAAAAACTTTCATAAAAAGTGCTCTTAATAAAAAGTATTGAGAATTTTACGCAGATTTAAAAAAAAGTAATATAATAAACAATATAATATTCCATTTAAAAAAACAATTTTCCTTTTATAACAGAAAAACGGTAAACTTGGCAGCAATGCGGAAATCGCTATTGGATCCGGCATAATTTCATACCTAAGTGTACATATTTACATTAAATTCAGGTAAGCAGTACTTAAGATATTTCGCCGTACATAACACAATAAAACATCTTATATACTTCTCAAAACTTCTTTATTTTCACAATACATTCTGTCAAAGAAAAATGTTTCTATTTGGCTTTTTCGGTGTTTATTAAACCGAATTATTAGATTAGAGTCAAACGAGGTGTAATAAGAACATATACAGAAAACCCAAGTACCAAAGTCTAATTGCCGAGTTTATTCATGTCAAGTAATTACTATTTTTGACAGTCGTAATAATTATTAACTCGTAGAGAAGAGAGATAATCTCTTTCATTGTTTTGCATAAATGTATCTTTCCATTTCAGCTGAGAGATTATCAAAAACATAAGTTAAAAACAAACAAAGGCACTACGAAGGCAAACTGTAACAAATTACAATAGACAAGTCGACTATAAAAGAACAAAAGAACCTTAGAGTATAAACTAAAATTAATTTCTAAAATTGAGATTTATTAAAGTCAAACACGATATACTAGTATGTCCTGAACAAATCAGGCCATTCTAGAACGGCCTAGGAAATATGCGAATAGCCTACCAACGCCAGGAAGTTCTAATAGGCCCTAGACTAGTGTATCCTGAGATCCAATAATATATAATAACATAAACATATAACAATTTCGCTTTATTTCGTGTCAAGGAATATCCGCTAAGCGTTGGACCATATTTTTTGAAGCACCCTGTATATTATATGGTTTTCAGCAACGAATTATCAATGAAATTTGCTTGATAAATTTTTTTTCCACCTCTTAACTATGTATGTTAATTTCAATCCCCCTCCCTTAATGCCATAGCCAAATAACGGCACTGAAAATTATTCAAAAACAGTGGAAGAACTACATCTTAGGGTAACTGCTGCATGCAGAAATTACTCTAGGAGATCGGAGGAAACTAAATATTAAAATATATAAAAGAGGTTTGGTAGATTCAACTTAAATTTGGTTAACACTAGTCGTGTGTGTAACTGACTCGTGAAGCCCCTTATGTTGGGCAGAAAATCAATGCGTTCCATCATTGATTCTTTCAATCAACGGTTCGATTGATATATTACGATTACATCCTCAAAGAATGGAGGTGCATGTAGCACGAGGTTAAAAAACAAACAAATGCGAGTAATTACGAGCGTGCGCAATGCAAATATCAGGTCTGCTAATCGGGAAGATTGATGAGGACCGTATTTCAAATTGTTTTGAGAAACAATGGTTTGCACTTTGCAAGCAATAATATAATTGAAGATGTATATACTTTTTAATCAAAAATTACCTTAGCTAAATCCTGGACAATAAAGCAAATCAATTAAGTGAACAGAAAAGAGCACTTCAAATTTGACGGATTTGCACTAATGAGGTTAAGAAAGGAATGGGTCATTTGGTTTTATAAACATATTTTACATATCAAATGTTTTTTTGTGCAACAGCATATCATTTTCCGTACTAAAAAATTGTTTATAAAAGTTAGTGAAGTTGTTTGATGCAAAAAAAATATGTAAACAATCTAATTTTAGTGTGTCCAGATAGGTTACTGAATGCAAAAATACCCAGCTTTAAATAGACTAAAACAAGTATTTAGTGTTAATTAATTAAACGTGAAAAATTATATAAGGCAAAATGAACGATTTTTTTTTCTTAAAAATGTATTAAGCCTTAATTTTTTGCCGCAAGTTTTGAATATTATAATAAGAGTCTTTTCATGTTCGATTTCTGACATATAGAATACTGTACACAGATTAATATTTTAAGCTATAATATTAAAATCATAAAAACAATAAATTGTTCAAAGAAACACAATTTGTTTAATATTTTTTAAGCAAATGCCAGTAAATAATTACAAAAAAAATACTTATACATATATTTACAACATCAATAGCCTGGTTTTAAACAAATAGTAAGTAATCAATGCACTGTAATATAAAATTTAAATATACATAGCAATAAAATAGGCCAGTTTTCCAACACACAAAAACTCAGCCTAAATTACTCACTTTGAAAGAGAGAGATTTATTAAGTGTTATCTCTCCAAATATTAGTATTATCTGTATACATAACAAATTATTAATACTGTTGTTATTATCTTTTTTTTATTTTAAAAGACCGTACATTTCTAATGGGAAATGGTTTTCGGTCAGTTTTTCTGAAAATTTTAAATGTTCCCGATCTCGAACAAAAGCTCTTATGGTGAAGAGTTAAATCTTGTTGGTAGTTTGTGACAGTAATTAAATACTTAGTACATGTTCAAATGAGGCAGGCGCTTATAATACTTTTGATTAATTAGAACCTAATGTATGTATTGAATGAGGTAATTTCTGCTTCATATTTGGCTGCACTTAAAACATTAAAACTAGTATTCACTAAAGAGATTTAAATTTAGATCAGGTCTAACTTGACAATTATGTTTTAATACTTATTTTATTATTACATTGAAACAAACAGTCAGATTTTGCTTAATTTGTGATATGTTTAAAATGGAAGTTAGATAATTGTACCGACATTTTTTGTAAACAGCTGACTTTACAGTGGTCATAAATTTCAGTTTACAAGTTTTGTAACGTATCACATTGTTTGGAAATCTAGATTTAATCAAATTATTGTTGGGATATTTAAGCATCCAGTTAACTTGATACATTTCAATTACCGAAGAAATATTTTAGGTTAATACAGCTTTAATAACATATATGAAATAAAATAATACAGGGAGCATAAAAATCTAGACAAGCTATCGGCAGTGACAGCTCGAAATCTAAAATTTAGGGTCGGCCGAGACTCAAAGCCAATCAAGAGCGGTTTTACAGCGAAGGTGTAATAAGGTAATTACCCCCTCCCCTCCGCCCAGACCGGTCAAACATCATGTGTAATGTACATATTTTTACGTGGAAACTACGATTAAAAACTTGGCTACGAAACACTATAGCACAAGAGCGGCCTGTTGGATTGGGTCTCTTGCATATCCATAGGTAGAGTATTGATTTAAATATAAACAATGTAATTAATAAATTTGCTGCAGAAAAAAATTAGAGGCTGTTTTTTTCACTTATGCCACTAGCTTAATAAAAAATATAGGTATTTATATTGTTCTCATACCATTTATAATAAAATATATTAACTTTTTTTTTATATTAACCCCCCCCCCCCCCCAGAAAGGTTTCCTAGAATCGCCTTTAAGGCCAATGTGGTGTTAATTAGTGCCGCGTCCAAATACTAGCCTTTTATTTTTTCCGTTTATTTCTTCAATAATAATTAGGTAGTTACCAACCTATATATAGAAATCTAGGCTAGAGTATAAATTTAATAAACAAGGAAAAATGTTAGTAAAGCGCTCTAGTCAGTCGATTTAATTTTTTGATATATTAATGTATCTTGCCTCAAGAGGAAAATAAAATGATGCCAAACAAAGTGAAAGCTACATACACAACCAAAAAAGCACATTGTCCAGCAAGAACCACGATGCGGCTGGCCGACTTCTAAAACAAACTGCAAATGATATTTTAAAATATTCACTTGCACTTATTTCGTCACCACATTTAAACATGTATTTTAAAAAGAGAATTTTCCCTGTATATTTTCTGGTACGGCCCGGCCGACCTTGCCGCCCCTGACGAGCCGTCACTGGCTATCGGTTACTATTACGTCGAGTTTCCCCGGGTTTTCATAATAATTCCTCAAACAATGATAGAATTATAGTATTCAGGTATTTTATGTCTATTAAATTTTGATACGCAAATTACAAATTTGGCAAAATCTGCCTCTTTGTTTTAGTGTAATAGAGCTTAGCTTTAAATAAAAAATTAAATTTTAGTGTTTTAGGTGCAGTCGAATATGAGACAAAAGTAATCGGATTCTGGAACACATCTACTCCCTGTATAACTTTATCATTGCTAAAACGTAGATTAGCTTCCAGCCAAAAATATTCTAAGCAACTTACTTATTTGAACACGTACTAAGTATTCAAAATCAAAGAGTAAAAATTTCGCGAGGTTGACTGGAAAATGCAAAATTCTAACTTTGGCATCCAGTATGTTAAAAACTAGCCCCAAGATTAAGTTGTGGCGACGCAAATTTTTGATTAGAAGGTAGAAAAGTACGACATAAATATATCAAATTTTCAGAAAAATTGACTGAAAGATATTTTCCGTAAGAAGTGTGCGGGGTTCTTTTCAATATTTTTGTCCTTTCATATCAAACTTGGCATGTGAATTATAAGTTCGTTTTCAAATATTTTAGAGTCTTACCACACAAAACAGCATCTTCATCCCCTCCGTCTGGACAATCTTGTTGCCCATTGCACACATTCCTATGGGGTATACAAATTTCTCCTGAAGAACAAGACATTGTACCCACAGGACAGTCATCTAAAAAGAATACATTGATTACTGTAACGGTAATTATCTCTCCAATTTATGACAGTTGAAATAAATCTATATCTAAATATTTTCAAGTAATGTAATAAAGGTTCAACTAGTCGTCTGATAATATATTGTTTTTTATATGTTTGTTTATTGTCATACTTTCTAGTACATTTAATTCTTGTTTTCCACATGTAAAATTTCAAAATTCTCATCAAAAGTAAGGTTTTCCTGATTTAAATATTAAGAGTAATTGGAATTATCGTTTTGCTTTTTGTAACTAAATTTGTGCTAACCGGTTCTTTTTTTAAATGTTCTACCCATTTGAGAAATATAAAATTTCGAACAGGTTCCACAATTTAACTTATAAACACCAGGTTTATTAAGTTTTTGGTTTTTGATTTATTGTTTTTAATATATTTACAAGAGTATTATTGGTCCTAAAAGCAATATTTGCTTCTTTTTTATGGTTGCTAATAAAATTTGATGTTACTTTTCCAATATAAGTTAGAGTACAACATTTTATATCTTCTTTGAATTTCATTGTAGGTTAAACAAACTTTTTGCTTTTTTATTTTGTTTTTTCTTTACTATTTTGTTTATTAGATTTTCTTGATAATGATTATTAACGGCTATTTGTTTATTATATTTAATTAATTACTATAACTTTCATTACTTAGAGGTGTGTAGGTTAATCTAAAAATGACTTCCCATTATTAAACTTTTCTTATTTACATAATTGCATTACATTCAAAATAATTTTCACAGGTCGATAACTTTCTAAGATATCTTGTTTATAAGCTGGATTAGCAATAGTTTTTATAAGATATTCTTCACTTAGTAATATAAAATCACAAGACGATATACTCGGAAATAAATTCTGAATATCAAAAGATAATCAGTTTTGTGTTACCTGGAATCGTTAAATTGTTGATTTTATCACTTAATTGAAAGTTTTTTATACTGGCAGCAACAAGGGTGAGGATGGTAAGTGGAAGATATATCTGAAACCCTAAGTATTGTATAAATTAATTTATATAAAAGTACTATGTATTAATACCCTGTAAAAATTAAGTGATAAAATATTTTTGCAAATTAAAAAAAATACTTTTAATGTGCAAAGTATTAATCTAAACGGCCTGACTTATAGCTAAAAGATTTACCCTTCTGATCAAAATACATTACAAAATATATCAGAATATTATACATAAAGAGGTTTTTCGTAGAGTAATAATTATGTTATCTTGTTTTGTTTGTACTTCCCTCGTGAATGGGAAGTATTGTAATCGTGAAAAATCACCCTGCCAAGTTTTTACAGATCTTCACGTTTTAGGGTCCCGTGGCGGCATAGTGAAAAATTAAAAAAATATATTATTAAAAAACCACTTTATCTCAAATTTTGTACAAAAATAAGCATTATGTAGGAATCAACTGGGGAAATTTTGGCACGAATCCAAGATGGCGAAACAAAAAGGCAACTTAATAAGATATTTAAAAAAATATCCTTATCCTCCCTACTTATTAGGTCGAATTCAAATTTTGTGCAAGACTTAAGTATATTATAGAGATGAACCGGTAAAATTGTGGTACGAATTCAAAATGGCGGTCAAATAATATGTATGTAAATCACCCTCCAAGATTTTACATATCTTCATGTTTTAGCATTTCTAGATGTTAAAAAAATGGTTTTCTTAATTTCATCAGTCTGTGTCTCTGTGTGTCACTTCGCGGCATAGGTAAAAAAATACTTACCCGATTGACATCGGTAACATTTTAGTAAATGTCCAACAGGTTTGAAAAAAGTTATTACTAAACAAGTAATTACCTAATTTACCTCAAAATTTTGCGAAAAAAACCAAGCGTTTCATAGAAACAAACTGTTAACATTTTGGTACGAATCCAAGATGGCGGCCTAATAAAATATCTAAAAAATCAGCCGACAAAAACTTCTTATTATATTATTTTCAAATTATGTGTAACCATTAAGTGTGATATAGAGATAATTTAGTAAAATTATGGTACGAATTCACAATGGCGGAACAAAAAGCAGTCAAATAAAATGTTTAAAAAAAACGACGTAATAAAATTCAACACGATGGAACAAATGGAGGCCTTAAAAAATCAGTGTAAAAATTGCTTATTCGATTTATTTTAAATTATGCCCAAAAATCATGTATGGCATAGGTAGAATATGGTAAAATATTGATACGAATCCAATATAGTGGAACAAAATGGCACCCAATAAAAACGTTTTGAAAAGACAGTATATGTATATGTGTTACTAAATGACTATGTGTGGACCTAAATTGGTCACTCTTCACTATTCTTCACAAAACGAAAAAAAAATGACGAGGGACGTTCCGTATAAAGGAAATTTACCGACTTTTTTAGTTTGCTAGTCAGAATATCTTACACAATCGGTTCTAAGCAGTCGAGTTTTGAATGTTTTTTTTTTTTATAATAATTAATTTACGTAAAATACGAGATATAAGTATGAAAATTATCGGGCGCAAAAGTACAAAGACTTTTTTTTTCGGTTTTTAGTGCCGATAGTGGCAGGCGGGATCGAAAAATGAAATTGCAGTGGCCGATATTAAACACCGCTACTTAGTTAGGTAAAATATGAACCTAATATCTACAAACTCGTCTGCAGTAACCTCAAATAGATTAAATGAGATTTTATAGAAGTTAGCATTCATGAAAATATTTTTAAAAAAACGGCGATTTTTTTAAACTATTTTATTAAGCCGCCATCTTAGATAGTTTTTTCAGACTGATTATTTAAATATTTTATTAAGCCGCCATTTTATTTCATCATCTTGTATTCATATCAAAATTTTACCAATTGATTCTTACATAATAGATTTTGTTATTTAGAAAATTTCAGGTAAATTGCGTAAGTAGGTGTTTTTTAGTAATATTTTTCTAAACGCTTCTCTAAACAGGCCATCCTTTTGTTCCGCCATGTTGGACTTTACCAAAATGTTACCATTTTATCCCCATACATATTTGATCAAAATTGAAGTCAATCGAATAAGTAGTTTTTTAGCTATACCGCGACAGGATCCGTAAAACCCTGGGAGGGTGATTTTTCTCCGGATTACGTTACTTCTTTTTTACCGGGGATGTAAAAACTATAACTTATAAAGGGTCTTACATAAAGTAATATACTTATATGTTGTTTTGATTTTTTCTTCTTTCTAACAACGCCTATCTTCCAAAATTATCAACTAGCATGATTATGTCTAGTACCATAATTAACAAAGGATTTTCCACATATTTAACAAACTTATAAAATACCTCTAGAAATTTAACAGTATTTTCTGTAGTTTTAAAATTAACATCTAATGTTGGGTTAAGACAAATCATTATTTGTTGTCGAAAAATAAAATTAGAAGCAGTTAGTAGCCGTGTCTTATAGAATATAGTATATAGTATTGGTTTCAGGTTAACCGCAGTTCTGACTGGAGAAATCTAGAAGTGTAATCGAATTTACTTCAGTACATAGTCATTTAGTAACACATATATACCTACTGTCTTTTACAAAAATATATTGGGCCCCATTTTGTTCCATCATATTAGATTCCTACCAATATTTTACCGGTTTCTACCTATGTCACACTTGATTTTTGGGCATAATTTAAAATATATTCAATAAGCAGTTTCTACATTAACACACCGCCATTTTGTTACGTCATGTTGAATTCGTACCAGTTTATTTCTATATCACTTTTAATTTTTCTGCAAATTTCAATTGACTTTAAAATTGAATAGGACTTTTTTTACGTTGATTTTTAAAATTTTTATTTGGCCGTTATTTTGTTTCGCCATCTTGAATTCATAGCATAACTTTTCTATATCACACTTAATGATTGTGCAAAATTTTAAATTAATCCAATAAGTGGTTCTTTCAGGCTGTTTTTTTTATATTTTTATTAAGCAGCCATTTTGTTTTACTATACTGAATTCATGCCACAATGTTACCAGCTCATTTCTATATAACAGTTGATTTTTGTGCAAAATTTGAAGTAAATTTTATTATTATTTTCTTAGTAATATTTTTTTCCGTCTCACTAGGTCGCCATCTTGTTCCGGTATATTGGATTTTTACGAAAATATTACCAGGTCATCCCCATATAATAATTTTTGCCTAAAATATGAAGTAAATCTGGTAAACAGTTTTTAAGCTATGCCGCGAACTGACAGACAGACAGACAGTCGGACCGACGAAATTGATAAAACATATTTTTTGGCATCTAGGGGCGCTAAAACGTGAAGATATGTAAAACCTGAGGTGATTTTCACCAGGCCGCCATTTTGTTTCGCCATATTGAATTTTTACCAAAATGTTACCACGTCAGCGTCATATATCATTCTTGACCAAGTCAATCGTGTAAGAAGTTTTTTAGCTATACCGCGAACAGACAGACAGACAGATTGATTTTTTCACGGTTACAACATTTCCCTTTTACGAGGAAAGTGAAAAGGAACTAAAATATTGAGGGTTATAGTTAGTTCAGAAATTACAAATATGTATTTGTACATGTGTTATTCTTTAGTACACTAAATCTGATATTTGTGTTATTTTTTATACTCTAGATGGTAACGTAAATCTCAAGGCGAAGAAGGAGAGCATGAAGCAAAAGTGATTGCCTACTGTAAAATTTTGACAAAAAAAGTTTTAGTAAGAAGAAATCCTATATGATGTGAATTTTTTCAAGAACGCTGTATCTATATGCATATAAAAGTAAACTAGGTAATATGCGTTGAGTGTTATCAATTTTATTAAACACTCTGTATAATGAAATTAGCAAATATATTATGAGCCTTACAAGGTTTATGTTTAGTATTTTCTCTGTCGATTTAAGCACGTTAAAGTTCATAAACATATGTACAGTAAAATACCCTGTACATACCTATATCACTAAAGATGTAGTATAAAGAAGCAGTCCTCTTAAAAATATTTTGTACATATTTTAGTATGGGAATCTACCAGTAAAACTATAAATAATTACTTCAAATAAATGTTGTTACAAAATATATGTGAAAAGCTCGACATCCAGTTTTTGTTCTCAATATAGATTTTGATTTACTTTTTATATTTAAGATGGAATTGAAATCTAGCGATCTTGAAGTGGAGAAATGGAAAGATGCAAAAACATCTGTTAAAAAGTGCTTTTTAAGCTCACTGCAGGGCTCCAACAAATGAGCTGTAATTATTTTACCAATAGACATATTGGTGCAAAACGAGATTACATTTTGTCGAGAAAAAGTAGGTTTTTGCTGCAATAAACACCGCAAAATTGCGTTATTTTATTTTAATCGACTATAAGTACTTTTTAAAACGGTTGGTTACATATTCCTTGGCATTACGCCATAATTTTCACGTAAATGAAGATATTGACAATTTGCAAAAATTACAGAAATTGTTGGAATTGTATATATTATTTTCATCATGTGCCTTTACTTAAAGTTGAAACTTTTACTAGATAAGTTAACCAGGAGGTTACGCACTCAAAATTCTCATATCCGAAATCACTACACAAATAGAACCAAAGGGCCATTGTTATAAAAAAAAATAGGGAAAAGAAAATTGCATTTTTACGATCAATTTTTGAATGTATTTCATTACTGCGAGCATAATGCCTAGATATAAACAAGACTTCTAGGTACATTTAAAAAAAAAATGGGCATTTTTGAATATTCTATTCAAAATATAGGAGAGAAATAATAGAATCGCTTTGGCGAAAAGTAAAGAAATGGGCTAAAACGTCACGATGCCGAATCCTAAGCGATGCCTGGCAAAACTAAGTATCTTATGCGATGGATGGCGGTAGGGTGTATTTACATTCAGATAAAATTTCATCATTGTCGTACTTACCTGTCTCATCTCAAAATTTTAAAAACCATATTCTTTACTATACTAAGATAGTAATGTTGAATCTGCTCATGTCGAGAACAAATATGCGATTTGTAACAGGAAAATTATTCACAATATGAAGCTATATGATACCCCTTTCTGCTTTGGCTGAATCTAATGATGACATTATTATAAATACTTTATCACCGTCAAGCTGATTTATCAATCAAATAATCAATTCAATAAACAAATGCGAAAACAGAGGTTTTTCAAAATAGTTTTATTTGTGTGAACTTTAAGAAATTGAGATTATATTTAATCAAATTATTATAACGAAATAAAAATTATCTCTCTTTTGTCCCATAAAAGTAATAAAACTGATACGAATATTGTAAAAGATCTTTATGGAAATAGCAGTTAAAAACCAAAACTGTTTTCATTGAATGTCTATTAGTAAACGTAGCGTAAAACTTAAACCAAATATTTGAAGGAATTTAGCCTCCAAATTGTATTTTTAATAATGTTTACCTTTGGGTAAGAAAAAAAGGTTAAAACTAAATAAGTGAGTGTTATAAACTTTTGCAAATGGAGGTCATAGCTCCTATTCTCTTGGAGGCTCTAAACTTTTGTGGTATTTTATTTATATTCATATGCATAGAGCTAGAATCTTTATATTACTATATAAAAACTAAAAATGGCCTAAAAGCAAGTACGAATAATGTTCCCTAATTCCAGCAAAATGCTTTGTATTTTTGAAATGGATAAATACAAGTAGTTTTAATTTTAGAAATGTCGACATTTTTCTGATTCCTACTAGCCATCTAGTCACTCCCGTTGAAAACACTGTATTTAATCACTATCATGTTTGCAGAAAAGGCATGCCTTACGTTTGAATTGGGAATTTTTTGTCCCTTATAAACGACTTGTTTATGTTTATGTCTAAATTTAGCGAATGTGTCTATTTCCAGTAATTTTACTTAGCTTAATTTGACTGAATCGATTGAATGCATTCCAATGCTAGTGCTGGAGAATTGTTCTATTTTTGTCCATAGTTTAAGGATTTAAAGCACTTATTGGATTAAATTTAACTGTTATTGCCATATTTTGGCTAGGAGTTTAAATATTTATTTTATAATTGTGACGTATTGTTTTGAATTCCATTAGAGATATTTTCAACGTCCTTTGGCCCGTATCATCCAACTTCTTAATATATAATTTTTATTTTTATTTCTCAATTCTATATACATACATATGTTTTAGTTTTATTTGTTTGTAATATTGGTTTACCCAGTTTCTTAATTTCTTTCGAGTTCTTAATTTTAATTTTTGAGAGGGGCATTTTTATTGATTTTTTTATTAATTCGTACAAATTAAAATGCTGGGAAATTTTCAAGGTCAACTCTTAGCCACAAGTTTAAGGCTATGAAATAAGAACTTAGGCGTTATACAAAATGAAGCTACTAAATACATGTTAATTGATGATAATACTTCCCTCTTACGAGAGAGGTATTGTCATCCTGAAAGCAGGCACTCTCCGAGATCTATTCGGATCTTAAGGTTTAATTATTATTATTTTGTCTCCTTATTACCTTAGGTTTCTTTGTCTATGTTTTGTTATTTTTCGCTAGGCATTTAAATATTTATTTTATAATTGACGTATTATTTTTTGAAATTCTGGTAATATTATCTTTTGGATATTTCCAAGGTCTCTTGGCCGGGATTATCCAACTTCTTCATAGATATTTTTTATTCTTCTTTTGTATTTCTATATATATATAAATATATATATATATATATATATATATATATATATAGGTTTTCTTTAAATTTGTTTTTAACATTGGTTTACACCATTACTTAATTTGTTTAAAACATCAGGTGTTTTGCTACATATTTATTGTCAATTCGTAAAACTTAAAAGCTGCGACTTTTTAAATGCCTCCTCTTAGCGATTTGTTTAAGACTATGAACTAGAATTTGGGTGTATTCATGATTATAAAAAAATTCGTTTCTAAATGCATGTTAAAAACTACTTTTTTAACATGTATTTTATGACTCATCTGACTCAAATTCTTTGGAATACGAAAAGGTCAAGACAAGCCTAGACATGCTTAAAAAAACAGCAACTAATCCATCGGGACCTGGTTTCTTATTCGCGTCCAGATTTTTTAGACATTGCTTAATTGTATCTTCAATTATGCAATTTAGGTTGAAGATATGGGGATAATTCATAGAGATTAAATGAGATGGTGTACGAGCGGACTCAAACACGTTACTGAAATGTTTCGATAAAAGCTGGCAAATATCTTTATTATTAGTCGTATTCAACGCATATAGATACTTATTATTATTTTCCTCAGCTAATGTAATTTTTATAATCAATTCTTATACTGGCCCTCACTCTTTTTTTTTTGAATCGGAGAAATGACTGTATTCATCACAGCTACCATAAACATTCAATTTTCTATTAGCGCTATTTTTAATTTAATAAGAGCAACTAGAATAGGAAAAATGTTATAAAAAGTAGTTACATCTTCATTTAAATCTTTAGATTTGAGAATACCAGCCCAATTGTTTGGGTTGATTTTGTTATTTGACCTTGAATAATCTGTATCACAAAATTTGATCTTGGTATATGAGTTATAGTGCACATTTTTCACACTATCTAACTTAAATAAGATATCTATTGACATACGGTGATTATCTTCAATTACCAGAGCAATATAATATGTATCAAAGTTTATATGTAAAGAGTTTGGCATGGCAAGGTCCAAAATTTTAATATCATAATTTATAACATGGTTAAACTGTTTCAAATTATTTAGAGAAAAAAATGCCACAAAAGTATTGACTACAGTCATCTGCCGCATTAAGGGGATGCAACTACTGTTAGTGTACTTCATCCAGTTCAAGCTTCGTACATTGAGATGGCTTATTACGAGAAAATTATTACTGGGATTATTAGAAAATATATCCTCCAATTTAGTTAAAAAGGCTGTATGGTTATTCAAAGTGAAATAAGGAGTGATGTAAACCAAAATTTCTTACCTCTCTTCAGCGCACTAGATACCCATAGACTCTCAATGATGCTATTCACATTACACCATTTTGAAATAAACTCAGCAGAAGAATGTATGTGAATAGCAGTCAATACACCATCCCCTAACTTTTATCACTTATCACAGAGTCCTTGTCTAGGCCAAATACGTACTGTGAAAGAAATAATTCTGATGATGAGATTTTTTTAAACCAGATTTCTGTAATATAAATACAGTCGTAAACAACTGAGCTTATAGACTAAAAAAATGAGCACATTTTGTCTTAAGACCTCTTGTGTTCCGAAAATAAACATTATGTTTTGAAGCCGTATGTAGTACAATAGCATCGCATTATTTCTGAATACATAGCGAAAAAGCTTTTAAAAGAGTATGTTCTCGTTTTCAATGTACACTGCACCCGAAGCTTTATCCTTTTCGACAAATATTTTCATATTGTTAATCATACAATACTGGTTGTTCATTTTTTGCAAATTTTCCTTCTTGTATATTGCTTCATAGAAAGGCGATAATGTTCGTTAACAAAAGTTCTGAGTTATTTGGTGATACCTAGATCTTTTGAATTCAATTTAGGATTTGCGGTTTCTGGCAGTATCTAAAGTCTGCCGAACCAGTCTCGAGTAACAAAAACTAAAGAGGCAAAAAATGTTCAGTGTAAATATTAATGGCTCTAATGAGTAGAAAAAACGGACGAAGCGCTCTTCAGTGGCATACAAGGCCATTTTTTTTACACGTTTTGCCGCTCGGTCCCTTCAGGCGTGCGGCCCTATATCCATTCGTCACACTTTACATATTCATTTGTTATCCGACGAGAAACTAACAATAATGTTTTTGGGGATATTATCCGAAGAACCGCCCGAAAAACGTGCTGTAAGGATCTCCTGATCAGTCACATATACTCCGATTACAAATTAAAAACTTCCATTTGTGTACTGAACTCGCCGATCTTATCTTCTTAAAACTTAATGGAAGCAGCAAAATCAGGTTGTTTATTTTTCATGTCGATTATATTGTTGCTAATATTGCTTCGTCAGTGCAAAGGGTTTAATTTTTTTATTGCAATGAAAACATATTTCTCATTTGTGTATAGTAGATTAAGTTACGCGTCTGTGGTATGGAATCCACAGTGCAATATGTATAAAAGTATATTAGAAATAGTCCAAAATAAAATTCTTACATTTTTATATTTGAAAAAGACGGCACGTACAACAATATTATTAGCACGCCTCTCCTTCGTAATAAGTATAATTTTTTCACACACGGTGCTCGTCGTGAAAATACTGACTTGGTATTTCTCTATAAAATTGTCAATAATTTACTAGATTCACACACAGGCTGCATATCGTATTAAATAGTAACTACAATATCCAACCAAGCAATTTCAAAATTAATGTTTTACTTTTTAAGCCTTTTTTTAGAACGAATCTTCACAGAAATGCACCAATCAATAGAATTTTAAGTTTATTCAACTCGAGATATGCTAATATTGATTTGTTGAATAGTTCGGGAGATTCTTTTGGAAATATTGTTGAAAGATCTTTCGAGATTGATTGAACCTTTCTAGATTCAGTTAATTTACCTAGGTATGCTTACATAAATTACATTTCTTTTACTAAACCCAAGAACCATGATTTCTTAATTATATTTCTTTTGTTAAATGAGACTGTTCACCACCATTGTATTTTGTTAACATCAAATTTGGACCTCTGATCAGTTAATATTGTTTTGAAAATAAAGGAGAAAGAACAATTTAATTTGAATATCTTTTAACAGTTATTCTGGATTCCACCATTACGTATATTAGATTCAATTTCCGTTTTCTGTAGTGATGGGAGGGTGGCTCCTCATTAGGCTTCGTGTACATCCTCCCTAGGGACATCATACATCTTATGCTGTTAGTTAGCCTCTTCTTATAAAATAGGTGTAATAAATCTATGTTAGTTTTCCGAAGGTTACTCCGTTTTGTTGCTTCATTTTGAACTTAGTTCAAAAAAGTGGGTTCTGTTTTTGATCTGTATGTGTCTAAGACCGCGATTTTCTCTGGAACTGCTTAACGGATTTGAATGGGGTTTCCACCATATTGTAAAGCAACATTCCAGGCTAGTTTTAATACAAACGTCAGCTTGCTATTTATTAGAGGCAAGCACAGTAATAGAAAATGGGCGAAAAAACATGAATATACGACAAACTGCCTTAATTATTGTATGGAAAGTGTTCTTAATGTAATGAATGATAATAAATAATGAAGCAGTGTTCGTGAATACATAATATACCCTTACACAGAAGACAGATCTCGCAATTCGAAAAAACATAATCAATTAAAGTCAAATAAAAAACTAATCAATTATTCAAATCGTAAAATTTGAACGTTTAAACGGCCGTTGATATAGTTATAAAATAATGCAGGATATACATATATTTGTAATTATGAAGTTATAAAAATTACAACTGAAAATAAGAACAAATAAATTAAAAGTAGGCATACAAAAATAAAATAAAAAATAAGTTTAAAATAGAAAGTAAAAATAAAATAATAAAACAACTAAAAAAAATAATTATAAAAAAATTTTGTAAAAAATAAGTCGACTTCAAAAAAGCACTGAAAAATAAAAAATAGCATTTTAAACGTCTTTCAAAATTTGACTGAATTTGAAGTCGCAGTGAAAATAATATTTTATATTTGCTCATTTTTCTTTTGTGATTTAAAAAAAATATAGTAGAATTAGATATGGTCTTAAAGTTCAGTATAATGCTGATTTGTGTCAGGGAAACCGGTCAAATACCCCGCACCGGGAGAAAACCGCGCAAAGCAGATTTGAATTTTAGAATGTTCATAATAAATATTCGACAGATGCTACCATTTTGTAGACATATTCTTAACAACCGCTATTTACCACATGCCCTTAGCAGCCTTCTCGTCCAGCGTCCAAGGTCCAAAGTTCGTTTTTAAGTGTTTTTATCTATTTTTTACTGACATTAAAGTAAGTATGAACAATTTTATACGTATTTCATACTCAGTTATTGCATGACATGATTGTATATAATACCTTTTATTTTGCCTGTGCAATAAAACCTGAAAGGTTTTTCTTCTTGTGTTGAATCAAGGTTAGTCTTCGACATGTTCTTTGGGGGAATGCCGCCCAGTATTTTTGGGGCAAACGCGCGCGGTGTGCATTATTACCGTATGTTGTAATTTATGTTAATAATTTATTCTTTATTACAGGCATTATAACTAGAATATGTAAATCTAAATAAGCAGTTAAAAGCACCAAAAATAATTATTGAAAAAAACATTATTTTTAGTTTCATGTTTTAGTGTTATTTCAAAAATATTTTCATATCATTTTATAAAATTAGTAATTTTATTAAGGGAATTTATTAAAACAAATAAAATTAACTTTACTTTTGCTAAGATTATATATACTTGTTTAATGCGCGCCATTGTCCCACATACTGCGAGGGATTACCGTTTTGGCGTACAAAACACTTTAAATACATTTTTACCAGACATATTTCTTTACTACCGCGGTAGATTTCCTCTATATGCCATCAGTGTTGTAAAAAATAATTGAGTATTTATTCCGGCTGCTACTTTACTTATTTCAGACCTCAAATAATTTTGAGGTTCATGTACTTCCAATGTCTGTGTTAATAAGATGTCGCTAAAAGTACTAGACACAATTATATCCACGCTCGAATCCTAAGACTCATGTAAAACAAACTCAAACAAGGAATACAATATATAAAGCTTTAAAAAACTACTTTTTTGTATTCAAAGATTTTAGGTATTAAATACAAAAAAATCGAACTTATTTTACATGCATAATTATATTATTAATTATCAATACTCAAATATTTGCATTCTCGTTTACTTTTTCTTTGGGTAAAAAGGTCGCTAAAATCGTCAGAGGAATTTACCGAAATGAACTCAAGAGGTGTTTACTTAACTAATAAGGCCGATTCTAACCTCGGCGGCGCGACTCGACGTCTGTGGTGCAACTGAGAGGTATTTACATTTGCGCGATGCGATGCTACGCATCAAAGGGGCGTGCGGTGTGTATGCTAATTTGACATTGTCTTTTAACATCGAGTTTATCATCGAGTAACTACTGGCGAAAACATATTTGTGTTCGTCATCATGTACACAATAATACAACAAAGAAATAAACCAAAAAGAAATTACTGGATTTAAAACATATTTATAACAAAACTACAAGTAGAAAAATTCCAACCCTCTTGTTTCAATGCAATTTCCAGTTTCAAGAAATGTTTTGTTAATTTTACTTACTGTAGATTTAGTTATTGGATTTCTGTTAGGATATCTGTCATTAAAAATGTTACAAACATCTTGCAGCTTTCGCATTCTGTCTCCATAACCCAGTATATAATTAAAATTTCAATTTATTAGGTTTCAGTTAAACGATCCATTTTGTAAACCAACAAAACTGACATATCAGGTAACCTTTTGTGTGCAGGTAAAAACTGCTGACTTTCATAAAAATTGTTCTTAATAAAAAGTATTGAGAATTTTACGCAGATTTTAAAAAAGTTCCATTAAAAAAAAATTTTCCTTTTATAACAGAAAAACGGTAAACTTGGCAGCAATGCCAAACTCGCCATTGGATCCGGCATAATTTCATACTTAAGTGTACCAATTTTCATTAAATTCAAGTAAGCGGTACCTGAGGTATTTCGCCGCATATATATATATATATATATATATATATATATATATATATATGTATAAATATATATATATATATATATATATATATATATATATAAACCTTAGGTTAGTGGGAATGCAGTTTATGTATATAAAAGGCCAAATAAAGGTGTAGAACCCTTTATTGTTTTGTTAAGCTTTCGGGATCAATTTATCCCTTCCTCAGGACTTTTCTACAAATAATTTAAAAAAAGAAACAAGTTAGAAACTAACTAAAAAATATAAACTCACCTATGTGGGTTTGATATTGAAACAAAAACATACTCTGAAGAAGACCAGTGTTACCAATGCTCCGACACGAAAATATCCACAATTTCTCTCAAAAAATCCGATTTTTATCCGATTTTTTTTCAAAAACCTCCAAGATAGGGATGGACGAAAATGAATTAGCTGAAAACTTGTCGATAAAATTAAATTATCGGTAGGTATGCTTTAAAAATTTTTTTTTATATTGTTAAATATGTAGACCATTTATTAACTATTTTAAAAATTCTGTATCTATTGTTTTTCTAATTTGCTGTTCGGAATTACGGAAAAACTATCACCTTTGATCGAAATTATCAGAAGCTCAAATCTTGTATATTTTACAGTGTTGTCATATTCTTTCATAATTATGATTAAATACTTGCTTTAATAAAGACTCGGAATTCTTTGCAGCAAACCTAACCAATTCTAGCCTAACCTAACATGTATTTTTTACTATAGATTTTAGTTAAAAAAAAATTAAAAAGTCAGAGCCTGCACGGGACGTGGATCCTTTGCATTTAAAGTTGAATGCCTTGCAACTGTTCCGCGGAGAAAGTTTAAGGAACTTACTCTGATATCTCTAATAATTAAACAAAATGCTGCAATCATCATCACTGAATATACAAGATTTATGCGTTCTTGAAATAATCTTTAATGTATCCGCACCATAGATGTCCGCATTAGAAACGTGGCCGAAGTTAGCCAAACAAATTAGCAATTGTATTCCGGATTTAATACCATTTAAATAATGCGTTAGAGAAGGATGGCACTCCTAAATAAAAAGGGAATAGTTATGTGTCAGTTTCGCAACCCGTTTTATTAGGGAGGAGCAAAAATATCGACTCAAGAGATATTGCGCAGTTTCCGGCGGTACCTATTTATCTTCAGTCTTCTCCGAATTTGTATTAATTAGGGCACAAAAATCCGCCAAATATCCACTTTTTAACAAAATATCCGAAAAAACTCCGCAATATTTTAAAATCCGGAAAAAATCCGCAAATCGGATTTTAATCCGCTAATTGAAGACGAACACTGAAGACGACACACATTTAGTTGCACCAAATCATCATTCTGTTTATTTAAAAAAATTTCAAAGTTGAAAGATTGATAGCAAAAACTGAATTTAAAAACTTTTAAAAATGTCCATCCTGGTACTTCATTTTGTTAATTAGCAAACACAGTTTTTAGAGGAATTTTAAACAGGAAAGTAGACGGGACGTGAGTGAGAGAGATACAAATATTATTTTTAAGAAGAAAAAAGAAATAGAGAGAGTGTACTAAATTGGTAGTGTGAAGGCACAACACATAAGGATGACGGGTTGCCTATCTTATAGTGGTGTGTATACAATGCTCAACCTAATTCGAACTAATTTATGAAAATTTATACATAGCAATATTTTATAATGTTCCTTGGTTAATTATAGGTGACATTGGAAAGAATAAAAAAACTATTAATATACTGGGAAAGTCAATAAGTAAGGAGTCATGTCAAATTGACAACTTTTTAACCGAATCCGTGGAAAATGAGAGAAATTGAATCTGGTTTCTCTCTGTGTTTTAGTTACTACATAACCTATTAATAAGTGTAATCATTTTGGTACAACTCTGCACTTTACAAAAAAAACCCGATTTTTGCAAAGTTTGGTTGTTTTGCTAAGAAAAACTTGGTTTTTATTAACCCCTTATAAGCTTTTTGCGATTTTTTACAAGTATACACGGTATATATTCATACAGGGTAAAAAGAAAAAACATTCCAAACTTTCTTTGCATAAACTTACCTTCATAAAATAACAGGTTCGTAAAAAGCGTGTTAACACCTTCGATTCGTTACAGGTAGAGGAAAGGGTGGTAATATGGAACCCATGTTTGTTTTTATTCAATAACTCAAAATTTTTTTTGAAAAAAATTTTTATATATAGGACTGATTTATCCCTAATATGTTTAGAATACGTGTCTAAGTTAAAATTTTAAATAATGTTAATAGTTTTATTATAATTAACAAATAATGGGAAAAAGTACAAATCACCTACTGGTTAAAAGTTGCTGGTAATATGGAACCACCTAATAAAACCTGCCATATTTTAAATATTAACCATATTTATTTATTGTATTAAAAACAAAGCAACAGTTACTAAATAAATCAAAATCAAAAGGCCTTATTGACAAAAATCACAGACCCAGTCGGCCTTTTCACAACCAGAACATAAAATATGTGCCCATAACTGGCACATAAGACACTGGACCCACTGTTCCCCTTTCCTATCTTCCAAAAATCGTTGTGTGCAAAACATGCACTCCGCATCATTATCTGTGCTGGAAGGTACGTTTTCAACTGGGTTTTCCATATCACCTGAGGTACCTGAGGAAATTATGTCATCGTTATCGTCTTCATCCGACTCAGAGGATTCAGCTATTTTTCTTTGAGTTTTCTTTGAACTAATTTTGATGCTACTCGCCGTTTTCCCAGAGTGTTTTAAAGTTAGTCGCTTGCAACCAGCTTTTCCATTATCCCTGCTGAATCCGCGAGATTGAAGGCTCAAAATCTTTTTTGTACCACTAGATTTTAAAAGCGAATTTTCCAAATCTGTTTTATACGGAGAGCTCGTAATTACTGCAGCCGAAGAAGCCTTCCGTCCTCTGTTTGACGTTTTTCTTTTTGGCTTTGGAACCGGCCAAATAACCGAAGGAGAAACAATGAAGTTACTTGAAGTTGCCGGGGCTTTTGCTGAGCTACAACCTGCTTCTGCCAGGTCAGTTTCACTGATATCAAAAGTAGATGCACGTTTTAGTTTAGGGACATCCGTTGTTGGTGTCGGACTTGCTCTATGATGAATGGGTGGTTGATCTGTAGCTTCAGCCAATATTGCTTCATGCTCAGCAGCTATAAAATCCTTTTCCGTAAAAATACCCCTGTTGCAAGGAAATATCCCAGTTTTTAAAAACCCATTTATGGCTATACTTGCAGTTTGACACTTCAAATATGCTTTTCCAAAAAGTTCTGCAATGTCATAGGGACCCAAAGGACGTTCATATACGAATCTCCTCACTATAGTGCGTTTTTAAAGCTCCCATGAATGTTTTGTCCAACGGCTGCAACTTGTGGGTGGAGTGCGGAGGAAGGGATACTATGGTTATGTGATTTTCTCTCGCTAGTTCGATTATTTCTACGTTTCTCGTATGAGTATAATGTCCGTCGAGGATTAGGAGCAGAGGGTCATTTATTGTTGGTTTTGTGCATTTGATAAAATGCTTAAACCAACCAGTAAATAAATTACTTTGCACCCAGCCAGATGGATGACATCTTCCAATACTTCCGAGAGGTGCGCCTCTCATCAGAGTTTCAGTCATATTTTTCCTTGGGAAAATCAACATAGGCGAAACAAATATACCGGAAGCGCTCATTGCACAAATGGTAGTCACTAATGAACCCCTCTCGGCAGCCGTCAGCGCACCGATCTGCCGTTTTCCTTTTGTCCCTATCACCTTAGGTATTTTAGTTTGAACTATAGACAAGCCGGTTTCGTCTACATTAAATACGCGGTCTGCCGTGTATTTTTTCTTTTCATACTCTATCTCGAGAATATCAAAAAATTTAGCTACAGATTCTTTATTGAAACCATTTGCCCGAACATATGATGTTCCGGTTGGAGTCCGGATAGAAAGTCTTTGTTTATTGCGATATAAAAAATGGTCCAGCCAACCACGACCTGCTTCTTCTTTATTCCCAAACGGATGCTTTATTCCGTTTCTAACTGCCAACTGATAAGCCATTACTTTAACGTCTCGCCGGGTAAGCCCAAAATATTTGCTCTCCATCAGCAGCAAGTATTCAACTAATTGATTTTCAATTTCAACAGGAAAAACTGGTTTTCTACCTAACTTTTTTTCGACAACTTCTTGGGGTGAACATTCTGTGTCGTGAACTAGCCTTTGTAGAGTTGTTTTTGGCACCTTAAACAACCTTGCAGCCCTTTTCAGGCCCATTCTTTTAGAACGCACCATTTCTACAGCTTCAGCCATTGCTTGTTTGTCCCATGTTTTTCTTTTACCCTTTGCTTTTGGGGATAATGAACTTCGAGGCATTTTGCAATCTGCAACAATCCAATTTAATTTAAACACTCATATTATGTAACTATTTTAAATATAAAGACTGCAGCCAATATATGTTTATAATATGGAACCGGGTTCCATATTATCAGCAAACAAAGGGTTCCATATTATCAAAAAGCACATGGATAATAATAAACAATTATTTTTTTTTAATCATCCGAATAAACAAAAGCTTACCTGTTAAAACGTGAAATTAAGGTACACTTTCAAGATTTAAACCAAAAAATAAACGAATATTTCGATACAAATAACTTTATCACTGAAATAGGCACAGCGGAAAAACGTTTGTTTTTGACGCTAAAACATAACCTCTAATTATTCGACCATGGATAACTCCTATGCGGTAGAAATGTGCCTGCGGCCTTTTTGGAATGTAATGATTACGTTTTGGCGAGCACAGACCGATGGCGCCACTAACTTCTTATTTATGGGGGGGTTCGGTATTACCCGCAGGGTTCCATATTACCACCTTTTCCTCTATGTTTCTTACTTTTAACAAGCATTTTTGTCAGGGTGATAAGAAAGTTTCAAAGTTTAATAAGGAAAATGAATAGATTTATTACTTCTGAGGACTGTGCTTACGATGGGAAGAACCCAAGCCGATATTGTCACACTATTGGGAAAAAGTCAAAGTGCTATTTCAAAAATTCTGGCCAGATACAGCGACACTGGGACGAATAGAAGAGCGGGATAAGGAAGAAAAAGAATTACTACTCCAGCACAGGACATATTTTTAAGAGTGCAAGCTCTTAGAAGTAGATTTACGTCCAGTGTCAAACTTCGGTCAAAATTTGCTGCTGTTCACGAGATTCCTTTAACTAAACAAAGATATTAAGGAGGTGAGCAGAAGATCGCCTACAGGCTATTGCCTCCCACAAAACTGCAAGTGAGAATCAGCCTATAAGTTGGACGCTGCAAATCACTGATAAGTAATATTTTAAGCTACATTTTCTTTTTAATAACAACATGTATAAGAGAATCAAGAAAAATGCGTAAAAATAATCAAGTTGTATAACATTATTAAAATTAAAATATTTTAATTTAGTTTTGGCATTATTTTGTTCTTTTCTCTTTGAAAATAGTTCAGTTCACAAAAGATCTATTACCACATAATGTTCCTTTATATTAATCTATAACGTTTAACATTACAGGTATATAAAACTAATACCAGCATATTAAAAATATATTATAGAGTTTTAATGCAGTATGGTAACTGAGTTAATAAAATAATTTAGTAAACCTGACGCAAGCTAGAAACAACACGAGATTTAGTTGAACATTTCAAGCTCTTTTCTATGGGTACGTAAAATTAGTTTATAAGGAAGCTAAATACAACTATTTGTGTCAGTATTTACTAGCTTTTGTTATTAAGCTCTAGTTATTACGAGAATTTGGAATATTATTGAGAACAAATCTAACCAATTATATAGCAAATTGACCTTCATTGACCTGATCAACGGATATTTTATAGTTTATTGGTCTATTAAATATCCCCCACACGTTTTCATTTAAATTGAGCCCTGGTGCAAATCAGTCGGTAATTTGGAAGTAAAATTGATTTGCAAGATTAATGGGACACCTGTGCTTATAAAATGATAATTTTCTGATATATTTGTATATATTATATAAATAAAAATGTACAGAAAAAGATATCTATATTGTTTTTTGGAGAAAATTCATTATCTAGATAGAGATTTTTTTTAAAAAACATTCTTTTCATTTTTCGACTTAACAGCTGTGAGGAATAGGAACTTACTTGAGCGTATATACTAATCAGATACTAAATTTATAATTTCTGTTAAAATTGCATTTAAAGGTATCACAGATATTTAAAAAAAACACCACAAAACAATGAAAAGGTACACAACAATTATCATTTACACTATTACAAATCCAAAATCAGAACCATCTGTAACTGCAAATATGCACTGAAATACAAACAATTATAATAAAAAAAATCGGTAAATTTCCTTTAACCCGAACTTCCCTCTATGAATCTTTGCTTCTATTAGGAATAATGAAGTGTGACTCAATTTAGTTCAGTACATAGTATTTAGTAACAGATATATATATATATATATATATATATATATATATATATATATATATATATATACTGTCTTCTCAAACATTTTTATTGGGCGCCATTTTGTTTCATCATGTTGGATTCCAGTTTCTACCTATGCCACACTTGATTTATGGGGATAATTTAAATACATTCAATAAGTAGCTTTTACTTTTGACACACACCTCCATTTGGTTACATCATGTTGAACTTGTACCAGTTTATCCCTATATCAAATTTAATTTGTCTTGAATTCGTACTTTACCAGTTTATCTCTATATCATACTTAATGCTTGCACAACATTTTAAATTAATCTGATATATGGTTTTTTCAGACTGATTTTTTTCAATATTCTATTAGGCCGCTATCGTGTTCCGGCATATTGGATTTTAACCAAAATATTAACAGGTCATCCGCATATGACTTTTAATTTTTGGCTTAAATTTGAAGTCAATCAGATAAGTAGTTTTTAAGCTCTGCGGCGAATTGACAGACAAACCGATAGACGGACCCATGGAATTGGTAAAACATATTTTTTGGCATCTAGGAACGCTAAAACGTGAATATATGTAAAACCTGACAGGGTGATTTTTTCACGATTACACATTTTTTATTTGGCCGCCAATTTAGCCTGCCATCTTGAATTAGTACCACAAATTTACTAGTTCATCTCTATATCACAATTATTTATTGCACACAATTTGAAATCAGTCAATTAAGTAGTTTTTTTCAGGCTGAATTTTTAAATAATTTATTAAGCCGCAATTTTGGTCCGCCATCTTAGATTCGTACCAAAATTTTACCAGTTGATTCCTACATAATACTTGATTTTTGTGCAAAATTTAAGATAAATTGGATTCGTAGTTTTTTAGCAATCATTTTTATAACATTTCACTAGGCCGCCATTTTGTTTTACCATAACGGATTTTTACCAAAATATAATCAGGTCACTCCCTATGACCCTTAATTTCTGACCAAAATTTGAAGTCAATCGGGTAAGTAGTTTTTTAGCTATGCCGCGAACAGACAGACCGACAGACCGACAGAATTGAGAAACCATGTTTTTCGACATCTAGGGACCCTGAAACGTAAAGATTTGAAAAAATCTGGGAGGCTGATTTTTTACGATTACAATACTTCCCTTTTATGAGGGAAGTAATTATATGCAGAATGGAGAAGATAAAACCGAAATTTGGGAAATTACACTGGTAATAAATATGTTTGCAATTCGGTAATCTCTTGGGCTAAGTGAGTTGATAAAAGTGAGACGGTCGAGTTTAGTTTGATCACTGATACATGTTATATTAGGAGATTTAATAGCTCTGTTAGTTTCAAAAGCTTCCAATAAGTCCAAATGTCATCGGAAAAGAGATATTATATAATATATAATATGATTAGGCATTAAATCGTATTCAGGAGGTATATTAAATAGTCTATGAAAGAGTTAGTTAAACGCCCCAACTTTCTGGTTGGGGAATCATTAGAGACAAGTGGTATTACACTATTGAAACTAGCTTTACAGTATCCCAGAATCAAAAAATGTCGTTCTCGGGTAGCTCCCATTATCCTTTATTTTAATATCAGTATGGGTGGAAGGGGAGAGGCTAGCCAGGATGAATGTTTGGCAGTTGAAGAACCTATGCAGGAGACGACAGGTCTGACAGGCCAATTTTGTTTTTCTATTTTAAGGAGACCGAAAAATAGAGTTATTAGGTTCATAGAAACAAGTTTTTGTCGCATATTGCTTGATTGAGATGACGCATTTATTGATTTATTGGTTCAACCACCAAACGCAACGAGACCGCAAAGTTCCCGGGTCCACCTGCCAGGCAGACGCAATTACGATTCAGCAAAAATTAAAAATGAAATATTTAATGCATTTCTAGAAACTTTGGTCCCTGTAGATGTTTCGACAAACCAATCAGGAACGGAAATACAGCGACATTCACATTTTCGAAAATGGCGACAGTACAGTCCCGAATTTTTGTTTTTAGACTCCACCCATGTCCCGCTTTCTCTAAAAAAATCTCGAGACATTTTTATTAACTTCTTCCTAATTTCAATAGACTATAGAAGACAGCGGTGATTTTATATGGGCATCCATTTCTACTATTGTCTTTCATATTATTTGAATTTAATACTTAGTTTATTAAAATTAATAATGGCAAATCAAACGTCACAAAAATACACAGACGACAAATAACTCTACATAAACGAAATTAAGAGAAAAATGCATCACTAGTAATATTAGTATAGGAAATTGCCTTCTACCAGAAAGAAATTTGACACAAATCTTTAAGTTTCTAAATGGTTTTCGTTAACGATCCTCTTAGGGTGGTGTATTATTTGGGGTTAGGATTGAGTAAAAAAAAACAAGTATTGTTTTAAATTGCGGACGTTTTGCGTGTTGTTATATCCAAATGCCAGAAAGGAAAAACATATTTATGGGTTAAAACTAAACAATTGAAACATTTTTACGAGTTAAAATTTATAAAAATTGTTACACAAAGGACCCGATAAAAATAAGGTCAGTTATATCAAAATGCAAGCAACCTATAGGAGACTCGCAACACAAGTTATTAACACGAAATTAGTTGTGATACTTACAATTAAGTTTGACTTTAGATGTCAAATGAGTGATTAAAACTAGGAGAAACATAGGTATTGAATCAATAGTTTCATACAAAATGTCAGTCGGAAACCTATACTTGGATTAATATTTGTATGGGTTTCCGACTGATATTTTGTGTGAAACTATTTAATCAATACCTATGTTTCTCCTAGTTTTACTCATCTATTTGACATCAAAAGTCAAACTTAATGTTAAGGATAACAATTAATTTCGTATTAATACATTGTGTTGCGAGTCTCCTATAGGTTGGTTGCATTTTGATAAAACTGGCCTTATTTTTTACGAGACCATTGTGCAGCAATTTTTATAAATTTTAACTCGTAAAAATGTTTTAATTGTTTAGTTTTAACACATAAATATGTTTTTTCTCTCTGGCATTTTAGTGTCCTGAGGATGCAACAATAAAGTTGCGAAACGCCGGCAATTTAAAAAGAAGACTTATGTTTTTTTAATGGATCCTAACCCCAAATAATACACCACTCTAATACAAATATTTAGGGCTTTTAGAAATCTATAGACTAATTTGCCCATACATCTCGCAACTTTGTCTATGTAAATCGGTCAAAAGATTGTATTCTTATAGTGAATTTATTTTGTAGTAAATACTACTACTACAAACACATAGAATCTTTGAAGCCGAACAGAAAGGGTGCAGTACACAGAAACCTAAGGATGTAAGGAACAATTGACTATTGACGTTGTTATATTAAAACAAGTACAAGAAAACCAAAGAACCTTAACATCTCTTACATAGACTGCAGTAAAGCCGTCGACTCAGTCCCTCATGACTGGCTTCTTAAAGTTCTGGACATTTATAAAACCTGTCCCCGAATTATAAATGTATTGTGGCACATAATGGGACAATGGCGAACTGATACTAACCTCTCAAATAAACGTACCGGTAAAGAAAGAATTAAAATAGCTGGTAAAGGCCTGCTAAATATCAAGGATCTGTGTGTAAAATCGTGAGGCAGCGATTTATGGCATCCGATTGTGCAATAATGAAGCTAATGGCGGCACAAGATAAAGACTATACTCCTTTCAATCGAAGTTGCTGTAATCGGACAGGCGAACCCATTTCTATAGAGGATGAAACAACGGAGCTCTGCATGGAAGGTATCCTATGTTATTGAGGGCTGATAGGGCTGATCTTTGGTTGGAATTGGCCTGGCTCGCGACGGACGGTTGTTTCTTGAGACCGAACTAATGAGGACGATAAATTACGCAAAGAACATGCTGAAGCAAGTCGTAGCTGAAATTTGTAGAAAATACTCTATAAGAGGGAAGACAATAGAACATGTCATGTTTGGTTGGTCTGGGTTAGCAGCCAGTGCATACGGCGTCATAATCAAGTAGTCAAGATTATTCATCAACAACTAGCCATAAAATCTGAACTTCCGAGCAAAACATCATCTCCCTAAGGAGTCTTATATATATATTGGGATAATAGACCAATAAAATTAATAAAACAGGCACTATCATTGACATAACTATACCATTATCCCGCAGGATAAAACACGCTGAAGCTGAAAAAATATCTAAGTATAAAAATTTGGCCTATGACTTGAAAAATGTGTGGAATCTTAAAAACTTAAAGTTTTACCGAAAAACAATTGATAATAATAATAATAATAATCCCAGTTGAAAGAGAAAGAAAACAGAACATGGAACATGAAAGAGGTCCCTTATTGGTGAATACACAACTTTAAAGTTTTTTATTTAGTCCCCTATAAATAACAGTGGGTAAAAATGCTGTTGGGATCTTTCGTTATTTTGCAATAAACAAGACTTTTCAATACACTGATTACATTACATTACATTACATACATTAATATAAAAAATTGGAGGTATTCTTTATACCACTACGTAACATTACTTGAAATTCATATCTAAAGTGCCTATTTGCTCGAAAACTAAAAGAGTTAGGTATAGACAAACCTAGTACTAGTTGACAGATAATTAAATTTTACATTGTACCAAGTCGCACACAATATTTTAAATATTTTCTACAGGTCGCTGTATATTCAAATATTTCCATTAATCTATTTTCTCTTCTCCAAACCCCAAGATTTATTAGTTTAGGAGATTCGTGATAAGATATAACGCATTTAGATTTGCTTTATTGCTCTGCTAGTAATAGATATGTTTATTATTGTCTTAATAATAAACTGTGCAAACAACAATGTATTAGTTTTCGTGTGATTTATGCCTACATTTATATTCGGTTTCTGTTTAATGCGTTAATATTTTTGCAATGTAGTGTGCTTTTCCTGTATGGATTTGTTTCTGGGTATACCTAATTTAATGACCGGTAATTTGATGACCAGCAAAAAAAGAAAAACGAATATCCGTAGGTTTTAAAAGTCTTTGAGCTACCAAAATTGGCACAAATCTGTACTCGAACAAGCAGCATAAAACGGCTAAGTATCAACATCTAGCCCCTCAGATTGAAGCACTCTCCCACCTTTCACAAACAGTGGGTTTAAAGTTTATCTAAAGCTACCAAAATTTGGTGAAATCTTCACTAAAGCAAACAGCATAAAATTGACCAATATCAACTTTCTAGCCCCTCAGATTGAGGAATTTTTCATAAAAACTCAATGACCGGGGGTTTAAAGTCATTCCAAAGCTATCAAAACTGACTTAAATCTCCACTAAAGTAAACAGCATAAAATAGCACAGTATCAACTCTCTAGCCCGACAAATTGAGGCACTTCCCTCCTGCAATTTTTCATAAAAAGTGAATGACCGGGGGTTTAAAGTCATCCTAAAGCTACCAAAAATGACTCAAATCTTCACTAAAGCAAACAGTATAAAATGGACCAGTATCAACTTTCTAGCCCTTCAGATTGAGGCACATCCCCTCTTGCAATTTTTCATATATGACAAAGTATCAGGATTCTAGTTCCTCCGACTGAGGCACTACTCTCTTGGAATTTTTCATATAAAGTGGATGACGGGGTTTAAAGTCATCCTAAGGCTACCGAAATTAACTCGAGTCTTTATTAAAGCAAGCAACATAAAATGACCAAGTATCAAGTATCTAGTTATATATATATATATATATATAAAAGTTACTAAAATACCCACATTTCATAATCCAGTTTTTAAACGTTTCGACAATATTTAGTCAAAACCATCTTCAGAGGGGTCATTCTCCGGGCTGTATCCCTAACAAAGCAATTTTCGGTATATATTTGCATGATATCTCAGATTTCTTTTAAGACGTAGATTATTCTGTAAAAATATTAACCTTAATTTCGGCACACCTTGTATATATTGCTCACTTTTTCGTCCTCTTCTAATTTTATGCAGGTATTTTCTGTTTAATACAATAATTTTCTCAAAAGGGACGAGGAAATCTTAAGACTGACGATTTGTATTATAAAGTTTATCTTTTTTTACTTAGTATTATTCGCTTTAAATCAAAAATGAGAAGAAGGAAGTGTCTTACTTTGAAGGGCTAGAAATCCAATTTTAAGCCATTTTATGCCGCTTGCTTTAGTAAAGACTCAGGTTAATTTTGGCAGCCCTAGGATTAGTTTAAATCCACAGTCATTCACTTTATATGAAAAATTACATGAGGGAAGTGCTACAATCTGGGTATGGAAAGGTCATTTTATGCTGCTTGTTTTAGTAAACAATTTGAGCCAATTTTGGTAGTTTTAGGATGACTTTAAACTCCCGGTTATTCACTTTTTATGAAAAATTGCAATAGGGAAGTGCCTCAATCTGAGGGGCTGGAAAATTGATACTCAGCCGTTTTATGCTGCTCCTTGAAGTAAAGATCTGTACCAATTTTGGTAGCTCTACTAGGATTTTTAAAACCTATAGATGTCCGGTTTTCTTTTTTGCTCATTGATTGATTTTCCTTTTTTTTTGATAAGCATACATTTGTGCTATATTTTGTACAAATGTGTCGCCAAATGTCACGCAAGAATCAAAGAAACTAGGGTCTTTTATACCTTTGGAATGCTTAAAATAAAATTTTGAAACACATATTCGAATCTCACCCTTTTACTAGTACATGTGATAGTCATGTCATGAATGGTTTTACTAGCAGTGACAGGCATTATTAGCAATTATAGATACATTTTTAGCGTACTAATGTAATTCTGTTAGTAATTACCAAAGCTAGTGCTATTGCTTGCTTCAATATTAACATAATAATAACATAGAGATTTATATACATATTTTTTTAGAAAAGTAAATAAAAGGCCGGTAAAATCAAAGCTCTACACGCAAAGTAGACTCTGGCCTATATCAAAGCGCCCAGAAACTAAAGTAAATTATTTATAATTTGGCTACAAAATTCAATACAGTAAGCAATGATTGTAGAGGAAGTAGAAGACAGATACGGAGATTTAAAATTATAAAAAAACATAGAGAGAGAAAGATACGCAGAGGAAGAGTTAGTTTGGCATCGTTACAAACATATATTTCTTCAGTGACTTTTAGAAAAAGCATTTGTTTCGTTATTGCATATCTTAAACCTATACATGTCAAATTAGACCCGGTCTAAATCCAAATCTCCCAGTGAAAACGGCTGTCACTGTTCATTCAGTATCTTGACAGTTAGCTTTTCTTTTAAAGTACGACATGAGCGTGGTAGCTGATTCAAATCTAAATTTAAGGAGTTTATTGATTTAATTATACTATGAAAATGACGATTAGAAAAATTCATGATTTTGTCTCGGAATATTAAGGTTTTTTCTACGCATATTTAGGTGATTGACATTTAATAATTTTATAATAAAATAGTGTCGCATGCATTTTACGCCTATTAAACATATTTAACCATGATATTTCTTTTAATTTGTGAGGAATTCTATTGCGTTTTTTTATTCCAAAGATCAGTCGAATGCGGAAGTTTTGGATCTTTTGAATTCTGCGTTTATCATTATAACCTAAACAGGGACCATAAAAGTTGTCTAAGTGATTATGACTAAAGAATCACACAAAAGTTTTTTACATTTTTTTTTAAGATACTGTCTATGTGGGTAAATTAGATTCAACGCAGAACATGCTTTTTTAAAATATATGTCACGTGATCCTTAAAACGCAGCTGGGAGTCGATAACAAGTCCTAAGCTCTTTCCTTTTTCAACATTTGGGATTGTGATATTATCTATCCGAATGTTTAGTATGTTACGAAGGTTTGCAGTTAATGTCCTGTTACCAATTAATATATCTGGTGATTTAGATGGACTGAGTTTTAACTTGTGATCGGAATATCTTTTAAAAAGAACATTTAAATCAGAGTTTATCTTGTTTTCTGCAGCAATATATTCAGATGGTTTAAAATAGAGGTAGAGTTATGTGTCGCTTGCATATAAATGATGTATTTAAGATCTAAGAAAAAAGTAGATGTCTATATATACTAAATAATAGGGAACCTAAAATACTTCCCTTTTTGTATAACTCCAGTTATAACATTGAGAGAATCGGATACATTATTATCTAAATTAACTCGTTGAGTTCTACCACTTAAAAATGACTTGATTAAATTTGAAGCTTGCTCAGAGAAACCAATATAATGTAAAAGTGATATTAATTTTGTCTTGATTTACGAAGTCAAAGGTTTTTTTGAAATCCAACAATATTTAGACAGTTATTTCATTACTGTCGTGGTTACGAAAGATATCATCTGTTATATCAGGCATTGCAGATGTGCAGCTGTGCTGTGCTACTTCTGAAACCTGATTGCTTGGAAGGCACAATATTGTTAGTTTCAACGTACCTATAAATTTGTTTATCTGATACGCGCTCCATAATTTTCGAAAAAGTTGGTAAAATACTGGTGGATCGGAACTGACTGAAGTCGGTAGGATTATTATTTACCTCGGGAAGAGGGCTAACAAATGCTTCCTCCCACGCAATGGGAAAATAATATCTTAAAATTCATTCGGTTACAATATGTTTGAAATATTCCACATGTGAACACAACATATATGAGTATGTATTAGTGTCATATTCAACTGCGCGACAAAAGCTTTCGTTTTTGTTTTTAAAATTATAGATACAATTTCACTATATCCTATTTCCTGAAATTCGAACAAATTAAGTATATTTGCCTTCACATTGTTAGAGAAAAAGTTTACAAGCTAATCATTAGTCGTCTCAGTATTCTCGGGAGAACTGACGAAATATTTATGAAAATTGTTAACATTTTTAAATGAGCCAGGTGTATGTTTTAGTTTTGAAGGTCTTGCTCAGTTTGTTCAGTTCCTTCCATTTTTCTTTGACTGTTGAATTTCTAAATGAAGTTTTGTAATGCGCCCGGTGTTTATTCCTAATTGCGGAGGTAGTATAGTTCCTCAGCTGTTTGTAATTTTTCCATTTTGTTGTGGATCTAGTATTTTAAAAATCCTTCTATGCCTTATTTCTAAGTTTTCGTAAAAATTTGATGGTGTTTGTTATCCAAGGGTTAAACTTATTTATATTTTAACGCAAGATGATCAAATAAGTCTAGTAAAGTATGATTTAAAAATACATTTTGTCATCAATGTCACTTATGGTATAAATACCCAAGTAGCACATATAATCATATATGGGCTAAAATTCTGTAACATTGGCTAACATCCCTGGGTAATTAGCTAAAATGGCTTGCCAAAATAACAGTTTTATTACACTATAAAGACGAAAATATGGCTAAAATGGGGAATAATAATTTGGCCATAATGGGGTAAAAATGACCAATTCGGAATTATACGACCCTCTCTTTTGATTTTATGGTTGGGTTTATTAGCTACTTTTTGCCTTTAAAATCGAGCTTTTTAGCTGAATTTTGACTTGTTTTTTAGCCCAAAATTTGAGTAACATTTTCTTCCGAAATTTACCTAAATAATTTCTCATTTTTTGCCTTTTCTTTATTTATATAATAAAGAATCTTACATAGGCATGTAAAACACGCGCCCCTTCTTGAAACTAAAAATTTCGATTTCTACAAATATTTTTTTTTATTTTTTAGGTTGGAAATGTATTTTACTAAGAAAATTGATTAAAGAGTTGATGACGTAAAGAAAACATGCAATAAAATACGTATTTTTAGGTAGAAATAGTATGTTTGTTTAAAGTGGTCGAGTAATGGCTGCTAGGAAATTAGTTTAATTTTAATTTCAATCATGGCGGACCATAAAAAGCTTTGGGCTATTTTTTAAGCAAATATTCCTTGAAATTGGCCACTTTGTAAGCAAATATTTATCAAATGGCAATAATTTTCAAATGTAGCCAAAATGTAGTAATATTTACTAAAAATTTGCGAATAAAAATGCCTACTTCGTTTGCCTTTAGTTCTTGCTAAAAATGACTAATTTAAGACCCAGGAGCCAGCATAACAAAACTAAACGACAATTACCCCAAGACGGCGTTTTTCTATGATATGTGGTGGAATATTTAATCTTTTTTTCGACATTTTGTGTGCTAAATAATTTATATTTCGTTTTTCTAAATATGTCTTCAGTTTTGTTAAGTATAGTTTTATAGGTTACAAATATAAATTTGAAAATGTGGCATATTTTGGCAATATTATAGCAAAAATAAGCTAAATAAAACTACCCAATTTTAGTTTAATATTGAAACAAAAATATGATAATAAAAGCAATATTTTTGCCTCTCAATTTTTGTTATCTTAAAATGTCATAATCTGGCATTCTTATATAGCTATTATTACTATAATTAAACTTAAATTCTTGCTAAAATATGTTTGGTTGGAATTTGGGAAAAATGCCTACTTATTGATTATATTCTGACCTCGATTTCTATTGATTAAAAATGCCATATTCTGGCATTCTAAACAGCTATGCTTACTATAATTTAACTTCAATACTTACTAGAATATATCTGGTTATGTTGTGGCAACAAAATTGAGAGATATTTCTACTTTTTGGCCATCCAATATTACAAAAAAAAAGTTGGAGGTTTAATTACCCCATAAAAGATATTTTTGGCCAAGTAATTATGCTATAGCCTATCTACATTAAAAACTGCTACTTTTGGAGCCAAAAAATCTAATTTGAAGCGAGCTTTCATAGCTAGAAAACAAACCAAGAATCATTTGCCAAAATTTGACAAATCTCTGGTTTTTATGTGTCTTTTATGGCTAATTGTTAGACAAAAAAGCTCATCGACTAATTTGTGTTACTTGGGTAAGGTCTAGTGGAAGCATTTCTAGATCACGTTGAAAGTATTCTAAGTTAATATTTTTTAAGGATCTAAACGTTATTTTGCGAAGTATTTCTGTAATTGGAGAATACTTCATTTCATGTTACCCAAAACCATTTTTAAATCGAAGCGTTCTAAAAAATGAAGAATTAAGTTTATTTTCGACTGTTCTAAGCAAGTATTTTATAAAAAGTCACTGTATTTTTTACATAAAGCGGTAATGTTTAATTTTGAAAAAATGTCTGCTGTGTCACCCGGTATATAGACATTCAATAGATAAATGCCTTTTTGGGATTAATTAATTAAAAATCAGGTTCAACTTAAAGTTAAATTTTCAAGTTGGAATAAAATATTATTATTTAAAGTTAAACATAGAATTAAGCCTGAAGAAAGTAAATCTAAACCAATAGAGTAGAATTACAGATTTCAATTTAGAAATTAACTAACAGAAAAAATTATCAGATCCAGATTTTTTAGTTTTTTTTTAATTTAAACTACAGATTTTTCATATGAAGCAATTATTAAAGGTTCATTATACAGTCCCTAATTTTTATTTAGTTGAAACTGCATATTATAATAATGCAATGGTAAAAATTATTACTTATTATTATGTGAAAAACGCCAATAAAGTAGCGTTATTTCAAAATTACCACCTTACCCTTACTATAGTAGTACACGAGGATAGAAATGACAATAACTCCCGCAATGATGCACCCATTAAAAAAGAAATCCCGCCAATTGGACATTTGCAAATAGCGGAACTGAACACTGAGTCACAACTGAAAATTTCGAGATTGAAGAGAAACTGAGGTAGGAAAATTATTAGACACTTGTTGCGCTCTACGCACGCTATCCAGCTGGAGCATTTCAACGAGTTTCGATTTAAGAATTTTCTCCAAATCAGATTGCCGAGGTTAGACATCAACTTTAATCTAGTTTGAATTAAACGTGTCGTACCTCTATAAGATATATTAAATAAATTTATGTCAATTAGATTCCTCTCTCTTTAAGAAGGCAGATACTATTACGAACAGATATTATTTAAGAAAACGGGCATTTATTTATTTATTTGTTATACATTATTATAGAGACTGTAATACATTTTAGTAAATTATTTTTATTTATCAGATTGCAAAATGGATCTGGGGGTAGGGTTGCTAGACTTCCAATTGTTCCCGAATTTGTCAGCTTGTCCCTTGTCCCGGAATTTACACTCTGTGTCTCGGAAATACAAAATTTTATGTTAAATATTGTAATCGTGAAAAAATCACCCTCCCAGGTTTTTACTGATATCCACGTTTTAGGGTCCCTAGATGTCAAACGCAAAATGGCGGCTTAGTAAAATATTTAAAGGAATAGCCTGCAAAAACTACTTGTTAGATTGATTTCAAGTTTTAGTAAGAACTAAGTGGAATATAGGAATGAACTGGTAAAAATTGTGGTCCGAATTCAAGACGGCAGAACGAACTGACGGCCAAATAAAATATTTGTAATCGTGAAAAAATCGCCCTTACAAGTTTTACATATTAAATACGTTTTAGTGTCCCTAATCGCAAAAAAGACATGGTTTTTAGCGTCCTTAGAAGCCCAAAAAACATGTTTCCTTTATTCCGTCGGTCTGTCAGTTCGCGACATATTTAAAATACTACTTACCCGATCGACTTCAAATGTTGGTCAAAAATTAAGGATAATTTTGGTGAAAATTCAATATGCCGGCCTGGTAAAATATTAAAAAAATATTACTAAAAGCTATTTAGCCAATTTACCCCAAGTTTTGAATAAACATTAGGTGCTACATAAAAATGAACTAGTAACATTTTGGTACGAGTCCAAAATGGGTGCCTAATAAAATATCTAAAAATCTTCCTGAAAAACGTACTTATTAGATTAATTTCACAGTTCGTGCAGGCAGTGTGATATAGAGATAAACCAGTGAATTAGAACCACTATTTTATTAGTTTAGATTCAAGATGGCGGCTAAATAAAATATTTAAAAAATCAAGGAAAAAAAACCTTCTTATCAATCCAAATGGCTTCAAATTTTGCAAAAAAAATTAAATGTGATATAAGGATAAACTGGTACGAATTCAACATGACGGAACAAAATAGCGGTCATAAAAACATCAGTGTAAAAACTTCTTATTCAATTTATTTTAAATTATGTCCAAAAAACAACTGTGGCATAAGTAGAAACCGGTAAAATATCAGAAAAATTAACGAATCCAATATGAAGACTTCCAATTTATTTTTGAAATTAAGCATCAAATAAAAAAGATATATGACAAATTCTCATTTTTTTTATATTTTAACTGTAATTATTTAACTAAATTTTCAGAATTTACAAAAAAAATAGACAAATTTTACATATTATGTTGCAGAGAAAAATATAACTGTTTTCCAGGTATTTAATAAATTTTTTTTACACTAAACCCGGGTTATAAAAACACATACCTAATAGAAACAAATGAAGCCTGTGTTCCTATATAACTATTATACAATTTCTCCAAATGTTACAAAAAAACATGTTAATGAATAAATTAATTTAAATAAAATATATTTAATATTTTTTCCTTTCTGTTGGAGATGTTATAAAAAAGTACATATATATATATATATATATATATATATATATATATATATATATATATATATATATAATAGGGCAACCACAAAACTTGGCGCCCCAGGCCCGGGCATAATAGGCCTAAATCCAAGTTCGGAGCTGGTGATATATAAAAGATAGGCCGGTTCCATGAATGTGCCGAGTTTCCATTTAACCAATAAACAAGTAGTTACCCAACGTTTTATAATTACTGGGTTGACTGTAAAATTATTTTTAGTAGCGAGAATTGTCTAATCATTAGGGCTAATAATTCAAGAAATCTCGTCTGATTTAAAAACGGTAAGATAAGGTGTAGTTAAAATAAAAACCATCTCCTTTATTGGTATGTTTATATTGGACAAATAAACTCTGACACTTTTTAACTTCCCTCGTAAAAGGGAGGTATTGTAATCGTGAAAAAATCACCTCCGTCATTTTTTTCAGATCTTTACGTTTCAGGGTAGATGCCGAAAAACTTGTTTTCTCAATTCCGTCGGTCTGTCTGTCTTACTAAAAAACTACTTACCCGATTAACTTCAAATTTTTGTCAAAAATTAAGGAATTCAATATGGCAAAACAAAATGGCGGCCTAGTGAAACAAATTAATACGTGGTACTAATTCATACGAAATGTTTGTAATCGTGAAAAAATCCCCTCTCAGGTTTTACATATCTTCACGTTTTGATGCTAGATGCCAAAAAATATGTTTTATCAATTCCGTCGGTCCGTCTGTTGTCTGTCAGTTCGCGGCATAGCTTAAAGGTTACTTACCCGATTGACTTCAAATTTTGATAAAAAATTAAGGATCACATGGGGATGACCTGGTAATATTTTGGTATAAATCCAATATGGTGAAACGAAATAGCGGCCTAGTGAAATGTTAAAAAATTTTTATTAAAAAAGTACTTATTAAATTTATCTCAAATTTTGCACAAAGATCAAAGTATTATGATGGAATCAACTGGTGAAAGTTTGGTACGAATCCAAGATGGCAGAACAAAATGGGGCTTAATAAAATATTTTAAAATTCGACATGAAAAAATTACTTAATGGATTGATTTCAAATTGTATGCCATCACTAATTGTGGTATAGGGATCAACTAGTAAAACTGTGTTACTAATTCAGGATGGCGGAACAAAATGGCGGTCAAATAAAATGTTTGTAATCCTGAAAAAATTACCCTCTCATATCTTCACAGAGATAAACTGATAAAGTTGTGGTACGAATTTAAGACAGCGAAACAAAATGGCGGCCAAATTAATTTTTTAAAAAATCAACGAAAAAAATGTTGTTCAATTCGCTTTAAATTTTGCAAAAAATTTAAATGTGAAAATAACATAAACTGGTACGAATTCAACATGACGTAACAAAATGGCGGTAGGTGTCGTTGTAAAAACTACTTATTAAATTTATTTTAAATTATGCCCAAAAGTCAAGTGTGACATAGGTATAAAGAAATTGATAAAATATTGGTAGGAATTCAATAAGATGGAATAAAATGACGCCCAATAAAAATGTTTGAAAAGACGGTATGCAGGGTGTCCTAAAAGGTCCTACCAATAATTTAGAAATACATAGATTTGATTAGAATTTCGCTATTTAGCCATACTTCCTAAGTCCAAAAGTTAATATTAAGAAAGATACAGGGTGATTAAGTTAAAATTTTATTTTCAATTTTTTGAAATAATATCCCTGGTTTTTGAGATATTAAAGTGAAAATTGGTAATAACGGTTTTTTTCTAGCCAGTAATAATAATACGCCTTCAATTTTGACGTAAGTTGTAGAGGGCGCTTCGAGCGCTACTTTTCGCTCTTAAAAATGTTGTACCTTTTTTATATACAAAATTATGGAACTCTGTATCGGAAAAATAGGTTTTGCTGTCTTTTCTCCCAAAAAAAGCTATTCTTTATAAATCTACCTAAAGTTCACCGTTTACGAGATATTTGCGGTTTATTACTTGATGCAGCCTCATGTATTCAGCATTTAGGATATTATAAGTTTTATCATTTTAATAAACCATTCAGAAATAAAGCTAATATGTTTCTTTGCGACAGATGCGGTAATTCCAATTGTTTCGTGTTCGATAAATGCCTATTTTATAAAAATAATGAAACTCGAATATCCTAAATGGTACACGGGGCTGTTTCAAGTAATAAAACAGCAAATATCTCGAAAACGGTAAAAATTAGGTAGATTTATAAGGTATAGCTTTTTTGTGAACAAAAGATAGTAGAAAATATTTTTTCTATACAAAACTTCCTAATTTTGTATTCAAAAAAGTTAGAACATTTTTAAATACGAAACGTAGCGCTCGTAGCGCCCTCTACAAGTTACATCAAAATTGAGGGCGTATTATTATTACTCGCTATAAAAAATCCATTAGCACCAATTTTTACACTTTAATATCCCAAAAACTAGGGATATTATTTAAAAAAATCGAAAATAAAATATTAAATTGATCACCCTGTGACTTTTGAACTAAAGAAAGTATGGCTAAATTCAGATATTTTAATTAAATCTTTGTATTCCTAAATTATTGGTAGGACCTTTTCGGACACCCTGTATATATGTTTTATCAAATTCGTCGTATACTATGAACTTTTACTGAACTAAATTGGATCACTCTTTAGTATTCCTAAAAAATGGAAAAGAATCATAACGAGGCAAGTTCCAGAAAAAGGAGATTTGCCGATTTTCTTAATAGTGGACTTTCTTGTTCTGTTTTATGTTTTGTCTGCTTGAACATTTGGAGTGAGATAGGGATTCGGCCTATGTGGGGTCTTATTCTTATATTTTTGGCTAGTACGAAACTAAATAGTTGCCCTGTACACATCTAGCACGTCTCGATGCGTCTAGTTGGCTTATCCGGAGGGGCGCCTCACTCCTTGAGACACGTACAGCGATTTCAAAAATAACTAAGATATTGTCTTGGCGAAATCAGTTGAATTTCAATGATATTTGGCGAAAACGTGTGATTTCGGATTGATTTCGAGATCTCGAGGATTTCAGAGATAATTTCGGGCATGATTTCCTGATTTTGGAGATTATTCAGGAAAAACGTACTATTTTACGAGTGAAATGCCCCTCGGCTCATCTCGTGTCTAACTGCATCGAGAATATCTTGTTTTACTGAAAGATGGTTTAGACATTTTGATGGTAAACTAGAAGAAAACATATAAATAGGGATAGAGAAAATAATACGTTTGTGCAAATTTCTTTAAATCTGGAAATTTAAAAAATGTGGTTTTTCTATTTAAATAAAAGGTAGTAAACTTTCGGCTTCTCTAAGAGCATAAATATGAAATTTATTTCCTTTCAAATTACAGGGTATATTAAAATTTACCCCGGAAGTTATTAGTGTCCTGCATGTAATTATTCTACTGATGAGTATATAGTTATTGGCCACAATTATATCGTAATAGTTGGCCCATAAGATATTAGTGCCATTAATATGACTACTTGTAATTTATTGGCAATTTGTGGCTAACGACTCAAATACATTGAAATTTATGTATTAGTTGTTGATCACCCCAAAACTAACAGAAAAAATATGAATACAGTGTGTGATAATTGCCTATGAAAATAGTCCGAACAATACGATTGCGGAAAAAAATCGGTAAAACTCCTTTACCCGAAACTTCCCTCGTTATGAATCTTTCCTTTTACTAGAAATAGTGAAATGTGACCCAATTTAGTTCAGTACATAGTCATTTAGTAACACATGTATGCAGTCTTTTCAAAAATGTTGTTCCATCATATTGAATTTCTATTAATATTTTACCAGTTTCTATGTCACACTTGATTTTTGGATATATTTTAAAATAAATTCAATAGTTTCTACATTGACACACACCGCCATTTTGTTACGTTATGTTGAATTCGTGCCAGTATATCCCTATATCTCATTTAATTTTTCTGAAAATTTTTTTTTGTAATTGAATAAGATTTTTTTACGTAGATTTAAAAAAAAATATTTGCAGGCCATTTTGCTCCGCTATATTGAATTCGTACCATAAGTTTACCTGTTTATCTCTATATTACACTTAATGCTTGCACGAAATTTGAAATTAATTTATTAAGTAATTTTTTAGGCTGATTTTTTAAATATTTTATTAGGCCGCCATTTTGTTTTGCTATCTTATATTCATAACAAAATGAATATAAGATTCCAGTTAATTCCTATGGAACACAGAGCAACACTTGATTTTTGTGCGTAATTTTAGGTAAATTGGATAAGTAGTTTTTGGTACTATTTTTTTTAACATTTCTCTAGGCCGCCACATATTAGATTTTTACCAAAATGTTACCAGATCACACCCATATGACCCTTAATTTTTGGTCAAAATTTGAAGTCAATCGGGTAAGTAGTTTTTTATATATGCCGCGAACAGACAGATAGCGGACAGACAGGCATACTGACAGATCGACAGAACTGAGAAAACATGTTTTTGGCATTTAAAAACCCTAACACGTGAAGATCTATAAACCTGGCAGGGTGATTTTTCCATATTTCGCTTGTTCCAGCATATTGAATTTGTACTAAAATACTACCAGGTCATCCCCAAATGACCCTTAAATTTTGACTAAAATGAGAAGTCAATCTGATAAGTAGTTTTTAAGCGATGCCGAACTGACAGCTAGACCGACAAACTGACAAACGGAACGACGGAAATGATAAAACATATTTTGTGGCATCTAGGGACACTAAGACGTGAAGATATGTAAGAACTTAAAGGGTGATTTTTTTCGCGATTACAAACATTGTATTTGGCCGCCATTGTGTTCCGCATTTTAAAGTAGTACCACAATTTTACTAGTTCATCTCTATACCACAATTAGTTATAGTTCACAATTTGAAATTAGTCCATTAAGTAGGTTTTTTTTTAACAAAATATAAAGTTAATCGGGTAAGTAGTTTTTTAGCATTGCCGCGAACAGACGGACCGACAGACAGACAAACCGACGGAATTGAAAAAACATGTTTTTTTCTGCATCTAAGTACCCTGAAACGTAGGGATCTGAAAAAATATCGAAGGGTGATTCTTTCGCGATTACAATACTTAGTAACAAAATAATTGGGTGTTACTGACACGACAGAAAATCTTATTTCCCCTTAAATGACACAGAAGTAAATTGGGTAATAGGTTCGCTATACCAATGCAGCAAAAGATCTACAGACAGACAGGCAGATAGACGGAAATAGGAAAACTAGTAAATATTTAATTTTTAATAAAAATTATGAAAATTGTTTTTTTTTTGTAATCAGATATAAGTAAGAAGGCGTCATATTCGTGCATTTAAATGGCTACCTCTTTAAAACATTTACAGCATTTTTGTGCGTTATGTGCATACACTCAAAAAGTATCCATAAATTCTGCACAATTGTTTAGATTTAGTGCACAAATTGTGTCTGAATCGTACTTGGAACAACTTTGTGCGGAATATGTATACATGATTGGTCAGAATTACTTGTATATATTTTCTGAATAATTGTCCATATCTTCTGAACAATACTGGGTTGAATTGACATACAATAATAAGATTTTTGCACAAGAGAATGCATGTTTTTTGGACAATTTTGTATAACAAATCTTTTAATTAACATTAATGTGCATTTTCTTCAAACAATTTTGTGCATAATTATTGCACAAATTGTGAACATTTTATGCCCAAAGTTGTGCAACAAATTACACATTTTTTTTTAATAATATTGTATATTTTTTTTAGCACAAAATGTATATGTTTTCTGAACATTTTTCGAACATATGGAAATATGTGAAAAAACTTTTAGTCAAATTTTTTTTCCTTTTACTATGAATATGTTAAATAAAAAATAATTTTTAATCAAAAAATTATTTTATCCGTCATAGCAACTACAACTGGTTGTAGATAAACTTCTTGGTAAATCCCTTTTGAAACCTCGATGTTCCGTAACTAAAAAAATGGTGTAAAAGTACATGGTTTTTTAACGAGTGAACATAATACTTATCCAAAACACAATGTTTTGTCAGGTTAGTTAAGTTTTTTCTTATTTTAAAACATAACGGGTTACTGCAATTTCCAAATTCTAAATTACATAAGACCCAAACATAATTTGTCTTTTGTGTAAATAAAGCGAGTTAGAGTTTGAGGCATATTTAATACAAATTCAAGTACTTTCAAATTTTAATGTATAATTCCGGAACTCATTATGTTTTTAAAAGGGTTAAGTATCTTCAACTGATATATCTTCTTTGATTTTATGTAAGATTTTATGAAATATTTTTATAAGCATACAATAAGACCATACCATATAAATTAAACCTAAAAAGCAACACCTTTATTCAGTTTATTGTCTCTAAGTTCTTTAAGGGTTATTATACCCTCTCAGAAATAGTTGTATTTATGTATTATGTCAATAGGTATAAATACATGCTTGTGCATAGTTTAGTTCTATTTGCCTTCAAGAGTATAAAACTACAGATTCCCCGGGGTAGAATATTTTAAACAAAATCGCAACACTACTCATCATATTGAATGTCTATCACCTACTACCACCTTTCTACCTATGTCACACTTAATTTTTGGACATAATTTAAAATAAATTCAATAAGTAGTTTTTACATTGACACACACCGCCATTTTGTTACGTCATGTTGAATTCGTACCAGTTTATCCCTATATCGCATTTAATTTTTTTGTAATTGAAATATTACCAGGTCATCCACAAATGACCCTTAATTTTTGACTAAAATTTGAAGTCAATCTGATAAGTAGTTTTTAAGCGATGCCGAACTGACAGTTAGACCGACAAACGGACCGACGGAAATGATTAAACATATTTTTTGGCATCTAGGGACGCTAGAACGTGAAGATATGTAAAACCTTAGAGAGTGTTTTTTTTTCACGATTACAAACATTGTATTTGGCCGCCATTTTGATTCGCATCTTGAAGTGGTACCACAATTTTACTAGTTCATCTCTATACAACAATTAGTTATGGTTCACAATTTGAAATTAGTCCATTAAGTAGGTTTTTCAGGCTCAATTTTTTAATATTTTATTAAGCCGTCATTTTGTTGTTGAATTTGCACTAACATGTTACTAGTTTTCCTATATGATAGCTGATTTGAGATGAATTGGATAAGTAGTTTTTTAGCTATGTCGCGAATAGACGGACCGATCGACAGATAGACCGACGGAATTGAAAAAACATGTTTTTCGGCATCTAGGTCCCTCGAAGGGTAATTTTTTTTTCACGATTACAATACTTAGTAACAAAATAATTGGGTGTTACAGACAGGACAGAAACTCTTATTTCCCCTTAAATGACACAAGTAAATTGGGTAATAGTTTCGCTATGTCAATGCAGCAAAACATCTACAGACAGACAGACAGACAGATAGACGGAAATAGGAAAACTAGTAAATATTTAATTTTTAATAAAAATGAAGAAAACTGGTTTTTTTTTGTAATTGATATAAGGAAGAAGGCGTGATATTCGTGCAACTAAATGGCTACCTCTTTAAAACATTTACAGCATTTTTGTGCGTTATGTGCATATCATTTGTAGACCGACTATCGAAGCAACACATTGGTTAAACGAATGCAAAAACCTATTCTTAGTTTTGATTCTTTACAGTGTAATAAGGGAAACTTACACACCCTTTATTCGTAGGAAACAATTTCCCCGGTTTGTCACGGGTCTATATTTGATCAAGGACAATTAGAGCATTGGTAAATAATGCACGTGTTGCATTCAGTGCCAATATCCGTGTCATTTTTATCTGTTGCCTCATTTGTACGTTTGTGATATTGAAAAGGTACACATTAGCTTAGCTTATTTTTTATAGAATAAAATAGAACATAGCTACTAAACTAGGGTTCGCAATTTTGAAATTTTAAGTATTCGAATATTCGTTCCAAATTTTATTCGGATATTCGAATAATTTCATATTCGAATAGTAACAAAGATATTTGAATAGTCAAACATTTGACTATTCGATTATTCGAATTTCCGACTATATAAATATTTGAATATTTAAATACTTAAATGATCAAATATTTATATATTTGACTACTTGAATAACCAAATGTTAGATTAATCAGATATTTAAGTATTTAAGATTGATTATTTGATTGACAGCTAACTGTTTACTGTTCATTCACAATACTTAGGCTAGGAGCTACTTAGATTTACTTTTAAATAAATTTAGGTTTTTTTCTACACATTTTATTTATATTTTGATGGTAGATTAGGCACATGTATTGTGTATGTAGGTATTGAGATATATAATACTACTTATAATAGAAGGAATAATAATAATAATATTGTTGCCTGAAACAAATACTAAAATGGATATCCACAAGGTAAACATCTTTTAGTCTAGTTGTGTTTAAATTGATTTATTTCCATAGGCGTGCACATTTAAACGAAGATATAGGGTCAATTCTGAGATATAAACTCTATTATGAATGTTTTTTCAAGCATCTTTTAAAATATCCGCTTGCACCAAACTATATCAAAGTATATTATAAATAATTTTAAAGTTATAAAGAGTTAAATATTGTGTTTTCTGTTCCAATCAATGGCATTTCTTTTTAATATATTTTACAAAATGAAAACTTTTTTCATAAAAACCTATTTATATTCCTTTTAATTATAAAAACGCTAGTGTACAGGATGAGTATTTTTATATGAAACAACAAATTACAGCCAAATATTACAAAAGTCTGAATTAGCTATAAGTTCGAGAATAAGTTTATATTTTGGTACACACATTTATTGTCACTCAGTACTCAGTATCAAAACAGATTTAGAGGAAAACAAAAAAATGAGAAAAAACGTTGAATTTCCCATAAAAATGCGATTTTTTTTTTTAGATTCTTTTTAATGCTTTTACAGTTTTCCAATTTACTAAGCAAATACCCGAACTTGTGTTTAATTATTACTATTTTAAATATAAAAACAATAAAATTAATTATAAATTAGCGCTGAGAAAACAAAAACTAGGTTTCAATCAGAAAATGATCTCTCCGACGGGACAGAAGTTGCTGGTACACAAAGGTAATGTCTTCTAATTTGAATAGCTTGTGTCATACTCTTTTAAAAAAGTCCTTGTTCGAATATATATTTAAGCCTAAATACTTTATACCGATTTTATAATTTTTATTATTACTATTAACTAATTAATATGAGTTAATGATCCCAATCTGTAAGTTTGTGTTCGATAAAATGCACTAGCAAACAGTTTTGTTCCAAATTTGTAAATTTTACAAGTTACTTTTATTTCTCAATCATTTCAAAAGGGTATATTAATGGAACTATCTCTAATAGAAAAATATCCTATTGATTATAAATACTAATTCTCTCCGTTTTATCTGAAATTTTAAACATGTAACTTTACACTTTTAAATTAAATTAAAAGAAGTCACATGCTATTTTGAAAATCTAGGTTCCCAAATGTTGCACTTTTTCCTTCTCTCTTAGCCCATCTATACCTCTCAGTTGCGTTGAACAAATCCATATAAAGTACAGCATTCTTGTGACGTAATCGGCAGCCAAGCTCTTGTTGGTCGGAAATCACAAGGCAACCGATTAATTTCTTTTGATCGTGCGCCAACAATATTTTTCTACAATCGTCAAAAAAGTGGAGAGTTTTTCGCTCATTTCTATGCATAACAGAACCCATTTTAGCATGGTACAAAAGTGTTAAAAAAGTACCATTTTTTTCACTCCAAACTGTGCAAAAAAGTGTGCATTTTAATTAGTAGAAGCATAGATCCATTGTACCTTACGCAATAGATAACTCATTTAAATTTAAATGGGACGCCTTGAATCGGTCCGGAGACTTCAATGCTTGCCGAAACTATATTATTTCGTACGGTAACTCGCAAACGGGAATGAGACGCGGCGTTTCCAATTACTAAATATTAGAAAGATCTTAGTTAAAAAAGGAATGAATTTGGTTGTTAATCTTTGGGGTTGAAATTTAATGTATGTTAGTTAGTTTCTAGGAGCAAGCATACGTTTTAGTCAAAAAGCAGTTTTAAACCTATTAACTTATAAAGGAAGGGGATCATTTTTTGCTTTTTGAGATACTTGTATGTATGGGGTGAGTTATTATATTATGACACCCACGTACAGGGTTATTTATTAACAAAAATAATAAAAAAGTGTAAATACAAAAATTGTAGAGTAAGAAATACGGTTTATTTTTTTTAATGGAATACCCTATATATTATTTCTTTTTATGAAAAGCCATTCTCTACTGATTTCAAAAATATATAATTCGATTATATTGGCGCAAAGCGTTTATTAATTATTTTAGTTTAACTGCAACATTACTTGCCATGTAAGTCTAAAGTAATATTATAATATAATGCAAAACTTGTTATAGTTAAACCAAAATAATTGAAAAACGGGTTGCGCCAAAGTAAGCAAACTATATAGTTTTGAAATCAGGAAAAGAAGAATAATCGTAAAAATGCAGGGTGTTCCATTTCAATGCGATAGTCGTTTGTTTCTTTCATAACGGATTCTGGCGGTTTAAAAGAAAATCTAAATCTTTTATGTGTGCACTTTTTCTCAATCTTCGTTAATAAACCCTGTAGGTAAGTGTCAAAATATAATGACTCACCCTGTACATTTTTGAAACAAGTCAAAAAATGATTGTCACTTTTTTAAATTAAGTGGTCAAAAAAATTTCTTCTTACTAAGCACATCGTAAATAACAAGCGGGTTAATACCAAGTAATATAGCCGCCATAGAAAACTATATTATAAAATTATCTTTGGCAAAAGTATGCGGTTGCTACTCTCGTCTGCCAGCTTCCTCAACCTACTTGGCAACATTGCGCGTTAATTTCTCGAATGGATGCAGGCTTTTTACATCCTGCATCCATTTAGGGAGGCCTGAAAGTTACCGTGTATTGTTCGATCTACTGCGTAATTACATTGATTTATTGTAGAAATATCGGGTACTATAATTTCCGAAAGATTGACCTCACTTCTTTAACTAATTTCATCACAACGAATGTCAATTATTAACAGCCTGGGATCCATGATTCAACTTCAACTTAAAAGTATATTCTGCGAAATTTCAAGATTTATACTTCATAAATGCATATTCTAATATAACTAAATTCCAAAAGTTGAATATTTGAAACTTCAAGTAGTCCTAATAGTAGTCGAATTTCGAATATTCACATATTTGGATATCCACTTGGCGAGTCAAATGTTGGGATATTCAAATATTTGAATATTCGAATACTCGATTTATTTTGTGGACCGTTTCTTGATGATGTAGAAATTGTGCCGAGGTAGTTTGTTTATTCTTAGTTTGTCCAACTTACAACTTTTCACAGCCCTGTAACGGAATGGTGTATATTTCGTAGTTTTCCGATTTGATTTTGTCTTTTGGGTTTCCAGTAATTTACCTATGGTTGTTTGTGGCTTATGTATTGTTTGTGTGTTGTATTAGTAGTTATAATAGGGGAGCGCCTCCTCCTCCTCCTCTTCCTCTCTCTCATGTCCCTCATTCTTAACTTCCTCCCCTTTTATTCTCATTCGCATCATATTTTTAATTTTTTCTCTTTGTTCTCCCACATTAAATTTGACAATATTACCTTGTCAAATATTAGAGTATATTTAAATTCTGAAAGATATCCTTATCACGATTTGTACTTAAATTTCGAAGAAAACAAATTTTCTGCTTTATACGAAATGTTTGCCAACTTTAGACAGTCTTACTATGGTGTTCCAAATGAACCCATTTTTAATCCTGAACAATTCAAAAACATTAGTCCTATTACACATATTGATTGCTCCCATCAAAAAGAAACAATTCAAACGGGATCCGTAGTAATGAGAATTGAATTTGAGACACACAATGCAATTAAAAAAGATACTTCTGCTTATTGTCTTATTTTACATGACAAATTATTTAGCTACAACCCTCTTACTAAAATTGTGAAACAATTATAAACTTTATCCCCACTATTTTCATATTTCGATTTAATTTAAAGAAATTTTCAAAAGCTTTTAGTTTTAATCATGACATCAAAACTACAACTACAAATTGAAAAATTTATTTTTAAAATTAATCAACTGAAAGAAGAAATTGCAAATTATTCAAGTAAAAAAAGTCTCATTAAAAAATTTGCTGCTTTGAAAATATGAGATTGGTTATAGATATTCAAGGATTCAAAGATGAAAAAAATAAATTTATACCGAAAGAGCTTGCAGCTTTTGATGGTTATGAAATGACTCATTACATTTTTAAAAAGCCTTTTCCAATGGAGTTTCTTTCACCTGATTGTCACAAGCAGGCGGTATGGTTAACGAAAAATTATCATTGTATACATTGGAATAATGGATTTACTCCATTACATCATTTCCCAAAAATAATTGAAACACTTACGAAGAAAGCAGATTTTGTTTTTGTAAAAGGAAGCGAAAAAAAGGATTTTATACAGAAATATTCTAAAAAGCATGTGATTGAAATAGATGAACAACCAGCGCTAAAGCTAATGGAACCAAAATGCTTCTATCATTCAAAATCACCTTGTATGTGTGCTTTGACAAATGTGTTATTTTTATATGACAATTGTTTTATGAATGAATAAAAAATATAAAAAAAAAACTTAATTACCTTTTTATTTTGCATTAACCAACCATGATTGAATACAATTAATATGATACCTTAAATCTAATTTTCTAAATTCATTTAAAAGTTCATACTCATTTTTATATTTTAAATAATCATTACAAAATTTAGCGGCTAATTTACATTGTTTCATTCGATCTATATTATTAACATATACTGACAAATCTTGTGCTTCTGCGTCTTCTTCGCCTACAATTGATAAATATTGGAAGTATGCAGCAGATATAATAAACTCTTCATACATTTCAGTAACCATTTGCTCCATTGTAAATATTATTAAATTTATTCTTCCTTTTCAATTTCTTGAAGAATAGTATCCTCGTCAATAAATTGCTTCAAGTCTTTTAAATAGTAACCAAAGCCAATATCTTTTAGATCTTGAATAAGTTGAAAAAATTTAATGTTTCAATGTATTTGTTGCAACTCCTCAGATTGATTACAATAAAAGTCTATCCACTCCGGACCACTTGCCATACAATATGAGAAATAGGTTTTTGAAAGATTACTAAATTTCTCCTCTAATAATTTAACTGCAATCAGCAACTCAGCCATTTCATTTATTTAACATAATATTTTAAATATGTAGGGGGACGTCTCTTGCGAATAGGATTAACTTTCTTTGATAATACCTGTTTTTTATCTTCGTATAATTGAAACCTCTTTTGGGTTGCAATAATAGCAGGTATAAATTGGCAATCTTCTCCTATAAATTCTATTAGGTGGCTTAATTCTCCTACAAAGTATGATTTCCCAAATGTATTGAAAAACGTAGTAAGGCTTATAATTCCTTCTAAATAATCATCACAACAGTCAATTGCTTCCAAATAATCTCGTTTCAGTGGATAAAACAGCTTGGTGTATTCATCTTTCGAAATCACTTCAAAGAAATTGAGATATTTAACTTTTAACTGTCTGATAGTTGTAGTTAATTTTTCGCGATTACACATAATTCACTTATTACTTGACACATTTTTTCTTTTTGTTTTATACAAAATTGGTGGAAAAATTCAAAAATAACTTTTTACGCAACTCGAGCACAGCTTAGTAAATGTGTCTCGGCATACTAAAATGATCATGATGCACCTATTTATAAGACTTAAGAATGCAAAATCAAATGTGGGAGAACAAAGAGAAAAAATTAAAAATATGATGCGAATGAGAATAAAAGGGGAGGAAGTTAAGAATGAGGGACATGAGAGAGAGGAAGAGGAGGAGGAGGAGGCGCTCCCCTATTATAACTAATTGTATTTTCTAAAAATTCTTCCAATTCTCTCTGATGTCTCTTTTACATATAACAAGACTACTTGTTACCTTGCCGGTTCATAATCTTTATTGCCCGTTGTTCGGGAACCCCTTATATTAATAGCTTCTACATGGTTCGATTTGTGTAGCCATTTTTTTTAAAGCACCAAATATTATATTAAGTTGTTTTGTCTCGTTTGTGTTTCAATTAATCGCACGGCTCTAGATATAAGGGCATTGGCCACAGCTTGAAATTGTTCTGGGTGATAGTGTGCTCTTGTATTTAAATATCTGTCGGTATGTGTTGGATATATACGCTATATTCGATATGACTGAAGCATCTAAAAATGGAAGTTTGTTGTTTGCCCCCAGAGTAAATTGTATTTTGGGACAGAGCTGTCAGAAAAAGTATTTAAGTTACTGTATTTTAGTTCCTTAATTTTTTTGGCAAAAAGTAACCAGTATCTTAGATACTTTTTAAAAGGAACTGTATCTTGTAACTAAAAAAAGTATCTTAGATACCGAAAAGTAACTAAGATACCGAAAAGTACCTAAGATACCAAAAAGTAACTTAGTTACCGTGAGAAAAGTTCCTTTAGAAAAGTTATGACTTGTTCGAAACGTCGATCAAAGTCATTACTGGCGGCTTTTTTGTTTTAATTTTTCGCTGTGACTAGCCTCCCGTCTTCATATCAATCCCGAATCCCGGCTGATTAGTGAAATCATGCAAGTGACGTTACGATTAGCAGGGATTTTTTAACAATCCCGCGTAGACGTCTTATTTGAAAGCTGTCAACAGGTATTCGCAGTAATACCGGCTAATAGCAAGTGGAAGGAAAATGTAACTTTTAAATGGAACTCTTTTATTTACAGAGTGGGTTGAGAAAATAGGTCTCATTTTATCGGTTCAACTATTTATTTTTACTAAAAGTTGTTGGTTATTGAGACAAATTGTAGGTTATTGTTGTAACAAAAACGTGTTTATTGGGCTGTTTTATACAATTTATTACAAAAAAACTAATCGTTTTTTTAAATTTGTGACACATTTTTTAATCTTAAATGGGAATTTTATTGCAGGGTACAAAACAAACAATTTTAAAATAGCATACTTTGTGTGTATAACATAATACATTACGAAACTTAATACATAATATACAAATTAACTAAAAAAAGTATCTTAAAAAGTAACTTAAGATAACTTTTTAGGTTCCTTCCTTTAAAGAGTAACTAATGTTTGGAATCTGAGGCTATGAAAAGAATGCAAGTATCTATTGAAACGATGCATTACTCATTGGTGAGTGGCTAAAACTCTGCATATCCATAGATACGACCCGCTTTTGACAAACCTCACCCTTTCGTCGCGGCTTCAGATCCGTGCGACGTACTATAGATACTCAAAGTAACCGTAGATACTTTTTCAAAAAGTAACTTATCTAGTAACTAGATATTTTTCCAAGGTGTCTTTGACAGCTCTGTTCTGGGATGGACTGAATTTACGTGAGTCACAAAATTATCGAGCTGAATCCGTAATTGGGGTTTCAAATTTGCTTTCTCAAGAGCTTCTTCCTCGCCCTTCTCCTTTGCCCGTTAAATGAAATATAGGTATTTTTAAGACAACAGTTGTATTATATATGCCGGGAAATATTCGATGATAGCAATCATGTCCATTGTTTTTCGATGCGAATACTAGGATACAAAGACTTGTCATCTAGGCTTCTTACGATATAGTCTTTTTTAAGAACGATGTCTAGTGTAATTCGAGTTATCTGCTCTGAGTTTTTAATACATGAAATTGTATTTTTGGTAAATCGTAGAACTTGGGATATCTGCTCGACTTTTCCCGTGGTGATATTTTGTTATATTTCCGTGTTTATTGGTGAACTTTTTTATTTTATTTCTAGTTTATTTCTCTAGGTGAGTCGTCGGACCTTTTGGAACAGACTTATAAGAATTGTCTTGTAGGATATCTTGCATTTTTTGTATTTATTGAAGCTGTGGCTAACATCTTTATATTTAGATCCATGCGATTAACTGAAACCCAAGCGAGACAAAACAAACTTAATACAATATCTGGTAACTTAAAGAAAAATGTTTGCACAAATCGCATCATAGAGAAAGCTGTTAATGCATGGGTTTCCGGAACAATGAACAATAAAGTTTATAAACCGGTAAGGCAAGATTCTTACCCAGCACTGGAATTGTTAGTCCTAATACTGCCGGTGACTAATTTACATATACCGCCACAGGAAAAAGCTCGTGAGAAAAAGTGACGAGAAAAAAAAAGGTTCTCACTTTCAAACAGAATAAACTTATACCCTTCTTCAAATATAATGTTATTTTCTGGACCCATTCTACGGCTTCTTAAAAATTTACCGCTGGTTACTAATAGTCACCTAATCCCCCACACAACAGGCAAAACTGGAACATGTCTTAGAAAACGTAACATACAAACAATACATAAACCACAAACAAACGTAGGTTAACTAGTTGGAGACTCAAAAGACAAAATAACATTTAAAAACCACGGAGTATACAGCATTCCATGCCAGGACTATGAAAAGTTGTACTTTGGGCAAACTATTGGGCGAATATCAGTTAGAGTAGAAGAGCGTAAACTCAGTACCATAGTATCAGAAACAAAAAAACTATCTCGGCCCTGTTCTTATCATCAAGTAACGGGGCACAAAATACTTTTCATAGGGTGTAAAAAGAACATAATACCATAATAATTTGAGAAACCATACAAATTGAAGAACAAGATGATTTAAATAAAAGGGACATAGCACTAAAATTACCAACTGTATGGAAGACAATAATCGATAAAACTAAAATCACAAAAAACAACATCCGGAAAATATAAATAATTATGAACGGTCGCTCAGATATACACTTTCGCCCCGGGTGAGGGTATAAAAGGAAGATTCGTAGTCACATTTTATCCAGACGTTAGAAACAAAGCTTCGAAAATGCCAATGACAATAGGGAACGGATGTAGACCCGGAATGAAAACACAACGTATTTTTCCATCCTTGAAAACCTCACGACCACTTAATAGAGACTGGGACAGACTCTGAAGGAAAACCTTCCAATCAGCATTCATCAATAATAAACCGTTACTTTTATCCCGTGTATGATATCATTTCGGTTTCCTTCGGCCGCCCATGATCTAATACAGTGTCTAAGTTAGACTTGAAATGGCGTCAGTTTGCTTTTACGTTTCGTTGCGTTTCCTACGCCAGTGCCTTTAGAATTGTTTTCATGAAGTGACTCAACAAAGCAACATATTAACGGCTTACCAAACCCTTCTGAAATTTTGTAGATTGGGAGACCTTAGGGATTTTGAAGGTAAGGTGATCCTATTGTATTTCTCATTTAACAGTTTCTTAATTACAGGATCGTGCAGGAGCAGCATTCGACGGATCACACTCCAACTTTCGCATACTGTGTGTAATGATGACCCTACGTGTATGTATATCATCGAAATTGAGGCAAATTCAGCCGGTCGGATTGAAGTTTAAAGTGAAGTACGATTTAACAAGACAAATAAACCTAACCTCATTTTTACTTCCCTCGTAAAAGGGATGTATTGTAATCGTGAAAAAATCACCTTTCGAGATTTACGTTTCAGGGTCCCTAAATACTAAAAAACATGTTTTCTCAATCCCATCGGTCTGTCTGTTCGCGGCATAGCTAAAAAACTACTGATCCGATTGACTTTTGGTCAAAAATTATGGGTCATATGGGGATGACCTGATAACATAAATAAATAAATAAATAAATAATCGCCTTTATATTACAGAAATGCATATTTATATAGACAGTGTAATAATATTCAAAAAAAATGGCACCACAATGAGGCGAAGTCTAGCACAAGTCGGCTACTCCACTTAACCTCAAAAGTAATGCAGAAAATGTATAAGTATATAAATAAAAGAAAATCAAATATATAACAAATATAGATAAAATCAATATATCCAAAATAATTGCATAGTTATAATTTAAAATATAACAAAATTATGGAGAAATTTGAAGTTGTGACCTAAAGACTTTGAAATGTCAGTAAAAAATGTTTAAATTGTTTTTTGAACTGAGTTACATTAAGTGAGATAAGGTTATGTTGCAAATAGTTATATGTTTTAACGGCATTATACGTAAATGACCTCTGAAACATGGCTGAACCATGGTGAGGCATAGTTAAATGATTGGTAAAACGAGTCCTGTCATGAATATTATTACGAGGTACCAATTTATTTTTTAGTTCAATAGTTGCATCAGGGTTATTTAAAATATTTAATACAAAAGTAGCCATATGATGAAGTCTGCGATTGTCCATTTTTAACCATTTAAGTTGTTCAAATGTATGCGATATATGGTCAAACTTTCTGAGTCCAAAAATGAACCTGCAACAGGAATTTTGAACCTTCTCGGTCCTATTTTTATCCAAAATATTAATACAGTTACCATAAATAAAATCACAGTAATTAAAGTTGGATAAAACTAAGGAATGTGTCTGTTACTGTACAAAAGTTTTAAAGCTAAAAATGATTTTTGCATGAGTTTTTTAACATGTTCCTTAAATCTTAAATTTGAGTCTATGATAATTCCAAGATTCTTTGCTGACTCAACTATAGGTAGTGTCGTACCATCCAGAGCAACATTAAACCCTTCTTTTAAGGTATTTACCTGATTTTTATTTCCGAAAAACCTAACTAAAGATTTTGTGGGATTCAATTGTAAGCTTTGCTCGGATGACATTATTTTTAAATTGTTTAAATCATAATCAATTAAATCTGATGCTTGTAGGGAATCCTGAATATTAAAAGAATAGCAAAGCTGAGTATCATCAGCATACGCTTGTGTTTGGCAATATTTTGTAGATTTCAGAATGTCAGCTGTATAAATAAGAAATAGTAAAGGGCCCAATATTGATCCTTGAGGCACTCCAGAGAGAATCGAAATTTGTTTTGAGAATTTATTTGCACAATATATCTTTTGAAACCTGTTTTCAAAATAAGAATTAATAAGATTAAGGGATGCCTCATCAAAGCCATAATATTTTAATTTGGAACAAAGAAGTTTTTGGTTGATGGTATCAAAAGCTTTAGAAAAATCGAGACGTACTAGCACGGTACATTTCTGCTGATCCCAAGCTCTTAAAACGTCATCTATTACCGTAGATAACGCCACCGAAGTACTAAAATTTTTTCTAAAACCACATTGAAAATCTGGTAAAATTTTATTAAATAAGACAAAAATATACAGTTGGTTATATAAAATTTTTTCAAAAATTTTAGAGAGGGTTGGTAAAATGCTAATAATCCTTAAATCACTGACTTCGGATGGACATGATGTTTTCGGTATTGGTTTACCAATTGCGACCTTCCATTGGTCAGGAAAGTAGCCATTTTCTATGCAGAGATTAATAATATGAATAAGATATATACCAATAAAAGGGCTGCAATATTGCAGCATAGATGCCTTAATGCTATCTACACCCGCAGCATCATTTTTAATATTTTTTACACTGGTAAAAATCTAACATGGCAAAACAAAATGGCGGCCTAGTGAATTATTAAAAAAAATATTACTGAAAAAATACTTAAATTTTGCACAAAAATCAGGTATTATGTAGGAATCAACTGGTGAAATTTTGGTACGAATCCAAGATGGCGGAACAAAATGGTGACTTAATAAAATATTTAAAAATTCAGACTAAAAAATACTTAATGGACTGATTTCAAATTGTGGCATACAGATGAACTAGTAAAACTGTAATACTAATTGAAGATGACGGAACAAAATGGCGGTGTATGTCAATGTAAAAACTACTTATTGAATATATTTTAAATTAAGCTCATGAATCAAATGTGGCACAGGTAGAAACTGGTAAAATATTGGTAGGAATCCAATATGATAGATCAGAAGCAGAAACTTACCCGAACAACTAGTGACGAGAATGCAGAAAGTACTGCCCTTCGTCTATTCAGGCAAATGAATTTGGTTGATGATAACTGACAGAACGAACGCAAGAAGTAGCCGTATTTTTCTTTTTGGCCTTACGCATAACGGTCGGAGCTACAATAAAAATAATATTAGTAATAATAAAAATACTAATATATTTTTGATACATTATTTAGACATTATCAAATTTAGAGATTACATTATCACGAAATAATTTGCATGTCATCATCTCTAAATTGAATAGTCAACTTGTCTTTCTAGATTGTAAGAACACAACATTATGTTAAACCCAAATCCCTTGAAACCTCACTTATGTTTAAGAGGGAGCAGCGTCAACATAATGTTAATAATATTGTAACTCGGTACAGTCGTGTTAGCTTTCCTTAAATAGGTACGCATCCCACTGTAGCCTGTTAAATGTTATACCTTTCACCCCAAAGGCCTAAAGTATTGTATTACAAACACATTTTAATATATTATCTAAACATAACTATTCAGTACATTATATTACGGAAATCATAAAAATATTGAGTAGCAAATCCAAAAAGAAACAATTTGCAAATGATCATTGTTGCACATCTCTTATTTTAAACAAAACATTATTGCAAAGTTGTATGCCTGAGTTTAAGGCTAGAACACTCTATGTAAACTCAGCTGTTCAAGGCTACATGATATTATTGGTCTTTTATCACGTTTGACCAGAAAATTAATAATTTATGTTAATTCCCACATATTATATTATTTACTTAACGTATAAATATAATAAAATTATATATCTATATCGGATATGCTAAAGAAGTACAGCTCACTAAATAATGAAATTATGAAGTGTATGACGAATTATGTTTCAGTTAAAGCCAGGAATATAAGCTGCTCACTAATCTAGGAAAAAAAGGTAGTATGTTTTTCATATTTAAAATATTTGTTTTGAATGATTTGTTTTTGATAAAACTTTAGAGATTGTGGCATACACAAACCCCTTAAATTTGATTGCTCCTTCCCCTCGCAAACTAAAAGAAATATTTACCACCTTCTCAGCTACCGTAAAAAAAAATGAGTTTTTGGAAATTGAATCAGAAGGCACGATTCCCTTTCTAGATGTTCTTGTACCAGGAAATAGGATGGTTCCTTAGGGCATTCTGTATATGGAAAACCAACGCATATGAACAGATACTCGCCATTTAAGACCAAAATAATTTTCAATCGGAAACAGAGAAACTGACTCAAGCTTTAAGAGGACATGGACCGTGCAGTGAAGATATTAGGTCAGTTAGAAAATATAATAGTCCTACTCGGCGAAATAAAACTAATAAAGAGTTACCGATAGGAAGTGTAATTCTTTCATATATATACGGAACCACAGACAATATTGCAGGGTCTTCGCTGGTCTAACATGCGTACAACATACAAGAAAATGGGACAATGCATGCGATCGCCAATTCCTTGTGCCTGTGATGATGTCTGTATTGGAGAAACTGAACGATCCATATCAACTAGGCTTAAGAAACATGTACGATGTATTAGAAAGAAACGGATTTTACAATCTGCTGTATCTGAACACCAACATTTCACTGGACGAAGCAAGAAACGAGCAAAAGTTCTTGCATCGGTCTCGGGATTCCATAAACGGAAAAGTAGAGTATCTATTGGAATTTATAAGCACCTTAACAATTTTAATAAAGATATGGGCCTCAGTCCTCATCATATGTGGAAACTTATCGTTAAACCGGGTCACGGTTTGGTAAACACAGGTCCACTATAAACAGCCGGCCTAGGTCTTTCCTCTCATTCCTTGTTCCGATCCCGTGAAGTAAAGATGCCTGAATATACCTCGTGCAATCAAAACGCCAGAAAGTAATTCCATTTTGACACGGTCTAATCCCAAGAACCATGATTTCTTAAATTGGTCTTTGAATAAACGAAAATAACACCAAGGTTATGACATCAACTCCAAATAACTTTCGTCAACATTTCAGAATTAATAATTATAACTTTTAGTTGGTGGACAAATTCACATACCTGGGTTCTCTTGTCACAAACGACAACCCTACCACACAAGAAGTGAAGCGAAGAATGGTGATAGTGTACAAAGTGTTACTACGGACTAAGTAAACAACTGAAAAGCAGAAATCTGAGCCAAATAACCAAACTGACCTTGCTTTAGCAGTATTCACATATAGAGCAGAAACGTGGGCCATGGCAAAAGCAGATGAAAACCTCTTACTTATCTTTAACCGTAAAATTCTTAGAAGAGTATTTGGTGTACTCTGCAAAAATGGTATATGGAAGGTGAGATTCAACTCCGAACTCTACGACAAATATTAACAGCTGATAGAAGTGAATCCCTGATAAAGATAGGAAAAATGATATGAACCGAACATCTGTAACCAGCCCTCTGGACGGATCCCTATATTTACAGCCTGGAGCAGAAGAAATCTAAAATTACGGTGGAAGGATGGTGTCGATGAGGATGCCAGAAATGCGACAAATTGGCGGCGTTTGGCAATGTACAGAGTCGACTGGCGGAAAAGGCGCAGGAAGGTCGAGACTCAACTAGATTTTAGATTGAATTTAGGTTTTGTTTACATCAAGGCCAATACTCGGGCGCGCAGCACCCGTGTGCAAAAAACAAAGTTTGCGGTTCTAATCCACGAAAGAAAAGGTAGTTTGTTTTTCGTATTTAAAATATTTGTTTCAAACGTAAAGTAATACAGATATCAACAAAGACTATAAAAATTAAAAAAAAAACTACAAAAACAGAAATATGATATTTAATAACAATTAATACAAACAATTATAAAACACAAAACACTATTATTTTCTGTACCTAGTTATTCAAGTGATTTATCTCTGGCAACGTGCAATGTGCAGATTTGGTTGGCTACTCTGTTTGATTTGGACACGTAATTTTCTCATCTAAGTTGTTTAAAAACCTTTGATTTTAAAATGGGTTCTAGTAGTCTAACACAATCCATGCTGTTCGGCTATTAAAGCTACCCGATGCAAATAAGCTGCCGCATGCCGACCTGGATAATATATTCCCAGAATTCGTCAAAAGCTTAGGTCCAATAGGGGCTTGTGGATTTCTATAACGACCGTCTACATACAAGCAAACTTTCCTTACTTTTCAAGAAGAAGAGTAAAAATATCACCACCAGCCAATAGCTACAGACCAATTGCCTTTTTAAGAGCTTGTTACAAAATCTTGGAAATAGTCATACATAGACGCCTGCTGCTCTTTGTGCAATAATAAATTCCAGACGAACAGATCCTATCACTTACACTCATTTTGATAGCGGTTTTCAAAACAAGTTACAAAAATGTGCTATATTCATTAAACTTTTCGCGGCGTAAGACACACAATATTCAGTAGTCTCCTGTAAAAATCTCCTCATACTAATGCAAGACATTCTAAGCGACAGACTTTTACAGGTTCACCTAGAAGGAAAAACTAGCGCTTTCAGAAATTTACAAAACGGTTTACCCCAGTGATCTGTCCCTGCGCCATTACTTTCCAACATATGTCTTTCTGATTTACAACAGAAATTTGTGTATACTGATGACATGGCCATCGCCCTCCGAATAACAATATGGAAAGCGTAGAGTCAATTCTTATAACCGATTTTAAAATTATCAGAAGTAAGCGTTTCATCTTGATAACCATCTCGCAAAACATAAAAATGCTGTCACCTTACAAGGCACCCGATTGCAGCACAACTACTCGCGTAAATACTTGAAAGAACAATATATAAAATTAATTTGCAGAATGTCGCGGCCAAAACGAAAACTAACATGATTAAAAAACTGCAGGATCCTTATGACACGCTCACACGAATATGACAAAAACTTCAGGGCTGGCAGTTGTGTATATTACTGCCGAGCATTGCTCCCTTGTGTGGCTGGGCAGCAGCAAATTCACTAGTCTCGTAGATACTTCTCTCAACCAGACGATGCCCACAATCACTGGCACTACAAAATATACGTCTACTCAATGGCTGTCAGTACTAGAGAACACCGCCCCTCCACAGCTACGTATAGCCGCCACCCTTAGGTCTCCCTACAGGAAGATTTTGTGTTTTTATTCCAGATGTACGTCCATTTATTTCTATCGCTCTCACAAGAACAGTTTTGCTGCTGTTTCGTCAAAATCACATCTGGCATTTTCGAAGCTTTGTTTCTCCCGTCCGAAAAGAGACTGAAATGTTAATGACTCCGAAGCTGCCTTTTATAGCCCCACTGGGGGCAGAATGGTATATCTGCAAGGCTGTTCGTCGTTAATTATATTTTTCTGATGTTGCTGTTGTTGAGCCAATTGAGCTTGATTTTTTCTGATTTCTGGCTTGAGTATTATTGTCTTCTATACAGTTGGCAGTTTTAATCTCCCTAATCATTCGAAATTTATTTCTTAACGTACGAATAAGGCCAAGGTAGTTTGTTTCTGATTCTGAGTATTTGTTCTCCTGTTCTTGCCTATATTCGCCGGTTCGTTTGCCCAACTCACAACTTTTCGAAGTCCTGGAAGTTTGTTGTTTTTCTTCCTTCTAACTCTAAAGTATATTATACTCTGGGATAGATTGAATAAAGATCCCGATATTGGACCTATACTGCACGAAAAAGAAATTACGGAAGTTAGACAAAAATGGTAACCTCTGACAAAAACCTGACATTCAAGACGCTCTGGGCTCAATGGGATTCGTTGGTTATTGAGAATGTACTGTTGAAATGGGTCTGGGATAGTGCTGATGGAAATACCACGCAATTAGTAGTGTCCAAAAAAGGAATACAGGATAAATACAGGTTGGTAAATCCGAAGCGCAGTAAATTGAACTCTGGATAACATTTAGAAAGATTCTACTAAGTCCGCTACCATGAAGACATCAAAGAATGGGGACGAAATGTGACATGTTCACCAACTAAAAGTTCCAGAAAAAAATATCGGTTACGAATGAAATAATAACGTAAGTTTACCATCCGAAAGGATGGCACTAGGCGTTGTTGGGTCATTTCCAGTGTCTGAAAGAGGTAACAAATACATCTTAGTTGTCATGGATTACTTTTGTAAATAGTCTGAAGCACTGGCTCTCGCGAATCAAGAAGCTACAACAAAAACCCGAAGAAGTCTTCATGGGGTTCTTCTTGAGATCAAAGACGAAACGGGACCATTTAACAAAACTCTAAACTAAAAACTGTTTCTAGAAACGCGCTGCGACTGGGACTAACACCTACCCTTGTCCATATTGGCATAAAGCATAAAGAACATCTCTTTATCAGTCCACGGGTCAAAGTCCTGCCAGAATTGTATATGGAAAAGAACTACTACTGCCATTAGACTTAATTTTTGGATTGCCAAATTAAGAAATTAAAAAGATTCAAGATGCGGATGAAATCCCCAAACGCCTTCTTGGAATTAACAAGGTAATACGTGTCAGCATCAAAGCATCCAGTGATCGAATGAATACGAGCTATGGTATCAGTGCCAACTCAGCTGGTCTTCATGAAAATGTCATAGTTTGGTTGTACAATTCCACAAGAAAACAAGGTTATATCCAAAACTGACCCAACACTGGAAAGAACCATACAGTATAATCAAGAGGATTGTTGACTTAATTTATCGGATCCAGAAAAACCCTAGCAGCAAAATTAAGGTAGTACATTTGGATAGACTGATGAAATATCAGGGCCAAGGAGCTAATCGGGACGAACAGAATTAAGAGGGAGGCACACATAAAAAAGCTAAGCTCCGCCACTGCTTATCCATAGAGCCCCACATTCACTGTGATCAAACATTGGCATTCTACCTTTCACTGTCCTAGTTAGGTTAGGTTGTAACATAGACAACTATTCTGTTTCTATTTCAATTGTGGAATCAGATGCCTCTGTTCTACTTTTAGCGCCATTCTCTAGTAACAAGGGTATATGGATATTTACGGGTTAGTAGCCCTATCTAGCATTTCTAATTATTGCAAATATATTAATATAGTTAAGTGCATCCGGCTTCTGTTCCTCCTTATGTGTACTCCCGATAATTGAGTTCATAACCATTGGCTTTCAGTGATTCACGGACTCCTCCTACTTCCGCAATTAAGCAAAGAAATATTATAACAAGTAAAATACAATCTGAAAAGATCGTAGAAATCTTCACTCTCACAACGTTTGAACACTTTTTAACGGGATCACTTCCACTCGGAATGTTTGACTTGCACTTTTCTCCACGGAACAACACAGATTAAATCGGCATTCAAGCTTCTCTCATGTAGAGGTCCATATCCTGAGAAGAGAACGAAAGACGAAAAGTGAATAAAGACATGTAAGATTAAAAGTTAACAATGTGAAGACTGACAGTGGTCGTACGAAGGTTTATGTAAAGTGTTTGCTACCTCCAGAAGGTTTCTCGTCGATCAACTTGGTAAGCCTACATGCTATCGGGGACAACCAGGTTGTCAAATTTCAAATCGAAAGAGTTTCATCTGCTAGACATAAGGTTTTGCGACATTTATTTTACGACACTTCAATTGCTACGTCAGTAATATAGCAAATATCGCAATAATTATTTCTGCCGCATTAAACCAACTTTGATAAAACCGAATCAAAACGCTTTATTTTCCTTTCGTCCGTTGTTTTTTTTTTCAAATGTACATTTATATTTTGTTAGATCGTTTCGAGGATAACAACATTTACAGGCAACTTACAACACCCAAATGGGTTTATATAGAGGGGCACATCCTTAAAGCCAAGGCACAAACAGACGTATACTATCAAAATTTAATAATATACTACGTTTCTAATAGGCAATCCCGTACCGATCCAACGTAAGCGATATATTCAAACCGTCCAAAATTGGCATTATAAACGGTTAGAATCAAGATTCAGATTGGCTTCAGCTGTAAAGGTCAATCCTTAAATTTTTTTGGTTTGAATTGAACCAAACGGATCCAAAGCTAAGTTTTACCAATATAACTAGACAAATGGGGGTTGCTCCTATTGGTCAAGAGTCGCTGCATTTGTCGCTGCAGCAATTTTACCCACTCTACCAAGGTAGCCCGTCAGAAAATAAGCAAACTATCTTTATATCACGCGCAACCAAAAGGGGCGGGACCACAAGCTTACAGCCAACCAATACGGGCATTCCTAGGTTCAACTCCAATTGATTTGGTCCGCAAACGTCGTGAAGAAATTTTATTATATATCTTGAGATGCGTTTTTTTGTTTTGGTATTAATAATTAGTTCTTAATTTGTAGTCTTTTCTTATAAAGACGAAAATCCGATTTTATGTAGTTTTGGGTCAAAAACCATTCCTCTCTGTATGATATTCTACCTCTGTTCCAATTTAGAGAATTGATAGTTGAATTTGTGGATACGATATAAAACAAACGATAAAAAGGGGAATGATTTGAAGCCAAATACATCCTGTCGGTTGGATCCGGTCCATAGTTCCAGTTAGAAACGTGAAGATATTATCTTTTTGCCACGAGACAAATTTTGAAATGCCCGTTTTGAAAGCCTGCCAATTGGCCCTAACATTTGGTACGCCTCGCATTTCATTGCTGCTTGTGTGACAGCGGTTACACGCATCTTTGAGGGGTACTTTATTTCATTGTACAACTATAGCTGATATTTTTTTCTTTTCTACACCAAAGTAATAATCCTTCTTATGGTTTCTTTTTTCCTACACTTTGACCATAAATCACTCAAAGGGTCGGATCTCTGCTGAGCGGTTTTTAGCACCATTAACCATCAAGATATTTATCTATGGAGGAACAAGAAGTAATTATTTCAATTAGTACAGTTGTCAAATGACCGGTCATTTACAAATTGGTCATTTATGACATTTATAGGCCGGTCACTTATTGTCACTTGCTTTTATCTTAAGCTTTCAACTGATACCAAATTTGATCTGTTAAAAAAGACACTTAATGTTTTCCTTATTTAACAGTCGGTCACTTATAAAAGTAAATGACCAGTCATTTTAGGTCATTTATGCAGTCATTTACAAAAACTGGCGAATTTCAGTCATTTTTAAAAATGAGAAGACGGGTTATTTATGAAAATGGCCCATTCATTTAGGGTCACTTATACGGTCACTTTTGTTAAGTGGCTTAAGTGAAGTATAAAACCGAAAAACGCCTAAAATGTTTGGATTTATAAAGACCATGAGACCCGTTCCGTCACTGTTTTTGCTAGAGGATTCGCTATCCGTTACCGTCATGGACGAAGAAAAAATATCCCTAGAAAAAGTATGTTGTTTGTGCGTTAAAATTATCGGAAAGTCAGTATTTTTCCTTATTTATTATTTTTTTATTTAAAAAAATGCATATTTCTGTTCGTTGAAAAACTGAAGACTTTTCGATATTTCTTTATAAAAATTAGATAAATTTTAACTTTTTTTCAAAAGCCGCAATTTATATTTACTGAACGACGACGCGATTGTCAAAGTCAATCATCATATTTTGCATCTGAATATCAGGTTCATTAGCTAAAACAATGAGGTTTCTGTCGGTGACCCACATCGACCTGTCACACTTAAAGTGACCAGATCTTAAAAGTTAAAAAGCGGGACATATGGTTTAAAGTTTATTAAAACCTAGTTTAACCCAAATCTAGCTTGGGAGTGACTTGTTAAAAAGAAAGTCTTCTGCAGGCTAACAAAACAAACAAAAATAAAAAAGAAGAATTTAAATTTAGACGCTAAATATTATTAATACTTTTCACTTTGATAAATTTTCTTTAACATGTGTTTAATTTTTAAAAGTTCATTATAGAACCACAAACAGTCTCCTTCAAAGTTATATTTTATAAGAACCAAAGCTTTTAAAGTTTCCACATTTAAATTAATTTTTTCACTCGACCAAATTTTATTCATAGAAATAACCCGTTCTGTACAAGCTTTAGTAATTAGTACCGGGTAAACATGATACGTATTGAATTAATTGTAGAATATTATTATAAGGGATGTTATTTTTATTAAAATGATTAATAACACAGTTGAATCCAGTTTTTCTTTTGTTTAAATGGATATTTATTTTGCAATTCAATGAAAAAAGTGCATTTTATTTTTGGCACCATTTTTATTATATTCAGGTTAGCTTCTTTCTGTAACGGGACTAACGGGGTAACGACATATTACTAAATTATAATCACAATATGTGCGGAAAACACTTACCAGTCACCTGAAATAAGAAAAAAACATACCACAAACAACAGCATTTACCTTTAGTTAGAAATTCAAAAAAGACTGCGAGAATCCCCAAAGAAATTATATAGAGCACTGGTAATCGGAATCGTAGTTCGCAACAGAAAGTGCAGTGTGTTCTTGGACCGAATTTACAGAAAATTCTATATTTTTTTATAGTTTTGCAATAGATGTCACTTTCGCCAATGATAATCATATGGGTGCGTTCGAAAACTCTATGTTGCGTGTAGTAAAGTTTAGCACGGAGATACAATGTGACGGAATTGCGACGAAATTTTGGGCTAATAGTTATGGTTGAAATAATGTTTTGTTTCTGAAAGTTAAAAGCGAGACACTTGTTAAATCGGGACCCGTTGCTTAAAATCGTGACGGTCCCGCCTAAATCAGGACGGATGGTCACTTTACACACTGCAGATATCATGCAATTTATGTGCAGTAGAAGAATCGATAATTTAAATTAACTCTTCATCGATAATTTAAATTCACTGCTCTTAAGCGTTTAGGAAACTTGCTTGTGTTGGAACCTCTTAATATAATTAGAATAGATTATAGAATTGATCTTAGTCTCTACTCTCTAAACGGCAACATCGCAATTTCCAGCCTCATAAAAACACGTGGCATTCGTGGCTGTGGCAACAAAATCTCAACCAAACCGATGAGTTGTCAAACTATCCATTCCATCTTCCATCTCATTCCACTTCATAATCTTCATATTATTTGCTTGCTAGTTAGTTGGTTGTACGATTTGTTTTTTGACGTGGCTAGAACAAATATTAGTGATCGTGACTGAGAGCAGTATTAGTCCAGCTATCATCCTAAAATTAACAAAAATGTTCAAACAACTATTAATAGCAGCAATATTCTTAGTTTTTCAAACTAGATTTACTTCAGCTTGTACCAGTCCCCAAGTAACATCAAAATCTTTTACTACTCAAGATGCTACAATCGTTGCCCATATTGGTTTTATCTCAGAATTCGAAGTCAAATGTTCATCAGGAGAAATTTCCAGTTTGTACGCTGAACTAGAAGATGGTAGTATCATTCCTGTAGCTCTTGTAGGGCAAAACACATACCAGGTATATTTATTTAATTCTAGAATGTATGTTTATGCAAGAATATTTTAACTGCTAATACCCTAGATATAATTTTATAATTGAATGTCCATGTGTTTTCATAAGGACTAGGGCTGTTTCTGATATCAGAGATTCAATTACAATCAAAATTGTTTACTTTTTTTAAAATCTGATATGCTCATGGATATTAAAAGATAGCTCTTCAGTCTAATACCTAACATTTTCATTCGTAACATATTAAGCTTACATATTAAAAGATCTCTGTTTGTATAATTTTTTACAATAAATTCCTTCCCAGGGACAATAAAAAATATGTTACCAACGATTTTTAGTAATTAAATACCAAAAAATTAACCAATACTTATGAAATTGAGTAAAAAAGAATTTTAGTATCAAATTTCCACTACATTAAACAAAAAAAATTAATTTCATGATATTTTTGTGAGCATTTAGTTTAAAAAAACCAACCATCTGGTAAAGGTTTCACAAATTCCTGAACTTTTTAGTATCCACACTTAATCAATTGATTTGTGTTAATTCTGTATCTCTTATTTATAGATATTTTAATAATGTAGGTTACATTTTAATTTTGTAAGTTATAATTTACACCATTGCTCCTTCCACATTAATGTGCCCGAATTGTCGAAAAAGTTGGTTCATGTTTAATAAGAAAAATGTGTGATTGGTGGCTTTAATGATAACAAACTGGTGCTATCCTAACAGGGGGATTCACTTATCAATATATATTTTGGTAAAAAAAATCCTTGTTTTTAGATAGACTTGAAATTTTATTGGCGCACTATCACACTCTTTCTTTACAGTAGCCCTATCTAATCCTAACCTGACCTAACTTAAAAAAATAAATAATCTGCATTTTTATTAATTAGAAGTTAAAAAAAACAGAAATTTTGCATCCGTGGCAGGATTTAAACCCATATGCTATACAATGCAGACCAAGAACCCTCCCAAGAAGGGCAAAGGAACCCTACCACTGCGCAAACCAAGCTTCTTTCTAAAAAATAAATAAATACCGGTGAACGCTAATAAAGTCACATCTAATTTCACGTTTACCAAAATTTACAAAGTTCGTTCACATTGGCATGGAAGGAGACATAGCGTATAATTTATTGTATAGATACAAATATGGTGATTCAATATACATCTAGAGTACCCACATAATGTGTAAGCCAACTATAGTAATATTTTTTCTTTTGCGATGGTGAATCTCTTCTGTTTCACGTTTCATGTAAGAATTTAGTGAGATTGTTGGTATAGTAGAATGTATTTGAGTTTATATATGTTTTTATGTTTTTTGATTTCTGTTGTTTGCAACTGCCTCTACCGATAGTCAAAACAGCAAATTGCTATAGCTTTACTATACCATTGTTATATTAGGAATAAATTAATAGCTAATACTAAATGATCCTGTGTCTGTATATGAACACATACTATGTGACATTAAAAAAAAACTACAATTCCTCTATTTTTAATAGACGTGATGCAAACATAATAAATAAATAAAATAAAATATTTATTAACGGTTTCCCATGCAAAATGTTACAAAACATCACAATGTAAATAAAAAAATTAACAATAAAATTATATAAACAGTTACCAATCCGGTTTCTTAATATAGCCTTTGAAGGACTTCAGTGAAATGTTAAAAAAATCGAGTTCGCTACATTTGTCATTGGCTAATTCGCAAAATCTAGATATAGAACTCATTCATTTCATAATTAGTTCTATGAAATTGTACAAAGAATAGATCATTATCCCGCATTACATGCTGGGTTACATGCAAAGATATTAATGAAAGTAGCTCAGGTGAGTTAATAATATTGTTAACAATCTTAAATAAGGTGGAAACATCTAACTGAGCTCGGCGGTTATTAAGACTGTCCATACGAAGTAATTTTTCAATATCTGGGTAATTAATTTGTTCATTGTGTATGCCTAATTTAAAAGCTATAAATCAAAGAAACTTTCTGTGAACTTTATCCAAAGACTCAATATAGACTTGATGATGCAGAGACTTCCCAGGACTTGCATATTCAAGAATAGATCATACAAATGAATAGTATAAAGTTTGAAAGCAATTTATGTCATCAAAATCCTTCAAGGTACGAGCAATAAATCCCATCATCTTTATGGCCCTATTTCTAATACACTCACAGGCACAAAATTCTGCCACTCTAAAATTTTGACTAAGTTCAATGTTTTATAACTTTTTTATTTTTTATCCGATTTTCATGATTTTGTTATCAGTTTTTAGATCCATTTAATGTGTTTTTCTTCATTTATTTTGTAAAGTAGCATTTTTCGATTAGACTATATTATACAGGAGTAGATCAAACTGTTGTTTTTTGTCGTCACTTCAAAACACCCTGTAGAAAGATTGAGGTAGATAATTTTATTTACATACTGTTTCTGGTAATCAATAATGTATTCTAAACATTTCGTTTTTTGATTTATACCGTTACCTCATTTCTGCTTCGAGCTGCAAAATTTCAAAAGGAACGCTGATTTGAAGCCTATTTTTATTAAGAAAAACACAAGGTATATCACAAAGATAATTAACAATAAAAATTCAATAACGTGTATTTCCTCCTCTCGCGGCAATTACAGCTTGCAGTCTTCGTGGCATCGATTGAATAAGGTTACTTATTCTTTCCTGAGGAATAGCCTGATATTCTTCGGCCAGCGCCAGTCGTAAGTCTTGCAAAGTTTGTGGTTGCACAGGACGACGCCGTACGGCCCTTTTAAGTTGATCCCAGAGATGTTCGATTGGGTTGAGATCCGGGCTACATGCGGGCCATTCCAATCTTGGAAGTCCAACTTCATCCAGATATTCGCTCACTATACGTGCAACGTGAGGTCTAGCATTATCATGCATTAATGTAAATTGGTTCCCAATGAAAGGAGCAAATGGAACAACCACTTCCTGGATTATTTCCTCAATGTAACGCTGTGCGGTTAGGGTTCCATTTTCAACAAATACAAGATCGGTTCGTGCTTCGGTAGAAATACCCGCCCAAATCATAACTGAACCGCCATGATATGAGATTCGTTCTGATATGGTGCAGTCAGCATGTCTTTCATTCCTACGTCTGTATACCCGCTCACGACCATCTGGCGACCTCAAACAAACCCTGGATTCATCTGTGAATAGTACGTTTCCCCACTGTTCTAGAGTCCAGTCAGAATGCAATCTTGCAAACCTTAGTCGCTGTTGCCGATGACGAGGAAGGAGTTGTGGACATACTGCTGGCCTTCGTGAATGAAGACCAGCTTCTGTCAATCTTCTACGTATCGTTTTTTCACTTACATTTACTCCACTAGTCATTTGCAAGTCATTTTTTAGACACACAGCAGTAGATCTTCGATCTCTTAAAGAACTAACGACGACAAAGTGATCATCAACTGCAGTGGTTTTTCTTTTTCTGCCAGAGCCTTGCCGCCTTGTAAAAGTTCCCGTCTGTAAGTACCTATTCCAGGCATCTCGAACTGTAGACCTCGGAATTCTCAGAGTACGAGCGACATAACTTTTGCTACGGCCATCCTCTATTAACGCAACAATTTTACCCACGTCTGCTGGAGTTAATACCATATTGACATACAACATACAACAAATTATAATATTGTCACTGTCAAACATTCTGTCACCTACTTAGCCAACGTAGATAATTTTTAACCGAAAGCTTGACATGCATTTTCTAAAAATAACATTGTTTTAATTAGAAATCTGCAGCTCGAAGCAGAAATGAGGTAACGCTATAAATCAAAAAACGAAATGTTTAGAATACATTATTGATTACCAGAAACAGTATGTAAATAAAATTATCTACCTCAATTTTTCTACAGGGTGTTTTGAAGTGACGACAAAAAACAACAGTTTGATCTACTCCTGTATAATATAGTCTAATAAAAATACTACTTTACAAAATAAATGAAGAAAAACACATTAAATGGATCTACAAACTGATAACAAAATCATGAAAATCGGATAAAAAATAAAAAAGTTATAAAACATTGAACTTAATCAAAATTTTAGAGTGGCGGAATTTTGTGCCGGTGAGTGTATAATTGATCTAACAATCAAACCTTAGTTCATTATCTATATATATTCCTAAATATTTTGAACTAGCCAGCAGGGTAGTTATACCTATGTTTCCAATTTGGGCTTTTGCCCTACACCTGGCTTGTTAGTCTACTGCAGTCTGATGAGCAATATTGTGATCTGCGTTTGACTAAAATGATTGTCCCTGCAGCATTGCAGGACATGTTCCAGCTGAATATCATAGTATCATTGTTGTGACATCCATGTAATGTGAAATACAAATATATTAACATGATTGTTCCCCATGAAGGTCATCATTCAGCAGTAAAATCCAGTGTCAGGCATATTAGCCAGCGAAGGAATTATTTCTGTGATTCCACTTTGTGCATTATAGGTATTTTGTAAATATGTAGTCTGAACAAAGTTAAATTAGTCTCAAAAAGTCTCATTTGTCAGATCAGCAACAGTTGGTGATATCGGTACTAGCCCCAAGATTAAGAATACATTCTAGACTTCCACAGGTTTCTGTCCTTGGACCACTACTTTTTCTAATATATATCAACGAATTAGCAAATTTAAAAATATGTGTTAGAGAATATGGGTGAGAGAGTCGCCGGGTTGTATTTTGATCTCTCAAAATTCTTCAATACAATAAAACACAACTGGTTTGTTCGGGAGATTCAAGGTTATCTCATCCGAGGTGCAGTCTTCTCTCTTATAAAATCCTACCTAATTAATAGGATGTATAAAAAGAAATGGAGTATTTTTCCCAACGATCAAAATTCCACCAGGATGTTCCAGAGAGCTCTATTCTGAGTCTGCTCCTGTTTTTTGCTCTACGTGAATAGTCTTGGGGATGGAGTGCTCTCCGGAATCACTTGCCAGTATGCAGACGATACATCTGTGATTTTGTCAGATGGTCTAGTGCTCTCTCTACATTCTATATTTGTAAAACAGGATCATAAATCTATTGTAGTGATGCATAGTTTAAAATTTCTGGGAGTGCAGCTTGATGCTTCATTGAATTGGGACTGTCACATCAATAATTTAGCGTCCAAAATTAACAGCCTATGTGGTCTCATTCACAGACTAAAAGAACAATTATTTCTGGCTGAGAATAAAATTTGTACAGCAGTTTTCCGTAAAGCTTTTTAGAGGAGTTTACACATTAAGGGACATAGTTCATGAATTGGACGAATCCAGAAGTAGAAATTTTTACTTTGCTTTCATACACTGTAACATTGAAAATGCAACACCTTGATTTTTTCCATAACAATAATACGTTATAGATCAATGTATCTATTTTAAAAAAAGAGTGATAAAAAAAATAGAATGCCTACAAAGAATGGGGCTACAAGTCTGTTGCAAACTGGAATATGACACCTTGGCAATCTTTATATAGCAAATCAATAATCAATAGTTTTGTTTTTCAATTACTTCAATTTCTCCCTTTTTAAGATACAATGATCTATAATATACTCGATAACACATTAACTTTGTATTGCTATTTAGGGGAAAATTCGAGGTGTTGAATTTGAGATTGAGTTATCGGATGAATTCAAGGGAACCTTGTAGGCCATTATTTACTCATAATAACTTATTAACACATCCATACATTTTTATTCTCACAATAGACTGTCTGACTTATAAATTTATAACATTTAGAGAGGAATTTCAGCCTACACGACTCATACTCACATGACAGCCCTTCCTATACCTATGCTAAGTTCCATTTTAGTTAAGAATTCTATATTATACTGGTTTTTTTTTTTTTTATTTAAGTTTATTAGTCTGAAGAAAAAATACATTTTCATAGATAGGTCAAAAAGGAATTCAATAAAATACGTTACATAGAAGAAATACTTAACATAATAATACATATTAGACTTAAAACATACAAGTATCAACTACAAAACATTGAATTAAAATACCATTAAATCTACACTAATAGTAAGTTGATCTCCTTATTCTCTCTTATGGCACTTTGAAAATCAGTCACTGAATAAGGAGCAATGGCTGTTAAATATTTTTTTAATTAAGTTCTGAACTGTAATGAATTCAGTTGCCTGAAAGCAAGAGGCAATAGATTGTATAGATCTATGCCAACAGTGTTATTCCTATGAAGCCTGTTCTGTGGTTTTAAAATATTTCCCTTGTGTCGGGTATCATGGTCATGAATGTCTGAATGAGTGGTGTGTTGATGAATGTACTTTTTTAGGTAACATATATTCTCAAGAACTATCTGACCAAAGAGAGTCAGTATAGAGTGTCGAAGAAAAAGAGGTTTACAACTCTCTGTGGATTTCATGTTAAAAATTATTCTGATGGCTTGTTTTTGCTTCATAAATACTCTCAGCAGGTTAGTGTGCGCTGCATCACCCCAAGCCAGTATTCCATAGCTCATTCTTGCGTGGAATAAGCCATGGTAAGCTCTCAAAGCAGCATGTTGACCAGCTGTAAAACGTACCCTACGCAGTGCATATAGGCAAGAAGAGAGTCTATTACAGAGAGTATTAATATGTTTATTCCAAGATAAAGCAGGATCCAGCTGCAAACCCAAAAACTTCAGAGACACATCAGCTCTACCACCGGTTAATCTGAACTTCATGTCTAATGTTTTAGACTCATTTAATAGGAGCCTATTTGTAGCAAACCACAATCTAGCTTCATCAAACATCCTCCGAGATACATCAGACAGAATATGATCTCTATTACATCTTATAATAAAACTGGCATCATCTGCGTAGAGCAAGGTTAAACACTGACTGTATGTTATTGAACCTGGGAGGTCATTAATGAAGATAAGAAAAAGTAGGGGTCCTAGTATAGACCCCTGAGGTACACCTCTCTTTATTTGTAAGGATGAGCTCAGCTTACCCTTGATGAAAACTTGCTGGTGTCGATTACTAAGGTAAGACTTAAATAGGTCCAGAGTTATCCCTCTAACACCATAGTGCTCCATTTTACTGATCAGAATGCTGTGGTCGACACTTTTCTTAAGGAAACATTTAATCACCTTCTGAAGGGTAAGGAAAACTGATTGATTTAGGAAGTTTAAAATGGAAGTCCAAAGTATAACGAGGACTTTATAACAAAGTGGCATATCTTCAATTGAATTTATATAGGAGATATGCCTCTGTATTATAAAGCCCTTGATATTAGTAAATAGGGCGGTGAGTTTTTCAAAGATTCATTTTAATAGTATTAATAAAAGAATATCTTGCAAATGTAAGCAGAAGTAGTAAATCTTTTATATCATTATTCTAAAAACTTGAAATGCTAACTTTACTAGCAATTTATATTCTTCAGGTTTTTATAGACCTACATAACTAATAACTTTAGTAAACACAATAAAAAATATCACCATCCACCAATATAATTATTAGAACTAACCAAAGTTCACCTTTACCATATTACCATACAACTGTATTTTAGAAAATCTCCATTATTTATGAGTATTAAAAATTACAGTTCAGAATTATAATAAAAAGTGGTGTTAACATGTCTGTCGCTAAAGAATAATTTTTAAAAAATCATATCAAAATCGACCATGTAAGAGCTGCCGGCTGCCTGCTCTCAATTGGTTTAATAACAGACTACAGAAATGACTCGTTTCATGACCAAATATATTTTGAGATTAACATGCTGTTCACACAGAGACAGATGTGTTTAAAAATAATAAATCAACAACTTTGGCTATAAATAGTCTAACTGGATGTGTTTCTGAGGGAATGGAGAGGGGGCTGAATACCTATGCCTCTTTTTTTTTTATTTGACGAAGGCATTTGGTTGCATGTCTTTTGATATACTTCTACAAAATCTAGTATAATCTTCATTCTGATAGTGTGGCTCTTATTAAATCTTATTTATCCGAGCGGGTAAAATATGTACTATTTAACAAAAATACTTCCAGTGTAACGGTTGTAAACCGTTTTTTACACTGAAGATCTAATAACTTAGACATAAATAAAATCTAAAATGATGAATAGTGGCACTAACAACAACAGACACTGGGATATTAGGGAGAAGGCTCGTTTGATGATCAATTAAACTATTGTCCAATATCAAATTTTCAAAAAATTTTGAATCACTTTTAAAGGACCAAATATATTTATATTATGAGATTAACATGCTGTTCACACATCGAGGCAATTTGGATTTTGGATTTAGAAATAGTAACAACTTTGGCTATAAATAGTCCAACTGGATGGGTTTCTGAGGGAATGGAGAGAGGGCTGAATACCTGCCTCTGGTGTCTTTTCATATACTTCTACAAAAATTAGTATACCTATATAATCTTCATTCTGGTGGTGTGGCTCTTATTAAATCCTATTTATCCGAGTGGGAACAGTATGTACTATTTAACAAAAATATTTCCAGTCTTCTCTTATTATTTCTTATATATTTAATCTACCAAAATATGCCAAGACCCAAATTTAATTTTATTTGCTGATGACAACCAACCAACCTGTACAACCAGTTCAAAATATTGTCTCTGTTGCTCATTTGAGAATCCGAGATTGGCTTTTACCTAAGACACAAAATCTTAATTTTTACGTTGAGAAACACTAGTCCAAATCTACCTCTCAATAACTGTTAAATTTTTTGTAGTGCACCTTGACCATGGTTTAACTTTGGTGAATCATGTTGAGAAACCTGCCTTAAAGCTGTCAAAAATTACATACCTCATTGGAACATTATCTGAGAACATCTCAAAAAATACTCTGATGTCAGCATAGTATGGCTATTCCTCTACCAGCATGTCATATACAATATTAAACTGGGATCATTCAGCGCATGCAAAAAGAATATTGCATAATAGCTAGTCTCTGTCTCCGTGATTGATGTTGTCATGTTTTGCACAATATTTACCTTGCAGTGTCTTTGTACTTCGTTGTGTGTCATGTATCAAACAGAATAAAACAAAATGTACATTCTTATTTCACCTATAACAATACTAATATTGCACCTGGTTTCCACACACTTGGTAGAACATGAAGTGCTGACTACTATGGTCTACAATTTTATAATGTCCTGCCTTTACACATGAGGCAATTTGAAGAAAAATATTTTGTAGAAGGGGCAAATATTATTTGAAAAAGAAATAATTTTTTTCTCTTGAGGAATATCTCTATAATAACTTTGATGATCTCATTTAATTTTAGAAATTTTAAAATTTGTAGCACTGTCTTGTTGTACTGAGTTTATCTGATTTATCTATGTTATGTGGTTGTCGATGTAATTGGTGATCTTTATATGTTATACTTTTCTTTATTGTAGTACTTGTTTTATATTTTATAAATGCTTTTTATATTATTAATACTTATTTTATTTAGTGTAAGTATTGCCAATATAATTCTTTGTTTTTTAATGCGCCAAGACAGAACACAGATCAATTGCACCAATCTGTTAAAATGTATAGCTGTTAACTTCCCATGGGAATAAAACCAACAAAAACCACAGCTTCACTACATTTGTCACACAGTTAAAAGCTGTAATGACTATTTTACTAGGACAAAACAACTTTTAACCAAAAAAAACCAAACCAAACTACATCAAATTTAAGCTTAAAATTTATTTATGTAAATACACTCATTTGAGAGCGAGATAAGAATGCTTAATGAATGCTATCTTTGTCAAATTGGCCCTGACATACTTTTAGAAGATATTGGTAGTATTCCGGCCCATTCCAGTCATGTAGTATAGAGTTTTGGAACCATGTATATTTATATATGTATTTTTTTATAGGTTAGCTGGACTGAAGATAGCAAGACAGCTAAGAAAGGGCAACATGTCATTCGCATTTTTGATGAAGAAGGTTATACTGCACTTCGCAAAGCCCTCAGGGCCAATGAAGCAGCTTCCTCTGTTCCTGAATTCTTCACTGTGAATGTAAATCATCCAGGCGCTTACAATGGGCCATGGTTAAGAACTGAATTCATTGCAGTAGTTATTTCCCTGCTAGTATCATATTTTGCAATTAACACAAAAGCAAAAATTGTATCATGAGATTAGTGCCTTAGTGTTATGTAAAGTATAAATAATTTATTTGTTGTTTTCACTGTTTTCCATTCATTTTTGTATAGGCATTAGTATAACTTTTATAAAGATACTTTATTAAAAAATAAATTTATACTTCTAAGAAGTAGTTCCCTGTATTTTGATTGACATTTTAAAATATAAAAATAACACAAATAACATTTTAAAGATAAGGTGGCAGAGTGTTTTGCTAAAAATGATACTACTTGGTTTTGGGCATGCATTTATAACAGCCAGCAACTGAAAAAAATAAGGGAGGAGACACACTCTGCTGCAGGTTAATATCAAGTCTTACTTAAGTCTGGCGATGAGGAATGTTCCCAGAACTTTCACACACTCTGGGAAAACTTCACACAAATTAATAATAATACTTTTATTTATTCATTGTGCTAGTTACAACATATACAAATATATTTGCAATACATATTAACAGTTCCTCCTTAAATGCTTAAACAATTCTTTGTTGAATGATTTCAAATTAGGCACACGTTTTTATATTTTCTGGAAGTTTATTGAAAGAATAAATCCTATACGAAAATAAACTTTTTTGTAAGGTTGGTTTTGCTATAGGAATATTGTAATTTTGGCTTGCTTCTCTAGGTACAATTTCAAATAATTTGGCAGTTAATGCTCAATATTTAACAAATCCAGTGACCTCAGCGCATTTTTTATTTGAGTATATTTATTACATTCTATTAAAATAAATAAAATATATAAACTTTATATTGTTGCAATTGAAGTATGTGCGTTTCTTCCATATAACAAAAAATTAGTAAAAAACAGGCATATAAGAAAAAAGGTTAGAAAATAGTTTCCTCAGCAAGATAATTTACTGCAAAAGAAAAAGATAATCGACTAGAAAATCCAACTTATTTGCCATTTGTTTGCACATACAATCTATTTGTTGCTCAAATTTAAATGTGGTTCCAAAATATCGCCTCAATACTAAAGCTCGGAAACATATTTCATTTCTACATTGTTAATTTTCAGATCTAATCTTAAGCTCTTGAACTTTTTACAATTTGTTTTTGAACGGATCACTATACATCTTGTTTTAGAATTATTTAATTTTAGAATTTTTAATTAATTGTTTAACATTATAGAAACCTGTTCAAAATTTGTACCCAAAACAGTCATAAGGGTGTCATCCATCAATAAATTAAGAAATTATTTATTTATTAGACCCAAGACCTCCCCTGTGACACGACCCATTTACTATGTGTTTAGCTAAATAATTTATTGTCGATTTTAGTTTGGTGAAAACTCTCTGTCAAAAAGTATTTAATCCAAAAGTTAGTCTAGCTATCAATAGTTTCAAATGCTCCTTTTAAATTTACAAAAACATTCAATGTAATTTTTTATTCACTCAGCACATTCACAATGCAGAGCACATTCGCAGCTAACAAGCTACAACTTTTTCTAAAATTTTGTCTACTACAGGTAATAAGTTTATTAGACCAAAATCACTAGGAAAATTCAGTTTGGACACTTAAGGCATGGGAGTTATTACACTTATCTTTAATCATTTGGATTTTCCTGTAATCCATGTCTTTACAAAAGATGATAATCCACCAAACACTTCCTTCATTAATTTAAAGTTCACTGCTTGGTCAGTATTGCTTTTATTTTTAAAATTAGAAAGATTTTTTCTTAGTTGACAAATTTCGTGTTATAAAACTTTAAAAGCCTTACATTTGTTTCTACAAAAATAGGATTTAAATGTTTCTTTTTTAGATTTTCCGTGATGTCATTTAGTCTGCATGGAAATCAAATTTTTATCCATCCAGTTACTGTAATGCCCAAAATGCATTTTTGTAAAATTAGCTATTTGTTAGTTTTAGTTGTTTCATATAAATATATATATATATATATATATATATATATATATATATATATATATATGTGCGTGTAAAGACAAATGAATGCATTTTCAAAAGTATATGCAATGTAAAATAAGGTAGATTTTTCCTACTAAAGTTTTGTCATTACTTGTCAAGAAATAAAGAATTTAAATCCAATTGTTTTTCTTTCAAATAATGACAGCAATTGGATAAATATGTCAAATGCATAATATAAAAAGCAGGGTATGTTAAAAAAATTGTAAAAACTAGGTAATACATTATACAGTATATGGAGCAAAATATTGGAGGTAATTTGATTTACTTTTGTGTAATACAATTCTTTTACTTAATCTTTGTTTTAACCAGTGTATTTTTTTATCGCAATTTGAATAAGGGATGGAATAAACTCAGGTATACTGGTTAACATGACCTCTATCTTTTAATTTACTATGCAAAATACCAATGGTTTTAACATTATGGTGTGCTATTTTTATATATTCTGTTTTAAAATTTTTTATAATCTTAGGACTCAAATTTTGGATATAGGGAAGTGAACCAAAAAGCATGTCATTATTAGGATTTATATGATTCCTTTCACGATTATTTTCGTCTAGGATATTATTTCCAGTTTTGAATAAAACGTTTTTAATAAGTTTAATTGGGTATGAGTTATCTAATAATTTTGTAATTTTGTTGGAGGATTCTGATTTTTTTTGCTTTAAAGTTGAGCGTACTAATTTTTCAATTCAATTTTTTAAAGTTAAGATTAAATTAATTTCCATTCTGTTACTATGATATGACTTATAATTAATATATCTACTGAAACTGGTAGGTTTGATATACCAATACATTTTATTACAATCAACATTTGTGACATTTGGAAGGGGTTGGTTTCTCTAATGTAATATAATCCAAATTTACAATTAACATTGGTCAAACAAAACAAAGATTAAGTAAAATAAATGCATTACGCAAAAGTGATACGGAACATAACACTACCAAAAGGCTTTTTTAGAAATGAAAACTTAAGTTCCATTTATTTTTATATTTTATTTGCTCCATATACTGTATAACGTATTATCTAATTTTTAAAAGTTTTTGAACATACCCCCTCTATATTTTATATTGACATAATTAACTTATGTCTGTCATTATTTGACAGCAAAACAATTGATTTTAAATTGATGATTTCTTATTAAGTAATGTCAAAAATTTACTAGGAAAAATCTACCTAATTTTATACTATATATACTTCTGAAAATTCATTCAAAATTGTTTTTGCATTTTAATTGGTGTATTTAAGTACCTTTTAATTGTAAAAAAAGTCCTAAATTTTCTTAAAATTTTGTTATTTATAGAACCCTGAAGAAGAAATGAATTATTTCGAAAGCTTGGCTTATTAGAAAATAAATGTAATATAGACTTTTTGGCCATTTAGATATATATATATATATATATATATATATATATATATATATATATATATGTATATATATATATATATATATATATATGTATATATATATAATATGTATATATATATAATATGTATATATATATATATATATATATATATATATATATATATATATATATATATATATATATATATATATATATATATATATATATATATATATAATAGGTATATACAGTGTGTATCAGCCAAATGGAATAAATTCGATAATAAATAAATGGGGGCGTGTTCGGAAAAACGCTTGGACCCGTCGATTGGTATTTTTAGTTGCTCATTTTCTCCAATAAAAACTTTTTATACAGGGTGTGTCCTGTAACAGTGGTCAATGCCAACTTTCTTATTTCAAATGCAACACCCTGGATATTATTTAATTTTTGGATTCTTTAGGAGATTCTAAACATATTGTATGTTCAATGTCCTATACCTATCTTCAACTATTTCGGCAATATTAAGTGTTTTCAAATTTTATTTTATTTTATTTATTTCGAATTTATTATTATTCATGAAAGTGGCTCTGGTTACTGAACTATTTATTTGATTACAAAAATTCGCTACAACACACTCAATACTTATTTACCATTTAGGTCTTCATATTAAGAATGTAAGCAAAAACCATTTTAGCGTTCCTTTTTATTGGTATGGAACAAAAAGAGCCAGTTTTGTTTACTTTTAAGTTTTGTTTACTTTTGTGTAACATGCCTGGCCTTTCTCTTTGCAAGACAGTAGTTGTCAGTGTCAGTGTCATAGTCTTTTGAATTTCGTTAACTGCATAATACCTAATATCAGAAAAATGGTTCATTTAACAGAAATGCATAAAATAACAATTCTACAAATGATTGGTTATGGAGATAACACACGAACACAAAAAATTTCCAAATTTGCCGCATATATCCCAAGGGACAATTAGTAAAATAGAAAAGCAGTTTCGCGAGCTTGGACATGTGAGGCAGATAAAAAAAGCAGCTGCCAATTCAATAAATGATGATACTAAATTGGATATTATGCTTGAGTTTGAGGAAAACCCACATATTTCTAGTCGACAAGCCGCCGCAATGTTCGATATTAGCCATTCGTCGATTATTCGAACATTAAAAGAAAATAAAATGCATCCCTATAAAGTGATACCAACTCAGGAGCTCATGGAAGACGATTATGATAGGAGAACTTATTTTTGTGAACAAATGATGGCTATGTTAGATAACAATGTTATTCAATTAGAACATGTTTTGTTTTCGGATGAGTGCACCTTTACACTTCACGGTCATGTAAATCGTCAAAATTGCCGCTATTGGTCTAGGGAAAATCCTCATTGGATCAGCGAAGAACATACTCAATATCCTGAAAAGGTTAATGTTTGGGCAGGAATTGTTAGGGATCATATCATAGGCCCCTTTTTCATTGACGGCAATTTGAATGGCGATAATTATTTAGCACTGCTCCAAAATAATGTGCCAACTTTGACAAATTTGTATCCGGATCCAGCAAACCCACAAATTCCAGCGAATATGATATTCAGCAAGATGGAGCACCGCCCCATTACCAAATTAATGTCCGGCAGTACCTCAACGGAATATTTCCAAATCGGTGGATAGGGAGACGAGGATCGATAGAATGGCCAGCGCGATCCCCTGATCTGACGCCATTAGACTTTTTCTTATGGGGACATATTAAAAATGTTGTATACAAAACTAAACCCCTCGACTTAGCTGACTTAAGAAGACGAATAACGCTTGCGATTACATCGATCACGCCTGAGATGCTAAATAACGTTAGAAGAAATTTCTATTTAAGATTAGGAATTTGCCAAGACGTTCGCGGCGAGCATATTCAGCAGTTCCTAAATTAACTTTTTACTTTTGTTTATACATTATGAAGAAATAAATAATTTTATTTTTTTAATCTTAATTTTTGCAATAAATTTGAAAACACTTAATATTGCCGAAATAGTTGAAGATAGGTATAGGACATTGAACATAAAATATGTTTAGAATCTCCTAAAGAATCCAAAAATTAAATAATATCCGGGGAGTTGCATTTGAAATAAGAAAGTTGGCATTGACCACTGTTACAGGACACACCCTGTATAAAAAGTTTTTATTGGAGAAAATGAGCAACTAAAAATACCAATCGACGGGTCCAAGCGTTTTTCCGAACACGCCCCATTTATTTATTATCGAATTTATTCCATTTGGCTGATACACACTGTATATATATATATATATATATATATATATATATATATATATATATATATATATATATATATATATATATATATATATATATATATATATATATATATATATATATATATATATATATATATATATATATATATATATATATATATATATATATATATATATATATATATATATATATATATATATATATATATATATATATATATATATATATATATATATATATATATATATATATATATATATATATATATATATATATATATATATATATATATATACACATATATATATATATATATATATATATATATATATATATATATATATATATATATATATATATTTAGAAAAGATATAAATCTAGTTTTTCATCACTCATTAGGACAGTTTTGATAAGAAATTATGTTATTTAGGATATATGTAGTTACGAATGTATTGTTTTTCCAGGGTAGTACTCGTACAACCCACCCCATAGTTTGAATACACAAATATCACAAAACACCAATATCATTATGCCCTACAGTTTCTTAAAAGATCTTAAGTAATTGAGTCCACCTACATATCAGGAGTACAAGGGAGCAACGATCTAAATCACTTTATTAACATTTCAGAAATACGAAATTTAACGCTTTAGGAGATCATAAACATTATTTGTTATTAACTGTAAAATAACTTATGGGAATTGATGTATAGTATATCCCAAGCTCCAAGAAATATTTTTTTAATAGAAAATGTAAGTAATCGAAATGCGACTTAATCATGAACATGGCGATTATAGCCTGACGTTTCGACTGTAATGACACAAATATCTTCAGGAATTTTCCCCTTTCAAGATCAAATCTGGAAGATATGTGTTTTAATCCACCTCTGTTCATGTTTGGCTTCAACGTGACATCATTTTTCGAGTGTACTCTTAAGTTTTTTTTTTAATGGTTTTGGAAATATTTGTAGCCGATATTTTAAAAAAATCGCTAGGAAGTAAATGGCATAGATTCTTACCTGTCATGGGATAAAGCTGAATAAAATAGCAGGTGAAAATAAACATATGTCTTACATGTGAAATAAGTGATTGATAGTTATTTAAAAATATCGTAAAATATATAATAAATGGGAAAACTGGACGTTGTTTCTGCTAATAGTTAAATAAATCTAACGCAGGGCTAGTAAGTTACAACGAAAAAATAATTATAAATTATTAAGACAATTGCCACCTTCTAGTTCATTTTAGATGATTTATTACCTATCATGACTAGGAGTAGGGATGGGCGATATTATCGATATCGATATATTTTATTTGTTGATATGTTGATAGTTATTTCTACCTATTAAATACAAAATATCGTATAAAAAATTAGTTTTAATATTTAAAATATTTTTATTAGCATAAAGCATGTGCATTCGCAAATAACATCTTTGCAATAACACGCCAACATGTTCTCTAAATCTAAGTGATGTGTCAATAATTACGCCCGAAATTCTTCTTATTATCAGAGAAAGGAGTTATTTAGTTTTATACTTATATTTTCTTCACTGTTTTGACCTTGATTTCAGTCAGCAAAAAGTAAAACTTTAGTCTTATTGGGGTTTATATGCAAATTGTGATCTTTAGAAAATTGTATAACAAGTCCGAATTAATATATTGTGCGGCTAATTGCACTCCTTGAGGCACGAATAAATGAACAACTTGGGTATCATCAGCAGAGATCAAACGTGTATACTAAGAACAAAAGTGGGCCGAGTATGGAACCCTGAGACACACTTGATATTATAGATTTTGAATCTGAATAAGGATACGTACATGGTGAGAACACTTCCATAAGTAAGATTTAAAAAATGATATTACAATATCATCACAACCAAAATAAAGCAATTTAGCAATAAGTAGATCCTGATCAGTTACATCAAATGTCTTAGAGTAGTCCAATGCGACCAGTATGAATGCTAATTTTTTTTATCTAAGGCTCGAATTAGATTATCAGTGCTGTTTAAAAGAGTACTTGTAGTACTGTGGCCTTTCCTAAACCCAGTCTGTTGAACAGGTAAGATACTTTTTTTCACAGTATTTCATTAACTGGGCATGTACCACTCTTTCCAGCACCTTTAAAATTATCGGTAAGAGATTTATAGGGCGTAAATCCTGAACAGAAGACACTATTGATTCACGCCAGGAAACTATTAACAATATTTGTAATATAGTCTATAATTTTGGGCATGCAAAGACGTAACATATATAGTTGTTCTATCCACTAGAGAAAAACTAAAAACGTTATTAGAAAACTTTCTATTACGGTAATAATTTATTTTATCAATACGTGCATTTGACTTATTAAAAATACTTATAACCATTAATTGTATTTGTTTGACATAGATCAGGAGGTAATTTTATATCATTGGTTGTTTTAATGATAAAATCGGTTAGCCGTTCCAAAATTTACTTCCAGTTTTATCAGCCTCCAGTCGCTGTAAATAGGGGGCCTTTTCTCGTCTCATAGAAGCAAAGGCAAAATTATGCCTATCTTACTAAAAATTTCAGTTTTTGATAGTTTTATTCTATAAGTGCTTTATCTCTATCTTTAAGGATCAATTCTAAATTGTGCAGTTAACCACGAGGTCGACTTTTTTCTCTCTAATCTCCTTAAAAGGTGCATGTATAATAAAAAGAGAATTAATATGTTTTTCTAGAAAAAGTGCTTTTTCATTTATGTCATTCAAATAAAATAAGTTCCAAGGAACCATTTGTATCCCGTTTTAAAAATTTGCTAAATGAAAATCTCTAAAATGCCGAACTTTAATAATTTTTTGCTTGGGTTTTTTAATCTGTATAGTAGAGTACTAAATTACATAAAATTATGATCACCAATATTTGACGCCACCCCCACATATTCCGTAACAAATATTGGATCCAGGCATGTAGCCGATGTATTTGGTATATTGATAGACATGAAAGAGGTGAAACAATAAATTAGGCTTAAGCATGTCAATATTAAGGTCGCCCATTATTATGGAATAATCATATAATGATAATGATAGCAATTGACGAATATGATCTTCAAAAAATTCTAAAATGTCAGAAACTCTTGTATTCGGATGACGATAAATCATTAGGACGGCAAGACTACAGATACTTATTTTTAACTTTAAAAAAATATATATATTCTGATTAAGTATCAGCATTACTTAAAATCCAACAAGAAAAGAAAAACAAAAGGATGCAATTAATTTTTTTAAATATAAGCAATGAGTCATGTATTTATTATGCATTTTGTTTATTCAAGATACAAACAGGGAATCATAAAAAGGATCTGCCATTTGAAAAGTCTTATTACAATTACGACACTATAGCAAAACTCAGGCACATAGCCAAAAATTCAGTTTGGGGGGTCCAAAACATAAATTCATTTTGGCCTTATTAGGTTAAATGGTAATAAAACTATTTTTTAAATTAATTTCGGTTAAATAATAAACAAAAGGTGCATTATACTATATAATGTATATTTCACCTTAACAACTGGTTTTAAAAAACAGCTCTTTATATTGGGGTGAGTAGAACAAAAGTTACTGCATAGAGTTTTATTTTAATAAAAACAGTAACAATTTTCTTTTTTAAGAATATAAAAATAAAATATAATGTAAATAAAATTAATTTGAAAATTTCATTCAGTAATTCTAGAGGTGTGAAATGTGTTTTTCCTTTTTTTACAATATCTTTTTAACCTTTTTTCTTTTTAAAATGAGCTTTAAAAACAGTCCATTCGTCAGTGGCTTTTGAAAATTATGTTCTAAAAACTAATTTATGGGTTATTTCAAAGGATTGTGTTTCTCCATTTTTACAATATCTCCTTAACTCAGTGTAGTGTTACAATCCGAACGGAATTGTCAGAAGTTTTAAATTTAGTTGATGTCATCTAATGGATTTCGAAAGATAAGACAGGAAAGTGTAAGTCTTTTCGTTTTGATTTTAATCATTTGGCCGATAGAGGGCACTATAAGTGGCTCAAAATAACAATAATTATTTTGAGACGATGATTATGAATAGTTTTAAAGTTATGGAATTTATTTCAGTTAAATGTGCTTTAATGGATATCCTGTATATTTGGGGAGTTACATTTTTTTATAATTCTTAATAGCGCATCGAATATCGATATTTTTCTAACTAAACTGACTTCAAGGTATCCAAAAAACATACTTTCAAAAACGTAGAAAACAAGTACTTTTTATTCAGGGCGTGAAATTTTGAATCCAAAGCTTTTGCTAATTAAAAAAAATGCGTCTTTTCTGCGTTTATGGTGTCTAAAAAAACGTATTAAACTAAAATATTTGAAAACCTAAAAAAGATAAATATGCGTATGTATATATAGGGTGTTCCAAGTCTATATTCGAAATATCTTGGCTCGTGTAAATGATAAAAAAAAATTTAAGATTAAAATCATGTTTTTAAAAACAACTTTTACTAGCAGTGCCTTTCTAAATACAGTATTTCTCAAAAGTATACGTTTTAATAACATCTTTGATTTTTTACTGGACACCCTGTACAATATTGTTTCCGTTAGGCTGCAGTTACACAGATCGATTGTGTACAAGCTCTTCGATCTCAGAATTAAAAATAAAGTCAATTATGTGAACATTGTTTTAAATTATTGTCAGTTGTAACCAACCGTCACATTACCATCAATCACGCGCTATGGCGAACGATCAAGCGGTTTGAAATTTAAAATTTTTTATTTTTAAGTCGACGGTTGTTATAACAACCGTGGACGCTCGATCGTCTTTGACAATTTGTCAATTGGACATTTCCGACTTTAATATTTAATACTATAAATGTGAATAATGAAATCACATAGAACGTTTTTTGTAACTGTTATTTTCATTATTTTTTATAATTTTGTCTTTGAAGTTTGAATGCCAGTGTCAAAAAAAATAACTGGTTATAATCGAAGCAGTTTGCCAACCCTTTTTAAGCATGCACTTTTAGTCGACAGTATTTGGTTGTGGGCGATCGATCACGATTGATGACGATAAATGTAACTGCCACCTAAATGACTATCTTCTTGCTAATTATAAATATTCCAGGTTTCAGCTGAGAAGATTAAAAAAAATCCTGCCATAAGATTCACATATAGTAATTAGAATGTTCTGTCTCTAACACATTGCCTCTTATGGCAGGGTGTGGTCAGTTGTACGCGTTGTTTTTAAAGATACAAGTATCAAACCTGGTATACATATAATCACCCTGGTGTATATCTAAACAATTACTGAGATAATAATTGTACTGATTATTATGAACGTTTTTGACGCGCAGTGACTTACAGTGTACTTATTTATTCTTTATTGATTTTGTTTTTTAGCGGTTAATGATTTTTAAGTACTGTATGTCATTTGCTTGTACCTACTTTTAGAACGAGTGTGTATTAATAATAATTATATTTCAGTAATATAAAAATACAATTTTGAAATATACTGTGTTTTCTTTTATCAATATACCCTAAAAAGTAGATTTTTTTCCATATTTTTTATTGCGATAAAAAAAAACAATAGAAGATTTATATTGGAATACTGATTAAATTTGTAAATTTCGTTATTTCCTAAAAAGTCCAAAAGATCATTTTCAGGAAAGCAAAATTAAAGAAATCAGGAATAATTAAAATAATAAAGCCTGACAACACGTAGACAAAGAGTAAAGATTGAAAGAGGTGACACCCAGCAAAACATCAGACAATTTATGCCTAGGCTTTCATTGACCTTGCACGTTTAATTGGGAACTACACTAACGCCGGCTGTTACGCCCTTTCCGCATAAACTATGTTAATACTCCTAATTTATTGTATTTTACTGGTAAAAATGGCACAGTTTTAATGTTTAGGAGATTAAACAATCAAAAACCTATCTGCGGGTCTTGTGTCGTTAATTAACCCAGGCATTTGTCGTTTTTTTTTTAAATTTTAAATGATAGTCTATGGTACATAGACTAGATTAAAAGTATAAACTGGAAACATTTCCCAATTGTTTCCCGAAAAAAAAAACCGACGAAGTTCGCAAATTTTACTTTTTCTTTCAAAAACTCTATTATGTTGATTTGGACAAATTCAAGAAAAAATGTTATGATGGTTTTATTGACTAAACTGAGCTAATTTAACGCTAACGAGAGAGATTCACTTAAAAATATAGGTTTTGTTAAAATAAATCCTTGTTTTATTGGTTCGATGTATTTAGCCCTAAACTTCACTGTAGGGCTGTGGTGTGATTTCACGACCTGTGATTTTGTCACAACTCCGGACCTGTCACAGTCAGTCACAGCTCCGAAGTTGTCACAGTTACGACCTGTTTGTTGCCTTAGTTCAAAATAGCTCAGATGAAGATGAAGAACGATATCGAGTCGCCAACATAAAAAATACAGTCTGTCACAATCACACCATTGCGGATTCACCGGCCGCCGACTATTAAGTCGTAATGTAAATGTAAGGTAAATTTTGGTGTTTTATGAACGGAGACAACAGCGTTGCAATTAATGGCGATTATGTAGATATAGGATGTGATTTTCGATGGCAAATGGATGGTGATATGCAATAAATAATGTTTTAAACCACTATTAGCTAGTTTTCTGAAAAGTGACAAAAAAGTTTATTACGTTATAGATGTACAGAAATTAAAAAAAAATGTCAAAAATAATTTCCGATGAAAAACGAAGTTGTATGCAAACATTGGATGATGTTACTAGTCATGAAAAAATGGAAAAAATGTAGCTAAACTCACTCTTTCTAAAAGATTTAGTTTTATATTAATGTATCAATTCGCAAAATGTTGACCCAATTATTGCAAAATAATAATAATTGTTTGCCATGAAGGCTTAGTACTACAGACAGTAGATGGTACTCCGTAAAACTATTTTTAGTATAGATGCTTTAAATATTAACAAATTAAAATATAAAGTAACACTAATAATTATTTTTATTTAAACATTTACATAGAACTATAGAATAGTAAAAAGAAACGAACATGTAATTATTAAAAACATAGAAATAAAATAACACACAAGAAAATGTATCTATTTATTATACTTTGAGTTTATATGTAAGCTTATCAAATATTTCAAACTGTCGGAGGAAAGACATGATCGACGTTCATTTAAAAACATTCCTGCATTGGAAAAACACCTCTCACATGGTACCGATGTACCAAGAGCACAAAATCTTTCTTGGACAATAATTCCCAAATTCGGATAGTTATAAGAGTGTTAGGACCACCATTGTAGAGGATCTTCATCACGAGATAATAGATCATCTTCTAAGAAACGTTGAACCTCAACAATAGCTTTTGAGGACGCTGTACCTTGGGGTTTATAGGTGGCAGCCACTGAATCGAATATATCCCATACAGAAAGAGAAAAGTCATCTTTACTGGAGGAAGGAGACGGATTTTTGGACTCCACTATTTTGTTTTGCGTATTTTCTTTGGAATTGGGAGGAATTAACTCTTTCTCTAAGATATATTCGCTGACCAACCCTATTACAAGTTTCTTTATTCTCTCAGCTATTTTTGAGTCTTGAAACCCCAACATTTTAAACCTTGGGTCAAGGAAAGTGCATACAGCCAATGTATTGCTTTCCTCTATTTTCCCCAAGCGGTCATCAATTTCTTTTTGCAGGGTACTTAGAACCATCTTGGCACGTTTAGATAAATTTGTTTCGATCAATTTGTTACAAACATTTTTCAGGCCACTAGTTAAGACTATTACTAGAGAGGCAGTCATGTATTTTTCACCACTTACTGCTTTTGTAACATGTTCGAATGGCCTCAAAATCCTACAGAGTTTCCTCAGAAGACACCATTCGTCAGCATTTAATGTTTGTAAAGGCGCGTCTAATATAGCGATGGTTGCTTTGATGGTATCTTCGAGTTCCAAAAATCGTTCAATCATGTAGAATGTTGAATTCCATCTTGTAACAACATCCTGAATAACTTTCTTGGGTGAAGTTACACCATTATTTTTTTGATAATTCATCAATTTATCTTGCGCCGTAGAACTTCTCCTAAAGTGAGTAACAATGGTTTTGACTTTATGAATAACTGTTTCCACTTCATCGTTCTTCATACCGTTCATAACTATTAGATTAATAGTATGCGCGAAGCATCCTAAATGTCTCCAGCGAAGTTCTTCAGATATAGCTTTTTTGATGTTGGCAGCATTATCTGATACTGCAATTAAAATTTTACTTTCAACGCCCCATTCAGTGGTTACTCTTCGTAATTCTGCCGCTAGATTTGCACTCGTGTGATTCTCTGAAAATACTGAACAATCCAGAAGGATAGAATGTTGGGTAAAATTCCTATCAATAAAATGACCTGTGATTGCCATATAGCTCTCATTATTTCTTGACGTCCAACAGTCAGTAGTTACACATATTTTTCTGATGTTTAATACTAAATGTTTTGTTTCTGTCAAGCACTTTTCATAAAGGGCAGGTATATATCTTTTGGATATAGTTTTTCTCAATGGTAAAACATAGCCTGGGTTTAATTCCTTTACAAAATTTTTAAATCCCTGGTCTTCAACTATGCTGAAGGGCTGAAAGTCCAAACAAAACATGTCCATTAATGCCTCATCCATCTTCTTTTTTGCAGACGTCGTTACTTTTTTTGGAATAAAATTTTTGATGCTTTGCTGTTTTTGAACTATACTTGCGTTGGTAGAAGTAGCTCCACTGGTACCCGGCTCGTTATTTCGTGACCTTGGTTCCTAAAAAAGAAACATTATGAAATATATTAATGCGCATATAGCCTAATTTTATTTTATTATACTTTGTTTACAGACATTAGATAAAATATATTTTATAACTTTGGTATATACTAAAAAGTAAACTAAAAGTGCAATATCTTGGTCCTAAAATTCTCCAGATAAATTTTGGCTTATCACTTATAGACCACCCTGTATATGTTTAAAATTAGTACAGTACATTACATTAAATTAAAAATTTAAAAAACTCTTGATATATTTCTTCATTAGTTTGAATAAAGAACTGATGAATGTCAAAGGATCGAAACATGGTTAAGAGCTATCTCGATCAACTCACTTTTTAAATAACAAAAAAACTATTTAAAAAAAATAGTTTAATAAAACTAAATCAAAATCGGTTCATCCATTTGCGAGCTATAAGCCCGTTAGAGTAACACAGATACACACGCTAAAACTTGTTAAAACCACTTACCTGTTCTGTGGATAACTCTTTTCTAGAAACTTCCTGTACGTTATTTCTGGTTTCTTCGAGATGGTCATTTTTCTCAACATGTTCAACTACTTTCTCAACGAGAGATACAGTTGGATGCTTTCGTTGAATGTGCCTTCTTAAATTTGAAGTACTTGTTTTATAGGAAAAACTCTGTTTACAAAGGTCACACTTAGCCATTTCGCCGTTTAAAGCGGTAAAAAAGTCCCATATTACACTACTCTTTCTCTTTACAGACATGGCCTGAGATTTAGACATTTTAATTTAAAAAATAAACAAATAAAAAAACGAACTCTAAAAACTCACAAAACATATATCTCAAACGGCTTTATTCTGGGCAAATATTGCTTAAGCAAATATATTCTGGGAATTACTGACTAGTAGTGCCATCTGTATTAACATAGTGCAATTTGGAAAATTAAAGCAATGAAATCTCCCAAGTGTATTCTTAAAAATATTGCTAGCCCGAATTAATTTACCTATACCTAGGTAATTCATTTTAAAATTTAACATTCAGTCATAACATAAAGTGAGCAAAAATAAAATCTTTCATTAGTAAAATTTTTCTATAGAAAAATACGTGGTGTAAATAAACGCCGTCACAGTGCTGCACATTCGCATTCGAATCTAACCAGCGACGCCACTCCCAAAGTTGCTGCGCTATTTGTTTGGTGTGACAAAATCACATGTTTTAGTCACAGTGATAAGAGTGGAACAGTCACAGGTCGGAGCTGTGACAGCAAAATCACACTTTTTCCCAGCCCTACTTCACTGGCCCAAACAGTTAATACCCCTAAAACACATTTGCCCGAACCTACATTACACATAACCGTCACTGGCGCTAACAGTCGAAATCCCGACACATTGGAATGCATGGAATTCATCGTTGGCTTTGAACGTCGAAATACATAAATGTGCACGCCAATGGCATAAGAAACTTCTGTCAGTGTTGCCAAAGTGCATTATTGTTCAAATGAAGTACGTATTTTCGACAATATTAGTAATATAGTGTTTTTTTATTTATGTTTGATAACATGTTCAATTTTTCGCCCATTTAAATGCGATTTCAAGAACGAGATTACTAGAAAGTTAGATTCATCAATTTAAAGGGACTATCAATATTAGGACATCAGAAAGTATAGTGTAATGTACAAATTTCATATTGGTAAGCCATCCAAATTCTTTTTTTGTGTATACATCTATTTTCTTAAATGTTCCTCTTCGGATTTTCTACAATATATCAGTTTTTTAATGTATAGTGCACACTAAATGTTAGTTAAAAGAAAAACCTCGACAAAAACATTTGTATTTGGTTGATAACATTATTATGATATATAGTTGTGTTTGCATTTTTAGGAAAACCAAGTAAATTCATGGATGTATCATCAACAATGGGCTCCATCTTGGCAAATCGGGGTATGAATCTGACATAGACGACAATAAAAAATGAAAATCAGCTTTGCTTGTAAAATTATGAGTAGACAGACAAAGCAGTGAGGAATGGTAAATGGTTCTCTATTTCTTCAATGATTTAAATGAACAGTTCATTCATACTAGGCTTTACACATAAGCAGGAAGTAATCTGTATGTAAAAGTTAAAATAATCATCTGGGGAAGAGAATTCTCTTTCAATAAGAATTTTTTGATGACTTTTATGCTTTAAATAAAATTTATGTTTAATGGTAATATATATAATTTTATACATCTGCCTAGAGGACCCTTATGAAATAAAGAAATTTGGTGAAGTGTCTTAACCAAATCATTCCTATCCCTGTGTTGATATTATTGGAGATATCCCTATTTCTATAAATTAAGTTTCCATTGTTTAAAAAATGCTTTATTTATACACTGAACAAAAGCATCTTGAAAAGAGTTGATTCTGTTGAAGACTGGGAGTGAATTCCAAATTTACTTTTGCCAAACACATAGATGATATAACGAATAGGGCAATAAAACTATTAGGCTTTATTTTAAGATGTCTTTGACCTTTCAGCAATGTATATGTTCTAATGGAGTCTTTTGTGCCGTGCTATCTGAACTTGTGTAATTTATTTAAAATTCTTAACAATTTTATTAAGTCACCTTCCCTCTTATGTAAAATAAACTGTTCCTGTCAGATCAACAAGACCGGAGCAATTTTCCACAGAACTAATTCTTATAGATATATATACATATATATATATATATATATATATATATATATATATATATATATATATATTATATATTTTTTACTTGTTTTATATTTTGTTAGGTTGCACTTTGATTTTGTAATTTGTTAAGTCTAAAAAAAAAAAGGCTATTTTCTGTTCATATATTTTTATTTATTTGAAAAAAAGGCAAACACTGTTTTTTTCGAAAACAGAAAAAATACACAAACAAAAAGGAAGTGTTATGATAATTAAAATAATTTAAATTTTCCTCTACACTCAACAAGGTTTTCTATGAGAAATGCATAAGAATTTATTTATGGCCCAAATATAATTGAAATTTTAATGTAACTTAAATGCTTTATTGTCTAAGAATTATATCTTATTGACAAAGCTGATTTTGATATTGAAATTTGCTTATATAAGTAAAAATGTTGAGCTCAATTAAGATGTAAAATGAATGGGAAGAGCAATGGTATGTCATTGTGTTGTATGACCAGTTTGGATGAAATGGGGAATATTCAGGATGTTACTGGAGTAGTCCCATAGCAAACATATTAAATATATCGGAATGATGCCATTTTAACATGTTTTACATGTATACACGAGCGCGAAAGACAATCTATACCGCGTTCACCTTATTGCCAGGAAAAAAGTATGCATGTTAATATGGTGATTCTGGCAAATTTTCCAATGCAATGGACTCAGGGGGAGTCTAAAATTTTAACCTAAGTTTAGGCCTTATAACTTGAAACTTTGTATAAAGAAAACTAACAAGGATGAAATAAAAAAGATTAAAACAATATAATAAACAACAAAAAGTAACCAATAATATTTTATTCCCATATATGTAGGTACTCATTATATAAATGTCTGTTTACGATTAAGAATTAGTTTGAAGATGACTTCATAAAATCAAATTTTCAATGTGGAATAAAATATTATTTTTTACTTTTTAGTGTTTTTTTTTAAGTCCGTTCTATTTTTTATAAAAAATTCTGTTTGGAGATCAGCGCTTTCTGAAGTAGATATTGTGAAGTACTCCCCAGAAGCGAATTCCATACCCTGTGTCTGTGAAATCAAAGCCCAACTTATTCTTAGTTACCTAATCAGAAAAATATATTTATTTAATGAGTGTTTTGTTTTACTATCTCTATTCGTTTAGTGACTAAAATTTTCCATTTGGAATATAATATTATTTTCCAATTTTAGGTGCTTGAAGTTGGTTTTTTTCTATACATTTTTTTATTTCATCCTTTTTAGTTCCATTTATATGAATTTTATTTTAAAAGTCACATTTAACAAATAATCATATATATATATATATATATATATATATATATATATATATATATATATATATCTATGTACATTCCTGATAAAATGGTGAAGGTTTTTATTACAACAAATAAATATTTAATGTACCGTCATACTTTTTTACAATATGCTAGCTGTGGGACCACTCAAGCAATATCCCGAATATTCCCTATCAATTTCATCCAAATTGTTGAAACCATCGCAGAGTAATCGTACATACATAAAAAAATGCATACCTGGTTATTTTTTTAAGTAGTGCCATATCTATTTCATTCATTTCTTTTTTTTTAAATAAGTGTATTAATGTTTTTGAAAGTAATTAGGAATTTTCCTTATTTTTAGTATTCCCAAGGACGACCATTATGTAATAAGATTACCAACAAGATGTAAGCTCTAGAAAGTAAGAAAATGATATCATCGTGGACTATGTCATTGATTAAAATCTGGCCTTCTTACCAACTATACCAATTCAGTTATTACCAGGGGCGAGGCAAGTGAAAACAACCCCTTTGTGAGTTGAGAAAACTGATTACATCATAAGAAGATAATATTTACTGTAATGTGTTTTAAATAAAGTTTAATATAATCTTAGGTTTAGATTTATTCTGAAAATAAGCTATATCTAGACATTCACCATTTTGTCAAGTAGGTTTTATTTATGTCATTACAATGTGTCTGACCTATTTATGAATAGACTTACTTCTTAAAATTTTTTATTTCTTTAAACTTTTTATTATTTTTTATTGCTTTATTTATTCAGCTATAACAGTACCCTCAAAGAGTCTATGTTAATTTAATTAAAATTTGGATGATTAATTTATGCAATTGAATAAGTTAGTTTTCTTTACATTAAGAGTCAGTTTAAAATTATCCAAAAACTATTTAACCTTATTCATATCTTTAATTAATAAATACTGCACTTCTTCTCATGTATTACTGGGGAAAACAAAAGTGGAGTCATCAGCATAGGCAACCACTTTACCCCCTTGTGCCAAGATTACAAAGAGTGTTGATATGCACGTTAAAAAGCACAGGACCCAGCACTGTACCTTATGATTTCTTTAGGCTGACTCATAGCTCCTCCTACTTTAACATAATTAGATACATTTTGAAATCATTCAACACGGATTCTCCACATCATATAGCTATCGACAATGTCCAGTAGCATAGCCTGAGGGATTGTGTCAAATGCCTCACAATAATTAGAAACTTAACAAAGATATATAACTTTTACACATATTTGTGATTAAATACACAAAATGATTTAAAGTATATCATTTTTTAAAATATAGCTATTATTGTTACATCCAGGGTTAGGCTAACTCCAGACTGGACTCAGAAAAAATTCATAAAAACTCTCAATACATAAACTTAATTAAAGTTATCATAACAAAAACACAGTTGTCTGTATTTTAAAAATAAGGCAATCTATCTTGTTTAATCTTTTCAGAATTTGAAAGCTTGCTTCTTTAGCTTTAAGAAGCTAGTTATTTTGATAACTTCCTCAATTTGTTAAAAATAGTTCGTTCACACCTTAAATGTAGCTTCAAAACCCACCTATCATATTTAGTCAAAAATAGGGGTAGCAGTAATTAATTTCTTATGAAATTATTTGTAGTCACGGACTTAAATTATTCATATTGTAAAAAAGTGATATGATTTGTAGAATTTTAATCAAAACCAATGCAAACTAGGCTTCAAAAATGATCATTGGAAATTGAATATCAGTATTTTTTTATTGTAAGGTTAAAAAACTCACAAAATTATACCTAACTTCAAAACTGCAACATTACGCAATGCAAAAAAAATAAAAAAATATGGATCACTACCACATCTGTTTTTGTAAAATTAATAATTTTGATGTGTTGCGTTTGGAGAAATTGAAAGAGCACATAATTATAAGCTCTGTTTACTATATCCGAGCTAGGCCCTGAAGAATGTTATCACACCAACCAAGTTATTTGTTTGAAATTGTTTTTGAATAATTTTAGTAAGAAAATTGGGTACATTGAGTACTCCTGATTTGACCAATTTGAATGAAAATGGCACGAAATATTCAGGATATTGTCAAAGTGGTCCTATAGCAAGCATATTAAAAATGGGGAATGGTACAATTTTGAATTGTTAATACGAGCGCCCAAGACTATATATCAATATAGTATGTTCACCATACTATCAGAAAAAAAATATGCCCGTTAATATCATGATTTGAGTTCTTAATGTCACAAAGTTTAATTTTACTCATCATTTTAAATTTTGACAGTGAATATAGCTAGTTTTCTATAAATGTGTAGAGATGGCACATTTTATATAATATTAATACGGTGCGTCTGGTTAGCTACTTATTTATTTTCTTAGGGATGTCCATAAGCTTTACCAAGTTTAGGTTTTAAAATATGTACAAATATAACTAAATAAAGCTCGGTTAGTATATATATATATATATATATATATATATATATATATATATATATATATATATATATATATATATATATATATATATATATATATATATATATATATATATATATATATATATATATATATATATAATATATATATATATATATATATATATATATATATATATATATATATATATATATATATATATATTGTGAATGTGTCTGTAATAAAGAAAAGATTTGATGCCCAATTCATAGTCAAATTTTAATGTGGAATAAAATGATTTTTACTTTTTAGCGTTTTTTTTATAATTTTTTTCTTCTAATTTGTTTTTTAGGATCAAGATCAAAACTTTGGAGATTGTGATGGAAGTAACAGTTTTCCATCTCAAACCGACCTTGCCATCAAAATGTTTAGCTAACATTTGAGAGTTTAGCTTTGCTGCAGAAGGAAGTATAAAACTGGAGTGAAAAGTGAAAAATGTATTCTCTTGATGTTACAGAGTCTGAGTATACATTTGTTACTTTTAAAGTTTTTTTTGAAATTTACCAAGTTCTTTTTCATTATATTTTCTTAGGGAAAATTGTACATATAAATAATTTTTCTAAATGAACTTTCGAACTAAAAAATCTACCTTCTGTTGTTGACTCTTGATATTTATTGAAAGCTTTTTACTGTACTTAAATTTGTAATAGTTAAGGTAATTATATGATAAATATAGCACAAATAAATCAGCGAAATTATGTGTTTTATTTAAAAAATTACAAAACTTATTCTTAGTTATTATATATTATATTTATTTTAGCACTTAATTTTTTCATTTAGAGTTAAAGTTACATTTTAGTTCTAGTTTTGGTATCCGAGTTTTATTACCTGACTGTATTAAATATTTGAAGTTTCATTACTTAACTATTTTTCTATGTTTTGTTCTGTTTGTGAGTATTAAGTGTATTTTCTTTTGTAAAATTATGCTTTTTTTATATAATACTATATTAAATAAATATATTATTTATTATATTAAATAAATACAAACATTGTGAATTTGTAAACTAGCAAAATGCTAAATAAAGGATTAATAATAATAATATACTCAATATACCATGGTCTATATCTGTGTGTGCATCATTTTAACATTATCATATTAAAACCGTGACAATTGAAATTGAAGACAAGTTGTATTAGAAATACTTTTACCAACAATAAAATACAATGACAGACAAACAGATAGTATTTTTATCATCTACAATGATCAATTTTCATCTAATAATGTACAGAAATATTGATTATAAATTGAACCCTCAATTTTTTTATGGGACACGCTGTCTATTATATGCCCATTAAATAGGCTAATCATAAATATGTTAGATTTGACACCTTTACCTTTAAAGACAATGGAGAAAAACCATGCCATAAGAGGCAAGTTATTCATATCGGTGTTGTGATTTCTTTAACATCTCTTATAATAGGTATATTGTCAATTTCCTCAGTTGTGTTACACGATAAATGTTTCAAACCTAGTATAATTATAATTAGCAAGAAGACACCCATTTGATGGACATATCCAGGGTGTACCATCAAAACAAAAAAAAAGTCACGCTCTTCCGAAAAACACCCAGTATACATAGAAAATAACGGATTAAAAATCTACAACTTCTACATTTACCAAGCAATCATGGTACGCTTACTTCATTTTGAAGTATTCAAGATTTTTGTTTAATTATATAATATGATTTGCTCTTAAATTCCAATGGGATTTGATTATATATCCTTGGCACCGTTTATTATTAGTTTATTTTGACATTTACCAAATTATGTCAAAGTCGGTTAAATAATATCAAATATATAATGTTTAAACTAGATTTTTCTCAATTAAAAAATATTTTTCTTAGTCAGACATTAAACTAGGCACTACAGGTATTATAAGGGATAATGCTTCCAGTCAATGTCTATCCCTCTCGAAACACTGTCTCAACCTTAAGTATTATTAGCCTTGTAATGTGATACTTAATGTACAGCTGATTTAATTGTGATATGACAGAATTTATGTATAAAGCTATTGTAGGATACCTTTTTTACTGGTTTGGAAGTATTTATTTAGAAAACTTAACATTTACTTGATAAAGACTTTAAAAGATAAACCATAATTTTTTTAACAATACGCAGTCTTATAAGTTTGACAGCCAGTTCCCAACATATAGTAAAGTCAACGATACGATGTAATATTTTTAGGAAATTTTATAAGAGTATTCTATAAAAGTTTATATTTTAATAAGTTAATTGATAAAATAATTGAGGGTATCTTCGAAAGACTTTTGTTCTTTATAATTATATCATCTACCTAACTTTTTCTTAAACCATACTTAGATTTTAAAAAAATTAAAGGTGAGATGTGCAATATCTTCCATGCTTACTAAATTAACTTATTACTGAATTGTGTATACCAACTGGAGAAAATATATAAATAGGCCACAGTTAATATTTTTAAAATATGGGGAAAAAATATTCAAATTTCTAATCCACTTTAGCTATATATCTTTAATCAGTATACAAAATATGTGATACACTTTACAGCAATAAAAAAAATTTGTTAAAGAGAAAATTAAAAATCATCATTTATCATATGGTGCATCTTTGTTAGTTCTCAAACTACACACTTTCTCAGCAACAGTAATTGTAAATGAACCACTTTATGTGACAAGCATATTTAGTAAATTTAAAGGTGCAGAATTTGAAGCTTCCATATAACAAAGAGTACTATAATATACACGTCACTACTATCTGCAATGCACTTATGAGCAGAACTAACTTCCTAAGCCTTGTCTACGATACCTATATCAAACATCAAGAAGACTTGCATTGGTCCTAAAACAAATTATAATTAATAAACTACCTGCACGAATAACAAGCTTAGGGAAAATCATTAACAATCTTATAAAATACTAATCAATATGTGTCTGATAAAAACTAATTTTTAGATCGGTATTTGCTTAGGATCAGGATAGAAAATTAAAAAACTATAAAAAAAAAAGTTGAGATTATGTGTCTCAAAAATCTCGCAAAACAAATTAATTAAAAGATGTATGTTCAAGCATCAAGGCTTTTGTGGATTTTTATATGGTGTTTAGTGCACAACTTTGTTTTATTTTTAGATAGGGAACAACATCCATATTAATAACAGATGGGGACTCAATCCTGTATACTAACAAATAAGATTATCTGAGTGTAAGAGTCCAAAAACTGAAATGGTTGCAACTTCATACCATATTCACACTATTCTAAAATAAAGATACTCACTTTAAAAGTAGAAGCCTTGTTTATGTATAGACAAGGGTGGAAGGTTTAAAATCATCTCAATGCAAAGAAGCAATAACCTCTTCCTGGGCTTTCCAACAATAATTTTTTTTTTCAATATTCAATCTCCATTATTCCATTAAATAGAAATTATCCTGTGACAAACAAATACTTTATAATAAACAAAAAAAACAGTCAATTTACGATTAACAACAAACAATATATTTATTTTTATCAGCAAAACTTGACAACACAGCACGCCTATTTAAAGAATTTTTAGCCAGTAGCGTAGCTCACCAATTCGGTATTTAAAGTGTCGGGCTAGCGGCGCATTCCACACATTCCAATCTGTCGGGATTTCGACGGTTTGGGCCAGTGAAGTTTCGGTCCATTAACTGTTTGGGCCGGTGTAGTTTAGGGGAAAATAAGCACTACCGTTTTATTATAGACACGAAATTTTGTCGGCGCGCTTTCTTTAAATGAAACCTAACCAATCATAACCTAACCTAACCAAAATAAAATGTTTGAAAATCTGCTTGCAACATGGCAACACTGTCCATATATGTCGCATTTGACATTTAAGACTTGACAATTCCCTTCTGTATGTGAAATAGTTATTTTTTACAGTCATTTAGAAATATAAAAACAAACCATATAAGTTATTTATAATTTAATGGCAATGAAAGTTGTTTTTTAGTAATCTGTAAATGCACACAAGCATAGAACTTTTTCAAACTACGGTAAACTTTAAGTAATTAGGATCGGAAGAAGAATAAAAAAATTCTTTATGGTGATTATTGGTTAACAAAAAGATAGAAATGTTACGAGTTTTCACTTTTAGTCTACTCTATACAATCTGCATTAGAAACTACTTTGCAGTACACATACCTACGGTGTAAATTTATAACAGGTTTCCACACACAGCTTTATTTTTTAATACTTTTTAAGAACATGATATGCACCAAAACACGTAAATATTGCATCAAGAAAAAAAGAAATACTGTTTGCAATAATAAATACTACATATAATATAAAACTTATCAATCCCAATCAATTTGAATTCTTAGCAGCCAGATATCCAGTCCCATATCGTTATAATATAATACCAAAAAACGAGCACTCTGGATTGCTTGCTGGCATTTTGTTAAACAAAGAATTTAAGTCGAAGAAGATGCTGAGACGACAGCACCGCCGGCGATTAGCGCACAGTGGTTCGAAAGAAAGAACTAGCAGGACACAAAGGAAATTCACACATTTATTTAACAAACAAGTACAGAAGTGTACTGGTTTTTAGTTTATTTTGAGTAGCGATATCTAAAAGCATAGTTTAATTTACTTTTTCGTGCTTTGTATCTGCTAAAAATTAATTGGCTTACCTTGTATATCATTACACTTTTTGTCTTCTTGTAAACGCAGCCTATTCGACCAGCATTTTTAACAGCACCTGCTTATTTTGCATAGTTATGAGAAGACTACGGAAAAAGTTATATAACAAAAAAGGTAAACTCAAAACACTTCAAAAGTTAAACTTCCAACACAACTAATGCAACACAATTAATTGCGGCCTGCTTTGAAAGACTTTAATTTCTGAACAAAATAATATAAACTTTAAATTAATACAGAATACAATACTGTTTACTATTTAATTCAAATCGTATTTGTGCCCTAAAATGTTTGTAGCAATTTGACAGCAGCGACGTCATCAAATATTTAAGTGGGGCGGCAGGAATGCAAATGTATGTTGATTTTATACTAGAATTGTCTTAAGCCGGGAATACACCTGACGAACGTTGCCATTCGTTGGCGTTGTCGAAGGTTTTTTACTACGCATGCGCCAAGTGTGTACGATAATTTCCGATGAATTTTCGGTGGTGCGAATGACTAACTACGAATAGCCCGTAATACAAACAAATGTTTTCCATCGTCCAGGAAATGTTCGCAGCGAATGCTTAGAAACGTTGATATGTGGACATCAGTGTTGCCAGGTTATTACAATTGTAACAAATCTGTTACCTTTTGGAGAGATTTATTACTTCTTTACCTTCTGATAAAATCTATTACCTTTTTATTCAAGGCTCGAAATAAAAAAAATTAATAAAACCTTAATGTGCAAACAAAAATTTTTTATTTAGGAGAATGGCTGAATGACCGAATCACCGTATACGGAATAAACGCAAGGTTTTTTTTTGTTGCTTTCTGAAGCGCATTGTTCTATTAAAATCTTCTATAACAATTTGTTACCTTTCTTCAAAATCTATTACCTTTTCGAACCCCTATATATTACCGTTTATCAAAATGTTCTGGCGTTCACACTAATTCTTTCGCGGAAAAAGATCATTCCGGCTACATTCTTTGTATTTTTTTCAATTATTATCAATTCCCGTTTAACCTTTTTATAATTATATCTACTCTCTAAAGCATATTTTGTCGGCATAATATCTACATTGTAATCAAGTATGTGTAAATTTTAATAGCTATCAACCTATAATAATATTTACGAATATTCTGTATCTGCAAAATTATCAGTTCTAAAAGCAAAAACAGTAAGTATATTATTTAGTTGGTCATTTGATATAATTTTCTAAAAGTTGTTTTACGGGGTTGGCACTTTTTGTACTAATACAATAACATTACAAATCACGGTGCGGCGGAACGAAGTTGAATTACAAAGTTATGTTGGTAATATGTGACTTTAATCTACTACAAGTACAGTACAAAACGGACGATAGCATGTTATTCGAGAAACATGAGTTAGAGAGCATGAACAGCATGCGCAATTAAAGCTCAGGACCTTTAAATGGGAAGTGCTATGTATCTCACTTTCAATTTTCATTTCTCTATCTCACTGCCACATCTGTAGTGGTAATCTGTGACGTAGATTTAGTGTTTAAGTTTCCTATATTTGAGTAACATTCATTTGTTTCTATCTCATCAGTCAAGAGTTGTTTGAGTGGTATGTTCCATTAAACAAGCTTAGTTTACCAAACTAAAGGCATCATGGCTATCTGAAGATATAAAACTTATAGTGAAACAAAGAACCAAGACCTTACATAGTTAAAAACATCCCCTACTAAAAGAAATAAATATATACAAACATTTACGTAACCGAACTGTGTCAATATTTCGATAAATATGATAAAACGCTGTAGTCTATTTATATACATCCTACATATAATTAATTCTTGCATTGAACAAAAATATTTTCCTGATTTGAGGAAAATCGCTATCGGCAAGCCATAGCAAAAAATAGCAAACCCAAAATTTTTCTGAGTTAAGAATTATCAGCGTAGTCCTCAAGCTTTCTAAAATTTTTGGAAAAAATGTCGCCTAATTACATGTTTTCGTTTTTTGTTGAACACAGACCTTGACAACTAATGAGGGTTTTGAAAAAAATTCAGCGCCAGTTACTTATTTGGCTTCGGTGGTGGATGACCTCATTGCAGCCTATGATAAGGATCGTGTCAGATTACTCATGGTTCTTGCTTGCTCGAAAGCATTCGATACACTCCTTGACAGGTGAGTGGCTGAATTGGAATCCTTGTTATACGTAAGCAAAATATCAGGTTTAAGATTTTATTGTAACACTGTACATGTGAGACAAACAGGAAGAAATATAGGCTCAAAAAAAATCAAAATTTACAAATCGCTTTTAGAAACTACATCATTTATTTCAATTTTGTTTTAGTTTTTAATTTATTTATTGTTATTGTTTACTTTTCATAACTTTATTTATATAGTCTATAAAAAATAAATTACGTCTTTATTATTTTACTCCATAAAAACATTTTATTATGCCGCCATTTTGTTTTGCCATATAGGATAGGCACCAAAATTCTACCAGTACCAAATTTCAAGTCAATCGGGTAAGTTTTTTAGTAATGAATTTTAAAATATTTCGTTAGGTACCCATTTTGTTCCACCATAATGGCTTCATACACAAATTTTACCAGTTTATCCCTATATCACTTACCAAACTTAAAATTGATCGAATAAGATTTTTTTACGTTGTTTTTTAAAACATTTTATTTGGCCGCCATTTTTTTCGCCATCTTGAATTCGCATCACAAATTTACTAGTTTATCTTTATACCCCACTGAATGATTGCACAAAATTTGAAATTAATCTAGTTTTTTTCAGGCTGATTTTTTATATATTTTATTAGGACGCCATTTTGTTTTGCTATTTTCGATTCATACCAAAATGTTACCAGTTTATTCCTATATAACACTTGATTTTCGTGGAAAATTTGAGGAAAATTGTGTAACTAGTTTTTTCAGTAATAATTGTTTAACCTTCACTTGGACACCATCTCGTTGCACCATATTGGATTTTTACCGAAATATTACCAAGTCATCCCCATATGATCATTAATTTGTGACCAAAATTTAAAGTCAATCGTGTAGGTCGTTTTAAGCTATGCCGTACAGAATTGATAAAACATAATATTAGGCATTTAGGAACGCGAAAACATGAAGAAAAATATGTAAAAGACTGAGTTTTTCACTATAGCAAACATTTTATATGGCCGCCAGTTTGTTCCGCCATCTTGAATTTATACCACAATTATACCAGTCCGTCTCCATATCACAATTAGATATTGCACACAATTTGAAATTAATCCATTAAGTAGTTTTTTCAGGCAGAATTTTTAAATCTTTTGTTAATCCGTCATTTTGTTTCGACATCTTGGATTCGTACCAAAATTTTACCAGTAAATTTCTACATTGCACTTGATTTTTGTCCAAAATTTGAAGGAAATTGGATAACCAGTAGGTCTTTAGTAACAATTTTTGAACTAAAATTTGAAGTCGATCGGCTAAGTAGTTTTTTAGCAATGCCTCGAAAAGATACACAGCCGACACAAACAGACAGACAGAGAAACAGACCGACGGAATTGAGAAAACATGTTTTTCGGCATCTAGAGACCCTGAAACGAAAGATGTGATAAAATCTCGGAGAGTGTCTTTTTCACGATTACGATACTTCCCTTCTACGAGGGAAGTAATATAAAAAATTAAGATTTTCTAGCGATTTTTTCATCTTTTCGGCCAATTTTGAACCGCCATATCTCCGAAACGGTTTATTGCATCGAGTTCTGCAATCAGTCCCGTTATTTGTTATTAAATAAAGAACAGAAAAGTACCTACTGTGTAACTTTGCATAGATTTGGAGATATTATGCAAAAAGTGAAAAATCTAACTTTTTTAGCTTATTTAACACTATTGGTCTCTGAATTAATTCGTGCATTTTTAGATTATCTTAAATTACATCTAAATGAACCCATTAATCCATAATTCTTTCTATTTATAATTTTTTAATGTTTGGGATGATTTTTTGTTTGGCCTATAAACGAAAACATAATTACATCTAGAAAGATATAATTACTGAATTGATGTGTATTTATAGGTACCTATGTCTATTTTTGTGAGTTTTTTCTTAATGCTTATTAAATCTACGGCACTGCATTTATTCCATATTTGGAAATCGATTCTTTTATTGATCTAGGATGTAATAGACCTCATCTGCGCAAGTTCGCAAGCTCACCCTCTGTCATTTATAAACTATTCGGCGCGGACGTTCAGGCATTTTAAACGTTACCGTTTGGTTCGCAATCAAATTTTCCGGTTTTTTCTTGCATATTTGTTAGAAAATGTAGACAATTTTGTGAATAATATTGAGTGAATGGGCATGGAATTCTTTTGCAAAATGGGTATGATATTTTATAGCATTTTCATGTAGTATTTCCTTCAGACATTTAGCTTATACACATACCCCTCTATGTTTCTTGTATTTGAAATGTATATTGGGCAGATATTTGATGCTGCTGTTGTCTGTGGTATCCTAATAAATAAAAAGTGCATGTAAAGAAACTATAAACTTTATTTTGTTCTATTATATAAAGCTTAGCATAGTTTTTTTAGTATTTGATTGGTGTAAAAACTCGGTATTCCCGGCATGCGATTTGAAATGGTCCGAGTGTAAAGTCATTCTGTTCCAAACTTCATTTGCTTTTCGGCGCGAAAATGAAGTTTATTTCCAATCAAGTTTTTCCTCAAAATTAATAACTTTACAACTTTTATGTATAAAATGTACGTACCGAATGCCTAGAAATACGTTTTATTTGATATACTTTGGATATTTCGGTTAAAATTGTGTGTTTTTCGAGTGCTTCGTTCTTCTGATCAGGTAGGCTGTGGATGACGTATACACACACGAAATCGCCTGATCCGCTTCCTCTTTGTCTTTCGGTTTCGTTTCCTTAACACACGCACAAAAGTTCATCTGAACTTTTTCAAAAATGTTCGCGGATTTTTCTACATTTAATTTTTAAAAAGTGTCGGGAGTGATGTAGAAACGTATTTGAAACATTTTTGGGTTGTTTTTAGATGATAAGCGCCAAAATGTGCTGGTAATTTAACCCTTTCAACTTTCATGCCTCTAGTGTTGTGGCGAGAATCGCATTTTTGTAAAATAAGTCTCTTTCTAATTTACTAACTTTTTTATGGTAACAAAATCATGGCTTATGGTTCGGAAATAGACACATAAAAATAATAATGTAAAATAAAATCATGTTTTATTTCGCTAAATTCGCCTTACACTCATAATAGTACCTATAGATGCTTTTATGTAAAATGTCCAAAAAAGATACAATTTAATAAAACATATTTGGTGAAGTGATTAGGGGTAGGTTCTTTTAGTCATGTGGTTTCAGTAAACTAATCGAAATTCTTATTCTTAATGATTAACGTTATTGGTAGTCCAAATTTTGGTAATTATACAGTATACCTGTTTCTGCTATTATATTCCCCGTGCTTATATAGGCCGAATGTGACAATAATCCGTCTGCGCTGCTTTAAAAATTTGCCCCCATTTTTAATAATTCTTAATTTTTATTGTAATTCCCGTAAGGAAGTCTACTAGGTTTAGAAAATAAACATGAGTCATCGCCCGGGTTTACATATTTTGACAGAAACGCACTGGACTTGTTTACGGGAAAATAAAAAAAAGAAGGGGAAATTTTAAAGCAGCGCAGACGGATTATTGTTACATTCGGCCTATATAAGCACGGGGAAAAAGAATTTTTGAAAAAATCTCTTATAATAGCAGAAACAGGTATACTGTATAATTACCCAAATTTTACTACATAAATTAAGGCTCTGACATATTTCCTTTGTTTCCAATCAGATTTTTTGCTTTGTTTACAGTTAGATTTTTTGCTTTTGAGTGTGAAATCTATGTTGACGTATTTTTTGCTTTGTCTTGCCTTGTGGTGCTTTGAAAGTTTTAAACGTATAAAACTTATAAAGTTTTTTGTTGTATTTTGCCTTTATTTATTAACTATAAATAATAAGATTTATTCCAAAGTATTGGGTTTACGTTAATGAAATGTATGTTATAAATATATGCATTTAAACAGTAATAGCTCACATGTGTAATATTCATAAGTTAATGCCTAATTACATTGCTATGTGGGCAAGTTCAGGGTGTCTGGCTATATTTAAAAACGACCTCTACAGGGTTAACTTTCAGAGACCAAAAAAAATATTATATACAGGATCATTATAGTAAAGTACGCATCATATGGGATTTTTCAAATTTGACTTAAGGGAAAATTGAGTTGCCAAAAAGTTTTTTCTCGAAAAATAGTGCTGCATAACTTATAGGTTTCACGTTATTTTTAACGTCTCTTATTGCACTTTCAAGATCAGTTCGACTATACCGGGATCCATCTGCTCCTTTAGTGGTCTTTCTGATATAAACACGAACTATATTTCTAAAATAAACTATTAAATTTTTTATGGCCCAGTTGCCTTATTTTGGCAAATCCTTGGGGTAACTGGTCCAAATATAGCCAGTTGCCCCAACGCAAAAAGGTTTTCAGCGACGAATTATGTTCGCTGGGCATCCCAAACAATACAATTTACATTTTAGACGGGTAATGTTTAAAAGAGTTTTCGCATACATAAAAGTATATTCTGCATTTTTAATACAAATTAGAGGAGAAGGGATTATACATTCTCCAATTAAGAGACAAATAAGAAAGTACCAAAGAGTACTTCTGCGTAATATTACGGCTGTCAGTACTGAATAAGAGGATGAATAATACGCTCAATAAATAAAGCAAAAAGGCCATTCAAATAAAATTATTTTTTTGTTTATTTATTATTTTACATTTTACACATTAAGGATCAACTGAAATATACTAAAAAATCCCTCTGTTTAATATTACGGCTATGAGTACCGCATAAGGGGTTGAAAACTAGGAATAGCATTATGGTAAAAAAGTCATTCAAAGATACTGTATCTTGTTATTCCAGATTATGGATGGGATTATACTTTCATCCTATCAGTAATAAGTAGAGGGGGTACCAAACAGTACTTCTCCTAAATATTACTGCTGTCAGTGCCATTCAAAGTGGTAAAAACGCGGAATAGTATATAAAGTTAAAAAGCCATTCAAAGATACCTTATTTTTTATTTCAGATTTTCGATGGGATTACACTTTCAACATCTTTTTAGGAATAAGTGAGGAGGTACCAAAGAGTACTTTTAGTGCCGTCCAAGGGGGTAGCGACGCGGAAAAATATATAAAGTTAAAAGCCATTCAAAGACACTTTATTTTTTTATTCCAGACTGTCTCATCCAAAATATGGAACTAAAAAATAAAGTTTATTTGAATGGCTTTTTAACTTTATATATTATTCCCCGTCTTTACCCCATTGAACGGCACTGACAGCAGTAATATTTGGTAGCAATACTCTTTATTACCTCCTTAGTTAATTCTAAAAAGATGAAAGTGTAATCCTACCCAAAATCTAGAATAAAAAATAAAGTATTTTTGAATGGTTTTTTTAACTTTCTATATTATTATTATTATTATTCAGCGTCGTTACCCCCTTGAACGGCAGTGATAGCACTAATATTTGGAAGAAGTATTCTTCAGTATCTTCTCAATTATTCCTAAAAAGATTGAAAGTGTAATCTGGAATAAAGGAATAGAGTATCTTTGAACGGTTTTTTAACTTTATATATTATTCCACGTCTTTACCCCCTTGGACGGCACGACGGCACTGTCAGCAGAAATATTTGGTAGGAATACTCTTTAGTACTTTCTTAGTTAATTCTAAAAAGGTAATTCCATTTATAATCTGGAATAAAAAAATAAAGTATCTTTGAACGGTTTCTTAATTCTATAAATTATTTCACGTTTTTCCTCCTTGGACGGCACTGACAGCAATAATATTTAACAGAAGTACTCCCTGGTACCTGCTCAGCTAATTCTAAAAAGATGATAATGTAATTCCCTGCAAAATCTGGAATAAAAAATAAAGTATCTCTGAATGGCTTTTTAACTTTATATAATATTTCCTATTTCTACCCCCTTGGACGGCACTCATAGCAATAATGTTTGGTAGAAGTACTCTTAGTAGCTCCTTAGTTATTTCTAAAAAGATGAAAGAGTAATCTCATCCAAAATCTGGAATAAAAAGTATCTTTGAATGGCTTTTTAATTTTATATATTATTTCACGTTTTTACCCCCTAGGGCGGCACTGACAGAAATAATATTTAGCAGAACTACTCTTTGGTATTTCCTTAATTCTTCCTAAAAAGATGAGAGTGGAATCCCATTCAAAATCTTGAATAAAAAAATAAAGTATCTTTGAATAGCTTTTTAATTTTATATATTATATCGCGTCGTTACCCACTTGAACGGTACTTACAGCACTAATATTGGTAGAAGTACTTTATAGTATCTCCTTAGTTATTCCTAAAAAGATGAAAGTGTAATCCCATCCAAAATCTGAAATAAAAAACTAAACTTTGAATGGCTTTTTAACTTTATACATTATTTTGCGTTTTTACCCCATTGGACGGCACAGACAGCTATATTTTGCAGAAGTAATCTGTGGTACTTCGTCAGTTATTCATATAAAGATGAAAGTGTAAACCTATCCAAAATTTGGAATGAAAAAATAAAGAATCTTTGAATAGCTTTTTTAACATATTTCTAGTTTTCAACCCCATATGCAGTACCGGTAGAAGTATTATTAGACAGAAGGATTTTTTAGTTGATCCTTAATGTGTAACTGTGTAAAATATAAAATAAAAAAATAAAGTTTTTTTAAATGGCATTTTTGCTTTATTTATTGTTCTTAGTATTCATCCTCTTATTCATGACTGGCAGCCGTAATATTAGTCAAAAGTACTCTTTGGTGCTTTTTTATTTGTCTCTTAATTGGAGAATGTGTAATCATTTCTATAATTTGTATTAAAAATTTAGAATACACTTTTATTCATGCGAAAACTTTTAAAATTATACGTCGAAAAATATAAATTGTATTGGTGCGGATGTCCTGCAAACGTATTCGTCGCTAAAAATCTAATTTGACGGACATGTCAAATTTGACATTTTTTTCTGTCAACAGATGGCAGAAAACTGCAGTTTTTTTCAAAATTTTGAAAAATGATAACGGAAAGAGTTGTGTCTTTTTTGATTATATAGCTACAGCGCTATGGGTAGTCTTAATTTTTCTCTTTTTTTAACTTGATGCTTTGTCACTTTACCGAATATATATCCAAACCTGGATTAAACTATTTATTTTTGATATCGCCTACATGCAATTTCTTACTTATTTTTTTTGTTTTAAACGCAATTTTGTTGATGAAAACATAAATGGGTCCAAAAAAATGCGCCCAACTTAAAACATATTTATCCAGTTCCCGTTGTCGAAAGCTGGTACATTTATGATCATCAAGACGAGACCCGTTTATTGAAATATTATGGACGGTGTTGCATTAAAAATAAAAAAGGCGATGATCATTTTTTACTTCCTTCGTAAGATTTTTCTCAGTCTGTCGGTCTAAGTAAGACTACTTATGCGACTGACTTCAAATTTTGGTCAAAATCCAAAATGGCGGCTTTACAAAACGCAAATAAAATCAATATTAAGAAACTACTCATCGACTGGATTTCAAAATTTGCTTCAAGATAAAGAGGGATATAAGGATAAACTGGTAAAATGTATGTGTAAATCTGTTATCGCTGAACAAAGTGGGGTCTAATTAAATGTTTAAAAATTGAGCACCAAAAAAACTACTTATCCAATTGCCTTTCAAATTTTGCCCAAAAATCAATATATATTATATTGATATATTTTTAGTGCGAGTCCTTTATGGCAAAACAAAATAGCCGCCGGTTGCCTAGAAAAATGTTTTAATGTTCGATACATTTCCATTTCCAGGAATAGAACCTTCTTTTTATGAAGGAAATTAATAAAGGACAATTTATTTTTTATAAACTTCGTAAATAATGCTATGAAAAATAGATAATAATAACAATAACAATAATAATATTAAATAATTTAAATAAGTTTAAAAAATGAGTTAATTTACAGTACAGTATAGAATTTGCATAAAGTTTTTACGAAATAATTATATGTATATATAGACTGTAAGTAGTGGAATTCTGTATGAGGGAAGTTGTGGATAAAAATGAATTTACCGATTTTTTTTACTTTCAGATTGAAATTTGTTTCTTTTTTAGCAAATCCTTGCACCTTTGTTTTTTTTTTAAGTTAGGCCTCGTCCGGAGACTTCTGGTTTGATGATGGTTAATTTTATCTTTTAGATCAATGTTCTTATTTATACAATAAATTAACAACAGAAAGTAGTGTTTTAAAAACTAGAAAAGAGAAAAATACAATTTCACTCACTTAAGTCGATGACCATTTCTTACTTCTCTCGTAAGAGGGAAGTATTATAATCATTAAAAAATCGCCGTTTCAGGTTTTTCGTGATCATTTCAATTTCGGGTCTCTGGACCCCGAAAAACATGTTCTCTCGGTTGTCCCATTCCTCAGTCTGTCGGTCTGTCTTACTTATCCGACTGACTTGAAATTTTGGACAAAATCCAAATTGGCGGCCTTAGAAAATGTGAACAAAATCATTATTAAGAAACAACTCATCGAATGGATTTCAATATTTGCTCCAAAATAAAGAGTGATATAAGAATAAACTTGTAAAATGTTTGAGTAAATCTCTTATGGCTGAACAAAATGGGAGCCTAATTAAATGTTTAAAAATTCTGCACCAAAAAAACTACTTATGACCAATTTTGCACAAAAATCAAATGTTAAATAGGGATAGACTGGTAAATGTTTAGTGCGAATCCTTTATGGCAAAACAAAATGGCCGCCTATTGCCTAGTAAAAGGTTTAAATATTCGATAAAATTCCATTTCCTGGAATAAAAACCTTCTTTTTATGAAGGAAAATAATAAACGACAATTTATTTTATATAGACTACGTAAATAATGCTATGAAAAATAAATAGTAATAATAATAAAAAAGTAAATAAAAAATGAAATACTTTATAGTATACTATAGAATTTCTATAAAGTTTTTACCAAATAATTATATGTATATATAGACTGTTTATTGTAAGTAATGGCATTCTATGCCAAGGAAGTTGTGGATAAAGATAAATTTACCGATTTTTTTTTCCTTTCAGATTGAAATTTGTTCTGGTTTGATGATGATTAATTTTATCTTATAGATCATTGTTCTTATTTATAAAACAAAGGTACTAGGATCGAGGGGCGGATAACTCCCGTAAGTCTGTGTACAAGCTAGCCCCAGTCTTTAGAAAAATGACTCATAAGTCCCTATAAGTCGGCTAAACTTCAGATGATTTAAAAGTCATTTAAAATTCCTCAGGAGTCACACAAAAGACTTAAAACTCCCCCAAAAGACTTAAAAGTCCCCGAAAAGACTTAAAAGTACCTCAAAATCAGTTAAAATTCCTATAGATGTTTTTAAAATTCACCTGAATTCAGTTAAATTCTTCGATTTGAAAGTCGCCAGTCTCAGTTTTTTTAAGAAACTTGAGATTTATATTTTACAAATCGAAACATTTGCCTTTAACTATAACTAATATCTAAAAATTATAATACGGATATGCGAAACCATTTAAATTATTTTTTATAAACTACATTTGTAGTTTGCCGTCGTTTTGATGCCTAAATACATAAATTATTCCTTTCGGTAACTCTAGAATAGGGCACACTATAAAATCACCTTTAAATATCTTATAAAAATTGAGTATTTTAAACAAATATACCCACAAATATTTTATTAAAGGAATAACATATTTCACACCTTAAGGGTGGAATTTCAAACAATCTAGAAATCTGTATTAAAGCTGTTAATAAATAAATCATTTTAAAATATTATTTACTTAAAAAGATATTTTAAAAAAATAAAATCAAATGTCTCGCCTCATCACCCCTTATCTCGAGAAATCCAGAAATTATTTATGGGATTTCAAAAATTCCAGAAGTCGGTTTTTAGATATATAGTTTCGAAAACTTGATGAAAGAATTGTTTTAAAACTAATTTAGTTGAAAAGATATTGTTTAAAAAGTAAAAACACAATTTACCCTTTTTCGTCCCTTTAAGGATGGAATTTGAAGAAAAGTTATTGGCGGGAAAAAAATATTTTAAAAACTCATCTAGTTAAAAAGATATTGTAAAAAGTTCACCTTCTTAAGGGTAAAATTCCAAAAAATAATTTTTTTAACTTTTCATTAGGTTGCCATCTTGTTTCGGCATATTGGATTTTCACCAAAATATTAGCAGGTCATCTCCATATGAGCCTTAATTTTTGACTAAAATTTGAAGTCAATCTGATGAGTAGTTTTTAAGCTATGGCGCGAACTGACAGACAGACAGACAAACCGACAGACGGACCGCCGGACTTGATAAAACATACTTTTGGGATCCAGGGACGACAAAACACGAATATATGTAAAACCTGAGAGGGTGATTTTTTCAGATTGCAAAACTTTTATTTGGCCGTCATTTTGTTCCACCATCTTGAATTAGTACCATATTTTTACTAGTTCATCTCTATACTACAATTAGTTATGGGGCACAATTTGAAATCAGTTCCTTAAGTAGTTTTTTCAGGCTGAATTTTTGAATAATTTATTAAGCCGCCATTTTTTACCAAATTTTACCAGTTGATTCCGACATAATACTTCATTTTTTTCCAATATTTGAGATAAATTGGATAAACACTTTCTTAGTAATAACTTTTTTACATTTCACTAGGCCGCCATTTTGTTTCCAAAATATTATCAGGTCATCCCCATATGATCCTTAATTTTTGACCAAAATTTAAAGTCAATCGGGTAAGTAGTTTTTTAGCGATAACGCGAACAGGCAGACCGACAGACAGACAGACGGAATCGAAAAAAAATATTTTTCGACCTCTTGGGACCCTGAAAGGTAAAGATCTAAAAAAATCTCGGAGGTTGATTACAATACTTCCCTTTTTTCCTGCATATTTGTTAGAAAATGTAGATAATTTTGTGTATAATAGTGAGTGAATGTGCTTGGAATTCTTTTGCAAAATGGGTATGATATTTTATAGCATTTTCATGTAATACCTACCTATATCCTAATGAACATCTAACACAATCAATGGATGTGGCCGTATTCAAAACTTTGAAAGCGATATGGAAATGAAACATCTATCGGTGGGGGTTAGAACATTCTGGGAATCCCATTTTCAAAAAAATAGATTTTTGTCCCCTGCTTTGACGCTTCCAAATCTGACAATTTGGACATCCAAATTTTTTGAATTTTATAAAAGTATTGTCAAAATACCACTTATATTTGTCGTATTTGAAATGTATATCAGGCAGATATTTGCTGTTGTTGTCTGTGGTATCATGGTAAATAAAAAGTGTATGTAAGAAACTTTAAACTTTATTTTGTTGCATTATATAAAGCTTATCATAGTTTTTTTTAGTATTTCATTGGTGTAAAAACTCGGCATTCCAGGCATGCCATTTGAAATGGTCCGAGTGTCAAGTCATTCTGTTCCAAACTTCATTTGCTTTTCGACGCGAAAATGAAGTTTATTTCTAATCAAGTTTTTCCTAAAAATTAATAATTTTATGACTCTTATGTGTGAAATGTACGTACAGAATGCTGAGAAATGCGTTTTATGTAATAAACTTTAGATATTTCGGTTAAAGTTGCGTGTTTTTCGAATTCTTTGTTCTTCTGATCAGGTAGGCTGTGGATGACGTATATACGAAATCGCCTGATCCGCTTCTGCTTTGTCTTTTTACATTTAGACTTTAAAAAGTGTCCGGAGTGATGGAGAAACGATTTTAAACATTTTTCGGTTGTTTTTAGATGGTATACTCCAAAATATAATGGTAATTTAACCCTTTCATGCCTCTAGTGTTGTGGCGAGAATCGCCTTTTTGTAAAATAAGTCTTTCTAATTTACAACTTTTTTATGCTAACAAAATCATGGCTTATGGTTCGGAAATACATAAAAATAATAATATAAAATAAAATCATGTTTTATTTAGCTAAATTCGTCTTTCACTCATAATAGTACCTTTAGATGCATTTACGTAAAATGTTTGTTGCATTTGATTAAATGATTAACCATTTAATTATGTTTAATATTTCTCGATAAATATAAGTCCATAATAAATACCTACAATTTAATAAAACATATTTGGTGGTGTGATTAGGGGCAGGTTTTTTTAGTCATGTGGCTTCAGTAAACCAATCGAAATTCTTATTCTTAATGACTAACGTTATTGGTAGTTCCAAATTTTACTACGTAAGTTAAGCCTCAGACATATTTTCTTTGTTTCCAATTAGATTTTTTGCTTTGTTTACAGTTTGATTTTTTGCTTTTGAGTGTGAAATGTATGTTGACGTGGTTTTTGCTTTTTGTTGCTTTGAAAGTTTTAAACGTATAAAAGTTATAAAGTTTTTGTGTTGTATTTTGACTTTATTTATTGACTATAAATAATAATAAGATTATTCCAAAGTGTTGGGTTTACAATCAATGAAATGCATGTTATAAATATATGCATTTAAACAGTAATGGGCTCACATGTGTAATATTCATATGTTAATGCCTAATTACAATGTTATGTGGGCAAGTTCAGGCGTCTGGTTATATTTAAAAACGACCTCTACAAGCTTAACTTTTAGAGACCAATAAAATATTATATACAGTGTGACTATGGTAAAGTACGCATCATATGGGATTTTTTATATTTGACTTAAGTGAAAATTGAGTTGCCAAAAAGCTTTTGCTCAAAAAATGGTGCCAGTAGTCAAGTGGTCTATCCTGCCTGTCAAATTTATGTCCGTGAAATTAGCGAGGGTTTTCAGCGACTAATTATGTTTGTAGGGCATCCCAACCAATACAATATATATTCGTCGAGGTGTAATTTTAAAAAGAGTTCTGGTATAAATAAGTGTATTCTACATTTTTAATATAAATTAGAGAAAGGATTACACATTACCCAATTAAGAGACGAATAAGAAAGTACTAAAGAGTATTTCTTTCTAATATTGCGGCTGTCAGTACTGAATAAGAGGATGAATAATAAGAATAATAAATAAAGCAAAAATGCCATTCACATAAAATTAATTCTTTATGTATTTATTATTTTATATTTTACACACTAAGCGTCGACTAAAATATACTATAAAATCCCTCTGTCTAATATTGCTGCTGTCAGTACCGCATAAGGGGTTGAAAACTAGGAATAACATTATGTTAAGAAAGTCATTCGAAGATACTTTATCTTTTTATTCCAGATTATGGATGGAATTACATTTCCTATCCAAAATGTAGTATTAAAAAATATAGTATCTTTGAATGGCTTTTTTTAACATAATATTATTCCTAGTTTTCAACCCCTTATGCAGTACTGACAGCAGTAATATTAATAGGAATTTATTAGAACATTTTAGTTGACCCTTAATGTGTAACCGTGTGTAAAATCTAAAATAAAAAAAATAAAGTATTTTTGAATGGTTTTTTTTGCTTTATTTATTGTTCTTAGTATTCATCCTCTTATTCAGTACTGGCAGTCGTAATATTACTCAAAAGTAATCGTTGGTGCTTTCTTATTTGTCTCTTAACTGGAGAATGTGTAATCCTTTCTATAATTTGTATTAAAAATGTAGAATACACTTTTATTTATGTGAAAACTCTTTAAAATTATGCAAACGTATGTCGCCGCTGAAACCCGTAGCTAATTTCATGGACATGTCAAATTTGAAATTTTTTTTCTAACAAAAAATTGCACAAAACTGCAGTTTTTTTAAAATTTTCAAAACTAGTAACGGAAAGAGGTATTTCTTTTTTGATTTTATAGCTACAGCGATATCGGTTGTCTTAATTTTTTTCTCTTTTTTATAAGTTGATGCTTTGTCACTCTACGGAATATATGCAAACCTGGATTAAACTACCTATTTTTGATAGTCATTGCCTACATGCAATTTCTTACTTTTTTTTTTGTTTTAAAGGCCACTCTGACTTAATACATATTTATCCAGTTCCCGTTGTCGAAAGAAAAGGATGTCAAAGCTGGTACAGTTATGATCATCAAGAGAGGCCTTTTTATTGAAATATTATGCAGGGTGTTCCATTAAAAATAACAAAGTCGATGATAATTTTTTACTTCCCTGTAAGAGGGAAGTATTATAATTATCAAAAAATCACCGTTTCAGATTTTTCCCGATCATTTCGATTGTGGGTCCCCGAAAAACAGTTCTTTCGGTTCTCCAATTCTGTCTGTCGGTCTGTCTTACTTATCCGACTGACTTCAAATTTCGGTCAAAATCCAAAATGGCTGCCTTATAAAATGTAAACAAAATAATTATTAAAAATCTACTTATCGAATGGATTGTAAAATCGTAAATGCTCACAAATATTAGGTTATTCATATCATTAAAAAATCGGTAAATTTCCTTTACACTCAACCTCCCTCGTTATGAATCTTTCCTTTTATTAGGAATAGTGAAGTGTGAGCCAATTTAGTTCAGTACATAGTTATTTAGTGACACATATAGATGTTATATATACTATCTTCAATTTTTTTTATTAGTCCCCATTTTGTTTCATCATATTGGATGCCTAGCAATATTTTACTAGTTTTTACCCAAATGCCACTCTTGATTTTTGGGCATAATTAAAATAAATTCAATAAGTAGCTTTTACATTGACACACACCACCATTTTGTTACGCTGAATTCGTGCCAGTTTATCCCTATATCTCATTTAACTTTTCTGCAAAAGTTACAGTCGGTTGAAAAAGGTTCTTTTAGGTTGATTTAAATAAAAATATTGGCCGCCATTTTGTTTCATCATCTTGAATTCGTACTACAAGCTTATCAATGTATATATCACACTAAACGCTTACACAAAATTTGAAATTAATCTACTAAGTAGTTTTTTTCAGGCCGATTTTTTTTATATTTTATTAGGTCACCATTTTGGTTTGCTATCTTATATTCATACCAGTTCATTCCTACGTAAAACTTCATTTTTGTGGAAAATTTGAAGATATTGGATAATTAGTTATATGATATAAATAGTAGAATATGGGAGTTTTACCAAAATACTACCAGGTCATTCCCACATGAGTCTTAGTTTTTGACTAAAATTTGAAGTCAATCTGATGAGCAGTTTTTAATCTATGCCAAAAACTGGCAGACCGACGGACTTGATATTTTTACAAATGTTTTATTTGGCCGCCATTTTGTTCCGCCATCTTGAATTAGTACTATAGTTTTACTAACTCATCTCTATACCACAATTAGTTATGGCACATAATTTGAAATTAGTCCATTAACTAGTTTTATAAGGCTGAATTTTCACATATTTTTTTTGTAAGCCGCAATTTTGTTCCGCCCTCTCAGATTCATACCAAAATTTTACCAGTTGGTTCGTACATAATACTTGATTTGTGTGCAAAGTATGAGATAAACTGGATATGGATAAGTAATTTTTAAGTTTAATTTCACTAGGCCGCCATTTTCTTTCACCAAAATGTTACCAGGTCTTCCCCATATGACCCTTAATTTTTGTTTTGGGTAAGTGGTTTTTTTAGCTATGTTGCGAACAGACAGACCGACAGACACACAGAACGACGGAATTGAGAAAACGTATTTTTCGGCATCGAGGGACCCTAAAACGTAAATGTCTGAAAAAATCTCGGAGGGTCACTTTTTCACGATTACAATACTTCCTTTTTACGAAAGAAGTAAAAAAGCACCTTATTTTTTGTTTAATTATCGACTGATCCCAAATTTTGAATTTCTTGGGTCTTTTCCAAACTTATTTAAGAAATTTCTTATTACTTCCCTCGTAAAAGGTATCGTATTAGTGAAAAAAATTACCCTCCGAGATTTTTTCTGATCTCCGTTTCAGGGTCCTTAGATACCGAAAAACATGTTTTTTTTTCAATCCCGTCTGTTTGTCGGTCTGGCTGTCTGATTGCGGCATAGCTAAAAAACTACTTACCCAATTCACACTCAACCTGAACTGGTAACATCTTGGAAAAAATGTAATATGACGAAGTAAGAGGGCGGCCTAGTGAAATGTTAAAAAAAATCTAAAGAACTACTTATTTAATTTACCTCAAATCTTGTACAATAATCAAGTATTATGTAGGAATCAATTGGTCAAATTTTGGTATGACTCCAAGAAGGCTAAGCAAAATGGCGGCTTAGTAAAATATATAAAAATTCAACCTGAAAAAACTACTTAATGGATCGATTTCAAATTTTGGGCAATAATTGGTTTAGAAATGGACCGCTAAAATTCTGGTACGAATTCATGATGGCGGAACAAAATGGCGGCCAAATAAAATGTTTGTAATCATCAAAAAACCTAAAACTAGAATCCAAAAAATATGTTTTATCAATTCAGACGGAATTTGTTAGTTCGCGGCATAGCTTAAAAACTACTTACCCGATTGACTTCAAATTTTGGTCAAGAATAAAGGGTCAAATAGAGATCACTTGATAATATTTTGGTAATTCAAGATAGCATAACAAAATGGCGGCCTAATACAATATTTGTAAAGATCAGCCTGAAGAAATCACTTATTAAATTAATTTTAAATTTTGTGCAACCATTAGGTGTGATATAAAGATAACCTGGTAAAGTAGTGGTACAAAATTAAAATGGTGAAACAAAATGGGGCTCAACTAAAATGTTTAAAAAACCAGTGTAAAAAATCTTATTCAGTTTTTGCAGAAAAATTAAATGTGATATAGGGATAAACTGGTACGAATTCAACATGACGGAACAAAATGGCGGTGTAAACATTACTTATTCAATTTATTTTAGAATATACCCAAAAACCAATTTTGAACGCCATTTTGAAATGTAATATATTTTGAATTTGAATTTTTGAATTTGCAGGAAATAATTAGTACTATATATATTCTTTTTATATTGATTTGAGTTTTTCAAATGTAAAGCCACTTTTAAGAATGCTCTATGAAATTACCCTAATTGTCTTCAGATTTATTAATATTATCTATTTATTAATTCTTCTGTTCAGGAAAGTATTTGGACTCATTTTGGCAATTTGTTTGGGCTATTTCATCAGCATACGCTCGAAAGACTGATTTTAACTCTTTTAGTTTTAAAACTCGAATTGCATATTAATTCGAAAAAACTTTTTACCAAAATCTGATGTTTCCATGCAAAAATTGTGCTCGAGCTAGGCAAATTTTTGAGTTGAAACAATATAAGCATTAAATATTTTTTCTAAATTTGCTCTTTAGATTATTTTACGTGATTAGCTGTTTATTTATTTATTTCCAATTTTGGGATTCAACAGAGCTATTATAAATTGGCTAAAGATCCATAGTGTTCAAAAAAAAATTTACCAAAGTTAAATTACTAAAGTAATTTTTAATAGAGTTTTTATACATGGTAAGGGTGACAGCAAAAATGTCCAGGTCTTTACAATATGTAATAAATTTGATTTACATGCATGTTAAAGGTTTCTGTTGTGTTGATTATGTATTTTATTCAGAATTTAAAGTATCGAGAAATTTGACAATGATTGAATTTGCTGAATTATGCAAACAATACCCTTGATAAAATAAAATAAAATAAAATAAATATAAATAAATAAAATTTTGAAGTTTAATTTTTCCATTTTGTTATGTCATATTTTAAAATTAACGACGCTGAATTCAAAGACTTATATAAAATTCTAATTTTTTCAAAAATTTATTTAATATGATTCGAAAATTTGTCATTTTTGTAACTGTCTCCAAACAAGTCTGGTGACAATTAAAGTTTACAAAGGCAGTAAAATTCTGATAAGTTTAGTTACTTTTACCAACATTTTCTCTTAATGCTGAGCAGTGACGTAAAAGATAGTTATGAAAAGAGCTAAGAAAACGATTTTTTTTTCAATAATTTTCAATGTTTAAACAAGCTTGTGAATTTAAAATTCTTTTTAACGATCCTTTCCAAATATAAAATGTGTTAAGTTTAGAAAATGAAATAAAAAATAAGTGATGAAAAAATATTGAAAACATTCCATAAAAAGATATATATTTTTTTAAATTGAATTCTGCAATTTAGTATTAGGTAATATAATACATGCAAAAGCTTGTCTTCTCCAATGGACGCCCATGGCCACCGTGAGGCAGTTTATCAATTTTTAATTTTTGTTTCAGTCGATTGTCTTGAATTTTAAGAAAACGAGATTTTGGAGTATTGCACTCTTTCTGACATAAAAATGAGTTTTTTTTTGTTCAATGGAATTTTCTAAATTGCATGGTAGCTTAAAATTCTCTTCACAATAAAATGGCTTTTCTTAATTATGACAAAAATAAACTTTTTCTAAAAAAACATGTTTATTGAAAATATCTGAAAAAGAAACGAATTCGTTAAACAAAAACTATTCATTATATTAATATGGGAATTATTAGCATAATTATGTTATTTTAAAGACCATTTAAGTAAGAAATGAAACAGAATATTTCAAAGTCCTTTCTGAATTTTTCCTTCCATATACATTATTCAAGATATATTAAAAGGAAATCTAAACACATATTTTAAACAGGTCAAATTAAGTCCTCTTACTTTTATTACAAATGTTTTGCATTAAGTCCTTTTCTTATTACCTTATTAAAATTATAACAGTCTGATAACTTCGCAATAAATTAGAAATATTCCTCAATTTGTCAGGAAACATGAGTTTTAATAAATTCCGATTGATCTTTAATTTTATTTATTTAAAATTAATTAACAATTTGTTATTAGTGCTGGCAAACCTGTGAATTACGGTTTTTCTTCAACATTATTGAAATGGACTTTAAGGGGACCTCAGATTGTGACGGGCAAAATATCGTCTGTAAGAATTTTCTTACTATGTGGCAAGTACTGAGCAGGACTACCTTCTGGATGTCGATGAAGGTGTTAGTATGCAGTCCTATGATTTTCAGGTTCGGTTCTAGTGTTTTTGGAACTAGTTCAGTGTTCAGATACGATGATCGGTATCACATGAACCTTATTCAGTCGTTACATCTGCAGTATCTCGATGACCAGCTCCACGTATTTATCCAACACGTTTTTTTTTGGTACAGCGACATGTAACAAATAAGCTGTCTTTGTTTCCTTATTTAACAGTACCACATCAGGCCGATTATTCGTCACCCATCTGTCGGTGATAATTGCCCGGTCGTAGTATAGTTTGAAAGTATTATTTTGAAGCACTGAACTTGGTTGGTATTTATAATAGGGCACAAAGGTGTTCAGGAGCCCGTTTTTATTGGCAAGCTTCTGGTGTTTGATGTTACACCTCTGGTTATATAGCCAGATGTTATATGCTGTATAGTCGTCTCTGATTTCTCGCTACCTTTTCGACACTTGCCGGATTCAAAGGACCGGTCTTTGATGATGAATTTTGTGTAATTTCGTGTGTTAATTAATAACTTGGTCCTGTATTGCCATCACAAATCCTTCTCTCTCTGGGAATAGTTGTCCATCCTTCAGCCACCTGTTGGATGCTTCCTTATTTGTGTGTGGCTGATTCAAGTCATTGTGATACCGGCCTCTTATTATTACCTTTGTTATTAAAATTATAACAGTAGGATAACTTCGCAATAAGTTGGAAATACTCCTCAATTTGTCAGGAAATTTGAGTTTAGATAAATTCGGATTGATCTTTAATTTTATTTATTTAAAAATCAATTAATTAAGAATTTGTTATTAGTGCTGACAAATCTGTGAATTACGGTTTTTCTTAAAATAAAAATTATTGAAATGGACTTTAGGGGGACCTCAAATTGTGGCGGGCAAAATATCGCTTAAAACATTAAATATAATAAATTATAGATTGCTTATTCAGTAACCCCTGTATAATGAAGTTGGAGTCATATTAATGTGCTCTGTAATTTAATAATACACATCACCATGAAATGCCATACAAAATGTCACCCCACTGTCGCCTATCCCGATTGATGTTTAATAATTTTATTTAGTTAAAAACAGATTCATTGAAAATTTGAGAATTTTTTTTTAATAGAAATTATTGAAATCGATTTTAGGGGAAACTCAAATTGTGACGGGCAAGATATTGCGTTAAATATAATAAATTATATATTGCTTATTAACTATAATATAGTTGCATTCTTAGTTATGAGCTGTGTAATTTAGTACCGTACCCATCACCATGAAATATCTGACAAAATTTCGCGCTACGGTCGCTATTTTAATTCATTTTGACTAATTACAGCAAAAAACAAGTATATATGCAAGATACAGATACAAGAAACAAACAAACAGACATACATAAATCGCTACTCAAAGTCAAATAAACAAACATGGAAATAGTGTTTTCAATAATAATATATAACCTGAAATGATGTATTTTAGTGTAAAAGATTAAATGAAACTTTGTTTTTTAGGGAGCCTTTTTCTTCTTCCGAGTATCAGGCTGTCGTTCAGTTTTGAAGGGTTAGCTAGAGGGCATGGTTTCCACACGTTGCTAAGTATGGGATTCAAGCGGCGGCACCCTTGCGTAGTACGATAGGACGTAAACCCTTGGGCCAAGCATCAGCGTCCCTGGTATGCTGTTCGGGGGACGAGGAGGTTTGGTCCTGGCTATCTCAAAGATACTGTTCGGCAATTGTGATACGAGGGAGATTGAACCTGGCTTGCAATGGATGCGGAGAGGAATATCCCACGGTAAGTATATTTATTATTATTATTAGTATTATTATTATTATTATTTTTATGACTTCTTGTCTCTCAGTATTCCTGTGGTTGTATTTTATACTGACGGGATTATACCAAGTCAGTACAAAAAATAAAAAAAAGGAAATGAAAAAAAAAACAACTATTGTGTATTAAGAAATGATCTAACTATGCCACATGTTTTCAAAATGACCGATTTCTGGATGTTCCTGTGAATGTCTGTATTAAGTCCTAATTGAGCCAAATGCGGTGTATACGTTGTTGGGGTGAGACCTGTTACTGATATGACGAGAAGAACAATGATGACTCTTTCCTGTTTCCACAGCCTTCTTACTTCCATTGCCAAGTCGGTGTATTTGGCGATCTTTTCACTGTATTTCGCTTGGATGTTCTCGTCGTTGGGAACAGCCATGTCAATTAAATAAGTGATTTTCTCTTTTTTGGATCGAAAGGTGATATCGGGTCTATTTGCAGGGATTGTTTTATCTGTGTGGATGTCAATGTCCCAGTAGAGCTTGTAGTCTTCGTTTTCAAGTATAGATTTTGGTGTATAATGGTAGTAAGGGTCTGTGTTCTCCGTTAGTTTGTATGTTGTGGCTAATGCTTGATGAACGACCTTCGCTGCTGAGTTGTGTCTCGCGGTGTATTCAGTTCCGGCCATTATTCTACATCCACTCGTTATGTGATAGATCGTTTCTCTCTGCTGGTGACATCTCCTACACCTCTCATCTTCAATGGTTGTGTCCTTGATGATGTGTTTTCGGTAGTTTCTGGTTGCTATGACTTTGTCCTGGATGGCAAGCAGGAAGCCTTCTGTTTCAGGGAACAGCTGCCCTTCTTGTAACCACGTATATGAAAGCTTTTTATGTATATGGTCTTGCTCTATGTGGTATCTGTGTCTTCCGTGAAGTGTTTTTTCAGACCGGGTGTTCATCTTTTCTAGTCGTGATTGGATTTGACTGTGTGCGTCTGCTGCGTGGCTCGTTTGAGACAGGTCGAGCGGTGTATAATTCTTGTCTGCCTTTACTATTGCCTTGTGGAGGTTAGTTTGTGTGTTGTGGAAGAATTTTCTGAGCTCGTAAATTTGCTTTTTATTTAGCGATTGTATATCTATAATTCCCCTTCCTCCTTCTTTTCTTTCGATGGTGAGTCTTTCCTTGCATGCGTTGGGATGTAACTTCCTGTGTTTAGTGAATTCAGAGCGTATGAGAATGTGAATGTTTTCTATGTCTGTGTGTGACAATTTAATGATACCAAACGAATGCGTAAGAATAGGTATGGTGAAAGTGTTAATAGCTTTCGTTAGATTTCTGGAATTCAGTTTTGTTTTTAGTAGCTTTGTGAGTCTGGTTTCAAATTCCGTCTTGAACTCTGATTTGATATGAGTGTGGTTAATTTTGGTGCTTTGATAAAAGCCTAGGTATCTGTACGTTTCTTCTTAGAGCATGTTATCTATAGTTTCATTGTTGATTGTTTCCCCCGTAGGGTGGTCTTTCCATTGTCCCTTGTTGATATGAAGTAGCTTGCATTTACTTATACAAAATTCCATGTTGATGTCCAGGGTAAACGTTTCTGTGATTTTAAGGAGTTCCTTTAGCTGTGCCTTTGTGCTTGCATATAATTTTATGTCATCCATGTACAAGAGATGGTTTATTTTGTGTAAGTTATTTTTTTGGTGTTTAATTTGGAATCCGTAGTTTCTGTTATTCAGTGTGTTTGAGAGTGGATTGAGACAGAGGCAGACCCACAAAGCGCTGAGTGAATCTCCCTTTAACATACCTCGTCTGATGTAGATCTCTTCTGTTTCGATGTGCTCTTTTTGTGTTCTCAAGTTGATTTTAGTTTTTCACGTACTCATGATTTGCGTAAGAAATTGCCTGATGTTTTTGTTGACTTTATATAATTCTAGTACTATGGTTAGCCAACTGTGGGGTATCGAATCAAAGGCTTTTTTATAATCTATGTAACCAGTATGAAGGTTTCTATAATTTTTCTGGTTTGTTCCATGATGACGCTGTCTATAATGAGCTGCTCCTTGCATCCTCGGCTGTTTTTCCTGCACCCTTTTTGTTCTTCCGTTAGAATGTTTTTGTGTGCTAGATGTTGTTCTATTCTCCTGGTAATTGTGGCTGTGATGATCTTATATAGAGTTGGAAGGCACGTAATAGGTCGGTAATTTGACGGGTCCTTATTGTCTGAATTTTTGGATTTAAGGTATGTTCTTGGGTGAGAAAACTGGGGAGTGTGCTAGGTTTTAAAATAATTTCATTATTATTGTGTAGTTTCGGTTCTTACCAAATACTTTTCCAGCATTCTGTGATCTCTTGTTTGGTCGGTGGTTCTATTACTCGTACCCCCTCTTTGCTCATGATTTTTTGGTAGAACTGTTTTTCGCTTCTTCGAAACAGGGTGTTAGCGTCCTTTCTTTCATTTGATTCTTGGTATCTTCGGAGTCTTGCGGCATACACAGATAATTTTTGCTTCAGAGTGTCAAGGATTTCTGTAAGCGTGTAATCAGGAGATGCAGATTTGATTTTCTCTACACTTTGTGTGATACGTTTTGGCTTGTTGCCGTTCATGTATTGGGTAAGATGTCCCAATTCTTTTCTAATTTTGTTAATTTGGTTTTCGATCCTTATCTGCCATTTGAATTTTGGTTTTATGTTGTTGGTGTTTCTGTGTCGTGGCGGGAGTTTCTGATTGTTCTGTGTTATCGTGGTTATAGCTGCTGCGTAGATCACTGTATGAATGTCCTCAATTGTGCCCGCATTCGTTATGTACTCGGGAATTATGTGTTCGTTGATGGTCTTTAGGATTTTATGTGTGTCCCGTTTGAAGATTACACGAGGAATAGGATCTCTTGTTGTAGGATCGGAGCCTGACCATTTGTTTAGATGTGACTTCATTTCTACTTTGATTGCTTGTGTGAGAGACGGTCCGAGGTGTAGCTGTGTGTATGGTGCTTTGGGCGAATGATTCACTTGTCCGGTTTGCTGTATGGTGCTTGTCATCTGTCGTGGGTTGTTGCTGGGGCTTCGCCTCTACTGAGCATTGAGCGTGAGGTTGCAGATCCTCTCGCACAAAGTTGGGCTGGTTTGTATGTGGGATCGGTTCGGCATCTGCCCCACTGTCCTCAATGTTTGGTTGATGAATGTTTAGTTCAGCAGCTAGCATAGCTTTGATGTTTTTCAATGAGGGTGGAGTGAGCTTACTGGTCTTAGTGATGCGCCCGATGCTTTGTTGTTTGGATTGATGTTTTGTGGTGTTGACATTGGATCGCCTGTTAGTAGAAGGTAGATCATTTTATTGTGTGTTTGTTTGCCTATTATTGTTGGTCTCTCTTTAATGCACATCTGTTTTGTTCTTGTTGTTCTTGGTTTTGAGAAAATATGGAAGATGTGCTTCTGGGTTTCCGAGAGAGCACATATTTCTAGGCTCGTTCCGTATGTAGTGGTTTTGCTCACGAACTTATAATAGTTGTCGAAGTCCTTCATGTCGTCGTCGTGAAATAACGAAAATATCTGAAGTTCCGACCAGTTTAGTCGTAGGTATTTCAATGCGTCTTCTCGAAGTTTGGCATGATTGTTTTGATGGCCGTATATGTGCAAGCTGACTGATCGGAACAGACAACTTCCGTCTCCAACAATCCCCAGGCAGCCGCTCTTTTCCGAGGCTCGATGCTTTTCTCATTTTCGTGTCCGTGGAGGCGTCACTCCCCAAGCAACTTAACCGAGGTTAGTTGCTCCGTACGGTTTAAAAGATTAGGAGGGGTTTAGGGTGGCTAGGGTGTGGGAAGGGCAGGGATATTGGGTATTTAGGACAGCGGATAGCTGGACGTCGCTGACAGTACGGACTACGAAATTACCGTAGCGTCCTCAATACTGCTGGATGCAGTACCCAGACGGTCAGCTTATTATTATTATTATTATTCAAAGTTTTCTCGCTGTTTTGCGGATTTCCATGTAACGGGTTCGGCCAAGTCAGCATGTCTGTTCTATTTTAGAAATTTTCTGACGATACTGGTCGTCTTCAGTATTACTGCTTTGTGGATGATATCATGTACGTGCGGATTCAGGTCCAAAGCTTCAATGTGTTTTCTGAAATGTTTTGTTGTTATGCCTGTGACTGACATTACGACCGGTATTATTTGGACCGTTTCTTGCTTCGAGAGTTCTTTTATTTCTACAGCTAATGGCGTTTATTTTGTTATTTTTTCTTGTTTTTTTTCTGCGTGATATTTGTGTCATTTGGTATTGCTATGTCTATTATGAATGTTTTGTTTTCTCTTTTGTTTATGAGAGTAATGTCAGGCCTATTGCTTACAACTGTTTAGTCTGTGTGAATTGTTCTGTCCCAGTATAGTTTAAATTGATCGTTTTCTAGTACGTTTTCAGGTATGTATGTGTAGTATGGTGTTTGCTTTTGTATAAGGTGATGTTTAATTGCGAGTGATGAGGTGGGTGATTTTTGCAGCGTTGTTATGTCTCTCGGTATATTCAGTGCCTGCCAATATTTTACAGCCCCCAGTTATGTGTTCTATAGTTTCGCTATTTTGGTAACATCTTCTGCATGTATCTGTGTCCATTTGTTCATTTATAATGTATTTCCTATAATTTCGTGTGGCTATAGCACCATCTTGGATCACTAGTAAGAATCCTTCTGTCTCGGGAAATAATTGTCCTGTTTGTAGCCATTTGTGTGTATATTGTTTGTCTATATTTGGGTCTTGCATTATGTTGTAGTGTTTGCCGTGTGGTTTGTATTTCTACTGGTACATTGTTTTGATTTAAGTTTAATGGAGTGTATTGTTTGTCTGCTTGGACTATTGCTTGGTGTAGTTGGGTATTTTTATGTTGAAAGTAATTTCGCGTGGTCTTTACTTGTCCTCGGCTTCGTTTACGGCATCCTTTTTGTTCTTCTGATATAATGTTATGTTGTGTAAGATGATGATTTATTTTATTAGTTATTATGGCTGTTATGATCTTGTATAGGGTTGGTAAGCATGTTATGGGCTTATAGTTTACTGGGTTTTGTGTTTCTTTATTTTTTTGGCATGATGTATGTTTTTCCTTGTATTAAAAGTTTTGGCATTTTTTTCTGGTTTAAGAATTACATCATTTATTTGTTCTGTTAGACGTTCATATAGAGAAGTAAATTTCTTGTACCAAAAGTTTTGTATGTGGTCTATTCCAGGTGCTTTCCAGATATGTGTTTTATGTATCCCGTTTGTTAGTTCTTGTATTGTGATTATATGATTTATTTGTTGTGGTATATTTCTGTCTGTGTTGTTCTGTACTGATCCTTGTAGCTTTTTCGTTGTGTTCTTTTGTTTGACCAGATATTTTCCCAGTAGTTTTTTATCTTGTCGATGCTCGATGGTATAATCTCTACTTCTTCGTTTCTTTCTAGGTTTCTATAGAATGTTTTCTTCTTCTGTTGAATTGCATGTTTTGTATCTTCCTTTCGTTTGATTCCTTATACCTTTTTAAATGTGTACTGTAAACTGCTAATTTCTGTTTAAGTGTGTCTAGAAGTACATTAGGTGTTTCTTCGGTGTCTTTTGTTATAGATGTTATGTGTTTTATTATTTTCTGGGTGTGGTTGCCTTTTTTGTATTGCGTCATTCTACCTATGTTTTTTCTAAGCGTAGCAATTTTTCTCTCCAGTCTAACCCTCCATCTTGGCATAATGTTGTTTGTTTTTGGTGTTTGTCGTTCTATTAATTGCTGTTTGTTTGTGTTAGCACTGTTATGGCTGCAGCATAAATTAACAGATGGGTGTCCTCTAGCCTATCCATATCTTTGAGGTGGCCTGTAAGTAAAATGTTCACCGTGCTTAAAATCTAATTAGTGTGTTTGTTGTATTTTAGTATAGTAAGGGGTGTTCTATTCCTTGGTTCAATTCCCTTCCATTTTATGAGGTTTGTTATTATGTCGTTGTTTATTTCCTCTTGGATATGGTGATGTCTGTCTTGTTCTCGTTGTTGTTGTTGTTGGTGATGCTGTTGAATCATTCTTGGGCTTTGTTCTATTGGATTTGTTATCATATTTTGTCGTTCATCTGTTGCTACTTCGGTGCTTTGATATGGTTGGTTTATGTTTTGGTTTTGTTGTTCTTGGTTTTGCTGTAGTTCTGGGGCAATTTCTTCTTTGATTATTTGTATTTGTCTGTCTGTTAGTCTTTTATTGTGTTGTATGACTCTCTCTTGGTCAGCCAATCTTCAGCTCAGGATATATGTTCAGAAAAAGTCTACGAAACTCTGGCGGGTAGCCAGCTAGGTTAGTTGCTTTGTAGTAGCACCGCATGACATTGGTGTTCATTTCAGTAGTCCATTGCATGCGTTGCCTAGGTTTTCTTGCTTTGGTGGTTGGTGGCTGTTCTGCCATCAAAACACGGTCAGCTGGTTGAGTTTGGGGTTGTTGAGTGCTCGTTGATTGTGCTGGTTCATTGTTCATTCCGGGGTCGGTAACTTGATCGAGCTGTCTATTCCCGCGTCGCTCTCGATCGTAACGACGACGCTCGTCCCAGGCTTCATTTTTATTTCTTGGAGCTCAGTTTCTCATGCAACAGGGGGTTAACCTGCTGCATGCTGTTTCTCTCTATGGCGATAGCCCTGATTCTAAGCCATCCACCGGGTTTGGTTACCCGATCTCAGGATTCAAACCAGGTTACCGGGGCCCACCAGGCTTGGAGGTGCGATTCGGAATTGAGTAGGATAGGCTATGAGAGGCGCTTCACTACTCCTTCGAGCCTTATTATTATTATTATCGAAATTAACAATCAATTTCTCAACAAATGTTGGTCTCCAAGCCCATCCTGGATGCATGCATCAAAAGGAGTGGGCTGGTTTCTATTAGTTCAATGTGTTATCCTGTAGGAATTTTCTTACTATGTGGCAAGTACTGAGCAGGACTGCCTTCTGGATATCGATGAAGGTGTTAGTATGCAGTCCTATGATTTTCAGGTTCTATTCCAGTGTTTTTGGAACTAGTCCAGTTGATGATACGATGATCGGTATCACATGAACCTTATTCAGTCGTTACATCTGCTGTATCTCGATGACCAACTCCGCATATTTGGCCTTTTTCTCTTGATATTTATCTAACACGTTGTTATTGTTGGGTACAGCGACATCTACTAAATAAGTCTTTGTTTCTTTATTTAACAGTACCACATCAGGCCGATTATTCCATCACCCATCTGTCGGTGATAATTGCCCGGTCGTATATAGTATAATAGGGCACAAAGGTGTTCGGGAGCTCGTTTTTATTGGCAACCTTCTGGTATATGTTGTATAGTCGTCTCTGATCTCTCGCGCCATTTTCGACACTTATCGGATTCAACAGAAAGGTTTTTGTTGATGTATTTTGAAATGGACTTTAGGGGGACCTCAAATTGTGGCGGGCAAAATATCGCTTAAAACATTAAATATAATAAATTATAGATTGTTTATTCAATAACCTCTGTAGAATACAGTTGGAGTCATATTAATGTGCTCTGTAATTTAATAATACATAGCACCATGAAATGTCATACAAAATTTCAGGCTACTGTCGCCTATCCCGACTGAAATTTTATTTAGTTAAAACAGATTCATTGAAAATTTTAGAATTTTTTTTTAAATAGAAGTCATTAGGGGAACCTCAAATTGTGACGGGCAAAATATTTCATTAAATATAATAAATTGTATATTGTTTATTAACTATAATATAGTTGCATTCTTATTTATGATCTGTGTACTTTAGAACCCCTCACCATGAAATTTCTGACAAAATTTCGCGCTACCGTCGCTATATTAATTCATTTTAACTAACTACAGCAAAAAACAAGTACATATTCAAGATACAGATACAACAAACAAACAAACATACATAAATCGCTACTGAAAAACAAATAAACAAACCTGGAAAATTGTGTTTTCAATAATAAGAAAATAACCTGAAATGATGTATTTTGGTGTAAAAGAGTAAATGAAACTTTCTTTTTTAGGGAGCCTTCTTCTTCTTCCGAGTATCAGGCTGTCGTTCAGTTTTGAAGGGTTAGCTAAAGGGCATGGTTTCCACACGTTGCTAAGTATGGGATTCAAGCGGCGGCACCCTTGCGTAGTACGATAGGAAGTAAACCCTTGGGCCAAGCATCAGCGTCCCTGGTATGCTGTTCGGGGGACGAGGAGGTTTGGTCCTTGCTATCTCAAAGATACTGTTCGGCAGTTGTGATACGAGGGAGGTTGAACGCATTGGATGCGGAGAGGAATATCCCACGGTAAGTAAATTTATTAATATTATTAGTATTAGTATTATTATTTTTATTATTATTATTATTATTATCATTATCATTATTATTATTATTATTATTATTATTATTATTATTATTATTATTATTATTATTATTATTATTATTATTATCGAAATTAGCAATCAACTTCTCAACCTATGTTGGTCTCCAAGCCCATCCCGGATGCATGCATCAAAAGGAGTGGGCTGGTTTCTATTAGTTCAATGTGTTATTCTGTAAGAATTTTCTTACTATATGGCAAGTACTGAGCAGGACTGCCTTCTGGATGTCGATGAAGGTGTTAGTATGCAGTCCTATGATTTTCAGGTTCGGTTCTAGTGTTTTTGCAAATAGTTCAGTTGATGATACGATGATCGGTATCAATGAACCTTATTCAGTCGTTACATCTGCTGTATCTCGCTCCGCATATTTGGCCGTTTTCTCTTGATATTTATCTAACACGTTGTTATTGTTGGGTACGACATCTACCAAATAAGCTGTATTTGTTTCCTTATTTAACAGTAGGCCGATTATTCCGTCACCCATCTGTCGGTGATAATTGCCCGGTCGTAGTACAGTTTGAAGGTATTATTTTCAAGCACTGAACATGGTTGGTATAGGTATAGTCGTTTCTGATCTCTCGTTTCATTTTCGACACTTATCGGATTCAACGGACCGATCTTTGATAATGAATGTCGTGTGTTAATTAATAACTTGGTCCTGTATTGCCATCACAAATCCTTCTGTCTCTGGGAATAGTTATCCATGCTTCAGCCACCTGTTGGATGCTTCCTCATCTATCTGTGGCTGATTCAAGTCATTGTAATGTCGGCCTTTTCTTATTACCTTTGTTATTAAAATTCGGATAATTTCGCAATAAATTAGAAATATTCCTCAATTTGTCAGGAAACTTGAGTTTCATTAAATTCGGATTGATCTTTAATTTTATTTATTTAAAAATCGATTAATTAAGAATTTGTAATTAGTGCTGGCAAATCTGTTAATTACAGTTTTTCTTAAAATAAAAATTTTTGAAACGGAGTTCAGGGGGACCTCAAATTGTGGTGGGCAAAATATCGCCTAAAACATTAAATATAATAAATTATAGATTGCTTATTCAATAACCTCTGTAGAATACAGTTGAAGTCATATTAATGTGCTCTGTAATTTAATAATACACATCACCATGAAATATCATACAAAATTTCACGCCGCTGTCTCCTTTCCCGACTGAAATTTTATTTAGTTAAAAACAGTGAGAATTTTTTTTTAAATAGAAAAAATTTAAATCAATTTTAGTGGAACCTCAAATTATGACGGGCAAAATATTTCATTAAATATAATAAATTGTATATTGCTTATTGACTATAATATAGTGACATTCTTATTTATGAGCTGTGTACTTTAGTACCCATCACCACGAAATATCTGACAAAATTTCGCGCTACCGTCGCTATTTCAAACTAATTTTAACTAACTGCAGCAAAAAACAAGTACATATGCTAGATACAGATACAACAAACAAACAGACATACATAAATCGGTACGCAAAGTCAAATAAACAAACATGGAAAATTGTGTTTTCGATAATAAGAATGATGTATTTTAGTATAAAAGATTAAATGAAACTTTCTTTTTTAGGGAGCCTTCTTCTTCTTCCGAGTATCAGGCTGTCGTTCAGTTTTGAAGGGTTAGCTAGAGGGCATGGTTTCCACACGTTGCTAAGTATGGGATTCAAGCGGCGGCACCCTTGCGTAGTACGATAGGACGTAAACCCTTGGGCCAAGCATCAGCGTCCCTGGTATGCTGTTCGGGGGACGAGGAGGTTTGGTCCTTGCTATCTCAAAGATACTGTTCGGCAGTTGTGATACGAGGGAGGTTGAACCTGGCTTGCATTGGATGCGGAGAGGAATATCCCACGGTAAGTAAATTTATTATTATTATTATCGAAATTATCAATCAATTTCTCAACAAATGTTGGTCTCGAAGCCTATTCCGGAGGCATGCATCAAAAGCAGTGGGCTGGTTTCTATTAGTTCAATGTGTTATCCTGTAAGAATTTTCTTACTATGTGGCAAGTACTGAGCAGGACTGCCTTCTAGATGTCGACGAAGGTGTTAGCATGCAGTCCTATGATTTTCAGGTTCTGTTCTAGTGTTTTTGGAACTAGTTCAGTTGATGATACGATGATCGGTATCACATGAACCTAATTCAGACGTTACATCTGCTGTATCTCGATGACCAGCTCCGCATATTTGGCCTTTTTCTCTTGATATTTATCTAACACGTTGTTATTGTTGGAAACAGCGACATCTACCAAATAAGCTGTCTTTGTTTCCTTATTTAACAGTACCACATTAGGCCGATTATTCGTCACCCATCTGTCGGTAATAATTGCCCGGTCGTAGTACAGTTTGAAGGCATTATTTTCAAGCACTGGACTTGGTTGGTATTTATAATAGAGCACAAAGGTGTTCAGGAGCTCCTTTCTATTGGCAAGTTTCTGGTGTATGATGTTACACACCTGGTTATATAGCCAGATTTTATATGCTGTATAGTCGTTTCTGGTCTCTCGCTTCACTTTCGACACTATCGGATTCAACGGACTGGTCTTTGATGATGAATTTCGTGTGTTAATTAATAACTTGGTCCTGTATTGCCATCACAAATCCTTTTGTCCCTGGGAATAGTTATCCATCCTTCAGCCACCTGTTGGATGCTTCCTTATCTATGTGTGGTTGATTCAAGTTATTGTGATGTCAGTCTTTTCTTATTACCTTTGTTATTAAAATTATAACAGTCGGATAACTTCGCAATAAATTAGAAATATTCCTCAATTTGTCAGGAAACTTGAGTTTCAATAAATTCGGATCGATCTTTAATTTTATTTATTTAAAAATCGATTAACTAAGAATTTGTAATTAGTGCTGGCAAATCTGTTAATTACAGTTTTTCTTAAAACACACATTTTTGAAATGGACTTTAGGGGGACCTCAAATTGTGGCGGGCAAAATATCGCTTAAAACATTAAATATAATAAATTATAGATTGCTTATTCAATAACCTCTGTAGAATACAGTTGGAGTCATATTAATGTGCTCTGTAATTTAATAATACACATCACCATGAAATGTCATACAAAATTTCACGCCACTGTCGCCTTTCCCGACTGAAATTTTATTTAATTAAAAACAGATTCATTGAAAATTTGAGAATTTTTTTTTAAATAGAAAAAATTGAAATCGATTTTACGGGAACCTCAAATTATGACGGGCAAAATATATCATTAAATATAAAAAATTGTACATTGCTTATTAACTATAATATAGTTGCATTCTTATTTATGAGCTGTGTACTTTAGTACCCATCACCATGAAATATCGAACAAAATTTCACGCTACCGTCGCTATTTAAAATTAATTTTAACTAACTGCAGCAAAAAACAAGTACATAGGCAAGATACAGATACAACAAACAAACAGACATACATAAATCGGTACGCACAGTCAAATAAACAAACATGGAAAATTGTGTTTTCAATAATAAGAAAATAACCTGAAATGATGTATTTTAGTATAAAAGATTAAATGAAACTTTCTTTTTTAGGGAGCCTTCTTCTTCTTCCAAGTATCAGGCTGTCGTTCAGTTTTGAAGGGTTAGCTAGAGGGCATGGTTTCCACACGTTGCTAAGTATGGGATTCAAGCGGCGGCACCCTTGCGTAGTACGATAGGACGTAAACCCTTGGGCCAAGCATCAGCGTCCCTGGTATGCTGTTCGGGGGACGAGGAGGTTTGGTCCTTGCTATCTCAAAGATACTGTTCGGCAGTTGTGATACGAGGGAGGTTGAACCTGGCTTGCATTGGATGCGGAGAGGAATATCCCACGGTAAGTAAATTTATTATTATTATTATCGAAATTATCAATCAATTTCTCAACAAATGTTGGTCTCGAAGCCCATTCCGGATGCATGCATCAAAAGGAGAGGGCTGGTTTCTATTAGTTCAATGTGTTATCCTGTAAGAATTTTCTTACTATGTGGCAAGTACTGAGCAGGACTGCCTTCTAGATGTCGACGAAGGTGTTAGCATGCAGTCCTATGATTTTCAGGTTCTGTTCTAGTGTTTTTGGAACTAGTTCAGTTGATGATACGATGATCTGTATCACATGAACCTAATTCAGTCGTTACATCCGCTGTATCTCGATGACCAGCTCCGCATATTTGGCCCTTTTCTCTTGATATTTATCTAACACGTTGTTATTGTTGGAAACAGCGACTTCTACCAAATAAGCTGACTTTGTTTCCTTATTTAACAGTACCACATTAGCCCGATTATTCGTCACCCATCTGTCGGTAATAATTGCCCGGTCGTAGTACAGTTTGAAGGCATTATTTTCAAGCACTGGACTTGGTTAGTATTTATAATAGAGCACAAAGGTGTTCAGGAGCTCGTTTCTATTGGCAAGCTTCTGGTGTATGATGTTACACACCTGGTTATATAGCCAGATTTTATATGCTGTATAGTCTCTCGCTTCATTTTCGACACTTATCGGATTCAACGGACTGGTCTTTGATGATGAATTTCGTGTGTTAATTAATAACTTGGTCCTGTATTGCCATCACAAATCCTTCTGTCCCTGGGAATAGTTATCCATCCTTCAGCCACCTGTTGGATGCTTCCTTATCTATGTGTGGTAGAATTCAAGTCATTGTGATGTCGGTCTTTTCTTATTACCTTTGTTATTAAAATTATAACAGTCGGATAACTTCGCAATAAATTAGAAATACTCGTCAATTTGTCAGGAAACTCGAGTTTCAATAAATTCGGATTTATCTTTAATTTTATTTATTTAAAAATCGATTAATTAAGAATTTGTTATTAGTGCTGGCAAATGTGTGAACTACGGTTTTTCTTAAAATAAAAATTGTTGAAATGGACTTTTAGGGGGACCTTAAAATGTGGCGGGCACAATATCGCTTAAAACATTAAATATAACAAACTATAGATTGCTTTTTCAATAACCTCTGTGTAATACAGTTGCAGTCATATTAATGTGCTCTGTAACTTAATGAGACACATTAACATAAAATATTATACAAAATTTCACGCCACTGTCGCCTTCCCGATTGATGTTTAATTTTATTTAGGTAAAAACAGATTCACTGAAAATTTGAGAATTTTGTTTTTAAATAGAAATCATTTAAATCGATTTTAGGGGAACCTCAAATTGTGACGGGCAAAATATTGCATTAAATATAATAAATTGTATATTGGTTATTAACAATAATATAGTTGCATTTATATTTATGAGCTGTGTAATTTAATACCCATCACTACGAAATATTTGACAACATTTCGCGTTAGTGTCGCTATTTTAATTCATTTTAACTAACTACAGTATAAAACAAGTACATATGCAACATACAGATACAACAAACAAACAGACATACAAAAATCGCTACTGAAATAATAAGAAATGATGTATTTTAGTGTAAAAGATTAAATGAAACTTTCTTTTTTAGGGAGCCTTCTTCTTCTTCCGAGTATCAAGCTGTCGTTCAGTTTTGAAGGGTTAGCTAGAGGGCATGGTTTCCACACGTTGCTAAGTATGGGATTCAAGCGGCGGCACCCTTGCGTAGTACGATAGGACGTAAACCCTTGGGCCAAGCATCAGCGTCCCTGGTATGCTGTTCGGGGGACGAGGAGGTTTGGTCCTTGCTTTCTCAAAGATACTGTTCGGCAGTTGCGATACGAGGGAGGTTGAACCTGGCTTGCATTGGATGCGGAGAGGAATATCCCGCGGTAAGTAAACTTATTATTATTAGTATTATTATTATTATTATTATCGAAATTAACAATCAATTTCTCAACAAATGTTGGTCTCCAAGCCCATCCCGGATGGATGCATCAAAAGGAGAGGGCTGGTTTCTATTAGTTCAATGTGTTATCCTGTAAGAATTTTCTTACTATGTGGCAAGTACTGAGCAGCACTGCCTTCTGGATGTCGATGAAGGTGTTAGTATGCAGTCCTATGATTTTCAGGTTCGGTTCTAGTGTTTTTGGAACTAGTTCAGTTGATGATACCATGATCGGTATCACATGAACCTTATTCAGTCGTTACATCTGCGGTATCTCGATGACCAGCTTCGCATATTTGGCCTTTTTCTCTTGATATTTATCCAACAGGTTATTATTGTTCGGTACAGCGACATCTACCAAAGAATCTGTCTTTGTTTCCTTATTTAACAGTACCACATCAGGCCGATTATTCGTCACCCATCTGTCGGTAATAATTGCCCGGTCGTAGTACAGATTGAAGGCATTATTTTCAAGCACTGAACTGGGTTGGTATTTATAATAGGGCACAAAGGTATTCAGGAGACTGTTTTTATTGGCAAGCATCTGGTGTATGATGTTACACACCTGGTTATATAGCCAGATGTTATATGCTGTATAGTCGTCTCTGATTTCGTGTAATTTCGTGTGTTAATTAATAACTTGGTCCTGTAATGCCATCACAAATCCTTCTGTTTCTGGGAATAGTTGTCCATCCTTCAGCCATCTGTTCGATGCTTCCTTATCTATGTATGCCTGATACAAGTCATTCTCACTTTTCTTGTTTGTACGGGTCTGAAAGTGACTTTAGGATGATGTTGTTTGCCAGATTAAGTGGAGCTGGTTTGTGCCTTGTTGGTGAAGAAGTCTCTCAATTTTTGCAGCTGTCGAGAGTACGAATTGGTCAAGTAAACAAGGGATCTTCCACTTTCTCGTCTTGTTAAGGTCATTCGGAGAGTTGATAACCTTGGGTGGTGTGACTTGTACTTGGTCATCATTAGACGAGTAGATAGTTGTAGTCCCTCTAGCTCTGTGCTAGTTTATTTTAAGATTGCGAAACTGTAGGTCAGCACGGGCACACTCTTTAAACGTATTGATCTTACATCTTGATCTTTCCTTGCTTCTCCTGGAGCAGCATAGCTTGTTGAAATCGTTAAGGCTGTATGTTTTTCAATTCCAAATTCCATATGGATATCCTTTGAGAAGGTGTATGTCATGTCAATAAGCTTTTTTAGTTGATTACGGTTTCCACCATAGAGCTTAATATCATCCATATACAGAAGGTGGGATATGGTTTGGGAATCGTCTCTATTGGCTTTGATGTTGAAGCCATGTCTTGTATTGTTGGGCAACGTGGAGAGGGGGTTCATCGCTAAACAGAACCAAAGTGGACTTAACGAGTCTCCTCGGTAAATTCCCCTATTAATCTTATCGGTGGAGAGATTGATCGCCATTATGGATCCTCAGGGTCGTTCTCCACTGGTGCTTGATAGATGCCAGGAAACTGATGATGAATTTTGTATATTCTTACTACATCTATGAGCCAGGAATGTGGTACACTGTCAAACGCTATTTTATAGTCTATAAGAGCAATGTGTATGTTGCGTTGTTTTTTCTGTACCTGTTTGGGTACCACAAAGTCGATGATAAGTTGTTCTTTCCATCGTTGATGGTCTCGAATACATCACTTATGTTCCTCGGCTAATATGTTATGACGGTCAATATGATAATAGATACGATTTGCAATGCATCCTGTTATGATCCTGTACATAGTGGGCAAACAGGTGATGGGCCTGTACTTAGACGGGTCTTCTATCCTATTGCTTTTGGGTAGCATAGATGTAGTGCCTAGTATTAGAAATGCGGGGTTTGTCTCCAGATGATGTATGCAGGACCTCAAATTTCTTATACCAGAAATTGTGAACTTCTGGCCACTTAAAGTTGCTCGTTCACTTAATAAAGCCGCTAACGTTCTCCTTGGTGATATAGTCAAATTCCATTTGTGATGTTTGAATCTGATCACGTTGTGACTGTATTCATGTAGCACTTCGGTTGTGCTCTTTTCGTTTTTCCCAGATGTTTCGACCAATACTCGGTCAAATGCTTTTTGCTCGGCAGCATCTTTTCAGTATTGATTTGATTGATAACCCGATAGGACTGTCTTTGATTGGTGTTGAAAAGCTAGTTGTTGTATCTCTGTAGACGTTTCCCTTTAGCTGTTAATTTTTGCGTTAGTGTATCTTGATACTTATTTAGTTTTTGTTGATGGTTGAGGTTGGTGGGTTTTGTACCTATCTTCTTAAATATCTTTTTAATGCGCGTCTTAAGTCTGCTGGAGGGCTGCTCATTCTTCCGAAACTTTTCCTCTTTGTTCCTCCAAGCACTTGTGTCTGTCTTGTTCCGCTTTAATCCACGAAGCGTTATTATTGTGTAGTTTCGATTCTGACCAAATGCTTTTCCAGTATTCTGTGATTTCTTGTTTGGTCGGTGGTTCTATTACTCGTGCCTCCTCATTGCTCATGGTTTTTGGTAGAACTGTTTCTGGCTTCTTCGAAACAGGTTGTTAGCGTCCTTTCTTTCATTTGACTCTTTGTATCTTCGTAGTCTTGCGGCATACACGGATAATTTTTGCTTCAGAGTGTCAAGGATTTCTGTAAGCGTGTGAGCAGGAGATGTAGATTTGATTTTCTCTACACTTTGTGTGATACGCTTTGCCTTGTTGCCGTTCATGAATTGGGTAAGATGTCCCAATCTATTTCTAATGTTATTAATTTTGTTTTCGATATTTATCTGCCATTTGAATTTGGGTTTTATGCTCTTGGTGTTTCTGTGTCATGGCGGGAGTTTCTGATTATTCTGTGTTATCGTGGTTATAGCTGCTGCGTAGATCACTGTATGAATGTCCTCAATTGTGCTCGGGCTCGTTATGTACTCGGGTAGTATGTGTTCGTTGATGGTCTTTAGGATTTTTTGTGTGTCCCCTTTAAAGATTACACGAGGAATAGGATCTCTTGTCGTAGGACCGGTGCCTGACCATTTGTTTAGATGTGACCACATTTCTAATTCGATTGCTTGTGTGAGAGACAGTCCGAAGTGTAGCTATGTGTATGGTGCTTTGGGTGAATGATTCACTTGTTTTGTGTGCTGTGTGGCGATTGTCATCCGTCGTGGGTTGTTGCTGGGAGCATAACGTCTACTGAGCATTGAGTGAGGTCGCCGATCCTCTTGCGCAAAGTTGGTCTGGTTTGTATGTGGCATCGGTTCGGCATCTGCTCCACTGTCCTCAATGTTTGGTTGATGAATGAATAGTTCAGCAGCTATCATAGTTTTGATGTTTTGCAATGGAGTGAGTTTACTGGTCTTGGTGACGACTCTTTTTTGATCTATTACTCTTTGTTCTGGCAAGTGATCTGTATTCTGGATATTATGCTATGAAAAGTGTATGCAGTTTATGTCCGTATCCTGATGAAATTGTCTTAAGTTTGGTAGCGGTGTAGTAGGTATGCATCACTGTTCGATTCGTTGCGTGTGTCCATTTTAACCTTTTCCTTGGTTTACCTGCCTTGGTAGTTGCAGGTTATCGTTGCGATATATCCGCTGTTGTAGTGGGCTCAAGTTTTTGTGTTTGGTTAGCATCTGTGTCAGATGTGTGTATCATTTTGGCAGCGCCTGATCGGTTCGCTCGATTCTGTAATGCGGCTTATGCGTTGCCCTGCCTTTCCCACCTTGGTGGGTGCCAGCTTAGCCGGCAAAATACTTCTGGTGGGTCTCTTTTCCTTTGTTTGGTCGTGATGGTTTCGGTCGAGCTGTCCTTTCCCGCGACGTCCTCGACCGATGCTTCTTTTAATGATGCTCTGTTGTTTGGGTTGAAGTGTGGTGTTAGAAGCTGAAAGTGTCCCGACATTGGGTCGCCTGTTAGTAGAAGGTAGATCATTTTATTGTGTGTTTAATTGCCTATTATTGTTGGTCTCTCTTTAACGCAGATCTGTTTTATTCTTGTTATTCTTGGTTTTGAGAAAATATGGAAGATGTGCTTCTGGGTTTCCGAGAGAGCAAATATTTCTAGGCTCGTTCCGTATGTAGCAGTTTTGCTCATGAACTTATAATAGTTGTTGAAGTCCTTTATGTCATCGTCGTGAAATAACGAAAATATCTCCGAAAGATTTCTGAACAGTTTTGTCGTAGGTATTTCAATGCGTCTTCTCGAAGTTTGGCATGATTGTTTTGATGGCCGTATATGTGCAAGCTGACTGATCGGAACAGACCACTTCCGTCTCTAACAATGTCGGCTCTGATGAAATTCTCGGGAATAGGTTCGGCTGTAGCAGTTTTTTCGCCTGTTCAGCCTTTCGCCGCCACCGTCGCGTATGCTGTCACATTCAGCAATGTCTCAAAAGGTGCCCTGGTGATCCCCAGGCAACGGCTCTTTTTCGAGGCTCGAATATTTCTCCATTATCATGGGTGTGCCACCATTTGACCCCGGTGGTCCAGGTAACTGTCACTCTCCATGCAACTTAACCCAGGTTAGTTGCTCTGTGAGGTTTTTATTATTATTATTATTATTATTATTATTATTATTGTTATTATTGTTACTTTTATTTTTATTATTGTTGTCCGATTCAATGTTACGAAATAGATGGATTGACAGAAGGGATCCAATGGAATGGCGACTGATGTCTCCTGATCTCCCCACTTAATTTTTTCCTGTGGGGTTTAAACTTTTAGATTAATTGAAAATTTGAGAATTTTTTTTAAATAGAGATCATTGAAATCAATTTTAGGGGAACCTCAAATTGTGACGGGCAAAATATTGCATTAAATATAATAAATTGTATATTGCTTATTAACTATAATATAGTTGCATTCTCATTTATGAGCTGTGTGATTTAGTACCCATCACCATGAAATATCTGACAAAATTTCGCGCTACTGTCGCTATTTTAATTCATTGAATTGAAAATTGTGTTTTTAATAATAAGAAAATAACCTGAAGTGATGTATGTTAGTGTAAAAGATTAAATTTTTTAGGGAGTCTTCTTCTTCCGAGTATCAGGCTGTCGTTCAGTTTTGAAGGGTTAGCTAGAGGGCACGGTTTCCACACGTTGCTAAGTATGGGATTCAAGCGGCGGCACCCTTGCGTAGTACGATAGGAAGTAAGCCCTTGGGCCAAGCATCAGCGTCCCTGGTATGCTGTTCGGGGGACGAGGAGGTTTGGTCCTTGCTATCTCAAAGAGACTGTTCGGCAGTTGTGTTACTAGGGAAGATAGAACCTGGCTTGCATTAGATGCGGAGAAGGAAAATCCCACCGTCAACGGGCAATCCGTAAGTATATCTATTATTATTATTATTGTCTGAACCAAATAGATGGATTGACAGAAGGGATCCAATGGAATGGCCGTGTTTCCTGATCTTACCCCATTAGATTTTTTCTGTGGGAATACTTAAAAAGTAAAGTTTTTAAAACAAAACCCGAGAATATTTAGTTTCAGAACGAATAAGATATGAGCGTAGATTTATTACAGCAGAGGCTATTTAGATTTTAGGAATTAATTTTATTTTCGCCTAGGTTGCTGCCCTCAAGTGAATGGACATTTTCAACACCCTTTAAAATAAATGTAATATTTTTTAAGTAAAATATTTTTGAATTCTAAATAATTTTTAACGCGCATGCTGTAAGTAAACGTATTAAAGTGGAAAAGTTAAACTCCGTACCAATATGCAACTTTAAGTGTTCTTAGAAATATAACAAAAAATAAGGGGCTTCTATTAAAAAAAACATGGCCATGGTAACTATTTTTTGACTGACCCTGTATACACGTACCTATTTTAGTATGCAACTTTAGGCGTTCTTAAAAATATAGCAAAAAATAAGGGGGTTCCTATTAAAAAAAAACTTGGCCACGATAACTATTTTTTGGTTCACTCTGAGGACGTACCTACTTTAGATTACAAAATCTGCAAGAAAAAAATAATAATTTACGTGTCCCTGCGATTTTTACAAAAATTTACCAGTGACAGTACAGAATTTATTCAGTGTTAGATGTTCACACTGGATGTATATTTCAATACTTAATCTTCATGATTCGTCCTAAGAAATGAGACGGCTAAGGCTACACTAATTCTTTTTCTTTATGTTTTTTAACCACGAAGGCCTGAGGTCTAAGAATAGTGTACCGTGCAATAAGCCGTGGATGCCTTTTTAGTGTCTTCAATTTCAGAAGTCGGAGTTTCTTTCAACGTTCTCCAACTATCGAAACGTGTGTTTACATTATATTGCACTTATAGAGAACGCGGTAGTACCGCGACGGTCGTTATTGTATCTCTAGAACCACTACTACATATTATTAACAGCCCATCTCTAGACGCCGGAAACTCGATTTATTTCTGTTCTGTTTCTGGACAGCTGATTTTGCCAGTTCCAAGGGAGACGAAATATTACAAAATTGGGTAGTAATAGAGTGATTTATGATTGATGGGTTCATTTGGGTATAAATTAAAAGATCTAAAATTGCAGGGACGAATTCAGAGGGAAATAGTGCTAAATATGCTAGAAGAATACTTTTTTTACTGTTTACCCTATATCTCTAAAACTATACAAAAATTTCACAGAGTTGTAGAGCTCTTTTTTTATTTTTTTATTCAATAACAAAGAAATGGTTGGTCGCGAAACTATTTAATAAGTGAATAAATAAATGAGGGTTCGGAATTAGCCAACAATATGGAAGAATTGCTTGAAAATCGTTTTTTATTAATTGCTTGTGCAACCGTTTCTAGTACTTGGGCCGAGAAAAATGTATAGAACGATATTGAGATTAAATTTTATGACGGAAAAAATCAGTCAAACTTTACGGTCATTAGAGCCGGAGATATGAAGATATGGACCAGAGACCCAGATATTTTCGTCTACGTCTAGTTTTATTATGTAACTCGTAGTTTACCTTTAATGCTACATTTCTTTTTGCAATATAAGAGCTGAACTATTTACAGTTTATATTGTTTACAGAAAAGAAACCAGTAAAAATGAATTGGACTGTAAATTTCGTCGCGCAGTTGATTCTATCATTTTTTTTTGCAGATACTCCAATGAAATGATTTCTGGGTCGCATTTATGACATTTCTGGGACCACAGCGTATATGTTCTAATTTTCCCCCGTGTGATTGGCATGACATATCTCTCTGAACCGGTCGTTTGGTCTCTTTTCAGCCTAACGTGCGGAAAGGCCCGATCTTCCTGTTTCGAGCTAGCGCTAGTACACGAGTGTCTTCCGGTTGCTGTGATCTCTTTGTCTGTCTAACGCCCGGGAGAAATCGAGAAGCTGGAAGCCGCTCTCAAAATTCTGTTTGGATAATTGTTAAAATATAATTTAATTAAAGGATATGCTTATCGTGTATGAGCATCAAATATCATAATAGATAACTTTTAGCCGAAGGCACATATTTGCACGAAATTAGTTACTTTAAAGAACAATATATTACATGAGTAACATAGCTATTCATAAATTAAAAGCAGGGATACTAGCGTTAGTGATTACGTCATGCTAAGAGGAACAAATTTTTTTACAGGGCGGTTTTAGCAGGTTCTTAATATCTATAGGTTATACGTTGTTTATCACTGATTTTTATTGTTTGTAAATGTTCCCTGTCACACGGGGTGAAATCACAATATCTTCGTTGCGGTTCCCGGGTCTGATTGATGATCTAGCGTGGCCAGGATTATTCTATCTGGCACTTGTCGGTTAGAATTGTCACGTACTCCGAAAAGTCTTATATTAAAAGTTATTTGCCTCAATAGTTTACTCTCTTTGCTAATAGATCTTATGAATTATATCAGAAATAAACAAACTTTTATTTTTTCAACAAGTAAACAAGTACTTTTCTGTGTACATGGATCGTCAGTCTTGATGCGACCATGAAAAAAGAAGACGTTGGAGGAGGAGAGCAGCTATAGTCAAAGGTAAGTGGGCCCCTGCGTTCGTCTCCCAAAATAATTTGATGCAACAAGCCCCTTTCGCCGTGGAGTGAGTGAAACTCGTATCTCGTATCTCGTGTAGTGGAAGTGAGAGTGTCAGTGCCATATTTATTATTTGAATACCGTTACTATATTTGAGCAAAGGCAGAATATTGCTCTTGGATTAGATCCTTCGGTAGCAGAACGTTACTTCAGAGGTGCCATTTGTGGGCAACATGCTCTGGCTACGAAGAAAAAACTTATGAACACAATATGTTTATCAGTGGTATACATTTTCTTATACTTATTTCTAATTTAGATTTATGACCAGCAATCAGTCCATGGGCAATGCAAAGGTGTGACTGCAGCAATCTGTTCCAACCCATGTTTGTTTCATGTTGGGTAACATGCGAAGATGTATCATCTGGAATGTTTGAAGAAATTCTGCATCATATGAAAGAGATTCCATAGTTTTCGGTAATATATAGTTACAGTTGTATAAAATTATTCACCTTCACACATATGCAGGTTAATTAAAAGATTTGCCTCGTATTCTAAATAGAAAATTTTGAATTTAAAAAAGTGTCAATATTTACTTTATTACTAGATTGAAAATAAGTTGTATATAAGCACTGGATTTTAAATTGTTTAAATGTAACCGAGTAGTCTTGAAGAGACTTAAAAAGGATGTTGAAAGTTTGAAAAATATCTTATCTGAAAACAGAATAATTGTTTCTATCAATGTATTTTTATTTATTTTCTCAAAGATTATTATTGAACGTCGTTATGGAAGATTGATAATTTGAGGCTAACGCTGACATGGGTTGCATTGTTTGCACATGTGGTCGTTTCCTTATCAAATTTTTAACACAATAATTTCAAAAATCGTTTTAATTTTCTGTTTTTTTATGGCACTGAGTTATTTATTTACGTCAGCCTACTTTTGTACGAATATCGAAAATTGGATTATAGAAATGATGTTAAAAATGTGATATCTTTTAAACAATTTTCTGATTGTTTAAAACTTCACTATCAATCTAATTTCTTACAATATACTACGGGACATAGAAATGTGAACACCCAGTCAGCATAACTTACAACTCTTCTGAAAATTTTGATTGAATAATCTGAATATCAAATAAGAACAACAAAAATAAAGTTTTTATCCGTTTTTTTGCTAAATTTTACTGATTTTTGGCAACTTTAGCAATTAATATTTATTTCAGTTCTAGGTCAATCGTAATGAAGTTATCAATCGAAGAAGTTATGCTGCTCTACTGAATAAAAATATTAAAAACTTCGAAGAAAATTCTGACAAAATATGCAAATCTAAGCCCTTTTTTAAATGTCAGAATATGTAATAGAAAAATTTCATTTGAAAAATCGCTTGGCCAAGTAACTTGATTTTTTATTTTTATCCTCCTAAACGTATACACCACATATTTTTGAAATAAAATTATTTTTACTGGTGTTCACATATCTATGTCACGTAATATATATATATATATATATATATATATATATATATATATATATATATGTATATATGTATATATGTATATATGTATATATGTATATATGTATATATGTATATATGTATATATGTATATATGTATATATGTATATATGTATATATGTATATATGTATATATATATATATATATATATATATATATATATATATATATATATATATATATATATATATATATATACATATACATATATACATATATATATATCCACATATACATATACATATCTATATATATATATATATATATATATATATATATATATATATATACATATATACATATATACATATATACATATATACATATATACATATATACATATATACATATATATATATATATATATATATATATATATATATATATATATATATATATATATGTGTTGATTTTTACTCCTTCACGGATGGAAAAATACAATGTGTTTTCATTCCGGGTGTACATCGTTTCCTTTATCTGCTGGAAGGATTGTGATGTCTTTATTTTTTCGAAGGTTCGCAACTGTGGTTATGAATACTCAAGATTACGTTCAAAAAATGCAGGATATCCTACAAGACAATCGTTATAGGCCTGTTCCAAGGGACCCGACAACGCACCTAGAAAAACAACTAAAAATAAAATAAACAGTTAAATTAGCCATAGAAATTGAAAAACAGGGTGATTTGAATAAAAGGGACGAATCACTAAAACTACCAACAGTATGGAAGACAATAATCGACAAATCTAAAATCGCAAAAACTCAAGCACAATTAGCGCAACAACAACAGCACCATCCGGAAAACATAAATAACGACCAACGCCTGCGCAGATTTAATCTTCGGCACCGAGTGGGGGTATAAAAGGAAGCGTCGTAGTCACCAACACTTCAGTCTCTATTTGGACGCGAGAAAGAAAGCTTCGAAAATGCCAAATGTGATTTTGGCCTAACGTCAGCAAAACTGTTCTTTTCAGAACGACAGTAGTGAACGGATGTACACCCGGAATGAAAACACATTGTATTTTTACATCCGTGAAGGAGTAAAAATCAACACTATACACCTCTACGGGGAGGAGATTTACAAGACAATCAAGACGTATGAGAAACTGAGAGGTAAGAAAACTAATCTTTTATGTGATCTAACCTTTCAAATTAAGTTTCGTGACAGCGATTTACTTCCTACTTTTACACGGTTGTCTTATCATACTAAAACTAGGAAAACTAACACCATACTTCAAAATGCTAGAAAGGCGTTATTGAAAGAACAAATCCATCAAACTAGAAAACAACTAGCCGAGACAGAGAAAGATTTTTTAAAGTTACACCTTAAACTAAGTAACATCATTCACCCTTTATTGTGGAATCGCATAGAAACTTTGGCTTTTTGGCGAACAGAATCAAATAAGAATGATAAAACAGATAAACTTTCGAAAAAGTATGACAATCTTCTTAGAAAGTCGAATCAGCCACAAGGATCATCAGTAGACGTCGAGAAATTAGTACATAATATATCTCCTACAGTCTCTCAGAAAGTGAAAAATCCGTACTGAGTAAGGGTTTTAATTTTGCGATATCTCCTAAGGAAATCCCTAAAGAAGAAATAATAGCTGGAGTGGAAGCTGTCCTTGACTTCTCTGAAGAAACAAAGGCAGAGGAGATTCGACAAGAGGTGGCAAGAATTTTAAGATCAAGCAAAACACCAAAACAAAACCTGAATGCCATTGAACAAAGGACCCTAATAAACCTTCGAAAAAATAAAGACATCACAATCCTTCCAGCAGATAAAGGAAACGCAACTGTGGTTATGAATACTCAAGATTGCGAACAAAAAATGCAGGATATCCTACAAGACAATTGTTATAGGCCTGTTCCAAGGGACCCGATAACGTACCTAGAAAAAACAACTAAAAATAAAATAAAAAGTTCACCAATAAACCCCGAAATTCAACAAAAAATCATACCACGGGAAAAGTCGAGCAGATGTCCTAAACTCTATGATTTACCAAAAATACACAAACCAGGGGCGCCCATCAGACATATTGTTAGTGCTGTTAATTCGCCGCTACACAAACTGGAGAAATACCTTTCTGAAATTATGCAACCAACTGTAGAATAAGCTGATTCTTTTGTAAAAAACTCTGAGCATTTCACTCGAATTATACGAGATATCGTCCTTGAAAAAAACGATATGATAGCAAGCCTAGATGTCAAATTGTTATATCCCAGTACTCCCATCGACGAAGCATTTGACAAGATTGCTATGAACGAGGTTTTCCAGGCATATATAATACAACTCTCGGAGCATTGCCTCAAAAATACTTATTTTTCATTCAACGGGCAAATGTATAAACAAATGGATGGTGCTCCAATGGGGTCCTCGCTATCACCAGTAGTCGCGAATTTATTTATGATATACTTCGAGAAAGAAGCTCTTGAGAAAGCAAGTTTAAAGCCCAAATTATGGATTCGTTATGTGGATGACATATTTATTATATGGCAACATGGTCATGCAGAGCTCGAAAAATTTCTGACTCACGTAAATTCAATCCACCCCAGAATTCAATTTACTCTGGAGTTAGAGGAATTCTTAGGAAACACAACATACAAACAATACACAAGCCACAAACGACTATAGGTAAACTACTTGGAAACCCAAAAGATAAAATTAAACTGGAACACCACAGAGTATGAAACTAACAGGCGAATATCAGCAAGAGTGGAAGAGCATAAACTCAGCATCAGAAAAAACAAACAATCTCAGCTTTATTCCTACATCATCAGGAAACCGGCCATAAAATAAATTTCGATGGGTGTAGGGAAATTGCCAATATAGAACATTATAAGACCAGAATAATCCGAGAAGCCATAGAAATTGAAAAACAGGGTGATTTGAATAAAAGGGACGAATCATTAAAACTACCAGCAGTATGGAAGACAATAATCGACAAATCTAAAATCGCAAAAACTCAAGCACAATTAGCGCAAAAACAACAGCACCATCCGGAAAACATAAATAACGACCAACGCCTGCGCAGATATAACCTTCGGCCCCGAGTGGGGGTATAAAAAGAAGCGTCGCAGTCACCAACACTTCAATCTCTATTCGGACGCGAGAAAGAAAGCTTCGAAAATGCCAAATGTGATTTTGGCGAAACGTCAGCAAAACTGTTCTTTTCAGAACGATAGTAGTGAACGGATGTACACCCGGAATGAAACAACAACAAAACACCTCAATAGTTTTTTGTGAACAAGTTGTTATATTGACTTTTCTGCTTTCGCTTTTGTATATCAATCAGTGCTATTTTTAGCAAGTTCTAAAACTTTTTTCTTTTGACTAAAGCAAGGCAACATTACACTCACGATAGCAACATAATTTTGACCCAACCTAATCAGAACCATCCGAAAGGTTGTTTGCCAGTGTAGTCATCAGATCTTTTTATGTAACAGATTCTATATTAGTTAGGAAACGTTAAAACTCTCAGAAAATATTGAGGTATACGAATTTTATCTGTTCGTCTAATATCTAAGTGTTTTTGGAAAGTCTAGATAAATTTTGAGCAGTAATGTCTAAAGGTATTCTAAGCAAAAGAACCTCTCCATCAAATATGTCATAACTAGTCACACAATTTCTCTCGAATGTGAACAGTCCTTGCGCTTTTATAAAAGGTTTTTGAAAGATATTCTTCCAAATTAAAAACCGTTCGACCGAAAGGATCAAACTGATTTTTTTTCTAATTTGGTTGCCCGATTCCATCAAACACCAAATTCATATGATACGGCCATCGGTAATGTCACTCTACAGCAACAATTCAACGACCAATTGTGCTTCGAAAATGTGACTAGAGCATCCGATTCCAGATGGCAACCAAAAAGTTTTGCGTCATGGAAACATGCATCCGGGGATGTTGTGGAGAGATACTGCGTCGAAAGGGACAGCCATAGTCTTTTCGGGTAGGATTAAATCCAATAAAATCATTTCAATTAACCAATCATGTTTCGTGGAATGAGACCGTGTTAAAATGGAATGACTTCCCGACGTTTCAGCTTAAACTAAACTTCTTTGGTGATCTTTACTTCAGAGACCGGAACACTTAATGAGATTTAGATCGGCTTTTTACATTTTATTTCATCGAACCGTGATGCATTTCACCGAACCAAGACCCTTAGTCTATTAAAATTATATTAGGATGCTTATATATTTCAATAGATTATATCGCAAGAACTTTAGGTTTTTTTACATTTATGACATGACATTTATGATCTTACAATTTGTTTCTTTCTAAAACATCGTTCATGTTCCTGAAGCCTAATGTATATGGATCGTCTAGTTCCGTTGTGTGTTAAAGATTGCACGTATTTTGGAGACGGGCTACAGTCTATATCACATGTACAAACCGATCGTTACACCGGGTCGGGGTTCAGAATACGGTGGTTTAATTCTCTCCTAGCTCATATCATGATGTAAAAATCCCTGAAGGTGTCTTGGGCAATCGAAGGCGAAACGATGGAAAGTGATTCCATTTTGACACGCTCTAATCCCAAGAACCAAAATTTCTTAATTGACCCGTTCTATGTTAAAATTATTTCAGTTTTGAAATCTAGTACATAATCATAAATCAAAGTATTTGTTACAAAAATTATCGGAAATTCGATGCCGATTATTACATAATAGAAAAATGCTTAAACATATTTTATAAATTGATCAAGTTGCAATTTCATTTCTATTTCAGTCTTTCATTTTAATTTCAACGTTATAACTTTTGGTGAAAAAAAAAACCGAAAAATGCGCTCTCCAATGCGAGTACGTACAAACCTACGTAATAAAATTTATTTTCCAGTCGCATAACTTCGCGGTATAATAGAAATTTTCTTCCTTTTTTCAACCACTTTGGGTTTCAATAAATCCAGATTGATATTTAATTTTATTTATTTAAAACAGGTTAATTGAAAATTTGTTATTAGTGCTGGCAAATCTGTAAATGAAGGTTTTTCTTAAAATAAAAATTACTAAAATCGATTTTAGAGGGACCTCAAATTGTGGCGGGCAAAACATCGCTTAAAGCATTAAATTTAATAAATTATTATAGATTGCTTATTAAAAAATCGTTGTATAATACAATTGGAGTGCTATTAATGTGGTCTCTAATTTTATAATACACATCACGATGAAATATCACACGGCACTGTCGCTTAAAGCGATTGATGTTCCATTTTGTTAAGTTAAAAACATGTTTTTTTGTGAAAATTAGTGTTTTTTTTCAAATTTGAATGAATTGAAATCGATTTTAGAGGAACCTCAAATTCTAACCGGCAAAATATCGCTTTAAGCAATTTATCTAATAATATATAGATTGCTTATTAACTATAATATAGTGGGATTCCTATTTATGAGATGAGCTGAACAGTTTAATACCCATCACCATGTCGGACAGTATTTCGCGCAGCTGTCGCCATTTTAATTCATTTTAACTAAGTGCAGCAAAAAACAAGTACATATGCAGGATACATACATATTAAACAAACATATATACATCAATACTCAAAAGTTAACATTATGGTTAACAAACATGGTGAAAATTATTGTTTTTTCAATAATAAGAAAATAACCTGAAATTGTGTATTTTAGTGCAAAAGATTTAATGAAACTTTTCTTTTTAGGGTGTCTTCTCCTTTTTCCGAGTATCAGGCTGTCGTTCAGTTTTGGAGGGTTAGCTAAAGGGCATGGTTTCCACACGTTGCTAAGTATGGGATTCAAGCGGCGGCACCCTTGCGTAGTACGACAGGAAGTAAGCCCTTGGGCCAAGCATCAGCGTCCCTGGTATGCTGTTCGGGGGACAGGAGGTTTGGTCCTTGCTATGTCAAAGAGACTGTTCGGCTGTTGTGTTACGAGGGAAGATGCGGAGAAGGAACATCCCATCGTATTAGATCAATGGGTAATCCGTAAGTATATCTATTATTATTATTTCCTTTATTTTTATGGTTATTGTCTGACCCAAGTGTTTCGAAATATTGACAGAGGGGATCCAATGGAATGTCCACTGATGTCTTTTGATCTTACCCCACTTAATTTTTTCCTATGGGGTTAACTAAAAAGTAAAGTTCTAAATACAAACCCCGATAATATTGAGACATTAAAGGAAGAATAAGAAATGAGCGTGGATGTATTACGCCAGAAGCTACTTAGAATTTCAGAAACGAATATTTTTTAAGACTAGGCTAGGTTAGGTTTTCCAATCGGATAACATTGCAAAAAATTAGAAATATATTTCATTTTGTCAGGAAACTTGAGTTTTAATAAATCTCGATTGAACTTTAATTTTATGTATTTAAAAACCAATTAACAATTTGTTATTAGTGCTGGCACATATGCGAATTACGGTTGCATATTAATAATACACATCACCATAAAATGTCAGAGAAACTTTCACGGCACTGTCGCCTAAACGATTGATGTTTAATTTTATTTAGTTAAAAAAAAACAAATTCATCAATTCATTGAAAATTTGAGAATTAGAGTTTGTTAACTATTATATATTGGGATTCCTGTTTATGAGCTGTGCAATTTAGTACCCATCACCATAAAATGTCGGACAATGTTTCGCGCTACTGTCGCCGTTTTAATTCATTGTAACTATATAGAGCAAAAAACAAGTATATATACGGGATACATATACAGCAACCGAACAAACATCAAACATCGATACTTAAAGTCAACTAAACTAACATGGGGACAATTATTGTGGTTTCAATAATAAGAAAATAACCTGAAATTATGCATTTTAGTGCAAAAGATTTAATGAAACTTCTTTTTAGGGTATCTTCGCCTTTTCCGAATAACAGGTTGTCGTTCAGTTTTGAAGGGTTAGCTAGAGGGCACGGTTTCCACACGTTGCTAAGTATGGGATTCAAGCGGCGGCACCCTTGTGTAGTACGATAGGAAGTAAGCCCTTGGGCCAAGCATCAGCGTCCTTGGTATGCTGTTCGGGGGACGAGGAGGTTTGGTCCTTGCTATCTCAGAAGAAGAAGGGGTTTAACCCGAGAATATTGAGTTTTTAAAGATCGAATAAGATACGAGCGTGGATTTATTACAGCAGAGGCTATTTAGATTTTGGAAATTAATTTTATTTCCGCCTAGGTTGCTGCCATCAAGTGAACGGACAACATTTTCAAAAAATAATTACGTGTCCCTGCCATTTTTACAAAAGTTTACCAGTGACAATACAGAATTTAATGACTCTTAGATGTTCACACTGGATGTATATTTCTATACTTAATCTTCATGATTCCCCATAAGACATGGGACGGCTAAGGCTACACTAGGCCTGAGGTCTAAGAATAATGCACCGTGCATTAAGCCGTGGTTGCTTTTTTTACTGCTTTCAGTTACAGAAGTCGGAGTTTCTTTCGACGTTCTCCAACTATGGAAACGTGTATTTACACTTCACGGTGCTCTTATAGAGAACGCGGTAGTACCACAACGGACAATCTCTACAACAACTACTACCTATTATTAGCAGCCCATCTCTAGACGCCGGAAACTCGATTTATTTCTGTTATGTTTCTGGACCGCTGATTTTGCCAGTTCCAAGGAAGATGAAATATTACAAAGTTTGGTAGTAATAGAGTGATTTATGATTAATGGGTTCATTGGGGTATAAATTAAAAGATCTCAAATTGCAGTTACGAATTCAGAGGGAAATAGCTCTAAATAAACAAACATACAAACATCGATACTCAAAGTCAAGTAAACTAACATCGGGACAATTATTGTGGTTTCAATAATAAGAAAATAACCTGAAATTACGTATTTTAGCGCAAAAGATTTACTGAAACTTTCCTTTTTAGGGTGTCTTCGCCTTTTCCGAATAACAGGCTGTCGTTCAGTTTTGAAGGGTTAGCTAGAGGGCACGGTTTCCACACTTTGCTAAGTATGGGATTCAAGCGGCGGCACCCTTGCGTAGTACGATAGGAAGTAAGCTCTTGGGCCAAGCATCAGCGTCCCTGGTATGCTGTTCGGGGGACAGTTTAGGTTTGGTCCTTGCTATCTGAGAGAGGCGCTTCGGCAGTTTTGTTACGAGGGAAGATATAACCTGGCTTGCGTTAGATGCGGAGAAGAAAAATCCCACCGTCAATGGGTAATCCGTAAGTATATCTATTATAATTATTATTATTATTTGAACGTTTCAAAATAGATGGATTGACAGAAGGGATCCAATGGAATGGCCATCGAGGTCACCTGATCTTACCCCATTTGATTTTTTCCTGTGGGATTACCCAAAAAGTAAAGTTTTTAAAACAAAACTTTAAGTGTTCCTAAAAATATAACAAAAGTTAAGGGGTTTCTATTAAAAAAACTTGGCAACGATAACTATTTTTTGGCTCACCCTGTATAGACGTACTTATTTTAGTTCACAAAATGTGCAAGAAAAAAAATAATAGTTTAAGTGTAACTGCGATTTTTACAAAAATTTACCAGTGACAATACAGAATCTATTCAGTGTTAGATGTTCACAGTGGATGTATAATTCTATACTTAATCTTCATGATTCATCCTAAGATATAGACGGATAAGGCTACACTAATTCTTTTTTTTATGTTTTTTAACCACGAAGGCCTGAGGTCTAAGAATAATGCTCCGTGCATTAAACAGTGGATGCCTTTTATAGCGTCTTCGATTACAGAAGTCGGAATTTCCGTCGAAGTTCTCCAACTATCGAAATGTGTATTTACAGTTCACGGTGCTCTTATAGAGAATACGGTAGAACTGCCACGGTCATTATTGTATCTCTACAAGAACTACTACCTATTATTAGCAGCCTATCTCTAGACGCCGGAAACTCGATTTATTTCTGTTCTGTTTATGGATAGCGGATTTTGCCAGTTCCAAGGGATATGCAGTATTACAAAATTAGGTAGTAATAGTGTGATTTATGATAAATGGGTTCATTTGGGTGTAAATTAAAAGATCTCAAATTGCAGGGACGAATTCAGAGGGTAGTAGTGCTAAATAAGCTAGAATAATTCTTTTTTTAACTGTTATAATAACTGTAATATATCTCTAAAGCTATAAAAAAATTCTAGAGCTCTTTTTTTTTCTTTTTATTCGATAACAAAGGAATGGTTGGTCGTGAAACTCTATTCAATAAGTGAATAAAGAAATGGCGGTTCAGAATTGGCCAAAAATATGGAACAATTGCTTGAAAGTCGTTTTTTATTAATTGCTTGTACAATCGTTTTTGGTACTTGGGCCGAGAAAAATGTATAGAATGATATTGAGATTAAATTTTATGACGGAAAACAATGAGTTGAACTCTACATTTATTAGAACCGGAGATATGAAGATATGAATCAGAGACCCAGATCATTAATTTCGTTTACGTCTAGTTTTACTATGTAACTCATACTTTACCTTTAATGCTACATTTCTTTTTACAATTAAGAGCTGAACTATTTACAGTTTATATTGTTTACTGAAAATAAACCAGTAAAAATGAATTGGACTGTAAATTTCGTCGCGTAGTTGATTTTATCATTTTTTTGCAGATATTCCAATGAAATGATGTCATTTTCTGGGTCGCATTTATGACATTTCTGGGACCACAACGTATATGTTTTAATTTCCCCCCGTCTGATTGGCATGACATATCTCTCTGAACCGGTCGTTTGGTCTCTTTTCAGCCTAACGTGCGGAAAGGCCCGATCTTCCTGTTCAGAGCTAGTGCTAGTACACGAGTGTCTTCCAGCTGCTGTGATCTCTCTGTCAGTCTAACGCCCGGGAGAAATCGAGAAGCTGGAAGCCGCTCTCAAAATTCTGTTTGGATAATTGTTTAAATATTCCAGTATTCACACTTAATATCTTAAAGGATATGCTTATCGTGTAAGAGCATCAAATATCATAGTAGATAACTTTTAGCCGAAGGCACATATTTGCACGAAATTAGTTACTTTAAAGATCAATACATTACATGAGTAATATAGCTATTCATAAATTAAAAGCAGGGAATACTAGCATTAGTGATCACGTCATGCTAACAGGAACCATTTTTTTACAGGGCGGTTTTAGCAGGTTCTATATAACTATAGGTTATACGTTGTTTATCATTGATTTCTATTGTTTGTAAATGTTCCCTTTCACACGGGGTGAAATCACAATATCTTCTTTGCGGTTCCCGGGTCTGATTGATGATCTAGCGTGGCCGGGATTATTCTATCTGGCACTTGTCGGTTAGAATTGTCACGTACTCCGAAAAGTCTTGCATAGAAAGTTATTTGCCTTTGCTAATAGATCTATGAATTATGTCAGAAATAAACAAACTTATTTTTTCAACAAGTAAACAAGTACTTTTCTGTGTACATGGATCGTCAATCTTGATGCGACCATGAAAAAAGAAGACTTCGATGCGGACGTTGGAGGGAGGAGAGCAGCTACAGGAGCAGTCAAAGGTAAGTGGGCCCCTGCGTTCGTCTCCCAAAATAATTTGATACAACTAGCCCCTTTCGCCGCGGAGTGAGTGAAACTCGTATCTCGTATCTCGTGTAGTGGAAGTGAGAGTGTTAGTGCTATATACTTAATATTCGGACACCGTTACCATATTCAAGCAAAGGCAGAGTATTGCTCGTGAATTAGATCCTTCGGTAGCAGAACGTTACTTCCGAGGTACTACTTGTCAGGAACATCTTCTGGCTACGTCCCTCAGAAGAAAAAAACTTATGAACCCATTATGTTTATCAGTGGTTTACATTTTCTTATACTTATTTCTAATTTAGATTTATGAGCAGCAATCAGTCCATCGACAATGCGAAGGTGTGACTGCAGCAATCTGTTCCAAACCATATTTGGTTCATGTTGGGTAACATGAGAAGATGTATCATCTGGAATGTTTGAAGAAATACTGCATCATATGAAAGAGATTCCATAGTTTTGGGTAATATATAGTTACAGTTGTATAAAATTATTCGCTTTCACACATATGCAGGTTAATTAAAAGATTTCTAAATAGAAAATTTTGAATTTAAAAAAATATCAATATTTACTTGATTACTAGATTGAAAATAATTTGTAGATAAGGACTCTATTTTAAATTGTTTAAATGTAACCGAGTAGGCTTGAAGAGACTTAAAAAAGAAAGTTGAGAGGTTGAAAAATATCTCTTATTATCTGAAAATAGAATAATTGTTTCTATCAATGTATTTTCTCAGAGATTATTATTGAACGCCGTTATGGAAGATTGAGAATTTTAGCCTAACCCTGACCTGGGTTGCAGTTTTTGCACATGTGATCGTTTCCTTATTAAATTTTTAACGAAATAATTTCAAAAATCGTTTTAATTTTCCGTTCTTTATAGCATTGAGTTATTTATTTACGTCGCGGCCTACTATTATACGAATATCGAAAATTGGATTATAGAAATGCTGTTAAAAATGTGATATTTTTTAAACATTTTTCTGATTGACAAACAAAAATCTTTTTTGGCTTTTTCGTAACTGGATAAAAATATTTAACTTTAAAAAATTGAAGCAAATATTTAATATAATTAAATACCTCAACATGTAGACTAGTCTGTATATTTTGATACATAATATAAACAATATTATTTAAGCAAGCATAAGAAATTATATCATTTATCTTAAGTTTTTATAGACATATAGTAGTTGTAAAAATGCTAGTCTACATGTTGAGGTATGTAATTAAATTAAATATTTGCTTCAATTAATTTAAAGTTAAATATTTTTATTCAGTTGTGAAAAAGCCAAAAAAGATTTTTGTTTGTCAATCTAAACGCAACAAATAATCTGAACATATTTAAAAATTTTTCTGATTGTTTAAAACTTTTCACTCATACAATATATATATATATATATATATATATATATATATCAAAAAGACCAAAGGTTTTGGATACACTTTGTACTTAATTTTTCAAACGTCATTATTTTTGGTGAACAAATTACACTGCAGTCACGAACATAATTTTGATCCAGTTTAATCAGAACCATCCGAAAGGTTGTTTGCCAGTGTAGTCACTCTAGGATTTTTTTATGTAGCAGACTCTATATTAGTCAGGAAACGTTAAGACTCTCAGAAAATATTGAGACATACGACTTTCAGCTGTTCGTCTAATATCCAAGTGTTTTTGGAAAGTCTAGATAAATTTAGAGCAATAATGTCCATAGTTATTCTAATGCAAAGAACCTCTCCATCATTTATGTTATAAATAGTCACACAATTTCTCTCTCGAATGTAAACAGTCCTTGCGTTTTTATGAAAGGTTTTTGAAAGATATTCTTCCAAATTAAAAACAGTTCGACCGAAAAAATCAATCTGATTTTTTTTTCTAATTTAGATTGCTGATTCCATCAAACACTTTCAAATTGATATAATACGGCCATCGGTAACGTCACTCTACATCAACAATTAATAGAGATTAATAATAATAATAATAATAAGAGATACTGCGTCGAAAGAGAGGCCCTAATCTTTTCGGGTAGGATTAAATCCGATAAAATTATATCACTTTACCAATCATGTTTCATGGAATTAGACCGTGTTAAAATGGAATGGTTTTCCGATGTTTCAGCTTAAACTGAACTAGGCTTCTTTGGTGATCTTTACTTCATAAGACACTTAATGAACTGGGAGAGATTTGGATCGGTTTTTTGTATCCTATTTCATCGAACCATGATCCAGTTCACCGAACCAAGACCTTATGTCTATTAAAATTATATTAGGATCTTTTTAATTTCAATAGGTTCTATATATCGCAAGAACTTTAGCTTCCTTTACATTTATGACATGACATTTATGATCGTTCAATTTGTTTTTTCTGAAAGATCGTTCATGTTCCTTAAGCCTGGATCGTCTAGTTCCGTTTAGAAAGGAATAATATCTTTTGGCTATCGCAAACAGTTTTTGTGTGTGTTAACGATTGCAGGTATTTTTGATACGGGCTACAGTCTATATCACACGTGCAAAGCGATCGTTACACCGAGTCACGGTTCAGAATACGGTGGTCTAAATCTCCTCCAACCTTTTTCCTGATGTAAAGATCCCTGAAGGGGTCTCGTGCAATCGAAGGCGAAACGACTGAAAGTTATACCATTTTGACACGCTCTAATACCAAGAACCCAACATTTTTTAATTGAGCAAAGTTTCCGTTCTATGTTAAAATTATTTCAGTTTTAAAATTTAGTACACAATCATAAATCGAAGTATTTGTTACAAAAATTATCAGAAATTCGATTCGATACGTAATAAAGTTTGTTTTCCGGTCGGATAACTTCGAGATAAATTAGAAATATTTATTGTCAATAAATATTTAATTGTATTTATTTAAAACAGATTAATTGAAAAAATTCTTAAAAAAAAAATTTACTAAAATCGATTTTAGGGGAACCTCAAATTGTGGCGGGCTAAACATAGCTTAAAGCGTTAAATATAATAAATTATAGACTGCTTATTAAATAACCGCAGTATAATACAGTAAGAGTGCTATTAATGTAGTCTGTAATTTTTAATTTTATAGTACACATCACAATGAAATGTCAGACAAACTTTCACGGCACTGTCTCTTAAATCGATTGATCATTCATTTTGTTTAATTAAAAACAGATTTATAGGAAATTTGAGAATTAGTGTTTTTTTTTTTGAAATTTCAATGAATTGGAATCGATTTTAGGGGAACCTCATATTGTGACCGGCAAAATGTTGCTTGAAGCATAATAAATTATAGATTGCTTACTAAATATAATATAGTGGGATTCTTACTAATGAGCTGTACAGTTCTGTACCCATCACCATGAAATGTCGGACAATATTTCGCGCTACTGTCGCCATTTTAATTCATTTTAACTAAATGGAGCAAAAAACAATACATATGCAGGATACATATACAACAAACATATATACATCGATACTCAAAGTTAAACAAACGTGGTGAAAATTATTGTGTTTTCAATAATAAGAAAATAACCTGAAATTATGTAGTCTAGTGCAAAAGATTTAATGAAACTTTTTCTTAGGGTGTCTACTCCTTTTTCCGACTATCAGGCTGTCGTTCAGTCTTGAAGAGTTAGCTAAAGGGCATGGTTTCCACACGTTGCTAAGTATGGGATTCAAGCGGCGGCACCCATGCGTAGTACGATAGGAAGTAAACCCTTGGGCCGAAGATCAGCGTCTCTGGCATGCTGTTCGGGGGGGCGAAGAGATTTGGACCTTGTTATCGCAAAGAGACTGTTCAGCAATTGTGGTACGAGGGGGGTTGAACATGGCTTACATTGGATGTGGAGGAAGGACATCCCACTGTATTAGTTCAATGGGTAATCCGTAAGTGTATTTAATATTGTTATTATTATATACAGAAGGAGCACAATGGAATGGCCACTGAGGTCTTCTGGTCTTACTCTATTTGATTTTTCTGTGGGGTTATTTAAAAAGTAAAGTTTTTAAAACAAAATTCCAGGACATTGAGATATTAAATGAATGAATAAGATATGAGTGTGGACTTATTACGCTAGAAGTGTAAGAAATAAATGTTATTTTTGGCTAAGCATTAGTTCACGTGTCGGGGCGATTTAAAAAAATCTTATTAGAGTGATAGTGCAGAATTTATTCATGTGAGATGTTAAGATTTCACACATGTTTTAATACTTAGTCCTCATTATTCCCACTTACTTTACTTACTTATCTCAGTTTACTTTTTTATATATCTTTAGAGACCGGGCTATGGGAATGATGTGATGAGACATTTTTTTTCAATTTTTGTCTAATTCTATAAATCTTCACTGTCGATCTAACTTCTTGTGATATCTCCAAAATATTGAAAAATACATTTTCGACATAAAGAGACCATGGGTTTTAGATACATTTTGTAATAAAATTTTCCAAATATCAGTATTTATTGCGAAAAAATCAATACATTAACTTTTCTGCTTTCACTGTCTATAGTCTGCTTATAATGACACGCATTACTATCAGTCTATGTTGAGTTTAGCAAGTTCTAAAATATTTTCTTTTTATGGGAGGTTTTTGAAACATCTCTGTTTAAATTAAATGTAGTTTTATCCAATAAGTACAACTGTTCTTTTTTTCTAATTTAGATTTCTGGTACCATCAAACATTTCCGAATTATCAATTCAATCAATCAATCAGATCAGCAACTATAGGACCAATCGTGCTCCGAGAACGTGACAATATCAATGCGTTATGGAAACACGCTTTCGGGGATGTTATGGAGAAATACTGCGTCGCAAGAGAGAGCCTTAATCTCTTCGGGTAAGATTACATCCATTAAAATTACATTAATGGATTCGGAGAATTTTAGACCGTCTTTTTATACTTGATCTGTGTTGACTGGTGTAACGGTCTTTTGATGTAGACGGTATCTCTATAGGTTTATACATTTTCTAATGTTTCATTTATAGTCTCCCGAGACCGACACTAGACCTGGCTTCTTTTACATTTAGGACTATGTTCAGTGGTATGCTGGTCTAATGAATATGGATCGCTCAGTTTCTCCAATATAGACATCACCACAAGAGAAAATTGAACAGTGTTTGCCGACGCCAAAGGACATTATTTCTTTTCAAACGGAAAGAGTATATAGAATTCCTTGTTTTTGTGTTAATGTCTATATTGGAGAAACTGAACAGTCCATATCCACTAGGCTTAGGGAACATAAAGGAACTATTACAAAGAAACTAGACGTCTCGTAAATGTAAAAGAAACAAAGTTCGGGCGTCGGGTATCTTATAAACGAAAAATTAGAGAATCTATTGAACTTTATAAGCATCCTAGTATTTTTAATGGAGATACGAGGTATAGTTATAGTATAGTACATCACGCATGGAAACCGATCGTTGCATTGGCTTACGGTTCGGTGAACACAACTCGGGTATAAAAATTCGGCCTAAATCTTTCTAAAAGTTATTTCTATTTTAAAATCTAGTATAGAATCATAAACCGAAGTATCTAAGTTACAAAAGTTATGATAAATTCGATGTCATTTTATTACATCAAAAGAAAAATACTTAAACATATTTTATATATTGGTTAAGTTGCAATTGCAAATTGTTATTTCAACCTTTTATTTTATTTTCACTCTTGGACTTTCGGTGAGAAAAGTTACCACAGAAAAATTACGGTTTTTCTTAAAATAAAAGTTATTGAAATCGATTTTAGGTGGACCTAAAAATATGTCTTAAGGCATTAAATATTACAAATTATAGATTTCTTATTGAGAAACCGATGTTTAATACAATTGGAGCTCTATTAATGTGCTCTGCAATTTAATACGATAGAAATTTACGGCACTGTCGCCTATGCCGATATATGTTTAATTTTGTATTGCTTGAAGCATTAAATATGATAAATTATAGATTATTATTAACTATAATATAGTTAGATTCCTGTTTATGAGCTGTACAATTTAGTACCAATAGCCACGTCCATCTCGGACAAAATACACTACACTGTCGCCATTTTTATTGATTTTAACTAAATAGAACTAAAAATAATTACATATGCAGGATACAGATACAACACACAAACATACATACATCGGTACTAAAAGTCAAGTAAACATACACGGTGACATTATTGTGTTTTCAAAAATAATAAACTAACCTGAAATAATGTATTTTAGTAGTAGTAGTAAGATTAACTGAAGCAAATCATTAAATAAGTTATCTTTTCAGGGGGTCTTATTCTTCCGAGTATCAGGTTGTCGTTCAGTTTTGGAGGGATAGGTAAAGGAGATGGTTCCACACGTTGCTAAGTATGGGATTCAAGCGGCGGCACCCATGCGTAGTACGATAGGAAGTAGACCCTTGGGCCAAGCATCAGCGTCCCTGGTATGCCGTTCGGGGGGCGAAGAGGTTTGGTCCTTGCTATCTCAAAGAGACTGTTCGGCAGTTGTGTTACGAAAGAAGATAGAACCTGGCTTGCATTGGATGCGGAGAAGGAACATCCCACCGTATTAGATCACTGGGTAATCCGTAAGTACATGTTTATATACATAGTCCTCACTATTCACACTTACTGCACTTACTTATCTTCGTTCATTTTTTTATATATCTTTAGATATATATTTTTTTCCAATTTTGTCTAATTCTATAAAACTTCACTGTCGATCTAATTTCTTGTGATATATCCACATATTGAAATAGTTATTTATATTATAAGGGATATAAGTAACATTTACCAAAAAGTTCGAGACTGGTTAATATACTTACATCCTATATAGTATATAACATTTTTCCCCCTCCCTGTATTGTATGTTTACAAGAAAATGCTGGATTGATGGATTTTCATTATCATTACATTCAATAGCATTCTCATTAAATTATGAAGGCAGACGTGATCCCTTGCCAGAGCAAAATAAGTAGTTTTTGTTTTATCAACAACGTCAAATTGATAATTCATAGCGAAAAGTTTGAAGAAGTGGAATTGTTTGATTCTGTGTGGATAAAATGGATATTTCAGACATAGAAGAATCAGCGAATATTGCTTGTTTATCTCTACTACCGGAAAAGTAAAAAAAAAGGTATGAAGCAGCATATAAATTCTTTAAGAATTGGTGCCAAAGCAAGACGGCTACTGCAGTCTCAGAAATCTTGTTTTTGGCTTATTTCCACGAAAAAAGTGCTATATTGAAGTCCCCATTAAGCTTATGGTGTGAGTATTCGATGTTGAAGTCGACCCTTTTTATAGAGGAAAATATAGATATTTCTAAGACCCAAAAAATCGAATGTGTTTAACAGGCAAGATGTGAATAAGTTCATGCTTGAAGCCCACGATGATATATACTTATTGATGAAGGTTGTTATGATGGGAATTACTGGAGCGTGCAGTTCTAATGAACTCTGTGAAATGAACATGGACAATGTTAAAATAAGTCAAGAAGTCATAATTGTGCCATTTCTGACTCCAAAAATGGAATGTCACGTACATTTACGGTGACAAAAACTGACGACACTCAGGTTTGTCATTTCAAAATAATTCAAAAGTACATTGATACAAGATCCCACATGACGACTGTTAATCCGCGCTTCTTTATGCGATATCAAAATGCTTAAACCAGCCGATCGGGAAAAATACGTTTTGGTCAGTTCCTAGTAAAATTGCGAAATTTCTAAAGTTTGAGAACTTCAAAATGTATACTGGACACTCTTTTAGAAGAACGTCGGCAACTTTATTGGCAAATATTGGAGTTGATGTATTAGCTATCAAGCGACATGGTGGATGGAAATCCGCTAGTATTGCGGAAAGTTACATAGCTGAGAGCCACAATAATAAAAAGGAAATAGCGAATAAAATTTTATACAATAAGACCCAGCCAGAAGTCTCTTGCAGTGCTTCAACAGTGACAGAAACATTCGTTAGGAATGAAGGATCTGTGGAGTCAGAAAATGTAATACACATCGAGAAGAAACGAGAAAACGTGTTTCCAAATTTTGTTAATAATGTGTATTAATTGTACCATTAATATTCATTTCAATGAATCTCACCGGATTTTTGTAATATGTTGATGAAATCAAAAATTAAAGCTAATAATAATCTTAGATTATTATTTCCCTAGGGATGTAAGTTGACTTACATCCTGTCGTTAAGGGCAACCAATACCTTGGTGAGTAACTTTCACTTACGTCTGTCAAAACACTATCAAAATAGGTTGCTTACAATACAGGGAGGGGAAAAATACTTTTCGACATAAAGAGACCGTGAGTTTTACGTATAGTTTGTAATAAAATTTTCCAAATATCGTTATTTATTGTGAAAAATCATCAACTTTTCTGCTTTCACTGTCTATAGTCTGCTTATAGTGAGACGAATTACCATCATTCTATGTTGATTTTAGCAAGTCTTAAAATATTTTCTTTTTATGGGACGTTTTTGAAAGATCTCTGTTTAAATTAAATGTAGTTCTATCCAATAAATACAACTTTTTTTTTTGATTTAGATACTTGATGCCATCAAACACTTCCGATTTATCAATTAAGTCAATCAATCAGATCAGCAACTATAGAACCAATCGTGCTCCGAGAACGTGACTAGAGCAGTCGATGCCAGACGAACGCAGCTCAACAGATTTGATTCATGGAAACGCGCTTTCGGGGATGTTATGGAGAAATACTGCGTCGCAAGAGAGAGCCTTAATCTCTTCGGGTAAGATTAAGTCCAATAAAGTTACATTGAATGAATTCGGAGAGATTTGGACCGGCTTTTTATACTTGACCTGTGTTCACTGGTGTAACGGTCTTTTGATGTAGACTGTATCTGTATAGATTTTTAGATTTTCTAATGTCTCATTTATAGACTCCCGGGACCGACGCTAGACTTTGGCTTCTTTTACATTTATGACTATGTCCAGTGGTATGCTGCCGTTCAGACACAACAGTTTGTACAGTTTGTTTATTTCTAATATAACGTTCATTTTTTTTAGGCCTAATGCATATGGATTGCCCAGTTTCTCCAATATAGACATCACCACAAGAAATTGCGTATATCTTCAACATAAACTAGAAAATTGAACAGTGTTAGCGGACGCCAAAGGACATTTTTTTTTTAAATATAAAGAGTATATGGAATTCCTTATTTTGTGTTAATGTCTATATTGGAGAAACTGAACAGTCCATATCCACTAGGCTTAAGGAACATAAAGGAAGTATTAAAAGAAACTAGAGGTATCGAAAATGCAAAAGAAACCAAATTTCTGGCACCGTGTATGTTATAAACGGAAATTTAGAGAATCTATTTTACATCACGTATGGAAACCGATCGTTACACTGTAAAATTGAAGCCCTATTAATGTGCTCTGCAATTTAATACACATCTCCATGAAATGTCAGATAAAATTTCATGGCACTGTCGCCTATCCCGATTGATGTTTAATTTTATATTGCGTGAAGCGTTAGCATATAATAAATTATATATTATTATTAACTTACTAACTATAATATAGTTGGATTCCTATCTATGAGCTGTACAATTTAGTACGCATCACCATGTCCACGTCGGACAAAATACACTGCAAAGTCGCCATTTTTATTCATTTTAACTAAATAATACTAAAAATAATTACATATGCAGGATACAAACATTCATACATCGAGTACTCAAAGTCAAATAAACATACATGGTGAAATTATTATTGTGTTTTCGTGTATGTTATAAACAAAAAATTATAGAATCTATCGAAATTTATAAGCATCCTAATATGTTTAATGGAGATACGGAGACAGTCTACATCACGCATGGAAACCGATCGTTACACTGGCTCACGGTTGGGTGAACACAATTCAGGTAAAAAAATTCGACCTAAATCTCCCCGCGCTCGTTCACTGTTAAAAGTTATTTCTACTTTAAAATCTAGTATAGAATCATAAACCGAAGTATTTAAATTACAAAAGTTATGATAAATTCAATGTCATTTTAGTACATTAAAAGAAAAATTCTTAACCATATTTTATATATTGGTCAAGTTGCAATTGCAAATTGCTATTTCAGCCTTTCATTTTATTTTTCACTCTTGGACCTATGATGAGAAAAATTGCCACAGAAAAATTACGGTTTTTCTTAAAATAAAAATGAGGCTTAAAGCACTAAATATTATAAATTATAGATTTCTTATTAAGAAACCGAAGTATAATTCAGTTGGAGCTCTATTAATGTGCTCTGCGATTTAATACACATCTCCATGAAATGTCGGATAGAATTTCATGGCACTGTCGCCTATCCCGATTGATGTTTAATTTTATATAGCTTGAAGCATTGAATATAATAAATCATAGATTATTATTAACTGATTATCTATAATATAGTTGGATTCCTGTTTATCAGCTGTACAATCTAGTACCCATCACCATGTCCATGTGGGACAAAATACACGGACTGTCGCCATTTTTCTTCAATTTAACTAAATGGAACTAAAAACAATTACATATGCAGGATACAGATACAACAAACACACAAACATACATACATCGGTACTAAAAGTCAAATAAACATACATGGTGACATTATTGTGTTTTCAAAAATAATAAACTAACCTGAAATAATGTATTTTAGTGCAGAAGATTAACTGAAACAAATTATTAAATAAGTTATCCTTTTAGGGGGTCTTCTTCTTCTTCCGAGTATCAGGTTGTCGTTCAGTTTCGGAGGGATAGGTAAAGGAGATGGTTTCCACACGTTGCTAAGTATGGGATTCAAGCGGCGGCACCCTTGCGTAGTACGATAGGAAGTAAACCCTTGGGCCAAGCATCAGCGTCCCTGGTATGCCGTTCGGGGGGCGAGGAGGCTTGGTCCTTGCTATCTCACAGAGACTGTTCGGCAGTTGTGTTACGAGGGAAGATAGAACCCGGCTTGCATTGGATGCGGAGAAGGAACATCCCACCGTATTAGATCACTGGGTAATCCGTAAGTACATGTTTATATACTTAGTCCTCATTATTCCCACTTACTTTACATCCTTATCTCAGTTTACTTTTTTATATATCTTTAGAGAAGTAGCTATGGGAATAATGTGATGAGACATTTTTTTCCAATTGTTGTCTAATTCTATAAAACTTCACTTTCGGTCTGATTTATTGTGATATCTCCAAATATTGAAAAATACATTTTCGACATAAAGAGACCATGGGATTTAGATACATTTTGTAATAAAATCTTCCAAATATCAGTATTTATTGTGAAAAAATCGATACATTCACTTTTCTGCTTTCAATGTCTATAGTCTGCTTATAATGAGGAATTACTATCAATCTGTGTTGATTATAGCAAGTGCTAAAATATTTTCTTTCTATGGGAGGTTGAAAGATCCCTGTTTAAATTAAATGTAGTTCTATCCAATAAATACAACTGTTTTTTTTTCTAATTTAGATTCCTGATACCATCAAACACTTTCGAATTCTCAATTCAACCAATCATTCAGATCAGCAACTATAGGACCAATCGTGCTCCGGGAACGTGACTAGAGCAGTCAATGCCAGACGAACGCAGCCCAACAGATTTGTGTCATGGAAACACGCTTTCGGGGATGTTATGGAGAAATACTGCGTCGCAAGAGAGAGCCTTAATCTCTTTGGGTAAGATTAAATCCAATAAAATTACATTGAATGGATTCGGAGAAATTTGGACCGTCTTTTTATACTTGATCTGTGTTCACTGGTGTAACGGTCGTTTGATGTAGACCGTATCTCTATATATCTATAGATATTATAATGTTTCATTTATAGACTCCCGAGACCGACGCTAGACTTTTGGCTTCTTTCACATTTATGACTATGTTCAGTGGTATGCTGGCGTCGTTTTTTAGGCCTAATGAATATGATCGCCCAGTTTCTCCAATATAGCCATCACCACAAGAAATTGCGTATGTCTTCAACATAAACAAGAAAATTGAACAGTGTTAGCGGACGCTAAACGACATTATTTCTTTTCAAACGGAAAGGGTATATGGAATTCCTTGTTTTTGTGTTAATGTCTATATTGGAGAAACTGAACAGTCCATATCTACTAGGCTTAAGGAACATAAAGGAAGTATTACAAAGAAACTAGACGTCTCGAAAATGCAAAAGAAACCAAATTTCTGACGTCGTGTATGTTATAAACGGAAATTTAGAGAATCTATTTTACATCACGTATGGAAACCGATCGTTACACTGTAAAATTGAAGCCCTATTAATGTGCTCTGCAATTTAATACACATCTCCATGAAATGTCGGATAGAATTTCATGGCACTGTCGCCTATCCCGATTGATGTTTAATTTTATATTGCCTGAAGCATTAAATATAATAAATTATATATTATTATTAACTTATTAACTATAATATAGTTGGATTCCTATCTATGAGCTGTACAATTTAGTACGCATCACCATGTCCACGTCGGACAAAATACACTGCAAAGTCGCCATTTTTATTCATTTTAACTAAATAATACTAAAAATATTTACATATGCAGGATACAAACACACAAACATACATACATACATCGAGTACTCAAAGTCAAATAAACATACATGGTGAAATTATTATGGTGTTTTCAAAAATAATAAATTAACCTGAAATAATGTATTTTAGTGCAGAAGGTTAACTGAAGCAAATCATTAAAGAACTTGTCTTTTTAGAGGGTCTTCTTCTTCCGAGAATCAGGTTGCCGTGCAGTTTTGGAGGGATAGGTAAAGGAGATAGTTTCCATACGTTGCTAAGTATGGGACTCAAGCGGTGGCACCCATGCGTAGTACGATGAGGAGTAAACCCTTGGGCCAAGGATCAGCGTCCCTGGTATGCCGTTCGGGGGGCGAAGAGGTTTGGTCCTTGCTATCTCAAAGAGACTGTTCGGCAGTTGTGTTACTAGGGAAGATAGAACCTGGCTTGCATTGGATGCGGAGAAGGAACATTCCACCGTATTAGATCACTGGGTAAACTGTAAGTATATCTATTATTATTATATTATTATTGTCTGACCCAAGTGTTTCAAAATAGATGGATTGACCAAAGGGATCCAATGGAGTGGCCATCGAGGTCTTCTGATCTTGCCCTATTTCATTTTTTTCTGCGGGATTACCTAAAAAATAAAGTTTTGAAAACAAAACTCGGAAATATTTGTTATTGAAAGAACAAATAAGATATGAGCGTGGATTTAATACAGCAGAGGCTATTTGTATTTTGGGAATTAATTTAAGTTGCTGCCATCAAGTGAACGGACAACATTTTCAACATCTTTTAAAATAAATGTAATATGTTTTAACTAAAATATTTTTGAATTCTAAGTTATTTTTAGATCGCATTCTATAAGAAACTTATTAAAGTGGAAAAGTTAAACTTAATACCAATAGGCAACTTTAAGCGTTCTTAAAAATATAACAAAAAATAAGAGGTTTCTAATAAAAAAACTTGGCTATGGCAACTATTTTTTGGCTCACCCTATATACACATACACACTTTAGTATGCAAACCTTAGGCGTTCTTAAAAATATAATAAAAAATAAGGGGTTTCTATTAAAAAAACTATTTTTTTGGCTCATCCTGTATACACGTACCTACTTTAGATCACAAAATGTGCAAGAAAAAAGTAATAGTTTACGTGTCCCCTGCGATTTTAACAAAAATTTACTAAAAGGCAGTACTAACTAATACTACAATTTATTCAGTGTTAGATGTTTACACTGGATAAATATTTCCATAGTTAATATTTGTGATTCCCTCTTAGACATGGAACGGCTAAGGCTTACACTTTAATTCTTTATTTTTATGTGTGGACATACCACGAAGGCCTGAGATCTAAGAATAATGCACCGTTGCATTAAGCCCTGGTTGCCTTTTTAAGTGTCTTCAATTACAGGACTCTTAACTAAATGGAACTTATTTCTGTTAAGTTTATGGACAGCTAATTTTGTCAGTTTCAAGGGAGATGAAATATTACAAAATTAGGTAGGAATTGAGTGATTTATGATGGGTCCATTTGGGTATGAATTAAAAGAATCTCGAATTACTGGCACGAATTCAGAGGGAAAGACTGTTAAATAAGCTAGAAGAATTTTTTTTACTCTTTACTCTAAATCTCTAAAGCTATACAAAAATTTCACAGAGTTGTAGAGCACTTTTTTCTTTTTATTCAATAACAAACGAAAAAGTTGGTCGCTAAACTCTATTCAATAAGTAAATTGTTTTAAAGAAATGGCGGTTCAAAATTGGCCAACGATATCGACGAATTGCTTGAAAATCGTTTTTTATTAATTGCTTGTGCAATCGTTTCTGGCACTTGGGCCAAGAAAAATTTATAAAACAGTATTGAGAGTACATTTTATGACGGATAATTCAGTTAAACTCTACGGTTATTAGAGCCGGAGATATGAAGATATGAATCAGAGAGCCAGATCGTTATTTTCGTTTACGTCTAGTTTTACCATGTAAATCGTAGTTTACCTTTAATGCTACATTTCTTTTTGCAATATAAGAGCTGAACTATTTATAGTTTATATTGTTTACTGAAAATAAACTAGCAAAATCGAATTGGACTTCGCCGCATAGTTGATTTGATCATTGTTTTTTGCAGATATTCCAATGAAATTATGTTATTTTCTGGGTCGCATTTATGACATTTCTGGGACCACAACGTATATGTTCTAATTTTCCCCCGTCTGACTGCTATGACATATCTCTCTGAACCGGTCGTTTGGTTTCTTTTCTAAAGTGCGGAAAGGCCCGATCTTCCTGTTCCGAGCTAGTGCTAGTACACGAGTGTTTTCCGGTTGCTGTGATCTCTCTGTCTGTCTAACGCCCAGGAGAAATCGCGTAGCGGGAAGCCACTCTCAAAATTCTGTTTGTATAATTGTTTAAATATTCCAGTATTCACACTTAATATCTTAAGGGATATGCTTATCGTGTATGAGCATCAAATATCATACTAGATAATTTTTAGCCGAAGGCACATTACAAAATAGTTACAAAGTAAAATATTAAAATTTTGCGAGTATTTAAACTTAATATTAATTAAAACTATATATTGTCTTGTCATACATTCTAGATGGTTCGTGTTTCAGTGAAAAGAAATGTATTTATTGCCGCAGGCAACTTCATGTTATAGTTGTTCTAGTTCTATTTTGCATATAATGGGACAAAATGTTGCAGGCACACTTTCTGTCAAGCATTGTCAAATGTTAAAAAAGCTGCTAAAAGCAAATAAAGCATTAAGTCTTGTGCGTAAATTTTCTGAAAAATTGCTTGAAACGGTACTAGGGATGAATTATACTCGGTCATTTGTAGCGATTTCTTAACAACGAAATAACAGCTGCGAACAAATGTATTCAAGTAGCGCCAAAATTAGTTCTCTATCAGAATAAATAAATTTTAGACGCAGGCATTTTTCTCTTGTAGTTAATTCGTTGCGCATGGAAAAAGGATCCTTAGGCACCACAAAATTTCAGAACAGCCCTTCAGGCAAATAAAGTATTAAACATTTAAAACTTCAGATTACATTTTTCTAAGGATTTTAAAAGCATCCGAAGTCAAAAATTAAATTGACTGAGAAAATGAAAAAAAAATCATGTTCAGCTGCAGGCTGGTAGATATTTACACGAAATTAGTTACTTTAACGAACAATACATTACATGAGTAACATAGTTATGCATAAATTAAAGCAGGGAATTCTAGCATTAGTGATCACGTCATGCTAACAGGAACCAATTTTTTTACAGGGCGGTTTTAGCAGGTTCTATATAGTTATAGGTTATATGTTCTTTATCACCGATTTCTATTGTTTCTAAATGTTCCCTGTCACACGGGGTGAAATCAAAATATCTTCGTTGAGGTTCCCGGGTCTGATTGATGATCTAGCGTGGCCAGGATTATTCTATCTGGCACTTGTCGGTTAGAATTGTCACGTACTCCGAAAAGTCTTACATTAAAAGTTATTTGCCTAAAAAATGTATTCTCTTTGCTAATAGATCTTACGAATTATATCAGAAAAAAACAATTTTTTATTTTTTCAACAAGTTAACAAGTACTTTTCTGTGTACATGGATCGTCAATCTTGATGCGACCATGAAAAAAGAAGACTTCGATGCGGACGTTGGAGGGAGGAGAGCAGCTACAGGAGCAGTCAAAGGTAAGTGGGCCCCTGCGTTCGTCACCCAAAGCAATTTGATACAACTAGCCCCTTTCGCCGCGGAGTGAGTGAAACTCGTATCTCGTATCTCGTGTAGTGGAAGTGAGGGTGTTAGTGCTACATACTTAATATTCGGATACCTTCACTATATTCAAGCAAAGGCAGAGTATTGCTCGTGAATTACATCCTTCGGTAGCAGAACGTTACTTCCGAAGTACCACTTGTCAGGAACGTGCTCTGGCTATGTCCTTAAGAAGAAAAAAACTTACGAATTCAATATGTTTATCAGTAGTATACATTTCCTTATACTTATTTCTAATTTAGATTTATGACCAGCAATCAGTCCATCGACGATGCGAAGATGTGACTGCAGCAATCTGTACCAAACCATAATTGTTTCATGTTGGGTAACACGAGAAGATGTATCATCTGGAATGTTTGAGGAAATACTGCATCATATGAAAGGGATTCAATGGTTTTGGGTAATATATAATTACAGTTGTATAAAATTATTGACCTTCACACATATGCAGGTTATTTAAAAGATTTGCCACTTTTTCTAAATAGGACACTTTGAAAATGCCAATATTTAGTTGATTACTAGAGTAAAAATAATTTGTAGTTCAGCACTCGATTTTTAATTGTTTAAATGTAACCTAGTATAGGAGAGTAGACTTTAAAAGGAAGTTGAAAGTTTGAAAAATATATCTTATCGGAAAAAAGACGAATTGTTTCTATCAATGTATTTTGATGTATTTTGTCAAAGATTATTATTGAACGCTGCTATATTGATAATTTGGTTGATTGTTTGCACATCTCATCGTCTCCTTATTATATTTTTAACGAAATAATTTCAAAAATCATTTTAATTTTCCCAAGTTACTTTTTTACATTTTTCTGATTCTTTAAAACTTCACTGCCAATCAAATTTCTTCTAATATATATAATAAAAAGATCAAGGGTTTTAGATACACACCATTTCTCTTTCGAATGTGAACAGTCCTTGTGCTTTTATGGAAGGTTTTTGAACGACATTATTTCAAATTAAAAACAGTTCGAAAAGATAAAACTGATTTTTTTTTCTAATTTAGATTCCTGATCCCATCAAAGACTTCCAAATTGATACGATACGGCCATCGGTAAAGTCACTCCACAGCAATAATTCCACGACCAATTGTGCTCCGAAAATGTGTCTAGAGCATCCGATGCCAGATAAATGCAGGCGAAAAGATTTGCGTCATGGAAACATGCATCCAGGGATGTTATGGAGAGATACTGCGTCGAAAGAGAAAGCTCTAATCTTTTCGGGTAGGATTAAATCCAATTAAATCATTTCAATTAACCAATCATGTTTCATGGAATTAGACCGTGTTAAAATGGAATCACTCTCCGACCTTTCAGCTTAAACGGAAATGATCTTTACTTCAGGACTGGGGAGATTTAGATCGATTTTTTATATCTTATTTCATCGAACCATGATTCAGTTCACCCAACCATGACCTTATGTCTATTAAAGTTATATTAGGATGCTTATTAATTTCAATAGATTGTCTATATCGCAAGAACTTAACCTTCTTTTTACACTTATGACATGGCATTTATGATCGTACAATTTTTTTATTTCTAAAACGTCGTTCACGTTCCTTAAGCCTAATGCATATGGATCGTCTAGTTCCGTTTGGAAAGGAATAATGTCCTTTGCACATCGCAAACAATTTTCTTGTGTATGTTGAAGATTGCACGTATTTTTGATACCGGCTACAGTCTATATCACACATGCAAACCGATCGTTACACCGGGTCACGGTTCAGTGATCACAGGTCCGGTCTAGAAAGCCGGCCTAAATCTTTCCTAGCTCATTCACTGTTCCTATTTCGTGAAGTAAAGATCCCTGAAGGTGCCTCGTGCAATCGAAGGCGAAAAGTCGGAAAGTGATTACATTTTGACACGCTCTAATCCCAAGAACCAAAATTTCTTAAGTAACCAAAAATTCCGTTCTATGTTAAAATTATTTTAGTTGAACATTGAAATCGATTTTAGGGGGACGTCAAATTGTGACGAACAAAATATCGCTTAGAGCATTAAATATGATAAATTATAGGTGGCTTATTTAATAACCGCTGTATAATATAGTTGAAGTCATATTAATGTGCTCTGCAATTTAATACACATCACCATGAAATGTCAAACCAAAATTTCACGCCACTGTTGCCATTTTATTTTAATTAAATATAGCTAAAAACAATTACATGTGCAGGATACAGATACAACTAACATACATACGTACATCAGTACTCAAAGTCAAATAAATGGTTCAGAATTATTGTATTTTCAATAATTAGTTCTTTTTAGGGAGTGTTCTTCATCCGAGGGTCCGGCTGTTCTTCAGATTTGGAGGGTTAGCGAATGGCCAAGTTTTCCACATTCTGCTAAGTATGAGATTTAAGCGGGGACACCCATGTGTGGTACGATAGGAAGTAAACCTTTGGGCCGAGCATCAGCGTCGGTGGTATGGCCTTCGGGGGGGCCAAGAGGTTTGGTCCTTGCTATCTCAAAGGGGCTGTTCGGCACTTGTATTACGAGAAGTGGTTGAATCCGGCTTGCATGAGGTGCGGAGAAGGAACGGCTCACCGTATTAGTTGAATAGATAATCCGTAAGTATATTTATTATTGTTTTTACTATTAATATTATTATTGTTATTATTATTGGTATTATTATTATTATCGAAATTGACACTGAATTACCCAACAAATGTTGGGTTCCAAGCCCATCCTGTATGCATTCATCAAAAGGAGTGTTCTGGTTTCTATTAGTTCTATGTGCTGTCCTGTAAGAATTTTGTCACTATGTGGCAAGTACTAGGCAGGTCTGCCTTCTGAATATCGATGAAGGTGTTAATATGCAGTTCTATGATTTTCAGGTTCTGTTCTAGTGTTTTTGGAACTAGTCCATTGATACGATGATCGGTATCACATGAACCTTATTCAGTCGACACATCTGCTGTATCTCGATGCCTAGCTCCGCATATTAAGCCTTTTTCTCTTGACATGTATCCAATACGTGGTTATTGTTGGGTACACCGACATCTAACAAATAAGCTGTCTTTGTTTCATTATTTAGCACTATCATATCAGGTCGTCACCCGTCTGTCAGTGTACAGTTTGAAGGCATTATGTTCAAGCACTGAACTTGGTTAGTATTTATAACAGGGCATAAAGGTGTCCAGAAGCCCGTATTTATTGGCAAGCCTCTGGTGTGTGATGTTACCTGATTACATGTTTATGTCGCTGGACGTAATCGGTGTTTGCTAGGTAAGTGCAGCCAAATGTCATATGCTGTATAGTCTCGGATCTCTCGCTTCATTTCCGTGTGTTAATAACTTGGTCCTGCATTGCCGTCACAAATCCTTCTGTCTCTGGGAATAATTGTCCATCCTTCAGCCACCTGTTGGATGCTTCCTTATCTATGTGTGGTTGATTCAAGTCATTGTGATGTCGGCCGCGTAGTGCCATTTGAGCCCACTGTTCTTGTTTGTTGGGGTCTGAAAGTGACTGTAGAACGATGTCACTTGCGAGATTGAGTTGGAGTATGAGTTGTCACTTAGGGTCACTATGCGGTGGAGACTTGATGTTTGTGCCTTATTGGTGAAAAAATCTCTGCATTTTTGCAGCTGTTGGGAGTGCGAATTGATAAAGTCAATCAGGGATCTTACACATTCTCTTCGTGGTAAGGTCATTCGGGGAGTTGATGATCTTGGGTGGTGTGACTTGTTCTTGATCATCATTAGGCGAGTAGTTCGTTGTAGTTTCTCTAGCTCCGTGTTAGTTCATTCCAAGATTCCAAAACTGTAGGTCAGCATAGGTGTTAATTGCTGCAATGAGATTTCCGGCATTCAGTTCTGTCTTCAGAAGAGCTCGCACTCTTCAAACGTACTGATCCTTCAGCCTGGTCTTTCCTTGCTTATCATGGAGCAGTCTAGCTTGTTGGAATCCTAGGTCTTTGTAGGTCTCTCCTTGGTTCGGAGAACTATTTCTCCATTGGGTAGGGCTATATCACCATTAATGTCTTTCGAGAAGGTCTATGTCACGTCAATAAGCCTTTTTAGTTGGTTATGGTTTCCACCATATAGCTTAATATCATCCATATACAGAAGGTGGGATACGTTTCAGGAGTTATCTCTATTGGCTTTGATGTTGTAGTATTTGAATTTGATCACGTTGAGATTGTATCCATGTAGCATTTCGGTTATGCTCTTTTAGTTTTTCCTAGATGTTCGACCAACACTCGGTCAAATGCTCTTTGCTCGCCAGTATTTTCTCAGTATTGGTTTGATCTTTGGTGTCATTGATATTTCGATAGAACTGTCTTTGGTTGGTGTTGAAAAGCCAGTTCTGCCGTTTTTTTAGCATTGTTTGTATCTTTGCAGACATTTCGCTTTAGCTTTTAGTTTTTGCTTTAGTGTATCTTGATCCAGTTTTTGTTGATAGTTGAGATCGGTGGGTTTTGTTCCTATCTCCTTAATAATCTTTTTAATGCGTGCCTTAAGTCTGCTGGAGGGGTGTTCATTTTTCCGAAATTCTGTAAGTATTCCTAGTTCCTGTTTGAATTGTCTTCTCAAGTCTTTTCTGCTATATGGGTTTTTGTTGGGGTGTAGCTTTGCCTGTTTTCTTCTGGGAATGCACTTGTTATTTGTGGCATCAAGGACGGTCACGGTAGAGCAGTATATGAGTGTGTGGAGCTTCTCAAGGGTGTCATAGTCCAAATTAAACTAAAGTTTCGTTGAGTTGGATCTACGCCGTTAAACTCAGCAACAGCTTTTTAGAATTCGTTGTATACTAATATTTTTCCAGCCTTCGTGGTCTGAGGATTGGTGACACGGGCCTCCTCAGAAACAGCTAGAGTTTTTTATTAATAATAATAATAATAATATTGTAATTATTATTAATATTACTAATAATATTATTGTTATTATTATCTGAACTAAATATTTCTAAATAGATGACAGAAAGAGTCAAATGGAACGGCCACCGAGGTCTCTTGGTCTTACACAACTTGAATTTTTTTCTGTGAGGTTATTTAAAAAGTAAAGTTTTTAAAATAAAATTCGAGAATATTGAAATATTAAAAGAAAGAATAAGATATGAGTATGGCTTTACTACACTAGAGGTGTAAGAAACAAATTTTATTTACGACTAAATAATAGTTCACGTGTCTGAGCGATTTTTACAAAAACCAATCAAAGTGATACCACTTATTTTACTTATTTATCTCAGTTTACCTTTTATAGGTCTTTTAGAGATTGGATTATATTGGATGATGTCTGTCAATTTAATTTCTTGTAATATCTGCAAATATTGAATTTATATTTTCACCGTAAAGAAACCGTGGATTTTAGATACATTTTGTAATTAATATTTACAAACATCAGTATTTATTGTGAACACATCTATTATTAACTTTTCTGCTTTCACTTTCTATAGCATGCTCATAATGAGGCGAGTTACTATTAATCTATGCTGTTTTTAGCAAGTCCTAGAATGTTTTCTTTTGAGTATTGCAAGGCGACAGCAAGCTAATTTCAACTCCACCTAATTAGAACTATGCAAAAGGTTCTTTCTCACTTAAGGGATTTTTTTATATATCGGGACGAATAAGACTCTATATTATTGACTGCCAGAAAATATTTGTGATAATGACTAAACTTATTCTAATGCAAAGAACCTCTCCATCTTTTATGAAAGGATTTCGCAGATCTTGGTTTAAATTAAAAGTTGTTCTATCTAATATATATAACTGATTTTTTTTCTAATTTAGATTTTTGATCCCATCAAACTTCCAAATTGGTACGCTCAGCAGCAAAGTTACTCCAGCGCAACTACAGAACGGATCGTGCTCCGAGAATGTGACTAGAGCAGCTAATATTAGATGAATGCAGCCGAACGGATTTGCGCCATGAAAATATGCATTCGGAGATGTTATGGAGAAATACTCCGTCGAAAGAGAAAGCCTTTATCTCTTCGGGTAAGATTAAATCCAATAAAATTATTTCAATTAACCAATCATGTTTCTTGAGATTAGACCGTCTCAAAAGGAATCACCTTCCGACGTTTTGCTCTCTCTTGCAAGGAGCATCTTCAGGAATCTTTATTTAACCGGAATGATGTCTATTAATAGATTTATAAATTCTCTATTTTTCCGGTTATAAACTACCTAGACCGACGCTAGACTTTTGGATTTTACATTTACGAAATATCCAGTCGAATGCTGGCGTTCAGATACAGCAGATTGTACAATTGGCTTCCTTCTAATTTATCGTTCATATTCCTTAAGCCTAATCAATATTGGATTGCCCAATTTCTGTAATATAGACATCGCCTCAAGAACAAGGAATTGCATATACTCCTTCCGTTTGTTTATCCACGGAACCAAGATAAATTGCAAGGCTACTTCGCTGTCCCATCATACGTACAATCTTCAACATACACAAGAAAATTGGACAATGTTGGCGATCGCCAAATTGTGGTAATGAATATATAGGAGAAACTGAATTATCCATATCTACTAGGCTTAAAGAACATAAGCGATGTATTAGAAAGAAACTGGACATGTCGTAAATGTAAAAGATGTATAATTTTATTTTTAATGCACCAAATTGTTTCACTTGGTGAACGGTTTTCATTCATATAGAGATATTTTTATAGTAAATTGGATTGCTTATAGGTGCGATGTAAACAGTAATGTTTAACGGAAATTTTAAGTTTATTTAATTTCCTAGTGAAACAAAAGAAGTATTTTGTTTTATTTTTACTTTTGGGACCAATTTTACGGGTAAAATTAGAATGTTTCCTATTCATTTTAATATCCAAAACAGGTACATGAATTTGATACTTAAGACGGGCTTATCCCCTCTTGGTGGTTCCACATCACGAAGTTCACGGTGACCAACCAACTTTAGGATTTTTCTCGAGTTCTGTAGTGAAATTTGAGTTTGAAGCTTGTTTTCACGAGTCACTTTACTGACCACTTCCGTCTTTTATTTTCTCGGTTGGTCAACGGTCTTCATACTTTGGTATCTCCATTCCGGTTTAGAGTAGAGGTACGGCAAATACCTCCATGTGTTGATCCGCAGAAAATCGGGTATTATCCCGGATGTACTATGTAGCGATGATTTGAAATTGCGGTTCTTCGCACGGATCAACCGACTTTTTTTTTAAAGCCAAAGTTAAGTTAACATTTTTGATGAAACCTGGATTTTCATCCAGTCATCTTTGGCCTTTCCGTTATCATTTCTTTGAAGCTTTTTTTTGGTAACTGTGGAATTTAATTAGGGTAAGCTGATTACAATAATTTCACGTGCTCTTTTATTGAAAAAGGTTACGAAGCATTTTTCAGTTTTTGCTTTTAGAATCGACAGTGCTCACTAGACGAAAAACTGCCGCTACACTGTGCAATAAAAAGGGGTGCAAAGAACCCAAAGTACTTGCGTCGGTCTCGAGATTTTATGAATGAAACATTAAATAATCTTATTGAAATTTATAAGCATTCTAATATTTTTAATAGAGGTACGCGGTCTATATCCAGGTATGGGCAACTTTTGCATAGCTGAGGGCGGAATTTCGGGACTTAATCAGGTCGCGGGCAGTAAGTAAGAAGTAAGTAGCGAATAAAAAAGCGATAAAAATTCACAAATTTTTTTTATTTATTAATTATGTTAGCATAATCAAACATATTATAAACAAATTAACAAAAACAGAAAAATCACATCAAAATTAATGAGAGACTTGAGTTTGAAGCTGAGAAACAAGACTATCAATATCGGGGTTCATATTACTAGTACATAGGCGCAAAGTGTTTTTTAAATTAACATCTGTAAGCCGAGTACTATGCTTATATATATTAATTTTCATGATTGAAAAAAGTTGCTCACATTTATATGTAATACGGAATGTACAAATTATTTTTTGTGCGAAAACTCTCAGCTGTGGATACTTTTCTTCGGAAAGGTATGTTCTGTAAAATTCGCTTAGTTCCACATCATTAAATTTAAACTTCAAATATTAGTCTTCTTGAAGCTCGATCAACTCCAGTTGTAGGTGAACATTCTTCAGTCGAATGGACTTAGAGCACAAGTTTTGTTGGTAAATAATACAATGCAGAATAACTAAATCACATTCTTACACATTTGTAGCGGTTGCTCTTTCCTTTAGAATTCCGATAAAACCTTTTCCTGAACCCACCATTGAAGGCGCGCCATCTGTGCACACTCCAACTAATTTACACCACTACAAACCATATTTCTCAAAAGTACTTTGCATCTCGGCAAAAATATCTTTTCCATTAGTGGTCCCTTGTAGTGACCATAAAGCCAGTAATTCCTCTATCACTACAAATTCTTCATCAACACATCGTATAAAAATAGCTAACTGGGCTGTGCCAGATAAACCAGTACTCTCTTCCAAACCAATCGAAAATGTTGAAAACCAGCCAGTCTATCGGTCAATGTTTTTTTGATATCACTAGCCATCATAGCTATACGTCGAACAACAATACATCGCCATAAGTCCACTATCTCAAACGCTTTCGTGTTTTCTGGTCACAAAAGTCTGCAACGTCTGCTAAGTAGTCTTTAACACTATCTCTCAGAAAATGACTTCGATGTTTTCGCTATTTTGAAACTAACTATAAAACTAGCTTTAACAACACTGTCTAGATTTGGTCTTTGTGAATGGAACATTTGTTGCTGTTTCCCTAAATCGGCAAAATTTTATTCTTTGTTAACTGGCCCGTAAGTAAATTATATTGAGGAAAATGCTTGCTGGAGTAATACCGCTTCATATTGTATTCTGTTAAAACAGAAATGGTTTCATTGCACACCATATAGGTTTACTACTCTGCATGATAAAAAAAGTATTCATCATTCTGTGTCCACTTTCCGCTTTTTTAAACCAGACATCTTGATAGATTTTTTCTTCTGAGCTAAATTTGCTTGAATATTTCCCGCGTGTTTTCTTACCAGTTGTTAAGAAGTAATGAGTTGACACGCTCGCCGAGCGGTTTATATATTATCCGAAATAAGCAACTAGAATACTCTCGAATCGGGAGCTCGGAACCGACTGTTATTTATAATGCATCGCTCGGAGCGCTTCAGAGTCATCGGGCGGCTACCCGAATGTTTATCTGTTTCTAACGGCTATTTCTGACTCGATCTGTGCCGTTCCATTACGTACGCCTAATAAAATTATTTATCGATTTTAGTCTTTATGATTTGAAGAATACAGTTTTAGGTTGGTTGACAGTAATTACACATAGACTATGTGTGCTAAATCTTTAATTTTTTTGCACGTTATTTGAAATTTCTGAATCTCTCGCGAGCCGGATTGGAGCTGGTGGAGGGATTGCACATATATGGTCTATATCACGCATGGAAAATGCGTGGTCAGGTATAAAAAAGCGGCCTAAATCTTCGCGCTCATTTACTGTTCCAATTGAAGGCGAAACGCCTGAAAGTCCAATTTGAGACGGTCTAAACCCAAAAACCCTGATTTTTTAATTTTCTTGACCGAAGCTTCCGTTCTATGTTAAAGTTATTTCTATTTTAAAATCTAGTATCATAAACCGAATTACCTAAATTACAGAATTGCTCGGAAATTGGATGCCGTTTTATTACATTATACTTAAACATGTTTTATACATTTAGGGATGCTGAGAGACGAGACGAGATTAAGGCTTCATCTTGTTTCGTCTCGACTTTGGTCAATCTCGTCTCGTCTCAAAATTTAGGTCGTGACGAGACGAGATCCGGGCCTTGTCTAGTCTCGTCTCGACTGTAGGTGTATTAACCTATCCGGTTAGAGTTTAAATAAATATGATCACTGAAGGCGAAATTTTAGCTATAAACACTCACAGTGTGTTAGTAAACAGCGCGCGTTTACAAATTAATGCCCTATAGCACCTGCCTGGAAATTAATGTATTCTAGCCTCTTTTTGACAAGTAGTGACACTCATTTTGGCAATTTGTTTGGACTATTTAATCAGCATAAGCTGGAAAGACTAATTTTAAGTATTTTTAGTTTTAAAACTCGTATTGCATATTAATTAGAAAAAACTTTTTAACAAAATTTGATGTTTCCTTTCAAAAATCGAGTTGAGCAATACAAACTTTTGACAGACACAGTATTGTGATACCTTTTATAAATTTACTCTTTAGATTATTTTACCTGATTAGCTAGTTCTTTATTTATTTGCTATTTTGGGATTCAACAGAGCTCTATCGTTCTAGAAAGCATCCGCGATAATTATTATAAATAGGCTAAAGGTCCATAGTGTCCAAAAAAATATACCGAAGTTAAATTAATAAAGTAATTTTAATATGGTGTTTACACATGGTAAGGGCGACAGCAAAATTGTCCAGTTATTTACAGTATGTAACAAATTTGATTTGCATTCCTGTTAAAGGTGTTTGTTGTGTTGATTATGTATTTTATTCAGAACTTAAAGTATCGAGAAATTTGACAATGATGGAATTTGCTCAATTATGCAAACAATATCCTTGATACCAGATACCAATAAAATGATGAAATTTAATTTTAGGAATTTGTTATGTCATGTTTCAAAATTAACGACGCTGAATTCAAAGACCCATATAAAACTCTAATTTTTTCAAAAATGTGTTTAATATGATTCCAAACTTTGTCATTTTTGTAACTCCAAACAAGACTGCTGACAGTTAATATGTTTACAAAGGCAGAATAACTTTTATTGTTTTTACCAAAATTTTCTCCTAATACTGAGCGGTGATGTAAAAGATAGTCATGAAAAGAGCTAAAACAACGAAATTCTTTCCATAGTTTCCAATATTTAAACACAGACACTTCTGTGAATTTAAAATTATTTTTAACTAATCCTCGTTTAGGTTTAACTTTAGCTTGAAGAAATTTCTTGAAATAACGTAAGATTGCCTTTCCAAATATAAATTTTTTTAACTTTAAAAATTGAAATCAAAAATAAGTTATGAAAAAATATTGGAAACATTCCATAGAAAATATATATATTTTTTTAAAATTGAATTCTTTATTATTAAATAATATAATAATTGCAAGAGCTAGTGGGCGCCATGGCCCCCCTTGCCCCTTCCAATGGGCGCTCGTGGTTACAGTGAGGCAATTTATCAATTTATATTTTCTTATGTTTCAGTCGATTGCTCTGAATTTTAAGGAAACCGGATTTTATAGTATTGCACTCTTTGTGACATAAAAATTAGTTTTTTTTTTCAATTTTTATTGGCACTTTCTATGTTTTATTGTAGCTTAAAATTCTCTTTGCAATAAATGGCTTTTTTTAATTACGGCAAAAAAAATATACTAAGAAATCATGTTTATATAAATATGGGATTTATTACCATAATAATGTTATTTTAAAGATCTTTTAAGTAAAAAATTAAATGAATGAATCTTTCAAAGTATTAACTGTTCTTTTAACATTTTCCGTACGTATACATTGTTCAAGATTTAAGATTTTACATATAATAAAGTAGATTAGTTTTTAACTGGAAAACTTCCAATCATATTACTGCGTTCGCCATTTTCTGAAGAAATACGTGTTTCGTTCAATCATTGTATGAGTAACAAACAACGGTTTAATCTTGATTTTTATTTCTCGTTTTATTTATTTAAAATGAGATTAAGTGAAAAATAATCATTAGTACTGCAAGTTAACACCTTTTTTAAAAATATATTAATATATCACAACACATCGTATAAAAATAGCTAACTGGGCTGTGTCAGATAAATCGATACTCGAAAGCAATCGAAAATGCTTGAAAACCAATAAATCTATCAGTCAATGTTTTTTGATATCACTAGCCATCATATCTATACGTCGAACAATAATACATCGCGATAAGCTCACTTTCTCAAACGCTTAGGTATTTTCTGGTCACAAAAGTTCTGCAACATCTACTAGGTACGTACTCTTTAACAAACTCTCCCTCAGAAAATGACTTCGATGTTTTCGCTGTTTTGGAACTAACTATATTAGCTTTAACAACACTGTCTAGATTTAGTCATTATGAATGCAACATTTATTCCTGTTTCCCTGAATCGGCAAAGAGTTTTTAAATTTTATTCTTTCTTAACTGGCCCGTAAGTAAATTATATGCAGCGAAATGCTTGCTTCATATTGTATTCTTTTAAAACAGAAATTGTTTCATTGCACAACACATAGGTTTACCACTCTGCATGATAAAAAATTATTCATCAGTTATATTGTTTTGGAGTTGACGACATTCTTTGTTCACTTTCCCTTTTTTAAACCATCTTGTTAAAATATTTTTCTTCTGAGCTAAATTTCCTTGAATATTTCCCGCGTCTTTTCTTATCATTTGTTAAGAAGTAATGAGTTAACACGCTCGCTGAGCGATTTATATATTACCCGCAATAAGCAACTAGAACTCTCTCGAATCGAGAGTTTCGATTGTACGCGAATTGCTCTGAATTTTAAGGAAAGGGGATTTGGAGTATTTAAATATTTTGGAGTTAAAATTTGTATTGGCACTTTCTATGGTTTATGGTAGCTTAAAATTCTCTTTACAATAAATGGCTTTTTTTAATTAGGATAAAAAATTATACTTAAAAATCATGTTTATTGAAAATATCTGAAAAAGAAACAAATACGTGATACGTCAGACAAAAGCTATTTATTATATTAATATGGGAATTATTAGCATAATTATGTAATTTTAAAGATCTTTTAAGTAAAAAATGAAACCTATAATATTTCAAAGTATAAACTGTCCTTTTAGCATTTTTCCAATTTTATAGCACTTTCTCCTATTTTAGCAAATAACCACTTTCTCTGCGACTTCTTTAAAGAAATACCCTTTATCTGCGACTTCTTTAAAGAAATATATCAATTCTGGCAGGGGACACAAGATCAGGTGACAATTCCCTCTAAGTCATTTTTCATAATGAAATTTAATTTAATTTTTAATAAATGAAATAAAACAGGTATGACAGGTAACGTAGGTAACATATTTATTTTCGAATAAGCCATTTTTCATCCTTAGTAAAGCAAAAGTTATTACCTATGTTAAATTTTGAGAAAGTGACCTAATAAAAAAAATTCCCATATGATGCGAACTTTTTCAAGGACACTGTATATATATATATATATATATATATATATATATATATATATGTATATGTATATATTATATGTAAGGTAGAGGTAACATGCCTATTCTGAATGGATTTAAGTTAAAAGCTCCATACTCCAACGCAAAAACAGTCAAACTCTTGGAAAGAGCCAGTTCATAGCTAATATTTATATATATATATATATATATATATATATATATATATATGTATCTATATATATATATAATTACTTCGAAAATATTTCTTGGGTCTAGGTTTATGCATTGGAACAATAGTGGTTATATTTCGCTCGACGTTTCGCTTTTGATTAAAAGCATTTTCAAGAGCATTTATTTTAACTAAAACGAGAAAGAAAAAAAAAACAATATTATAGGTAGGTTACCTATTTTTAATTAACGGCTTTAAACCGAATTGTACAAATGTTTTTGTGTTTTTTTTTTCGTCAATAATGTAAACAAGTTTTTTAATATTTTTTAATGTGTAAAATTGTGAAAGTCATTTTAGAAAAGTGTTCGACTGCTAAATGTTTTAGGATTAATTGAAGAAATTTTACTTTATCAGTGTTTTTATAATTGACAAAACGGCAATTTTAACAAACCAGTTTGTATCGAACTGATATTGTTTTTTTTTTCTTTCTCGTTTTAGTTAAAATAAATGCTCTTGAAAATGCTTTTAATCAAAAGCGAAACGTCGAACGAAATATAACCACTATTGTTTCAATGCATAAACCTAGACCCAAGAAATATTTTCGAAGTAATTATAAATAAAAGGTTTAAGAAACAAATTATATATATATATATATATATATATATATATATATATATATATATATATATATATATATATATATATATATATATATATATATATATATATATTTTTTTTCTTTAACCATATATAAATATTTTGTTAATTATTTTCTAGGGTATAGGTTAACTCATTAAAAAGTAAAACTATAATTGATATCGACGTTTCGCTCATTATATTGAGCTTTCTCGAGATATTTATTTTGACATGGTTCCAAGAAAAAAATTGAGAAACCTCACTATAATGAGCGAAACGTCGATATGAATTATAGTTTTACTTTTCAATGAGCTAACATATATATATATATATATATATATATATATATATATATATATATAAATATTAACTATTAACTGGCTCTTTCTAAGACTTTGGCTGTTTTTGTGTTGGAGTGTGGAGGTTTTAACTTAAATCCATTCAGAATAGGCTGAATGTTACCTCTACACTACACTACACACAAGAAAGTCAAACTATTCTCAGAATTTTATAATTTAATATACCTACTATACATTTGTAGTGTATAAGTTCCACAGTTTCATAGCAAACTCATGAATACCCAGCCAAACTACAAAAAATATCTTTCAATTGCTACTAAAATGTTATCTTACATATTATTTATTTAAATGCTATAATCAAAAAAAAAACATAATTACTGATTTGTAAGTTAGGAATATTTAGTTTAGTAATTTTAGGATACCAATAAAAAATACGTTCATTTCTACATTTGGTTATATATGTAGTTCAAAAATAAAAACATAATTATTTTATATTTTAACCAACTCAAGCACATAATTTGAATTATTGTTTTTTTTAAATCTAATCAATGCTTAAATATATTAATTAGACTACAAATATAGTTAGTTCGTCCTGTCAGCAACTAACCAACTATATTTTACATAAAATACAAGATCTATTGGTTTCTTCAATAAATCATCATTACTGTAGATAGATACTATTTTCCTAATCTTAAAAATGTATATGATGATATTGTAATATATAAATACCATTTATGTAAATGCTATTGTTTCCTAATAAATGACTAATCCGCAAACAGAGTTTTTTATATTTTCTCATCCATCTTCAATATTTATAAAAGAAAAAACTCTATATTCAAACTTTTTCTCTTGCTATCTTTTAGACCTATCAGAAGATAGAAAAATCCCATCAGAAACTTGCAAAACAATTTTTTATTTTTGTAAAAGCAGAACAATTTTCATTTTACTGACATTGCAATTCTAAGATTTCAAACGAGACTAAATATGTTTAGAATCTTTGGGATATTTTTTAAAATTTTGTATTTGAAGTTTATTTTTTTCTGAGCTTTATAACAAAATGTAGAAGTCGGAATCAAAATAAAGAAAAAAAACACTCTCTACCCAGATATACCTGAACAGATTTCATGACTAATAAATTTCAGTGCTTAATTTATGCTAAAATAATTGGTCATGGTTCATAAAAAGCTGTTTGTATTTTGCAAAAAAAGAGTAGAAACAACATGCTTATTAATGTTTTGTGCTATGGCAGAATTATAGTACATTTAGGTACTTACTTTACTTTTAAATTCTATACAACTGTTCCTATTTTCTTAACAGTTTGAAGGAGAAGGTTTTCACCCGCTCAAGGCGTATTTTGTTTTTTATAAAACGGACTATTTTGCATACACGATATAAAAATAAAACTACGTTTGAGGACGTTTAAAGGCATGCAGGAAATTTTATGAACTTGTTTATTTTGAAATTAAATGTCCAGTTAGGTATAATTTACTAAATACCTATATGAAACACCAAGTCGTTTTCTTTGCGTAGGGTCAAATCTATACATTTCTATTTTTTAGAATAGAATAATTTTGAGATAAGAAATCCTTTCCAAAATTTAGTATTTGGCATAAATTTTTGCCACTAAGAATAGTTTGATTAATTTTTTTTTGTTACATGACAAAAAACAACCAATAACGGTGTGAAGTCTTATTAACTAAAGAAAAAGATAAAACTAAAATTTGTTACACGAACCCACCGTAACAAACTAAGATATGACCTAAACATACATTCCTCTTCCTTAATATCCCACATAGTTCAAGGAAAGATCGATTTTCTCCCTTAAAATACAAATATTGTTTAAAAAATTATGTTTTTCCATTTGCCCAAATCTACTGATTACTTAGTTTTTCCAACATGATATGTATTAAAATATTCTAAACGTTATTTAAAGGAAAACCTATAGAATCTGATAAAAAATAGACGAAAGACCATGCGAGAGATAAATGTTTATTTATCTGACGTCATTGACAACACGCGATCTGAATTCCATTTTCTTTGACGTCATTGCACTCTCCTTTCCATTAGAAAATATTGAAAAATTTGGGCCGACCTCTTGCGGTAGGGGTTCAAACTTTACCTGTTACCAACTGCAATTACCTAACGTATTCTCCGAAAAATATTCCAAGATTTTAGTAATTATTTTTGGTGATAGTTTGGAAAAAAACTACTATCTTTTTCAGATCAATTTTTTTTCAGAAATGTAGCTATATGTATGCTCTCCAATTTGAGTATTTTGGAATTTGACGAAATTACTTCTCAGCATAGAAAAGCTCAAGGTTAGTACCTAGAAAAATTACTAGACATATAAACAGATTTTTTTTTTACTTTTAAAGGCTAAAATGAAAAATTCAACATACTCAATTTAATTTAGGAGTGTTTTAGAAGATATGTGTTAAACTCTGATCCTCAAATTCCTTTTTATAACTTTGCAGACTATCACAGAAAACAACCTATTTTTGGTCATTTTACGCGATATTTTCTCAATGCTAATTGACTGCAACTGCCCCCTTAACTCAAAATCAGATTTTCGATTCCAGTTGGGCAAAAGATTCTGGTTTAAAATTGAGTTTGGACGCAAACCAAATCACCAATCATTCAAACCGGTCAATAGCAGTGACGTGCTTAACTAAATCAAGGGTTAATGAACAACCAATATTCAAAATAACAGGACATTTCCACACGAATTCAATAAAACCGTATCTATCCATGGATAACCAACACCACTAACAAATTATAGAAAATCTTCGCAAAAGGAGCATGGAAGAAGACGGGAGCGAAAAAAACGGAAAAAAGCTTAATCATGTTGATAATAATAAACATAATAAAAATACTCCCAGTTAATATCAAAACTGTACATTTTATATTAATTGCGCTTTTGGTAAAAAGGTTCAAATTAATGTATTCTTAATTTGTTTAGTAATTCATTCATTTTGTTATTTGTATTATGTTATGGTGTAAATAAAATAATCCAAATTAGTTTAAAATTTAATTTTCACTTGTGATATTCTCTATGAAAATATCACTTATGCAACACAATTTCCTAAACAACACAATTTCCTAAAAAAATGTGTGCATTTTCTCTTGACAACCAATTTTTATAGTAAAAGCATTTGTGCATATCATCAGGTGATATTCACTCATGCTTTTATAAAAAATTGGTTGTCAAAAAATTTTTTCCATCACTTTCGGAAATATTTTATGCATTTGTAATATTTCTACTGAAAATAATTGATTTCAAAATTGGTCAGTTTTTTGATATGTAACGTAGAAACAAGAAAATGATAGTTTCAAGCCATCTATAATGTCTTTTTTAAATGTGTTCAGATTATATTTGTTGCATATAGATAAACAGAATGATAAACAAAATTTCTTGTTGAGTTTTTCGTAAATGAATAAAAATATCTATCTTCAAATTGATTGAAACAAATATTTATATCTATGAAATTACATATCTCAACATAGGACTAGTCTGTCCACGGAATGTTTCGATACATAATATTAAAAATATTATTTAAGTAAAATAAGAAATTGTGTTATTTACCTCCTTAAGTTTTCATAGACAAATAGCAGTTGTACAAATGCTTTCACTCTGTGGGGACACATCAGTCCGTCGACGTAAAAGAAAAACATTTATAAAGAAAATAATTGATTTCAAAATTTGTCAGATATAAGCATTTGTACAACTGCTATTTAGGAAAATGTCACAATTTCTTATTTTGCTTGAATAATATTTTTTAAATTATGTATCGAAATTCCGTGGACAGACTGAGATAATGTAATTTTCATAGAAATAAATATTTGTTTCAATCAATTCAAAGGTAGATAGTTTTATCGAGTTGGGAAAAATCTAAAAAAAGAAACTTGGTTTATCAATCTAAATGCAATAAATAACATTTATTTTTATAAAGGTGGACGTATCAAAAACTAAGAAAACCCCGCTCTCAAGCAGGAAATGACAGTTTTGCATAACGTTTTTTTTCTGACGTCATGAATACTCACGAAAATGTCAAAATTATGCTTAACAAACAAATCCAACCGCAAATTTAAATTTCTGATAGGCAAAAAAGATCGAGTTATCATACCGCAGTACTTGACGTCAGTCATATTTATCTATAAAAATCATACTACATAAGCGCTGTATAGGGAATATTTACATTTTAAACTTAACTTAGAAACTGACACCCATGTTCACTAAAAAGGTTTAAATTTAGAAAAGATCTAACTCAACAGTTTAGGTTTATAATGACATAAGCAAAATATAACTGGTGAACCAACAGTTTGACTTGCCATGGTCTTATTTGAATCCAGGACTGTAGATTTTGAGAAACATGTCTGTTATCGGTTCCAAAATGTGAATATAAGATTTGAACATAACGTCATTGACACATTTTCAAATTTTTATACGGTGCTTAAAATTTACTTGACATTGTCAAGCTGCGAAGTTGAAAAGTCTTTTTTTAAAATGACCTATGTATATGAAAAATAAATACAGGTTAACAACGTCGGATAAAATAACTTATTTATACAATCAAATGACAACGATATGGAACAATCCATCTTGTATGATAGGTGAAAACACCTTGGTAAAACGCTGAAGAGAAAGGTTTCCTAATTTTTATATTTTTGTTTTCAAAAACTTAATTTCCTAATATACTATAGATATTTAGATGTTTTTTTTTCGTTATAGTCTAGAATCCAATTCGAAAATTGAGCTCTTTTAAAAGCATGAAAAAGGCCTCAAAATGTATTGAGCCGAGAGATCCCAAAAATCACGATGCACCACAAGATGTAGGTATTCAAATTTCTAAATAAAGTGATCAAGTCCTTAATTACCAAGAAAAATACCTATTGTCAATTATGAGAACAATTCTCTTCAAGAACAAAATTGAATGTATATGTACAGACATAGTTGCCTTAGTGATGTTCTCAGTATTTTTGTTGCATTTTTAATAGAGTTTTCGTTATTATCTCTATATTATATACATAACTGAAAGTTAGTAGGAGGCAGGTGGTGCTCCATGACATCGCATAATATGAATACACTGCACCTTTAAGTAGAGATTTTTGTAAATTTTCCCGCTTACCTTCAAAAATAAAGCTATGAAACGAAGTAAATTTATGATTAACAGGAAAACACCCAATTAATGTAATAATAATATACAGGGTGTTACATTAAATATAACAAAGTGAATGGTCATTTTTTTTACTTCCTAATAGTAATTTGTTCGCTTTTTAGCGAATCCTGGCGGTCTAGATAACAATATAAAATTTCTGTATTCAACATTTAGTTTACCTTTTAAAATAAATAAAGCTTGTAGACTTCGCTGAGAATATAAACAAAAACTCTTTACATCATGTAGTTAACAAAATTGGTATTATTATGTTTATTTTTAATATTAAAAATCCTTTAGAGGCCCAAAGCCACTTTTTAAAAAACACTGTCGTATTACAAACAATTCTAAACTGAATTTTTGTAATGCATCGTTTTAAAAAAGCAAATCCGAAGATTTTTGTTGATGCAGTAATATTCTTTGAAAGAAATCGAAAGAGGTATGTAATTATATCTATTAGCTAATGGTCTCTTTTGTTAAAAGTCAATACGAGACCCCTTTATTCTCGTTTCGTCTCATTTTGAGTGTCGAGATTGAATGTTGCCGAAACGAGACGAGATTAGGTCGAGACGAGATTACAAATTCGCGCTATTCCTACTAGTCTCAGAGAGAACTTATTTGTGTAAGCAAAGCGAACTAGTGTCAAAGGTTCCTTCAGGTAAGTCTACTTATCACTACTACCACTAAATTCTTTTTGCATACATCTGATACAACTGACTGGCGTAGTCAAAAATATTCTCTGAGGCGGGGGCGGAGGCTTAATTATATTGATCATTGAGTGTAAATTCTAACATAAATATTAATAAAGCAGCAAAATTCATAGGTATAAAAGCGAACTAACACAAATATTATTAGCTAACTATGCTGCTATATTTTTCAGTGGTTAATTAACTTTTTTAAATGGGAAATAAGATTTCAAACTCTCTGCAGTTCCATGCACCAATTTCTTTCTTTTTTTTTATTATACAGTATTGGCCATAATGTTCCCAACCCATCTAATTTTTTTTAATTATTGAATCCAAATATTTTTATTTTAATAATTGGCGCATAAAAGAAGCATAGTTTTGTCAGGGCTAAATCTTAAGTCAGATATACAGGGTGTTAAAAAAACAAATATCTGATATGGTCAGATAAAAACAGGGTTCAGAGGATAAAATACCGAAAAAGTTTGTTTGGAAAAAGTGCTTAGAATATATATAAAGACAGTTTGCAAATTTTGAATTGAAAATTTCAACAATTAGAAAATAGCACATTTTCTCTTAATATGACCATATGAATCAATGTAATGAACATAGTTCTAATAAGATAATATTTATCGTTAGCTCTAAAATGACTTTAAATGTTGTATTAGCATATTTTCTAGAATAAGAATTATCGTTTCACACGCGAGGCGATAAATTCTCATCTCATTTCTAGTGATGCCGCGCAACGAGAGGGGACGAGATTGAATCTTCATCTCGTCTGGTCTCGACAAGATCAGAGTCTTGTCTTGTCTGGTCTTTGCTTAGAGTACATTAAGAGTTTGAATGCTATTTTATCGTACCTGACTGGATGTTAGTACCTTCAAAATGCTTTCTAACTGTTTGTTTGACAATTTACAATACATAATTTATAACTACTCAAATTTTCTTTTATCAAATGAATATTTTTATGACAATATTAAAATGTTTAATTTGGGACATTAATTTATCTTGGTTATTTTAAATCAAAACTAACTCCAATAAAAATGTACAATATTTTTAGCATATTTTAATATATGTCAAAATCCATTTGTTTTTGAGTTAATGACAGTTGAAAAGTGGCCACTTTGAGACTGTAGAAGCTAGACGGCTTTACTTTATTTTTCCGTTTAAAAATAAAGCAAATAAGCAAAATATCCAAATGTTCATAGAAATTTAAAAATACCTGAAAAATTAACAATACTCAAGCCATTCTATTAAAACATTTATCATTGTTCTTCATGCTCTTTTGAGACCACCCTATATACAGAAAAATAACTAAGCCAAAATTTACATGATAGAGAAAAAAACAAAAGTTTTAAGATTTTTTCTGAGACGTCAGAATTTGCAAAAAAATAAAGAAATAGCAATTGGAAAGTAAAAAATTGAACAACCTTTTTATTGTAGCGTTCCACTAAATAGCCAAGAAGTTGCGACCCCCACACTACAATATGGACATTTATCAAAGTTCCATATCGGCTGGTTATCAAGGCGACGGTTCGTCCTTTTTACAGTATCATGATTTATGAAGAATCGTTTTTATTATTAAATGGCTCATAAACTCTTGCGAGCAAGTGCATACACGTTTACGAATCGTAAAAAAAAAACCAATATACTATATACGAAATATGTGTTTGTATTATAACGAATTGTCGCGCACCTCGCCTCATCCGCTCCGGTAGGGTTGCCAACCTTTCCGATTTAGGCGTTAGTACTACGCTTTTTATATATATATATATATATATATATATATATATATATATATATATATATATATATATATATATATATATATATATATATATATATATATTTATCACGCCTCCCGCCTAACGGTTTAAAACTCCCGTTTTTTAAGGAGAATTAAGCAATGGTTGTTATAATAAATAAAAAGAAACCTATCTAACAACTAAAAAAACCTTGATAAAAACGTACGTATGTGTGACTTCATAAGTGTCCCGGCTAATAATGGGCATTTTATTGATGTTGTTGGATTTCCTATGGAGGGGAATATTTCGATTAATATAACTTAAATTTGTCGATTAGTTTTATCCACCGACTTTCGATAGCTAAACTATATTCTCGTCTATCCCTAGTCATGACCCACCACTAAACTGTTGCTTTTTGCAAATTTGGCGCGTATGCGAGACAGCTTATAGGGCGGTCCAACAAAACAGCTGACTCCTGTCAATATGGCTGCTGTAGGGCAAACAATTGCTTGCTTCTCTATGTGTCCATCATAATTTCAAAACAAATTTTAAGGATTTTATATACATTTAGTGCATTTTTTAATACAGGACAATTATATATATAATTGTGTACTTGCGTTAAACTTCCTAACAGTTAAGGGGGAACTGCACGCAGTAATATGGATCATTTGCAAGCCTTCCGCCGCTGCAATATTATGTTAAAACTAAAGATCAAATCTAGAGTTATAAAATAAAATTAGATTTGTCCATTTTCGACCATTTTTTGACCACTTTTTGACGCACATGTCTTCGCATATAATTTTTTTTCCACAAAATGGCTCTTTATCGCCTTACATTGATCCTTTGTCTACGTAACTGCAAAATTTGAAATGGTAAATCGTACTCATGTCTTTGTATTTCTGCAGCGCGTGAACCCTTTTGAACCCATTTTTCACCGAAATGTAATTTAAATTACCTATACATAACACATTTTTTTGAGATTGGACGTGCAAGAAGTTTTTTTTAATGCGTAGGTACCTTTTCATCTTACTTTCAACTCGACTAGACCTTGTCGCTGGTTTTTTACTTTTTGCGTGCAGTTCTCCCTTAAGACGAGGAAATAATTTAGGAACCTTAAACGCGGAGATCTCCAAACGGAACAAACAAAAATTTCTAGAATTAAAAATATAGATCCTTTTGTTGTGGATGATACTTATTGTAGTGTAGATCACAAGGACTTTCCTCCAGTGACAAATATGGACATTGTAAGTTACCTAGTTGTTAAATTTAAATTATGTATATCCAAGTTAAACTAAGTTACATTTTTTAGACAACCCAGCCTTGTATGTTTAATATTTTGTATTGCACCGAAGTATATATTTTTCAGAAATAAATCGTATATATTAATAAAACAAATATGTTTTTATATAAATAAATTGTCATGCATACAAGAGTAAAAAATATATAACATTTTCAGTGGAATATAATAAGTAAAAGAGAGAAAAAGTTGTTTTTGCAGTAAACCTGATGGAGAGTGTAAAAGCACTCAATTTTTTTTTAACCTTTACATTTTACTAGATTTACTTATTTATCCCTAGAAAAAATTAAGTTATACTTGCATTTTAAAAAATTAAAAAGTAGTACATCTTTTCTCGCCTTGTTTTTTTTTTGAGAAGTTATCGGCCAGAAACAAATATTTAACAGCTTCCGTCCTGAATATATAAAAATATTCTCCTTCATTTGGTCATAGGTTTTGCCGACACACTTTTGGTAAATCTGGTTTTTCATCTAGAATTATGGATAGTCTAATAAAGTGTGTGAATTTCTTTTCAAGTTTAGTTTTAAGTAAGTAAGAACTCTGTAATGGTTAGCGTAGTTTCATTTATACATAAAAATGAAAATTCTGTAAAAATGTTAGACTAGAGCTACAGGTACAAAATGTAATATTAGAGATATCTTCGATAAGAATCTTGACTGAGAATAAGAACTGTTATTTAGCTAAGTTAATTTTAGTTTTTAATTTGTTTTAATAAATGATTAATATGAAATGCTTTGCATAGATTTGGACTTGAGCATATTTTAATTCAGTTGTAGTTAAATCCTCTCTCCTTATTGCAGTAATCCACGTCTTCCTCGCTATCGACGAAAGTTCGTTTAGTTTTTTATGTGTAAAATTGATAATTTTTGGATTCTAACAAAAACTGTCTCTCACCCTTCTATTTCCACAATTTACAATACAATGAAAAGAAGGCATTTTAAGGTAAACAGAAAAATACATAACAAAAGTCTCATATATTCCACTGTAAAAAATCAGTGTGTTTGTTCTACGGCCGTCAAAAACAGCTGATTGGTGACATTGAAGTGACAGATCGTTGGATTGCTCAATTGTTCTCGAGCGCCTTTACGCAGGCTCGTATAATGGTAATAAAAACAAGGAACGAGACGAAGTGTTTCATTTTTCATTGTTAATTGAGTTTGAACTGAAGCCTTCAAAATTAGTCCGGCATCTGGAAACAAAACACTCGCCTTTACAAAATAAACCTTTAGAATTTTTTTACCGTAAATCATTCGTCTTGAAGAATTAACAAATTGCTATCAACAAAATAAGCTATAGCGAGACCCCAGCATTTCAAGCGTTCTATTTAGTAGCGTTAAGAGAAGCCAGGGAGTCCAAGCTCCATTCGATTTCGAAAAAGTTCATTTTACCCGCTACCAGTGAAATGCGATGATAACTCTACGAACAGCAAATAATTTGAAAAATATACCACATTCAATTGACACAATATCGAGATGTATTAATGTATTAATGAAAGTGAAGTTTTTGGTATACATTTCAATGAGTCAGCAGACATGTCAAGCGTATATTCACTTTAGTTTGAATTATATTACCAAAAGTATGAATTTTGATAATTGTATTATTAATCGCGTGTTATTATTATTAATTATTATTATTATTAAATATATGTATTAAACGCATTTACGCAAATCGAAAAATCAGTTGCTAGAATATTTTCCAGATAGCAACGATGATTTGTCGCAAATATAGGTTCTCAAACCGTTTGATGAAAATGTTGCAGCTGTTAAATTACCAAACAAACAAACAAACAAAAGTATGCTTTATTGCCGCAGAAAAATTCTACAATTTTATGGACAAAGCAAAATATACCTAAAAATAAGACATATCAAAACATTAATCGAAAATAATTTCGACAAGTCAGAGCTTTTATTTTTAAAATGTAAATTATCAATTTACCAAATCGTAAAACACACGTTAGAATATAGCATAACATTGCAAACAGTAAATGAATCATGATAACCTTATAAAAGTAAACAAACACACATGTACGAGGTGAATAATTTCGATGACATTGAAATCAAAATTGCAACTATGCGACCTTAAACTCTATGTTATTATAGTTATACAAATAATTGTGATGTTAAACAGAAGGTATATTGAACTAGTGCAGAATGTAGTATACAAAAAGAATTAAATTGTTTTTAATCCAATACCTAACAAAAATAATTAAGTTTTAAGTGAATGTTCGACAGTTCTTTTCCCTATATAATGATTTACAAAATTCTATGCTATGAGTTAGGACATGACTCACAAAAGATTTAAGTAAACAAGCGAGTTTAGTGACAATTTAAAGAGACTTACTCACTGAAAAAAAAATCATTAACGCTGTAAAGTGGTCTCTCAATGAGGTATGCTTTGGTGTTTTTTCGAAATTGTGCAAGCATAGGGATAGATTTTAAATGTACTGGCAGATTGTTGTAAAGTTTTATGGCGTTGTAAATAATTGATTTTTTTATTAATTCTGTGGAAGGAATGGGAAGATAAATATCATGCCTAGAGTTTCTGGTAGGGTATACATGTTGTGGCCTTTCTGGGAGGGTGTTTATATGTTTTCTCAGCAAACATACCGTTTCCAAAATAAATAATGCAGGAAGTGTTAATATTTCATGTTTTTTGAAATAGTATTGGCAGTGAGCTCTATTATTTAGACCAAACAAATAACGAATGGCTCTCTTTTGAAGCATAAAAATACTACGAAATTGCTCGGTGGTACAGCAGCCCCAAAAGGGAAGGCCATAGCGGAGGTGGGATTCAAATAAAGAGAAATAAGTAAGTCTGGCAGAAGGAACGTCTAGTTCTTTTGAAACTGATCGAATGGCGAAGCAGGCGGTAGAAAGTTTTTTAGTTAAGGTGTCAATATGATTAGACCATTTTAGGTTGCTATTTATATTTAAACCCAGGAATTTAACCGACTCTACGTATTCAATATTGCTGTTATGTACCTGAAGTGGTTGTAAAGTTCCCTTATAAGATAACGCCACCGTTTTATCGACGTTAAAACAAAGCATATTGGAATCGGACCAAGCCTTAATTATAACCAAGTCTTTGGAGATACTAGAGTGTAAAGACGTTGTATCAAAATCACTCCATGTTATGCTTGTGTCATCAGCAAAAAGGGAGATTCTTCCATTAATTTTAAGGTTCGTGATATCATTAATGTATAACAAAAAAAGAATAGGTCCCAAGACTGAACCTTGAGGAACTCCACTTGTAATCAACTTACAATCAGAATCGGAACCATTAGCCCTTACAAGTTGTTGCCTTTTTCCAAGATAAGATTTGAACCAATTTAAAGAAGTACCACGAATTCCATAAAAATGTAGTTTGTTTATCAGAATTTCATGACTAACACAATCAAAGGCTTTCGCATAGTCACAAAAAACTGAGGCAGTTGGGTGGTTGTTATTGAGAGATGAGTAGACGCCTCTAAGCAACGTGAACATGGCGTCACTGGTGCACTTGTTGGGTAGAAATCCGAACTGCTCCGGGGATATTATCTGATGTTTCAGGAGAAATGGCATAAGACGGTTCTTCAGTAGCCTTTCGATGATTTTTGATAGCACTGGTAGTAGTGCAATTGGGCGATAATTGCAAGAGTTAGTTTTTTCGCCGCCTTTATGAAGTGGAATAATTATAGCTGTTTTAAGGCAATCAGGGAATACACCTTTTATAAAGGACTCATTTATTAATGTTGTAAGGGCCTCTATGACTGGGAGTGGCAAGTTCAGGAATATTCTAATTGATAGGCCATCAGTGCTACACGAAGATTTACTTTTAATATTATGTATTACCTTCAATAGTTCAGTGTTGCTAACGGGACTTAAGAAAAAGCTATCAGCTAAATTTTTTGAAGGAGGGAGAAACGAAAGAGGGTCCAAACTTGGCGAGATACTAGAGGTGACATTTTTGCTTACATTAATAAAATAATCATTTAGATCATTAGCCCCTGGCAAGTTCTGAGTCACAGGGTTTGATTTGTTTCTGAGGTTATTGATGATGGACCAGGTTTCTTTTGAAACGTTATTAGAGTTTGTTAGACGTTTTCGGTAGTGTAATTTTTTTGCTGACTTAATAAGAGTAGTGTAGATCCTCCTATAATTAGAGATATAGTCGAGAATAAGAAAGGAGTCGGTGAATTTTTTTATATATGAGAGCGAGCGCATATTTTTAGCAGAAATTCGTATTCCTTTCGTGGTCCACGGTTTATGCCGCTTAGGTTTGATATTCTTAAGCGGGAAGGCCTTGTTAAAAGCACTTAAAGTTTTATTTAAAAAAGTTCTGAAGTTTGTGTTGACATTATCAGATTCAAAATTCCAATTGGTGTTAAAGCAAATATTATGAAATACTGAGAAATTTGCGGCCGAGAAAATTCTGCCCCGATGGCGAGATCTTGGTAAGGGCCTAATAGGTAAACTAAACCTGGAAATTACCGCCTCGTGATCGGAAAGACCTGAGTTATAGACCTGTGATTGCACCTCTGATGGAGAAAAATCAGACGCCATGTAATCGATGATAGAAGAAGAGTTTTTTGAAATTCTAGTTGGCGAGGATACATGCATTGAAAGACCGAAAGAGTCGAATATAGAAATTAGATATTTCTGGATGGCACAAACAGTAGCATAGTCAATATTAAAGTCTCCGCATAGAATTTTTTTACCTTTAATCGGTAGGCTGTCTAGCAAACTTACCAGGCTATTTAAAAATGATTGTACATCAGAGTTTGGTGATCTATAAATACAAATTACATAAAGATCAAGGTTTTGATTATATACTATAGAGAATTCAAAAGAGCTATCCGCTAACAAATGATCATATTTAGATACCGACATGAAATCTCCATTTAGGGATAGAATCAGTGTTCCCCCATGAGCTGAGTTTTTTCTGTCATATCTAGCTACTGTGGTATACCTCTCAATATAAAAGGGTTCGTTTAGATTCAGCCAGTGCTCAGTAATTGCAACAAGTTGGGGGAACTCCAATTCTTCCAGAAATAGGTACAACTCGTCAGTTTTATTTCTTAGAGAAGCAATATTAATTAGAACCATATTAAGACTAGTAACAACAGGAAGTTTTGAGGAATCTAGTTCCTCAGGACACGTCGTGTTTTCTAAAAATTTTTTTTGGGAGAATTGCTGGTAAAATAATTTTTATGGCATTCTCTGGTCCTCTGAAGATGAATCGATCTCTCCGAAGATATGTAGGATCCATAGGCTGCAAGATCCGCTTCCACTTCTGCTGCGTTAAATCCGTAAGCAGCATGAAAATCGAAATATATCTTGTGTAGGGTTCTATAATCTATAGGAATGCCTTCAGAAGCCAAAAACAGCCTGGTGCTTGTATTTGTAAACCCTTCAAAGTGAATTGGCGCAGGTTGGTCGTGCAGGAAGGCGAGATATAACTTGAAGGCCTTTAAAATGGCTGGTTCTCTTAGTCTAGACATGAGGAAACGGTTATCAGAACTTTTTTCGGTTCGCGTAAGCTTCACTGTTGGGGGAGACATTGGATCAAAAATAGGTTCTTGGTCAGTAGGAGCTTTCTTGGAAAGACTATAGCAGTTGTCGCTCAACAAGACATCTGCTTTGCAGGCAGCAATGGCCTCTTTGTCAGAAGATATTATAGTGCCCTTTTGAGAAATTGGAGAGGAGACAACCAGTGAACTGACGGAGCTCGAGTTGGTGGGCAGTTTTTTCGGTGTGGAGGGAGGTGGGAGGTTCGGTGTAGATTTTTCTGTAAGTTCGGATACAGCTGACCGTTTTATTACTACGCCATGTGGCCATAGATTGCTGTCTAAAAGCTTTTCAGCTGACTTTTTTGACTGAATTCCAATTTTAAAATCAATGTTTGAGATATGATTTATTAGGTGGTAGCATCGAATAAACTCTGTAGTCCCAAGCTTTTCCTTAACGTAGTGAACTATGTTGTTAGGCGTAAACCCTGCAGGAAGATTTCTTACGACTACATAGTGCCACCGTTGTGTATTATTACAAGCCAGCTTGCTGGAGCCTTCAGTAGTACTGGGAATATCCGTAGGTGTTACCTCAGTTTGTGTAGAGGCGGTGGAGCAGGTAGTTTCCATAGTTGGTGTAGGCAAGGGTATGGTGGTAGGGTATGTATTTTTGATATGCTTACACTTATGTTGGCTTTCATATTTGGAGTATAACTCCTTTACCAAGTCAGTTACACAAGTTAGGTTGCTCTTTATGTTAGCAATACCTGCTTTTAATTCAATTGAAGAGGAGTCCTGTACTTGGATTTTTATCACTTCTTCGGCATTGTTGAAGAGGATTTGGGAAATATTGAAAATATTCTGTTCCATATCCCTTAGAGACTTTAATAACATATCTGGTTTGTAAGCGGAAAACTCCCTCGAGAGATTATGGATATCGTCAATTTTTTTCTCCATGAGATCCCACCTGGATTCACTCTTCACTAAAATGTCATACATTTCAGAAATTGTCGGTACACTACTTGACAATTGAGATACACGGTTTGCGACTGAATCAAAAAGTTCATGTGGAATCAAATTTTGAGATACCTTTGTGATTTTATCGTTGAGATATTTCAAACTAGGGGAGTCGCACAGGGCGCAGAAAAATCGGAGGTGGGTTGATTTTTGTAATATCAAGATTTTTGTGGTAGCCTTATCAAGGCCCGTGCAATTCATGCAAAAAGATCGTTTACACTCGCCACTACAACGAAGTTTATTGTATTTGTCTTTCTCTGAAAACTCTTTACGGCAATTGTCACACTTGTATTCAGCCATATTTAGAAAATGAATAATTCGAAACAAAAATACACAGCGAAAACAAAACAGAACAAACACACGTACTGCGAAGCAGCTCGACTGCGAGGAACGCAAAACAAAGCACACCCGAACGGTACCGCAGTCGAACTGGAACCTAGTGGGATTCACAACGAGCTTATTGAATTATCGACCGACAAAACTCTACAACTAGAATTTTTAAATCAAGAATTAAATAAGTTCTGGCTTGCTTGATGATCTGAATATGGAACTTTTGAAAGTGGAAAATAAGATATTAAACTCTCTGCAGTTCTACGCATCAATATGATTCTTTTATAAGTAAACAGTGTTGGTCATAATCCAATTACTAAATTTATAAATAAAAGCACGCTATTCGATTCGGTTCGTTGGTTCGATTCGTTGATTCACACTATTCATCAATTTTATTTAGTACGATTCCACGGATTTCATGAGTTTCAATGTTTGAATATACACAAAAAAACAAAAGATTTGATGCGGACGAATGGTTCGCCGAGGTCAAACCCTACTTGATTATCCCCCCAAAAGACGGAATAACCACGCAACGAAACGAATGGATGCGGACGAATGACCGAATGGACGAATAGTGAGTAGCAGGCTTTAGGCTGTAATGAAAAACATAGAAATAAATATATTTTATCATTATCTGAAAAATTTGACAAAATGTTTTTTATTTTTATTCTAATTACAAAATTAAAATTTTATATTGCCATTTACTTTTAATTATCATAAGTAGATTTTTTAATTCCATGTTTACGCTTTAACCCATAATGTTATACACTATATTCACTCCACATACCACACTTTCCCTCTTACTAGGCCATTATTATGGAAGTCGCGAAAAAAATACTCTCCGTGACTTTTCAGATCTGCGCGTTTCAGGGTCCCTACATAAATAACATATTTTCTCAATTTTTTCGGTTTTTCTGTTCGCGGTATAGCTACAAAGTATCGGTTCAATTAAAACTTTGAACAAAAATTAATGGTTATATGGCTATGATATGATAACGTTTTGGTAAAAATCCAACATAGCGGAACAAAATGGCCACCTACTAAATCGTTAAAAAACTTACTACTAAAAAAGTAGTTATTTAAATTACCTCAGATTTTGCGCAATAATCAAGTCTGATGTGGGACACGGGAATCAACTGGTAAAATGATAATATCAGAAAACAAAATGGCAGCCTAATAGAATCAGTCTGAAACGACTACAGCCGGTGATGAATAATGTAAGCAATGATTGAATGAATTCATTTCCCACAAGATACAGGACAGATATGCAATAATTCAAAAGAGGTTGAATAATAGACTTAAAAACAGTAATTCGTGCAAACATAGAAAGATGTCTAGATTTTGTCATACGAGGTCCATAAAAATACAAAAATATAAAATACTGTCAAAAGTGATCAAGCTATATATATAACTAAGAAGATATATATTTATTTATATATTATAAGAATCAGACATCACCTTTGCTACTCTACCAGTGTTCCTAATCTATTTAGCTTCATAATCCAATATGATTTTCTGTGGAACTGTATTGTCAGCAATATAGATTATTGTAAGAATGTTTTCATATTTAAGTCTTCACTAATGAAACACTTTTGCAATTGTAGATGTATTTCCGCAAACAGAAATATTTTGTGTTTGTTGTTATCCAAATTAATATCATTAAATTAAATACATATATATATATATATATATATATATATATATATATATATATATATATATATATATATATATATATATATATATATATATATATATATATATATATATATATATATATATATATAGATTAGTTACCAGTTCATTCAAAAATAATACTTGACGTTTGTGCAAAATTTGAGATAAATTGGGTAAGCAATTTTTTAATAATATTTTTTTTCTAATTCACTAAGCCGCCATTTTCTTTCGCGATATTTGTAGGAAAATGTTATCAAGTCATCCCTATATAACCCTTATTTTTTTATAAAAATTTGAAGTCAATCCAGTCAAATTTTTAGCTATACCGCGAACAGACAGACAGACTGACGGAATTAAGAAAGCATGTTTTTCGGCAGGAAACGTGAAGATCTAAAAAAATCTCGGAGGGTGATTTTTTCACGATTACAATACTTCCTTTTTACTAGGGAAATAAAAATAGAACAGTTATAAACAACACATGACTTAATTGATTGTATTTCCTGTAAACATCACATTACGAAATCTAATTTTCCAGAGGTGTACGTACGGCTCTTTTAATATTTTTGACTGTCACTTACTTTTTAAAGAAATAGTGTTCGACAGGAACGTTTAGGTAGTCTCGTAACTTTTGATACATTTTGACAGTTATTGAGATTTTGCAATAATTAAAAATCATAAAAAATGTGTCTAATATAATATTTTTCGTAATTGGTCATATTAAGTAAGTTAAATAGTGTACATTTTGTATGTTATTTTAGACTTTTAAACTAACATTATTGAATATTATGCCTAAGTGGTTTCTATCTTTAATCAGGTAATAAAAAACACATTGTCTTTCATCTTATTTTGTTTTTCTAACCAAAGAATATAATCCTCCGCCTCACGGGTCCACGGTGTCATCGAATTGTCTAGGTATAATTTGAACAACAACAATTTTGAAAATGAAATAATCGCTTCACTAATAGTTTGAAAAAATAATGTTTGAGTAACAATAAGTTCGAACCACTATAGACAAAAGAAAACCTGTCAATTTTTGCTACTGTTAATTCAAAAATTGTTCTGTTTAATCATTATTTAGTCTATTGACTGTCAAGAAAACTAGACAATAACCATGCGGAGATTTTAGTTAGTTATTGTTGCTTTGTGTTAATTTTGTTACTTCACTGCTATTAGTTTATCTATAGGAAAAACTAGTTTTTCATATCGTTTATTTTTTTAAATATTTGTCTTTTACTACTTAATAGGTTGAATCTCGGCTTGTCTGGAAAGAATTAAGGAATTAAAGAAAAACGCTATTTCAGGTATTAAAACTCTGCTAAGTGTCCATGCTGCTCCAACTTCTAGAAAAGATTTTATTCTTTTGTCTTTGGACTTCTTGTAACCGAACTATTCCGAATAGTTTTGTAATTGAACTTACCGCCATTCGCTTTCTTCGTTCGAACTTATTTACATTTGAACTTTTTATTTTTATGACCTTTTGTAGTTCGAATTATTTGTAATACGAACTTTTTGTCATTTGAACTAAATGTCTTTCGATAGTCCTGTTTCGAAATTATTTTTTTCGAAATTATTGTTTGCGAAGTAATTACCTAGAGCCGCTACTGGTATAGGCCGATATATCCGTATCCGCAAAAAATTCGTATCGATATATCTCTAGTTTTAATCTAAGGGTAATGTAAAAAGGCACAAGTAATACATTTTAAAAATAAATATGTTTTATTTATGGGCTATATACACAATTCAGACATTTCCTAAAATCAGTTCCTTTGCATGGCAGTCGTCATCAGTCAGTTTTACTCAAAAATACTGAATAAATAATACAATTCTCCTAATACTAATACTACAATCGTTATATTATATAATACATATAGTAAAAAATACTATTTAAAAAATAATTAATGCAACGATACATTATTTTAAACTATTCAGAATACATTTTTAATTGACATATTGCAACACTTTTGACAGTCTCCTATCTAATAAATTTGGTATATTCTATCTATTAAATTATAGAAATAGAGGAACGACAAATATTTAAAATCTAGTTTGATACTAAAAATAATCAGAGGACAAATTATATTTAACTGTACATACTATAATAATAATTTTATTTTATAAAAATATTTAAAAAAAATGGAATGCGAAATTTTGAAAAACAAATAAATGTTTGTACAATATTCTTTTAACGGACTAGAATATTAGATATATTTAACTTTGTTTGTTTATAAAAACATTTGTCAGTTCCCATGATCACATAAACCCGAATTTCGAGCGAGATTCATTACAAACTTTGAAAAATTATCGCAATCAATATGGCCCATTACTCCCTGGGTAACCGTTTCCGTTTCCATTGCCATTTCCGTTACTGTAACCGTTTCCGTTTCCGCTGCTGTACCCGTTTCCATTTCCGTTGCTATAACCGTTTCCATTTCCATTGCCATTTCCATTTCCATTACCATTGTAAACATAACCACCATTTCCTGAAAACACAAGTATTAGTTAAACTTATAGTTTTTGTAATTTTGTTTTATCATACTACTGAATATGTATATAAAAATTCTAAAAAAAATTATTACTATTTCCAAGACCTCCAGATGGATATCCTCCTCCATTGGCTTCTCCTAAAATTATTATATTATAATAATTAATTATAAATGGATTTTTTCTTACTTTTCAAATATTTATGTTTTAAACTGATAAAATACCAATTCATAAATATTAAGTATTAATTACCTTCGTATGTTACAGTCGGTTTATATCCTTCTAGATCAGCCTCATATTGTACAATCTGTTTCCTGCCATCCGGAAGTAATACATTGTATTCTCCAGTTGTAAAATCTCCGTCTCTTTCTTCTTTATGGCCAAATTCGTTTCCAGATTCTGGATCATTTACTTCATACTCGAACTGATATTTTGCTGGTTCCTAGTTTTTCATAATAAAATAAATAATATTAACTCTGTTATATTAATTGAAATAGGTACATATTTTCAGATAAGTGTATTTAACTCAGAAAATTTTAATTTAAACATAAAAAAAAAGGTTTTGCAGTTTAAACAAGTTTACTGACTTTTCATTATTTCAATAATTTTAAATAAGTCGCTTTCCAAAAATTGCCTTTGTTTAAAGATGTTAACAATGTGTCCTGTAAGGGTAAGTTCCTCTAAATATTTCATTTAATTCAGTTATAATGGCGGTATAAAATATTCTAGTTTCTGTTTGAAAATATATTTTTATTACCGTAACTTCTTCAGGTCCACCACTGGCATATCCACCGTTTGCTGCATATCCGTTTCCATTGCCGTTACCATTTCCATTTTTTGGTGGCCCATAAACTGGGGCAATGCCGTTACCATTGCCATTGCCATTTGCTGGTGGTCCATATGAAGATGAAGGTCTACCATTTCCTGTAATATATTAAATTCTTTTTTTTATAAGCCTTGAATGTCAAACTTGATGCTGTAATATGTTTTTTTGTGTTTAATATCTTAGACTAATTTCATCCCGTGGCCTTATGATGATTTAGCTCAAAATTGTAATGAAATAGTAATTTTTATTTTTAAGTATAAATGACAAAGTAATAATAAATAATTATATAATGTAATATAATTTAATATTAAAAACTGGTTAGTAATTTCAATTTTCATATAGACATTTTTTATTGGCTGTGCCTAGACATAGATTTGCTTTACCGTTTCCATTTCCATTAGGTGCTCCATATGTTAAACTGGGTCTACCATTTCCATTTCCATTACTGTTGCCGTTACCATTGCCATTGCCGTTACCATTTCTGGGTGGACCATATACTGGACGTGGATATCCATTGCCTTATAAATATATAACATATTAGGCAAAAACTTTTTTATTTCTCGTTTTTATATTTGCATAACTTATTTTCTCTAAATCATTCTTCAAACTATTTCATAAATCTTAATTGAATCTTTAGTTTTAGTCTAGTAAGTCTAAATAATAAAAAGGTGCTAGTATTGTCTTAAGGTGGTTAGGACCATGACTAAGGGGAATGCTAAGGGGAGGACCACCTCTTATTATTTTGAACAGATGGATTAATTGGCTCAAGATAATTTTGAACAGCTGGATAAGTTCTCTCAAGATAAAGAAGTTTAATTATGATACACATTTATAAACAATGACTATTAAAATTGAATACTGACTTTTTCAATTAAATCGTTTTCTCACGCCCTTCCTCCAATATCAAGGGGTCTAGAGATGTTTCGAAATGAAACAATGAATGAATTTCATTCACCCATTTTTGTATAAAAACAACAAATATTCATGACTGACCGATATTGTGATTATTTTGTCATGTTTTAGTGGAAACATCTTTTTTATTTACCTATGTCAATAACTTATAATATTTTTAAGCAGTGTTGTAGAGATTTTAATACTAGACTATAAAATATTACCATTTCCGTTTCCATTGCCATTTCCATTACCATTTCCTTTGCCATTACCGTTTCCGTTGCCATTACCATTACCATTTCCGTTGCCATTTCCATTACCGTTAGGAGCACCGTAAACTGGTCTTGGAGGTCCATATGCTCCGTTCGGCCTTCCTAGAATTTTAGACATTTTACTGCTTTCACGTTGTTAAATATTTGATACCTGAATATTTTTCTACCTTAATGGAAAATAACAGTAGTTTAAAAATGACAACTTTACAAAATTTCTTTAAATATAATTGTCTTTTAAGTGTCAGCGATCTATCATGTACAGAATAGCAATAAAAGTTAAGTACCATTTCCGTTGCCGTTACTAGGAGCTCCATAAGTAGATGCAGGTCTTCCGTTTCCATTGCCATTTCCGTTGCCATTTCCATTGCCGTTACCGTTGCCATTTCTAGGTGCACCGTAGGTAGTGCTGGGGCGGCCATTACTATATCCATTACCATTGGGGGGTAAGTATGTTCTTCCATTTCCGTTTCCTAAGATAAAAGTGTAGGGAAATGCAAATAACGAGTTAACAAAATCAATTCAAAAAACTACCTCTATATATTTTAACTATATGTACGTATTAAATAAACTAAACATATTTTCGGATATTTTGCCTTTATGTTTAACGCACGCTTACTGTTTAAAAAACAATTCGCGTAGATACGAGTTTTTGAATGAACAAATCCTTTCAAGGCTACAAAACCCTTTTTATATTTTTCTGTTAATTTTGTATTAATATCTTTACATTTAGTTGTGGTTAAGGTAAATAATTATTCTATTTGAACAATTATGTGTTGTCATTCTAAAGTGGGATATAATTAATGTGGCAAGAACTATAAAAAAAAAAGATTTTTTTTGGGATGATCGCTAAAGCATAATGAAAGGACCCCTCTCACTTTAATTGAAAAAGGCTTTTTTCAACATGTTTATCGTCTAGTACTAAAGTTTTGTTAACATAGGTCTGAAAACGCTTTGTTTCCGAGACATACGCAGAATAAGGTTTACTATATGATATTCTGTTTATAGAGAAGAAAGAATTTGAAAATCTCTGTACATATAAAGCTTTTTTTTTATTTTGGGAAGTACTATACATTAAATTAAGAAAGCTTGCTGTGTGCCATACTGTGTTCCCTATGTATTTTATATGGAATTTGGTCAAAGTTTACACCTTGTATATCAAAAATTTGTCTCAGGATTGAGTTGTGGTTATAAAAGCTTTTGACCAGAAAGTTAAGAACTACAACATTAAAATTTTGGTTGGTTGCCTGATGTTTGTGATGTCCTTTATATTACTAACCGTTCCCATTTCCGTTGCCATTTCCGTTGCCGTTTCCATTTACATTACCATGCCCATTACCGTTGCCATTACCATTAGGGACTCCATATACTGGTGATATACCATTTCCGTTACCGTTTCCATTACCTTTGCCATTAGGTGCTCCATAAACTGGCGATATACCATTTCCATTACCACCATTTCCGTTTCCATTGCCACCATTTCCATTGCCATTACCACCATTTCCGTTTCCATTACCACCATTTCCGTTTCCATTACCATTTGTTGGGGGTAAATAACTAGTGCCGGGTCTTTGGTCACTGTCGAGACCAGGATATCCATTTCCGTTTCCTAGCAATGGTAAATGAAGATTTCAAAAGTGGTAAAACATGTGGTATCTATTGATCACTTTTAAACCCCTCTCTCAATTTGTTTGAAAATTTTACGTTGGAAGAATATTTATTACACATTAATGTTAAACGTACAATTTTAACTACTGATAATTTTGAGAAATATCACGGTTAGTGGGTAATATCTCTTGCCCCTATTGTGGTTATAAGATCAGCATATTACTGTTCTATTCTCATGATTTCAATGTTTTAGTGGAGTATATATGTAGGCAGGTATTAAAGAGTAATATACTCTTATAAAATGAAAAAATTGTAACGGTTTAAAAACTGAAGCTTTCTGAGAATCCTTTGGCATTAAGTTTCTTTTTTAGGTAAACTAACCTCGACGTTGAACTTTAGAAAAATATCCCCTGCTTTTTATAGTTAAGAAAGATACTTATTTGCTTTGATATTTGGCAATGTGTAAAGTAAGATGTATTTATTTGGTCTGTTGGGAAGCCAGTTTTTTTTAAACATCCCTGTTGAAGTTACTTAGTTAGGCACTTAAAAGATTAATAATCTAAGTCGGTTGGACTGTAGAAGTATAAAATAAACTGTGGTGTAGAACATAGTTCTGTAAAATGCGTACCGTTTCCGTTACTTGGAGGCCCGTATACAGGAGGTGGAGGTGCTCCATTTCCGTTACTATACCCATTGCCGTTTCCATTTCCATTTCCATTAGGACCTATGGGAGTACCTGGTTGGTAACCAGGTGGTCCATATCGGGAGCTGGGCCCACCATCTGTATATAAATATTAATGTTAATAAAACTGTATAGATAAGGCCGTATTTTCCGTATGTTTTATTTTTCAATGATCTTGCATTTTACTGTAAACATGTCGCTGCAACTAGTATATAACTAAGATAGACTTATTTACATCATACTTACTTCCATTACCATTTGGTGGCAGATAAGAATTAACAGGTGGTTCAGGTCTCGCTACAGCGCTCCATATCAGAAGGAGATAAGGTATAACCTGCAACTGAATAGTACATAGTTGGAGCATTTTACATAACTATTTGTATTAAATGAGACTGTAATGTTATCAGTGAGCACCCAAAGGAGTCTCTGAATACGTATATATGTTTGTTAGTACACCTACAGGCTAAATTATTGTGCCAATTTGCATAAATGAAGTATAAAATGATTCGGTCACTAGCGAGTATTCTTAGTATATGTACATTGGGGCCATTTTATTATGTGTACATTTTATAACTTTCTGATTTTTGAAAATATCAAAATGTTCCAAAAAATAAGGCGTATAGCTAGTTACCAACTTATATTTGAGACAGCCTGTACTTTTTGTATTCAATAGATAGATCTCTATTTCCGGATTCCGCTTTTGATATTCTTATCTTTAAAAATAAAAGAGAAAGTGGAGAAAAACTTTGACATAAGAGAAATAGAGCGAAGAGGGAAAGAGAATCTTTGTTACACACAATGCTCTTTTCGGTAGCTTGTCCTCGTTATCTCGGTTATTTTTTAAGACAAAGGTATTTAACCCGCTATATTTTGAATCAGGAAAAAGATGTCTATATACTGAAAGTAAAATTTACCGGACGCCCCATTAAAAAATTCGAGTTATATTTATATCTTTGATCACTGACATTTTTTTTGTATTTATTTTAATATTAGAAAAGAAAAATAAACTTATAAATACTGTAAAATTGTAATATGAGTATGCGGTTCAGAAAAAAGGGTAACATGGTATTCCGGGTAGTGGCAATTATTGCACATGCATTTTTTGGGATTCTAAATCATCCAGACTATTACTTTTTACGAGAAAATATGATGAACAAGCAGGGCTGTGCGAAGAAAGCACCCCCGGGCTATAAAACAAAATTTGCCACCCAAATGTACAAAATAAATGCAGGGAATTGAATTAGCGCCACCCCTTGTTGGAGTGCCTGACACTGTCAACAAGTATGTAAATGTATTTAATTAATATTTTAGTGCATGTAATAAAAAAAAAGGAATTAGATAATTGTGGTGACTTGCAATATATAGAGAAATCTATAAAATATTTCTAAAAAGGTAATATTTCCATAAAAGTTTACCACTTGTTGAAGGAATGCTGGTCAATGCCTAGTCATATTACAATTATTTTGACCTAGAGTTTGCTATATAAGGAACATCATTTTATTGCATTCGTCCGAGTATTGTTTTAATTATTCAATAATGAACCCTTGTTTTTCCTTATATTTCTGCCCGTGCCCTTAGAAACATTTGCTAACAGAATAATTATTGAATGATATTTGTATGGGAAAGGGAATCAGTTCACAAACCAACTAAAGATAACACTTTTCTGTGTGTTTAGCTACCCATAACTTGAGACAAAAACTGATTTATCCGTTTTCGTGTTATTTTGAAATCAATAATTTTAAATTTTTGGATATGAAACAAGGTTGGAAAGCTATTATAAAATATGTACCATCCTAAAATTTTTAATTATGAAATGTTCTCATAGGAATCATGCTTTCTGTTTCAAGAATGACTAAAGTTTTTTTTTGAGGATTATACAGTCTGTCCCCGGATGGACGAACCTATACTAGTGAAGGTTATTATTTTGCATTTTAGAAAAAAAATGTATTTTTGTATTAAAAAGTTTTGCTTGCCTTAAAACTTCGAAAATTAATGTCGGAATCTGACTTAGTTATACAGTATTAGTATTATAAAAATCTGAAGTGACAAGGAGTAAAATATTTTGGTTTAGAAATTTGAAGTTCTTTCTTTCAGACCACCTGTAAAATTTTTTTTATCTAACCATATTCCTTCCTAAGAAACAAACTGTAGAAAATGGAAAATTTTATAAAGTTCAGCTAAATTTATCTCGGCATTGGAACCCGCTATTTCCTTTAAAAATGTTTCATTATCAAAATAAGGGTACTTTAGTCTCTGGGTAATTTTAGAACTTTATAATTTTTGGTCAAACTGTATAACTAATTTTCATTTCAACTATACTTTTCGTGGTTTCAAAATCTTTCTTTATAAAATATGTGAATAATTATAAAAAAAATAGTTTACTCTTGGCGTAATTTTAAATTTTTCTAATTTTTGGACAACCTGTATAACTAAAATTCCAACAAAAATCTCCGAAGTTTTAAGACAAGCAAAATTTTTTATGAAAAATGAAGTTTTCTCTTAAAATACAATATAATAACGTTTACAGGTACAGTTACGTCCATTCTGGGACAAACTGTATATTTTAAAATATTTTTATAAACAGCCGGGGCCATGCACGAACCTCATTTAAAATCGACTCCATTGAATTTCGTTATATTTTTTATATGTAGTAGTTCTGAACAAAAAATACCACGTACGAGCTATTTTGGAAATATTGCTTTTCGAAAGGGTCTTCTTTAGAGAAGTTTAGTAATGCAACAAATAAGAAAATATTAGTTTTAAGTTTGTATACCAGCAAGATTTGGTTAGACTGACTTTCATTTAACCCTTTTAAGATATGTAAAATGTATTTCAGTATATTTTAATCTGAAATATATAGTACACCTACGGATGGGGTTAATAATAAATAATAAAATAAAAGGTTATTGTTCTTAAAGATGTTTCTTGTTAAAAAATATACTTTTCACCTTGAGAATTGCTAAATTGCTATATTTTAGTCTGCTAGGCTTACTTTCTTTGCCATAAAAAAACTTCATAAAAAATTGGTTCAAATACAGGTTCATTTAATGTGTAATTCCCGGATAACTCTTTACTTGTTATCAACAGAAGAAAACTTCACATATGAAAGGTGCTTGGATGCTAAAAGTACATTTTGTCAAGAAATTTTATTTATATAGGACGTCCCAAGCACGCTATATACAAAACAACTTAATTGTTTTAAATGAAGCACCCTGAATACATAATATAACATATTAGGATTTTAGGATTATTCTTAAAAACATTTTTTGTAAAATAAATTCTATCCCAAATTTCAATTGTTTATGTGTTAACTTTCAAACTAACAAAAAGTTCACATTCATATAAACCAAATATGCTTTCATAAGAAGATGAAATATTAGTACCACGAGATAGACAATACAAAACTAGAATACAATGTGCAATTGGATTTCTCTAAGTCAAACAGTTTAGACTTTACAGTCAGTCTAATTCTACAATTTTTAGTTTTTAAAATTGAATATTTCGAATACAGTTGAACGGTGGTTAAAGACATGATCGAGATTTTATATGAAAATATAGAATAAAATAGAGTTGCTGTAAAAAATATTTTTTATTAATGGGACAATTTTATATAAACCCTTGTCTAATACACAGAATTGATCAAAAAAACCATAGTATTAAATTGTCTATTCACTTCTATCGCCTAGGGAGGATAATTCCAGTATATTTTTGTTGAAAGACAATTAGGTTACCTATTATGGATAAACAAGTTTGTTTAAATCGGAGGAATGGTTATAAAAATTCTGTTATGTGAAAAGTCAAATGCAATATTTTAGAGGAAATATTGCCCTTTGGTCCTAGGCCATGGTTTGTACATAAATGACAAAAAATTATTTGTAGGCACACTAGAATTTATTAGATTTTTTGTATGGATTTTGTTTAGGTTAACTTTATATCGTAAAATTAATAAAGTAAGGTAAATAAAAATAGAATGAACCGTAATGTATTTTAAATTAAAATATGTTTAGTTCAAAATTGAGTATAGTTTGTCCTAATAATTAATCCCGTAAAGCAGCTGGAAATAGATCTACCAGAAATTACACACAATAGCAAAGAATAATTAGACATTTAAAATAGGCCATATTTTGTCTTTTTTTTTTTACTTTTTCCGATAATCAAATTAATGTGGTACCTAAGTCTGTAAACAATTGATTGCTTACCTTTAACATCTTGACCTAATTATTAAATAACTAAAACAAATAACACTAACTGAGAAAACTAGCAGGAAGTATTCAGCTTTTTAAATTTTGCAAAGAATTTTCTTGAAAAGATTTTTTTTTCACAAATTTTGAAACTGTAATTTTGCAATATATACTTAAGGAATTGTCAACTGCTGAATGAATCTTCTGAAGATGCTTTTGCCTTTTATACATAAACGAACGTGAATCACATAATGTATTTAGATCAAAATACGACGCTTAGATTTTTTATGCAATAATTTTTGTCGTATGGTTGAACCTACAGGGGAAGGAATTTGTCCCCTTTGGGAATCCAATATGTGTGGAGGGTACATTGGTGCATCGTTATACGTAAAATCAAATCGTCTTACTTTCACGTAGGTATAGTTTAGTGCGGACAAATTGAACCAAAGAAACAAATAGTATTAACTTTTTTGCCAGTCGATTCGCAAAGTATTATGTTAACGTAGTAGTTTATTATTATTTAAAAAAAACTACATATCCATTTGACCGTAATTTTTGTCCTGTGTGTTGAATCAAAATCTTGTTGCAAAGCGATTATGACGGAACAAACATGGCAGCCTACCGAAGTGTTTGAAATATTAATAAAAAAAAATTACTTATCCAATTGACTTCAAATTCGGACAAAATTCAAGTGTGAAATAGGAAAAAAACTCGTAAAATCTAAAGCGAATCCTATATGGCAAAACAAATTGGTGGACTAATAAAATGATTAAAAATTCCGTAAAATTCTATTTCTTAAAATAAAACATTTTTTTGTTTAGAAAAAGATAATATATAATTTATTTTTACTAGACTGTATAAATGAATTAAAAAGAAATAAAGACACACAAGAGGTTCAGAAATACAGAAATAATTTAATAGTTTAGTTATTAGTAAGAATTGGACGTTTAGTTAAGTTTAATAGTAAAGTACACAGTAAAAAAAACACAACAGTTTTTATTTTTTTTTTTCAAATCTCAGAATTGTTCTGATTTATTGCAGTGAATTTTGGTACATGTTAGATTAGTACTGAAAGGCATTTTAGCGAGTAAATTCAACACTCAACAACGGCGCCCATGCTATACATTTTTAATAGTTGTCTGTGGTACTTTTTGTATATGATAAGTCATTCTAGAAAATCTTATTAAAATGGTAGAATTTAAAGTTCATTAAAACTAAAATCATCATTGATATGCACATTTTAAATGGATTTTCCTTATAAATAATTATATGCGATATATGCCTTGGACATAGTTTTAATTACTTTTTTGTTATGTATGAATTTTTATTATTGTTTTTTTTTTCAAAATGTTACTCTTGATAAAAGAAAAAATACATATTTTGAACCGTGGCAACATCGTTATTTTAAACGGATTACCATGATATCTTTATTTCAATTGACACACCCTTTAAAATTTTCAATTTTCAAAATCAAAATAGTTTTTTGATCATATTTTCTAAATATTTTTATATACCTATCTGTAGTCGATTTTCAGATATGAAAAATTTTTTTTAATGAAAACATAGCCTCTAAAAACATTCGTAACTTTCTACTTTAAAGCATCTTAAAGCTGAAATTTGGGCTGTCGTTAGTCAAATCTAATAGGTCCCTGAGAATTTGATCATATATATTTTAAAGCATACAGAGTGACTCAGAAATAAACATTTATTGGCAACTTATAAAAGTACATGAAAATATTTGTTTCAATGTATTTTATTAAAGATTCAAAAATTGACAAATACAACTTTTTAACTATGTGTACTTTGCTTATACCTAACTTCCTTAAAATTCCTTATGAGAATTAATTTATGAAGTTTTTTTAAAACATCTATTTCCGATGGTTTTTGTACTAGTACGTATGCGTTGAAAACAATTTTTGAATGATTCATATTACATGGAGAGTACAATAAAATAATTAGTAAAACGTGTAGAAAATCCAAATCTAAGGAGATGTATCTAAATTTACCAGAACGAAAAACCAGGAATTTATTCGAATCCATAACAAATTTGTAAATTTTCGTTTATGTTCAAAAGCCCGACCAAATTTGCAATAAAGGTTTTTTATATATCACCACTACAGAGTTTTCTTAAGCAGGCGATCAACATTCCATGTCTATCTGCTGTCTAATGTACAGGGGGGCCGTTTAGTTGATACCAGCAGTTTTGGTATTTTTGTATGTGAGAGACTGTCATCTTTCAGTAAATCTTCTACTGTTGCTCTTAAGATACTAGGTACTTTCTGGAGTCTAGTTTCTCTTCGTGTATTACATACCTTACTTAATTATCCATCTTGGAATCCTGCCACCCTTGTAACTTAATTTCATTGGCTCGAAAATGGCGATTACGTCGCTTAAAAATATCTCTTCTAAAAATTTTGCCTTATAGGTCTATATAATTTTGATTTAAAAATATCAACTTTTTTTTATGTTCAAGCATCTTTATTAATAATATTAATATATACGTTATATAATAAAATCGACTCTTTATGGACAATCTTCTGACTTAAGAGTTTGATTTGTGGTAAATTTAAAGTCATGCTTATGATTGTTCTCCAAAATTCTTGGAATTGATGAGTATGATATGTCCAGATCTTCTTCGGTACTACATACCGAAGACTGGAAATAGGTCAAAACGTTAGTTATCTTCTCTTAAATTGGAAGTCACGAGCCCTAGCAAATTTTCAGTGTGTGGTAGATCCGAAGAAATTTCCTATATTTTCATTTGTGGTAAATTTGGATACATCGCAGTAGTTTGGGACTTTTGATGGTTTCGCAAGCTTTCGATTTTCACTAACTAAAAAACTTTTTACAAGAAACTTAGTCACATTTAATTCTAGCAATTCTACATATTATTTATTGTAATAAAACTTAAGCCTTCATAATAAAAAGATAAAACTTCTTTTTTCTGACCGGTCTCCGAAGTTTTATAGAAGCTTAGGCAAAACTGCAGGTTTATTAAATATTGTTGTTTTTAAAAAAGTTGGGAAAACCTCTTGAAGCGTAAAAATGACCGGTGACCTCGTAGTTAAAAGATTTGTGGGGTCAAAGGAGACGCAAGCCGGAAAGAAATAGCACCCTGTAGAGTTGTCTAAAACAGATTTAGTCGCATTATTGACATTAGTCTTAAGAGTTATATCGTGTATCAAATTTTATTTAAAAATATGTAAAATGTATCGGGTGCATTCAAAAAACGAAAAAAATATTAACCACTGTATTCGGTATTTTTTCTAATTTTGTTTATTCTTGAGTATTTGTGGTTCAAAGGGTAGGAATGAAATTAAAACAGTTTTATTTCATTTTTGTCGATATTGATTTTATTTTTATTTGTCTTGGGTTGGTTTTCAGCAGTAGTTTTTTTGTATCTGTAATAATAGAGAAATGGACTTAAGTATCGTTTTCCCAGGTAGGTACAACATAGAGAAAATAAAAAAAAATACTCCGCCTATAGTTATTAGGATTAGGAGTTATAGGAGCACTTTAAAAAAAAAGAAAATTAATATTTTTTACATAATTCAGGAGACCAAGAGGATATCGGAGTTTCTCAATTCTGCTGCTGCACATAAATCACATGATATCTGCAGTGTACCAAGTTATTGTGGGTCACCGACAGAAATTTTATTAAACCAGCGAACGAGCCGGATGTTCAGCTAAATACAAAATATGTTATTAACAGAATATCGAAAAGTCTGCAGTTTCTTGGTAACCTTAACGAAAAAACAACAAACTGTTATTCGGGAAATTTTTTCTTCGTGGCTTAATAAGGCTTTGAAATGTCGACGCGTTTTAGAGCCTTCCGATACATTCTTAATTTTAATTTAAGAAAATAAAAATATATGACAGGCATAAAATAAAATCTCAGAAACAACTGCTCCGCTGACCAATGCCACGACCGGCATTGCTTGACTCCTACACCCTACACGTATTCGGTAATCTATGACGGTCTGATGAGCTCTAAAATGAGCGAAATCGCATCGTTGACTAAAACAGATCATTACGCCTGCGGCATTGCAGGACATGTTCCATATTCCATATTATTCTTCTTATGACGTTGGTGTAACGTGAAATAAAAGTATGATAATATATGATAGGATTTTTCAGTTTATTAATACTCCCTTGAAGTAAAATTGACAATAAAAACACCAAAAATGTAACTAACTTTTTAAAGTTATCGTTAAGGAAGCCAAAACAATTAAAAACTTAGTTTTTAAAAAAAATGTTTTATGTAAAGGGGAATGTTTTGGTAAAAATGCACATTTCTGGGGAAAAAGTAATTATCAAAAATTAATTTAGATAATAAACGTTTGCTCAGAACACATTTATTAAGAAAAGACATTTAATAAAACTAACATTCTGTGACAGTATTAGTATGCACTTGAATTTAAATTTTTACTTTTTTATTATACACAAAAATTGTCTAAAATAAGAAAACTTGAGAGAAATAAAGCAACAACCAACGAGTTTAAATCATAAGTTAATTTTAAAACTAAATAAATTACAGGAAGGGTATACAATTTAAATCACAACAATTATACGAACACAATATTAATACATTCATACTGATAAAATTTTTATTAATTAATACATCCTCTTTAATTTATAATGAAACTGTTTAAATTGGACTAGTGGTGGATAACATGATCTATTAATAATTGATTAATCGATATGTCGATATTGCAAATAAGTGAATTCAGTCCTTGTTCATGTTTTTACAATGGGATTGACATTTTTATATAAAACAGATATAGGTAAAACTGTATTTCAGATTTTTCTCCTAAAACAAAGCTTGTAAGCCCCATTAAAAATACAAACAGCAACCCATTTCGCTGAGTTTAAGATTCTTTATTAAGACTTTATTTTACGAACATGAACTGAAGAAAATTTTCATTAGGAACTAAAGACAGAAACTGTTGACACAACACTTGGTTTGAAGGTATTATGGTTCAGGTGAACGAGTACCATAGGAAATCTTCTGACTTATATGAAAGCTATTAACATTGCGTTTGTTTATATTTTTAATAGATTATTTAAGTTTTATTTGGAAAGATAGAAAAAAAATTAAATATAGAATTTTTAAGGTTTTATCCGACCGGCAGGATTTACTAAAAATATAAAAAAAATAATATTGGAAAGTAACTTTGACTTTGTTATTTTAAATGAAAGACCTTTTGTATTATGATTATTAATATAAGTACCTTTATCCTTAAAAACACAACAGAAAAAATTTACAAAAACCCTGTCGTAAGGCAGGTATTTTGGTGTTTTAGATAAAACCTAAAAATGTTGTATTTATAGCATTTTGATGTATATTTTAAAATAAAACTTGTAGTGCCATTCAAAATATAAGCAGAAACTGTAAATCTACATGGTCACTTTAGGTTTCATTCCCAGGTCTTTCCTACTGATTTGCGGCACTGCTAAGTAAGGTTATACCTAGATATTCCAGCTCCCGTGCAAAGTTTACTTTTTATTTCTCTTTTTATTCTAGAGAAAAACTATCGCTGTTTTTCTGGAATTAGCTGACAGAGCGTGATTCATGTACCATTTTTTCAATTATTGCAGGGCTCCCTAATGCATTCTGTCGCAAAGTTCAATAGCAAGGTCGATGAAACACTCCTTGTGGAAGCTATTTTCTATATACTTTATTGTACAATTTTTTTGGGAGCATGTTAAATATCCATCTTCTAAGATTGGTTTTTGCTAGAACCACATAAATTTTATCAAAAGTACTTTTGATAGCAATAAACTCACATATACACATACAAACTCACACATACACAAAGAGGGCTGTTTTCAGTAATTTTTCCGACAATACAAACTTCCTTTAGTTTCAGTGAGTTTGTTGTTGATTTCGAATTAGTAGGGTATCAGTTGCTGCTCTATCCCTGAAATATCGCTCAAAAAGCTTCTTTATTACTATAAGAAGGAAAAAGATTTAACTGATGGATGGATGAGCTCAGTGCCGGATTAAGATCTGTTGGTAACCTATTGCTACACATGTGGCAAGTCTCTTCTACCTTCAGTTAGTAGTACTTGAAATGGCATATTTTTGTTTGTAAATAACAAGTCAATGTCTCGTTATGTGTTCATTTTTACCATAGTTTCCAAAAAAATGATAATACAGTGTGTTATATATTAATAAATTATGTGACAGCCCTACATTTAATTATTAGGCGGCATTCAGGCTCATTTAGGACCCTAAGAGATATCTCAGATTAAAATACTTATCATTTTTTTAGAAACAAAAAACTCTTAAAGGTCGAACCTGCCTATAATCTAAGTAGGTATTTCTAAAAAATCATCAGCGTACCCAATCAGTACTTTCATCTACCTCGCAGTAAATCCTACAATATGGAGTCCTATTGAGTCCAGTCCTATATAAGTCGTAGTAAGCTAGCTAGTGTCTAGTGAGAATAGCGATATTTATAAATTGATTCACGTTAAATTTGTGATGCCTGTTAGTACCACAGAAGCATAGAGTTTACAAGAAATGCCTTAAAACGACCTGCTCGAAATTGGTCAAGTTCTACACTGAACTTAATAAGAAGCGTTGCGTCCCTCTACTCAATTTTTTTGTTAAAAATAACGTAATTTTTTTCTACTTAGATCAACAAAATATTTAAATATTTAAATTGATCCCGTAATTTTCTTTTTAATCATATCTAAACAATCTATAAACAAGTATCGAAAAACAATTTCGATCGATTTTCGATAGGGTCAGTGTTAAACAATATATAGGACATTATCAAAATCATGGATTTTATATTAAAAATTAATACATATCCGGAAAAAAATTTGTAGGTAAACCAAAATAGTTTAAGGTAACTAATAGCCGATAGTAATACCGTTAGCACAGTTAATGCTCAGATAATATACAGGGTATGCCAAAAGTCAGTTAATGTGTCCTAAATATGAAAATTGTTCTTCTTTGTACATTTTTATAAATTTGACTTTATTATCGAAAAGAAACATGTAAAAAGCCTAATTATTCAAGTTTGATATATTGCTTGTGTAAGAAGAACCTTTTTACTGAAACATTTTTCTAGCTTTTAGAGTACCTTTATTTAAAAAAAAACATTGTTTCTCTTACAAATGTTTTTGTCGACGCGCAGAGTTAGTTATCTGTTGGAGGAAACTTTTTTAGACTAACTTAATAATTTGACTAAACCAATTAAATCCAAATCACAGTATATACACAGTGTTCCTTAAATATATTCAAAGTATTCGAAAAATCGTGCGATAAAAATAAGAAAAGTTCTTGTAAACATAAAAAAATTCTTAATTGTGTTATTAATACCAGATGGTTAAAAAAATATATAGGGTCTATTCAATTCTAATGGAAAACTTTTTTATTATAGCAAAAAATGTTGTTCTACATAAAAAGTTTTGATTTATAAAAATGTGTGATACGGGGTACAAAACAAATACAAAAATAGAAAAGACAAAAAAAAATAAATTCAAACTTTTGAGGCAGCTAAATCAATGTTTGGTCTAAATAAATTTATTGTAGGTCTGTTCAGTTTTAGTTAACAAATGGAAAGCTTCTGTGGATTTTAGCAAAAAGTTTTTATAGATAAAAAATTTGCTTATTAAAATAATATGTGTATAACATATTCAAGGTGCACAAAAAATCGCGGTCTAGTTTTTAGGTAATTTATTGTTCAATATGTCGAGAAGGTCAAATATCTCATTTTTTTACATAGGTATTCACCATTAATTTTCACGGAAACTACGAATATTACCAAAAAACTTTAAATAGGTTTTTAACTTGTATTTGCAGATTCTTTACTTTGGCTGCTTCAAACATTCGAAAACATATTTTACACATTTACTCTTTAGCATCAATTAAATCACCCCCTAAAATATGAATGTGGTAGCCTACCCAAAATTTTGAGAAAATAAATAAAATATGATGTGGCGTGACTCCTACATGTTATTGGCTGTTTTCACCCCCTGATCCCTACCAATTAAAAAAAGTATACACATAATCTTTAGCATCAAGTGAATCACCTTCTAAAAAATGAATGTGGTAGCCCATCCAAAATTTCGAGAATCTAAATAAAATATGATGTAGCGAGTTCTGATTTCTACATGTTATTGGCTGTTTTCACCATGTTATCATCTAACAACTAGAAACATATTTTACACATATACTCTTCAGGACCAACCTAATCTTCTCCTGGAAGATGAATGTGGTACCCTATCCAAAGTTTTGAGAAAATAAATTAAATATATTGTGGCCTACATATTTTATTTTAAAATAAGTAAAACTTTATGAAGAATCATTTTATAATAAAGATAATAATGTTTCCATTTGTTACCTGAAATTAAACACACCTTGTATAGTTTATTTAACATTTTTATTAAGCCAGTATAATAACACAACTAAGAATTCATTATTATGGGTATACGAACTTCTCTTATCTTTATGAGTTGAACCGCACAGTTTTTCGAATACACTCAACATATTTAACGAACACACTATATAAAAATAAAATCTAAGTAAAGAGCTCTTTATACTATCTAAATACTATGGCTTGGTTGTAGTTGCATTGAGTCAAATTAAGTTAGCAATTGATAACTAACTCTGCGCGACGATAAAAACATTTGTAAAAGAAAGAGTGTTTTTTACTTCCCTCGTAAAATGGAAGTATTGTAATCGTGAAAAAATCACTCTCCGAGATTTTTTCATGACGAAACAAAATGGCGGCCTAGTAAAGTATTAAAAAATATGATTAAAAAACTACTCATCCAGTTTATCTCAAATTTGGCAAAAAACATTAATGTATTGGAATCCACTGGTCATATTTTGGTACGAATTTAAGATGACGGAACAAAATGGCGGCTTAATAAAATATTTAAAAATTCTGCCTGAAAAACTGCTTAATGGTTTGATTTCAGATTGTGTGTCATAACTAATTGTGGTCTAGGGATCAACTAGTAAAATTCTGGTATTAATTCAAGGTGGCTGAACAAAATGGCGGCCCTGTAAAAAGTATGTAATCGTGAAAAAATCACCCTCTCGGGTTTTATACGTCTTTACATTTTAAAGTCCCTAGGTGCAAAAAAAAATGTGTTTTACGTTAAAAGTTTTTGCAAAAAGGTTTCTTTTATACAAAATATATATTAAATTTTGTTTTTAAAGGTTCATTTTCGACGATAAATTCAATATTATAAAAATGTGCAAGTAAAAACAATATTTATATTTAGTGCTTATTTACTAACTCTTGGCTCACCCTGTTTCTCTAGTTAAGGATTAATTTTTAAGGTACGGTCCATATTATTGATAATGAAGTAAGGATTTATCAAAAATCCATTTAGAACGATTTTTTCTATTTCGCCATAAATCGTTCGAGTATGATTAAAAATAAAAGTAAAACATAATCCTGGATTTTTGAAATTTTTCAAAAATACAAGGTTTTTATTTATTTATTATCCTGTACAGAATATTTACCCAAGTAGGTCATAGTTGTAAATTACTGAGTTTATTTTCGAGTAATCTTGCAAAATAACACCAAAAATTCGAACCTGTAACTCATCTGGTTCTCGAGATATGCGGGTCGAAAATTTAGTCACAAATTTTTCAGATTGCTCTCGAATGTCCAGAAGTTTATGTATATCCAAATTAACCGTAAAAAAGATTTATAATAATATTAAAATTTCTCATAAAAAAAGGAACAGCCTTGGAAAATTTTTAAATGAAGTGGGTTAGTGAAAAGTGGAAGGCTAAATTATGGCCTATTACAATTTGTTTATTACCAGGTTTGTCGATTTCTCTTGCTTATAACACATATTTAGATAACAAAATAAAATCTTTACTGAAAAAACAAAAGCTGTATTTGCGGAGCTAGTAATAGGGGGCTGCCCACAAAATAAGTAAGTAAAAAGGGCCAGATGATATGTGATAAATAGGAAAAAAGAAACGAGGTTCGGACAAGTCCAAAAAGAATGTTCTCAAACCTGCGTTTTCCGTCACTCCGTTACTTATTTAACAAACCATCTGTTATCAAAATGTAAAATGTCTCTTTGTTTTCCCAGACTAAGCCAACAATGAACAATCTAATTTTTATTCCATCTTGTTAAGAAAAATAGATCTTCTTGCGGCAACCTGCGATATACGGCATGTACGGGGTTATTTCAGACGTTTAAGAATGGTTCGGTCAATGTCTTCGAATGTGTCGCATCTTCGTTGTTCAAATGTCAAAAAGACATGTTGTTTTTGTAACCGGCTGTGGAATTTACTAATTGTATAGAATATGTGTTAATTAGTTATTCTGTACAGTTATTTTTATTTTATGTCAGTGTTGTGGCCGACATAGTTTTTGCCATTAGATTCTTTGGGTCATTTTCATTGGGTGGTCATTCTTATTTGGTCTGTCTTTTCCGATTGGTAGATTTGAAAGTATAATCAGCTACTATATCTGTCCAAATAACTTAAACCTTTAAATACCAAATTACAGAAATGCAAGATTCTCTTGAATTTAATTGTATAAGAAAAAAACTTTCTTTAAACACAAGGTAAAACACTAAGCAAATAATTATTATTTAATTGCGTATATTTTACTATGAAATAAATTGATCTTTTAAGTTGAAGTTTGACATCTTTCGGAATTATCTTTCGGTTAAATCTTACGATTCGAACATACTGTAAATATAATTGGATGTCATACGTTAGTCAAATGAAAAATAGGTTTACGTTAAATTTAGGAGCAAGGGCAAAATTATAAAAAAAATATATATATTTTTTTAATAATCTTTTTATTTATAAATAAATTTATTCTTCAGATTAATTTTTTTAAAATTGTATATTTTATTTTTTTTTGTTTCTAGGTTACATGTCAAAAAAACTGACAATTTTTAAAATTTCAAATTAATTAATTTTTATTATTAATGGTTTTCTCTTATAATCGGCGCACTGATAAGTCCCCAAAAGGATCAGAGCACTTGTACAGGGTGTCTAAAATAAGATGACCTATTCCCTTATCTACAGAACTATAAAAGATAGAGGAAAAAAGTTTTAATATATTTTTTTGTTGATTAGATATTCTGAAAGCGCGTTTACACGTTAAAACGTAACATGTTTACGCATTGTTATTTACTTTATATATATATATATATATATATATATATATATATATATATATATATATATAGAATTAAAAACAAAAACAACAAAAAAAATTGTTTTAAAATTAATATTATTACTATGAAAATTTTATAGTTTTTAAACCTTTTAATGTTTTCGGCATGCATGATGATGTTTGCGTCTTTCTATTTAATGTCCTGTTTTTTTAATGGAAAAAATTTTTAGAAATCAACCCATCCTAAATAAAGTCTTGAAAAAGCTCAACACTATGAGCGAAACGTTGACTTGATATGAAAAATTGTGAATTTATTTACTGCATTAAATTTTAATGGTTTAATGTTAATGCTTATTATTAGGAATTTCTTGATTTTTTTGGATTTATTATGGTTCACAGGTTCATTTACTCTTTTCTTTTCGGATTATGCTAATCCATGGAAATTACTTTTATTGATAATTTTTTTGTGGAGTATCAAATACTTGTGTCAACTTTAAATACTTGTAACTATGCGATACATTTAGTTTCTCGCATTTTAATATTCAATCTTTATTCTCTAGTTTTGTGTCAATCTCTGGCGATATAGCTGATAAGCAGATTGATGTTATCGAGCTCTCTGAATGAAATTAATATACCAGGATATCGGTTGTTTCGTGTTGATCGTGATGGTCGCGAAGGCGGAGTGGCTTTGTATTCAAAAACCCATTTTAAAGTTAAATTACTAGACTGCCCAAAGGGAAAAAGTTCCTTGGAAGCGTCTGGATTAACATAGAAACAGCGTAGAGGGAAAACAGAAATGGTCCCAAAATGCTACCTTGAGGGATACTCCTATCAACGTCAAAATCAAAATGTAGAAGATCCATGTGATGTGAAAACCCGCTGACTTCGGCCCTTAAGGTAACTTTGTAATAATGTAACTGGGTTTTTTCAAAACCAAAGTACTTTAATTTTTGCAGAAAAATAGAATGAGACAACGTCAAAAGCTTTGATATAATCAAATAAAATTAGACAAGTATTCAGACTCGCTTTAATAATACCATCAGTTATGCCGAGTAGTACCGTTGTGGTACTATGACATGCACGAAAACCTGATTGCGTTTACGGTAAAAGTTAATTTGACTTAAAGTGAGCATCAATCTGCTCGTGCATAGCATTTTTCAGAATTTTAGACATAGTGCAAAAGATGCTAATAGGGCGAAAATCAGAGACTACTCCTGGATTACTTATTTTTGGAATCGGTACAATATTAGCCTTTTTCTATAGAGAAGAAAAAGTATTTGTAGTAAAATATTTATTAACAAGAAAAGTAATCTGGGGAACTAGATGTGGACAAATCATAGATAAAATTTTGTTATCAATACCATCTACACCCTTACCATTCGACTTAATACTTAAAATAATTGTAGATATTTTATCTTTTGCTAACTAGCTTGAAGCAAAATTTGTCATTTACCCCGTGATGTGTTCGATTTCAATATAATCTATCAATCAAAATGTCATTTGAGCATAACCTATTTGCGGCAGACACACTCTCTACAAAAAAATTATTTAGATATTCAGGGTTTCCAATTTGTATTATTTCCTCGCTATTATTAGAAATAAAAATCATGTATTTTAAAGTTAGCGAAAAGTTCTTTGGATACCGTTTTAAATTTATGATTTAGGAAGGCCTTTTTTCATTACGTACAGCCAGGGTTGCAAAATTACGCCACTGTTTATATTCATTTCTGGCCATCTCAGTTTTAGTTCTTTGTGTTTGGTTAAGGCTTTTTTCCGTAGTTTAATTATATATTTCAAATTAGATATTAGCCAGGGTGCAGGCATCTACATATTTTAAAAGGTGCATGTATGTTGAGCAAATTATCGCTATTCTCATTAAAAATATCTAAAATATCATCAATATTATTTGAATTATAAAACATATCTCATTTTAGGTTACAAAGGTCCCTAAGAGAATTTTCATAAACAAAATTATTAACGTCTCTGTAAGTTCTAAATTTAATGGGCGGTTTATCTTTCTTCTTTTTTTTTAATTACAGGCAATTAGGAAATTATCAGAGATATCTGCATATCAATAACATTGCCGTTTTAAAAAGCATCTATATATGAAGAAATAACTAAGTCTATCAATGTACTTGAATTCTCAATTACTCGTGTAGGGTCTGTTTCCAGTTGATTTAGACTATATTTATTTAAAAAAGAAGTAAATGGCTTACAAGAATTAGAATTAGGATCTAAAAAATTCGCATTGAATTTCCCACCAAAAAATACGTATTCAAATTGCGACAGAAAAATATTTAATAAATTTTCTAAATCTTCGAGGCACAAGCTAATATTCGAGTCAGGAGGTCTGTATAAAGAACATAAACAAATATTCATACCGTGTATTTTTATGTTAATCCAGACGTTTTCCAAGGAACTACATACATAGCCTCCACGACCATCACAATCAACACGAAACAACCGATATCCTGTTATATTAATTTGATTATCAGAGATTTCAGGACGGAGTCACGTTTCAGAGAGCTCGATAACATCAATTTGCTTATCGGCTATAACGTCATAGATTGACACATTACTAGATAATAAAGATTGAATATTAAAATGCGAGATACTAAATGTATCGTCGTTTCGCATAGTTGCAAGTATTTAAAGGTGACACAAGTATTTGATACTCCACAAAAAAAATTATCAATAATAATGTATTTCCATGAATTAGCCAAAAGAAAATAGTAAATTAACCTGTAAACCAATCATGGGCAGCAAATAATAAAGAATATTAAATTTCACTGATTGATTTTAGGTGCTTCTTCCCAGACATATCCTCTGGTGGAAAAATATTTCCACCAGAGGACCAAACTTTGATTTTTCCAATTTTTTCCTTTGCTGCTATTAAGAACCCGAATCTGGTTGGGGATAAATCCCCGTAAAGAAGTATCGGAGACCCTCGCAGTTTTTGTTTGGTTTTTTTGAACATCATTTGTGATGCTAGAAATCTTCTGACTCATATTCTCCAATTTCTTATCGAGAACATCATATTTCTTGTCCAATCTCTTTTTCAACAGAGATACAAAGCTTGAACAGACTTTTGAAATAAGCTTTTCCATTCTCTTCGTCACCGCTTTTCGGGACTTTTGGCGGCATAACGATTACGAAACCCTTTTATCGTCGCGCACTCACTAAAATTCTATTATATATATATATATATATATATATATATACTAAGACTAAAATGGATCATTGTGTCTGCTGTGATGCACAACATGTTCCAAACAAGGATCATTTTCTTGTTATGATGTTGGTGTACGTGGAATGAAAACATACTATCATATATATATATATATATATATATATATATATATATATATATATATACATTTGATGTGAATTAATTAATTCCCACTTTAACATGGGAAATATATATGTCCTCACAGACTACGTAGCACGTACTAATGAATCACTTCAAACAATAAACACATCACGATACAATACACACAACGATACACTACATATATTTAACAAAAAATACGGAGCAAACTTAAACACCTCTACCCTCTGTTGGCACACATAGTCGATATATATATATATATATATATATATATATATATATATATATATATATATATAAGAGAAGCAAAAACATTTAATTTGTTCAGGAAAACGGCATATGAGAAGAAGTTGCTTTCGATTGTGTCACAGGATCAGGATACCCCCTTGCATCGATTTCTGGGCCTTTCCTTTAACCTACCAGACAGGCTTGTATCCAGGGAGAACTCAAATAAGAGATCATCGTTGTGACGCAATCGAAAGAAACGACTATGGAAGTAGAAAAGTTCTATATCTATATGATGTGTTTTCATTCCGGGTGTACATCTGTTCACTATTGTCGTTCTGAAGAGAACTGACGTTTCGCCAAAATCACGTTTGGTATTTTCAAGGCTTTCCTTCTCGCGTCCGAATAGAGACTTTCAGTCTTTTCCATCCGTGAAGGACTAATTTCTCTGGTTTAAATTTTTTTTAAATTTCTACCGGTGGCACCCATATGGGAGTTGCATTGCATATTTTTGAGGAAAAAAGAAATCGAAACACGATGGGTTAAGAAAATACCTACGATCATGTTTCACCATCGTTTTTAGACTCTGGTTGGCTTAACATTAGCGAAAGATATATTCTAAGTTTAAATAACCTTGTTTACAAAATTATTAAATTTGAGCGGCCAGAATATCTAGCTACTAAACTAGGTAGAAGAAGCGACTCACATGGCACTTTTTAATCTTTCTACGGTTTAGAAGTTATTTGGCAAAATGATCATTCGGGCATGCTTAACAAAATTCCAAAAATTCCGACATTCTGCTAAATAACTTTTAAATGGTACATCTGACGAGAAAAATGCAAGAAGTAATTTTTATGTAAAAATGTCTCGGCTATCCAAAAAGAAAATATCCAAATGAAAAAATGTCACTGAGGTACCGTTTTTTTCTTCAAAAATATGCAATGCAAATTCCGTACGGACGCTACTCGTAGAAATAAAATTTGGTACACCAGAAAATGCATCTTCCGTATACCAAATTTCACGTAGATGTCTAGAATGGTATCCCAACATATAAAAAAAGATGTGTTATACACAAATGTTCCTTTATGTTTAGCCTTGGACTTAATAAATAAAAAATGGAATCAAATTAAAAAATATACGGATATCCCTCTTGAAGAGTTTCTCCTTAACTTTAAAATCTACTTATTTTACATATAATTATACTTATAAACAAATTAAAGGCCAGTAAAATGGGATCATCCATGTCAAACATATTGCCCAACTTGTTTTGGAGGATTTTGAAAATCAGATCATTCCTAGTTTACCGTATAACATACCTCTACTACAGATATGTGCATGATTGTATTATGACTATTCCTTTCAACCGAAGCTTGATGTCACTTTAATTGAAATAGAACAAAATAACAATATTAACTTTCTTGACATGACATTGTACCACAATCAAAATTCTATAAATACAATGTGGTACACAAAAAAACTTGGTCAGGTACAAACCTCAGTCTTCACTCACGTCATCCCCTTTCTCAAAACAAGTCCGTAATTATAAGTCTAGCTTAGCTAGATAGAGCTCTAAAACTAAGTGATCAAATTTATCAAGAAAATGCTATTAAAAAAGCCAAAGAACTTCTTATACAAAATAGCTAACTCATAAAACTTATTAACACTTTTTTTAACTCACGTATAAAGAAAATACACAGTCCGGATACACAACAAAAAAGTAAAAATGAAAATAATGTTTTATCACTTCCATTTATACAGTGTCTGTCTTAAAAACTTCATAACTGTTTGTCATAAGGATTACTATCTTTAAAAAAAAACCACGTTATGTACCAAATACCATGTACCGATTGTACAAGTGTTTACATTGGTCAGGCATCACAATATCTGCAAAACCAGTTAAATGGGCACAAATTTGACAAAAAAAAACGATATAATTTTTTGGAAACCAAAATATTGCAGACAGAGCATAGTAAAAAAAACTAGAATTTCTGGAAATGACCTATATTACAAAATCCGACAACTCTATTAACGATAAAACAGATAAAAACTCTAAACAAAATATATTCTAACATTTTAAATAATTAATAGTGTTATATTAAACATTTTCGTCTAATTGAACAACTTATAAATATAAATTTTAAAATGTCAAATACATACCAATAATAGTATCTGGCAACCAATATTTTGTTTTTTTCACCACAAAAAGAAGGGAAATAATAAAAATATACGTAAGTGACTCTATAGGCATGCATTTTTGATAAATAAATGTACAGTACCGTTTTAAATGTGTAGTAATCTATATGTGTGACTCGTATTTTAAAAATGTTTAAACATTAATGCTACAATGTTGAGAATTGTTACTTTTTCAAACTTTTAAAATTTGTGAATATTTGTATATTTACAGGAATTTAGAATTAAAAATTTTAATGGATATCACTAAACTCCCAAGGCAGTCACTTTATTTTGTTTTAGATAACTAATAAAGGCGATAAAATGGTTGAAACGTTTAAAAAAATAAAATTATCCAACATCAATGATGTGTTATATTGTGAACACTATTCCCAGGAAAGATTTTTTTTAAATCGGTTTTTTATATTTTTTTTAAATTTCCTTTACCCAATTTTGTTGAAATTTAGTAATGTTATTTGTAGTGATAAGGGGCTTATTTAGCCGTAAATAGACACACATGAACAAGTCCAGTGGCGTCCCGATATTATTGAGAAAAAAAAAAACTCCACTAACTTTTTACGTAATTTATTTTTATATTTTTTTTTTCCGTTTAAGCAACTAAAGGAACCACTTTTTTATCCCTTAAGTTGTTTTCCACTTTATTGCATGTCCATGGACCACACAAAAAGTATAAAAAAACGATTTTTTTTTAATCGCTTGTGCAATAATGACAAATTGAATATGGATACTCCTTACTAAATTTTAAGACAAAATTGTGGTATAAAATTTTTCGAATGTCTCTTCGTTTTCGAAATACAGGGTGTTTAAAAATATCTTTTTTATTCTCTCTTAATTTTATTAATTAATGTCAAATGATATTTTAATGATATTTGTTGAACATAATAAGGGATTAGAGCACTTTACTTTAGGTCAATTTAAAGTTTACAATTAGTTCATTAGTCTGGGTAAAGAGTATCTTAATTTCGCTAAATAATCCAAATTTTTTTCACATATGATGTAAAAATTAATTTTGAGTAAACTACGCCTCCTGCATTTTACGGTTTTAGAGTAAAATATATTTTAATGTTATTACTCATTAAGCACTAATCATTACCTAACAGGTAGGTACAGCAATAATTATTATTTTCATAAATTATCAAAAAACGGAAAACATTTAAAAGTAGGTAAGCGTTTTAGGCACGTTACTTCCTATTTATTTTGTTTCATTCGATTTGTTTAGCGTCGGAGGTTGGAATAAAAAGTTATTTTTCATATTTTTATCATTTTGTTGCTTCAAATGATATGAGTAGCTTTGCTCCGTTCCATAGCAACCGCATTTGTTATTTTCGTGAGATTTGTCTCCTGTTTGACATTTTCAAATATCCTTTAGAATTGTTTTCCTGTTTATTTCTACTACATTACATACATCAATTTAGTTTATTTGGGTTCGCGTAAGTTAGTTTACTTTTCATAATGGCTGAGTTTACCAATCAAGAAATGACTCAAGTACATTTTATGTACGGTTTCTTCTTCTTTGTGCCTTTTCCGCTAAGCGAACGTTGGCTATCCTCATCGCGATTTTAACTTTGTTAGCAGTTGCTCGGAATGTTTGATGTTTTCCCATACCACTGTCGCAGATTCTTCAACCAGGATATTCCCCTTCTACACGGTTCTCTCTTGCTATTTATTTTGCCTTGTAGTATTAGTTGGAAAATGCCGTATTTCTGATTACGCTTAAATATGTGAGTTTTCTTATTTAATTTTTTTTTTATTAATTTTCTTTCTGAACCCATTTTTCTTAAAACCTCGATATTACTAATGTGTTCGGTCCAGCTTATCTTCAGGATCTGTCGAAAAACCCACATTTCGAATGCTTATTACTAGCCAGAACATTACGCATGTAAGAAAAACTGCTCTCTTAAATCCTCTGGCGTATCTTTCTACTATGGTCCCACTGATCATTCAACAAACATCCCAGGTAGGTGGTGTGTTCTACTCTCTCCAGCATGTTGTTTCTTGCAAGGAGTCCATCTGCTACGTTCTCATTCTTTGTGATTATCATGTATTTGGTTTTATCCGTATTTAGTTGTATTCCATATTCTTCTCCCACTTCCACAACTCGATTAATCAGTTGCTGCATACAATCCAGAGAATCGGCCAAAAGGACAGTATCGTCGGCATATCGTAAGTTATTAATTATTGTTCCATTGATGTTTATGCCATCTGTTATATTTTCGAAAGCTTTGGCAAATATTTCCTCCGAGTATACATTAAAAAAAAGGGAAGACAACACGCATCCTTGTCTTACTCTTCTTCGAATCTCCACTTCATCTGTTACTTCTCTGTCAACTCTCATTGATGCTGTTTGACCGTAATACAGATTACTGAATACACTAATGTCCTCTTTGTCTATTGTTGTTGCTCTTAAGATGTTAATTAATTTATCATGTTTTACCATGTCAAAGGCTTTACGAAAATCTATGCAACAAGCATTCAGGTACTTGAAGAGCAAACAAAGCATCTCTCGTTCCCAACCTCTTCCTAAAACCAAACTGAGTATTAGTGACTTGTTCTTCCAGTTTTCTATATATGCCTTCGTGGATGATTTTTAAGAATACTTTCAAGGCATGGCTCATGAGACTGATTGTACGGTAATCTTCACACTTTGTTGGATTGGAGAACGTTTTCGCAATATACGAGTACCATGTCCGGAGATATTTACAAAATTGCATCTCAGGTTAGAGAAAACCAAATAGGCGGCCGACCACTTACAGTTAGAACTGTAACTTGAGGAATAGTTAAACATGGTGGAAGAATCTCCAGGCACGAGTACGAGGAAAATCGGGAACGAATCGAATGTGAGTTACAAAACAGTATGGAGTTTCTTAAAGGACTATTTACTTTATCCTCATCACCTACAAAGAGCGCAAGCTTTGTTGCCTAGATACTTTCCAGCTCGAGTTAATTTTTGTAACTTGTTTCGAGAAAATTCTTTAAGGGTCCCACATTTTTCGACAAAAATACTATTTACAGATGAAGCGAATTTTTCCAGAGATGGCATTATGAATTTCCACAACATCTATATTTGTGCGGAAGAAAATCCTTATGCTATTATCGAAGGACATCACCAGTATACATTTTCGTTTAATATTTGGACAGGGATTATTGGAGACATCTAAGTTGGACCATATTTTTTTTCCAAATCGACTTGCTGATGTCTGTTACAACTTCCTTAGAGATGAGTTGACAGAATTGATGTTAGCAGTGGCATTAAGAACGAGAGCTTTAATGTGTTTCATGTATGAGACACTTCCCCTCACTTTGCAGTGTGTGTTAGAAACTATTTAGATCAACAATATCCTGCTTGTTGGAAAGGTGGAGGAGGACTTCACCTATGGCCATCCCGTTCGCCGGATCTGAATCCATTGGATTTTACTTTTTGGGGTCACCTTAAACAACTTGTTTTTACTACTCCTATTAAAACTGCGTCTAATTAATGCTTTTAATACGATTCGCGCCAGTCCCGAATTATTCCAACATGTAAGAGACAATTTAGCATATCGTGTACATGGTTGTTTATTGGCTTATGAAGGACATCTTCAGCAGTTTATTTGATTTTTGTTCATGTGAGTTCATTATTCAAAGTTTTAAATCATTTATTAAAATGATTATTTTTGCTGTACAAATCAGGAAATTCGTGTAACATTAGCATTTAAATTAATTTTTTCTCGAAAACTCCAAAACTTATTTTTTTTTAAACTAATTTTTACATCATATGCGACAGGTCCGTATTACCGATTTTTGCGAAATTAAAGTACTTTTCACCCAGATGTCTGCCAATGAACTAATTGCAAAGCTTAAAATTGACCCAAAGTAAAGTGCTATAAAGCCTTATTATCTTTAACAAATATCATTAGAATATCGTTTGGCATTAATAAATTATTAAAACTTTTTCCACAACATTTTCATCTTAAAATTAGGTAAGGAGTATCCCCATTCATTTTGTCATTGTTGGAAGCGATTAAAACTTGTTTTTTTTATGGGTTTTTGTGTGGTCCATGGACAAGCAATAATGTAGTTTTTATGTTTTTTCTCGAGAATAAAGCGAAAAACGAAAACAAATCAAGGGATAAAAAAGTTGTTTCTTTAGTTGCTTAATCAAAAAAAAAATAAAAATAAAAATTGCACACAAAGTCAGTGGCGTTTTTCTTTTCTCAAAAATATTGGTTAAGGTGCCCCTCGAGAAGCCATTAGACTTTATAAAGTTTATCTATTTATGGCCGAAAAAGCCGCTTGTTACTACAAATAACGCTATCAGATTTCAACAAAATTGGAAAAAAAGGAAATTCAAAATGAAAATAAAAACCGTTTTGAAAAAAATTAAACACCCTATATTTTGAAAACTAAGCAACATTCGAAAAAATTTTACACTGCATTTTCGTCTTAAAATTAAGTGGGGATTCACCTCTTATAGTTTGTCAGAGAGGTTAGGAAACACCCTGTATTCAGGCTGTTCACTTAAGGTCGTTTACTATCCATATCGAAGTCCTTAATGTTAGCTCTGGAAAAAAAATATTATAGCAGAAATGGCCAAGAGCTATTCACTAAAAATATTTTTAAGTTTCTAAATTGGCAGTTGCTGGGTGAACACTAAATTTCAAAAATTTTACAAAAACTCCCAGATCAAAATATAACTTTTATAATCTCACTGGAAAGATGATAAGTATGGGGGAACACTTGATTTACGAAATAATTAAGGCACTAATATCTTCTGAACCCCTTATCCGAATTGAATGAGCTTAGGGGTATTGAAAAGCGAATTTCAAGTTGGTATCAACAATTGCTATATTCATCGAGAGTTATATTTTCGAGGAAGTCACGTACAGTTATCGCAATATTTGTATTTTGCAAAATCCAAAGGTTCATTATAAATATGGAAACTAATTTTTTCATCTTTCAACAAACAAAAAGCGCTAAAATGAATTTATTTTGAAACTCCATTTCTTTGGTCGCATATTGTTTAAGGATAAAATTCGCTGGATTGATACCCTAAATCTGACACTGCACACCGAATTGAAGTTTGTGGATTTGCATGGAAGTATCCCGAGACATTTCTAACATTATCTTCATCGGCAATCCCAGGTTTCGATGAAGTATAAGACGCCATTAATCGAGAGCCATAATTTCTGAAATTGTTCTGTACTCACACAAACTTCCTTTGATTCCATTGTGGTAAATCAGGATACATTTTCGGCAAGTTCTCGCTATTATTTGATCACATTGCCCATATAGAATAAACAACTTGATAAGAACTTCATTTGAGTACGTATTATTCGGATTTTAGAATGGTCGAACCAGATCATTTACTAAACATCAATAATGATTCACATTATAATTACTGTTAACTGTTTTAAGACTCCTAATAACGAACTATCATGGCTACCTATGACAAAAACGTCAAATCTCATAAATTCACTAAAAATCGTGTTTTTTAGAAAAACCTGACACTGTAGGTATAAGAACATGCTATATCATTTGAAAGCAAATTTAATTGTCTAAGTAAGTTTCTAAAATAATACACAGGGTGTTCCATTAGAAAAAACGCATTCTTTGTTTTTTAATTGTAGTATCTCTAGATACCCCAAAATTTCCACTTTGTTCTTCCATAGCCCGAAAACTATTTGATCGACCCTCTATTTAAACTAGCTAGAAAGGCAGAACTTGTTCTGCCATTTCCGTTAGAGGGCGCGATGAGTTTCCAGTGGAATTATAAGAATATAGGGCGCATTCACCAAATCGTCCAGAAGTGTTATTGAAGAAAAACATTGGTTTTATAGAAAAAATACGCAATAAAACAATACAAAAATAGTGTTGAAAAATCTCGATATTCATACGATCATTTCAAAAAAAATCATGTAAATTGGTGCAGTGCAACTCTCGCACGAACTCGCTGAATTAATAGTATCAAAAGCTTTTGAAAAACCAAGGAAGACTAGCGCGGTATTTTATTTCTTATCAATAGCAGTCATAATATCATCGGTTAGACCAACCAATGCAACAGATGTACTAAAGTCTTTTCTAAAGCCACATTGACTTTCCATAATTATATTATTAACAATACAGTAATGGAACAATTTATTATATAAAATGTTTTCAAACATTTTAGATAAAGGCTTTCCAATAGAAATTTTCCCATGATCCGGAAAATAATTAGTCTCAATATAACAATTAATAATATGGGTAATGTATTTGTCTATGAAAGGACTGCTAATTTTTAACATTTTAACGCTCACGCCGTCAACACCAGCAGCTTCAGTACGTATTTCGTCAATTAGTCTATGAATCTCTTTAATACTAGTCATATTAAATGAAAAAATTAGTTGATTGAATGAAACAGTAAAATTTTTTAACCGTTTATAATTTTCCCAGGCAGGAGCAGTTTTCGCTCGTTTAAATTCCCTTAAAGCCTAATATTTGTAGATTTGGTGTTATCCAAGGCGCTTTTGGAGGACTTTGTAATTCTGGTCGTTTTGAATAGATCATGTTTGTCAAAAATTGGGAAAAAAGATTATTAAAAAGATTTATTTTATTATTTCTATTGTTTTCGTAAAATATATCATTGAAGCAAATGAAGGTCATGAAGAAATGAGTTTACGCCAAAATTGTCAAAATTAAGATGAGCATTAATCATCAGCTGAACATGAGGTTTTATAATTTTTAAATAAGAATAACCTAAACAATGATCTGAGATATACCCACAGAAACAGTGCCGAATTCTTTAGTTAAAGATTCATCAGTTACAAATATAGGATCTAAAACAGTTACGGCAGTTCTCGATATTCTTGTTGGTGCGTTTAATATTTGTATCAAGTTGTAATTTTTAAAGAGAGGAACTAAGGGCTTATTTAAGTTTAATAAGTTAATATTAAAATCTCCTAAACATATTATATGTTCTACAGTAGGGTAAATATTGGAAAAAAATGTTGTCAAAATCATTTGCAATAGAGTTAAAATTAGTATTTGGAGGACGATAAAAAACACAAAAATAATTATTTAGTATGAAACGTATAAAAACTTCTATTCTTATTTAGGCATAAAAAGCTTAAATTACGTTTTTCTCACTGTATAAAAAAGTCCTTCCGGAAACTCTCAGAAATCAGACTCTGTTCTTATTTTATTTGGTCATGTAAGTAATATTCAAGTGCAGCACTAGATTTTTCTTTTTAGTTATCTGCTCATCAAGGTGGATTTGTTGAATTTGTTGAGCTGGGTACAAGTTTAGTAGAGTTTGTTTTAGCCAGGCAAACCAAGAAAATTGACATCTTTTTTATTACAAAAATGTCAAAAGCGTTTTATTTTTGTACATCCAAAGCAAATAATCATATTTAAAACTAACTTATCATTTAGATTCAAATTCCAATAATTTATGGCTGTAGGTAATGTGTTCATGTTCCTATAAATTGTTCAAATTATTTTGTAGTAAGATCAATAATTTTCATCGTATATTACAGTTATGATAATATAGGGGTTAATATTAATGGAGCTACATTATTACTATCTGAGAATCGCTCGTCTTCACTATTGTCTTGGGTGTCAATAACAGTTAAATTCTTTGATCCATAAAACTTTTTTGGGTACATCCTGATGAAATGATAAAAGTGAGGATTATTGTATTATATTAGAACTTAAACACATGTTGTTTTACACATGTTAATCTCATTTTATTGCTAAGATGCATATTGTCCCATATATATTATAGCTCGAATATAATCTTTTATAAAAGATTCAAAAAACCCACACAGGCACCTTCTACGAGTCCCAAGCAATGATTATTTTTTGTTATTGATAATATTCCTATTTCTGATACCTTATATAGATGTGAAACCTGCGGTCATTTTATAGACGGCGTTGTAATTTTGGGTTCCCAAAATATGATTTACGTTTTATACCCGCTAGACACTGACCTAGTCTATTTTTGGTGCAAATTTAAAAATAACCGGTTAGACAGCTCTTAAATTATCGTTCGCGCAAATTTTATTCACATACACACACATCCCTACAGACATATATTTTTTTTCTTAAAATTTTTGGGATTCTAATAAAATTTTTTAATCAAAACAAAACTGAAACATTTTTTGTTAGTTCAATATCGCTATATCGCTCTTTCTAAAAAAAAATAAAAGAAAGAAGATTAATTCGTATTTACTTGCATTTGGTTATCTCTAGGTAAAAAAACATAAATTATAAAAAAATTTGAAAAATTTAAGTTAACAGTTACAGTTGAATTTTGGTACAAAAATATAAAATTAAAAAAGAAACAGTATTTTCCTCTACCATCTTTCAAAATTAAAAACATTTTTTAAAAAGGTCAATTCTAACAGATATTTTGCATTCTTTTGCAAGCAAAACTTTCAGCTTTTAGTTTGGTCAAATTTGAAAAAACTCCCTTATGATGAAGATTGAAGGCTTTACTGTTCGCGCTCTATATTAAGAGGCATGGGAATGCTCTGTTCAGCTGAAAACATATCCCGTTTTTCAGAAAACAGGTAGTATGTTGGTTCTCCCACAGGCACTCCAATTATATCAAACGACTGTGTACAGACTTGCAGTTTGTTGTGAGCATGTCATTGAGAATGTCGTAAAGAAAAGCTGCTGCACTTTTAGTTACAATAATTTTGACTGACGAAAATGCATCAAAAAACCAAGTAAAGAAAAGAAAATTGTGCAAGGATTGATACTTGCGTCGGAATCTATATTCTCATATGAAGTTGTTGAGAGAACTAGAGGAAAAAAGTCTCTTGATTTTAAAAATTATTTACGAATGGATTCTGACACCTGTCATTGTTGGGATTAATTAAAGATAAAATTATTAAACAAGATACTATCATAAGAAGCGCAATATCTGCCGAAGAAGAGTGATTTTTTTTCATAGTCTCCAGTGAACCTTCTGGAAAGAGCTCCTTATATTTTTTTAACAATTTATCATAACGCGCATATCTCTTTATTTTGTTGGAATAATTTTTTAGCTTAACATCCCATAGGCATGAATTTTGCCTATATATCTCAATAAACTCTTCTCAGAATTCTTTATTTTTAACATACATTTTTTTTAAACAAGGCACACAAGAAAACTGAATCCAAATAATAATATCCTATCGCTTGTGATATGGCAACTACTGCAGTACGCCCCGTTACACACGTTCCAACCTGTTATCAAGCAATTACCGTCGCTACGATATTTTACGGAAGCTCCGTACTGCGACCGATTCGACGACTACATACTACAAAACACCCGATTTGCCTACCCACGTTACGATTTATGTTGCTGCAGTTTAAGTGGAAATCGTACTGCATGCAGTGCGAAAAATCGTTACGTGTGTAGGCCGTTTAAGGTTTTTTATCTAATATAGCTTAGAATTTTGTATGTAGGCTGGTGTATATGTCGATCTGAATGGAGAATATCTCCATTCGAACGAGGAACAGGAAGACCTAAAATGCCAAATGCCGTTCCTTTTAGAGCAAGAGTAATAAACAGAGTTATATCCGGCATGAAAATATATCGCATTTTTCTATACCTAGAAGATCGAAAATCAAAACTGCATCAAAAGCGACACTACATAAAAATCTGTTTTGATTTAGTTTTGTAGTGGTTCTGGCAACGTAAACATATTAACAATATACAACTGATGATGTTGTTATAAGAATTACGTTGATCCGCTGATTATAGACACAAAATCGATATGTGTTACTATTTCACTAGAGTACTTTATACCAAAATGGCTTGACGACGAGCTGCTTTCTACTGGAAAACGACACACCTTGACAAAATCAACAACTCGAGAACAATTTTTCTTTTGTAAACAATCAAAAAAAAAAAAATTATTTTCAAATGCGCGGCTGTAGGGGTTGGTTGGGTCTTTCATAAGAGATAGTAAAGTTCATTCATATGTGCAGTAAGAGCACGTCTGTTAACATATTAAGAATACATTTTCTAATTTTGATATCACGAGAAAAACGAGAGACGAGACGAGAGAGGATCTCTCTTGTCTAGTCCCGGGGCATTCTCGCGCCTCGCCTCGCGACTTCAATAATTTTAAGTTTGTTATACTGACATTCTTGGAATTCATTAAGAATTACTGATGGTAGTTGCACAAGTGGTTCAGTAGGTGTTTTTTGTTAGATATAATACAGATTTTTAAAAATCAAAACTCGTAATTTTGTACGTAATTGCATTTTATAATTATCAGACTGCCTTTCTGGTTAGCTTAGGTTAGGCGTTTTTTTTTTTTGGGGGATTTTTGTATAGCGAGCCCTGTTCCGTACACGCGTTTTTACTTTATTTTTTGTATATTTTTTTTTTGGGTTATTAATTTTATTAATTATAGCTTTCTTGTTTTTAACTGAAAATTGCAAAAGGTTGATAAATCTCGCGGTATTTTGTCCGCGAAAACACACTAGTAGGTCCGGATAACTTACAGCCCATTGGCGAAGATTTGGACCTGGGACCGCTCGCTTGACACCTATCGAACGGTAACCATATACATTTGTGTCGATCGGTACTGTGCTCTAAATTACGAATCCATCGCCAGAACCAGCCTGGAAGTCATGGTAAGTCGATTTAGACCACTAGCCGCTTCCTTATTTTCTTTCGTTAATAACATTTTTTGATCCTCCGTTGCCGGATTAATTGTTGATTTAATTACAGTTCATTTGTAGTATTTCGTCATTTCTAATCACATTTTTTATACCTTTTGCAATTTTCGTACTACCATTAATTTATTAATACATATATATTGGTAAATGTATACAAAAACCATCTTTTGAATTTGGGTGTAATATTAAAATAATTATTAATATTTAAATACATGTGTTCCTATAAATACCTTTGGTGATAAGGGAATTTATTGATTTTAGCACTAGTTTTTTAGTACGGCGCGTCACCTGGTCAGTTGAACTAGGCCTACTATACAAACATCTCGTCCGTTGTGCAGTAAAATTGCGTTCAATTGTTAATATTAAAATTAGATATTTTTACGATAAATCAATAAAAATACGTTTTCAATTCGTCGTTTAACTTCAAAAAAAAAAACTAAGATCTATTAAAACTGTTTGATACAAATTCATCATATTTTGGGCTCTTTAGTCGAATATCGGTTGAAATAAATATCGTTTTCAACACATATTTTAGATTTTTTAATTTGATTTAACTTTTCAAAATGGCTGATAAAATCAAAATAGCAAAAGCTTCTAGGAATATATCTTTTCAAATCGCCTAAAAGAGATACTGGCTGTTGCAAAAATGGCAGAACAGGATGCTGATTATCATACTTCATTTAACATGCGTTACACCGGTATTGATACTGCGTATAAATCTTTCGAAAAGCAATATTTGACTGTTGTTAATTTGCTAGCTTCTACTGATGGAGTTGATTTGGCCGCGGAAGATTTGATAAGAATCGAAGCTGATAATTGCTATTATGGTTGCTTAGCTATTTATCATAATTTATTTGAGGATATACAAGAAAATCCGATTGCCGATACTTCTCAAATCCACTCGGCTCCTTCAGTCAAATTACCTAAAATTAAATTACCAATATTTGATGGAGATTTTCGTTCTTGGACTACATTTTATGATTTGTTTACCTCGCTAATTCATAAGAATCAAAATTTAACTAATAGTGAGAAATTTCAATATTTGCTCTCGTCTTTGTCTGAAAAAGTTTTACCCATTGTTAGCTCAGTACCTATAAATGATAATAATTACCCAATTGCATTTAAAACTTTAGTTGGTCGTTTTCAAAACGAAAGATTATTAGCTACCCATTACTGGAATACGATGTGCGGTTTAGAAAAACTTAACTCTGATTCTGCTCATTTACTTAGGAATTTGATTGATATATTTTGTGAAAATTTGCAAGCTTTGACAAATCTCAATTTTCCTACCGATCAATGGGACTTTGTTTTGTTAATACAAAAATTAGATTCAGAAACTGTTAAACGTTTTGAATTAGAAAACAGTTGCATTAAAATGCCAACTTTTAAATTACTTCTAGATTTTGTACATCAACAATGTATCGCTTATGATTCGGTTGCTCTTTCATCGCATACTACGATAAATTCACCCAAGAGGCCAATTAAACAAAAAACCTCACCATTTTCACTTTTGGATGAAACAAATGTTTGTTCAGTTTGTAACTCAAATCATGTTTTATCGCGTTGCCCACAGTTTTTAAATAAAACCCCAAATGATCGCTTTCTGATAGCAAAGCGAAATAAATTGTGCGTAAATTGTCTTAAGTCGTCGCATTCATTCTCGAATTGCACTTCTACACATTCGTGTAGAAAATGTAAGCAAAGACACCACACGTTATTACACTTCAATCGTAATGAACAGTCACCCCCTCAACAACCTCCTAATCAGGGTAATAATAATTTTGGTGATAATTATCGCAATGATACGTCGAATATCAATGCTTTAAGTATTTTTGCTAGCCCTAACAAACCCAGTACTACTGTGTTGCTTTCAACTGCTCGTGTTGACTTGGTGACTTCGAATGGTTGCGTGTTCAACATTAGAGTTCTTTTAGATAGTGCAAGCCAAGCAAATTTTCTCACTGAAAAATGTCTTCGACGTTTAAATTTATTTTTAAATAAGTCGAACGTTTCTGTTCAAGGATTGGCTAGAATGTCGACTACCGTCCTTGGTTCCATTCGTCCTACCGGTCAACCTAACCCTACTTTTAGTGTTGACTGTTTTGTTATTCCAAAAATTTGTGGTCCTATTCCAAACTTTTATTTTCAGCCGAATAGTTTGGATCATATTTCAAACTTGAAATTAGCTGATACAAATTTTAACTCCCCTGGCGAAATTGATTTGCTTTTAGGTGCCGACATATTTTCAAAATGTCTACAAGGTGGGCGTGTTAGGGGATCTAACAAGGAACCCTTTGCTCTTGAAACTATATTTGGGTGGGTTTTAATGGGCAATATAGAATATACGGAAACTTTAGAACCTCTCACTTCACTTTGTTCAACTTTATTCGACCCATTGGAAACAATTGTTAAACAATTTTGGGAAACTGAGGAATTGGTCTCTACAAAAGCTTTGTCAGAAGAGGATGACCGTTGTGAAATGATTTTTGTTGAATCTCATTCTCGAGATAAAAGTGGTAGATATTGTGTTTCTTTGCCATTTAAAGGACCTGACCCGATTTTCTTGGACTCGAGATCTTTAGCATTACGCCGGTATTTGAACTTAGAACGTCGTTTAGTAAATAATCCTTCTATGTATAAGTCATATTCGGATATTGTGATAGATTATATTCAAAGTGGCCATATGTCAAAGGTAACTGAGTTGAGTCCAACGCAAAAGTGTTATTATTTGCCTCACCATGCGGTTTTCAAACCTGAAAGTACTACAACTAAATTGAGGGTGGTTTTTGATGCTTCGGCTAAAACTGCCAGTGGGGAGTCATTAAATGATACTTTGTTAGCGGGACCCAAACTTCAAAAGGATATCGTTACTATTTTGTTAAATTTTCGTATGCGTAAAATAGTTTTAATCTCTGACATTAGACAAATGTATCGTCAGATATTGGTCAAAAGAGATCATTGTAATTATCAACGAATTCTTTGGCGACTTTCCGTTGATCAACCCATTTGTGATTATATTCTACAAACTGTGACATTTGGAGTGTCGTCTAGTCCATTTTTAGCTTTACGTACTATTCAGCAACTTGCTTGTGATGAAGGTTCGTTGTATCCTTTGGCTGCTAAAGTCTTGAACTCAGATATTTTTGTTGATGACGTCATTACTTCTTGCGACACTGTTGAGGAAGCTCTTTTACTTGTAAATGAATTAAGAGAGTTGTGTATGCGTGGGGGTTTTGAACTTCGAAAATGGGCATCTAATAGCCCACAAGTTTTATCTAATCTTCCAGAATCTCTTTGTCGTACAAAATCTATTTCATTTGACTCGGATCCAGATTCTTTTATTAAAATTTTAGGTTTACAGTGGCATCCATCATTAGATTATTTTTCATATAAGGTTGATCCCCTTGACAAAACTTGTACGAAGAGAAACATATTATCCGAACTAGCAAGAGTGTATGATCCACTAGGATTTTTAAGTCCCGTTATATTTTTTACCAAGCATCTTATTCAGTACTTGTGGACTTTGGGTCTTGGTTGGGATGCAGTTCCACCTCAGCAAGTTCTTACCAAATGGTTAAAATATAAAATCGAATTACCTAAATTATCTTCAATTTCAATACCCCGTTTCATGTTTGACAAGACCAATATAGTATTTCAACTCCATGGATTCTGTGATGCTTCGGAAAAGGGATACGCTGCTGTTATCTACCTTCGCTTGGTTAGCCACACGAATGAAATTCGTGCTCATTTAGTAATTGCAAAATCAAAAGTCGCACCACTTAAAAGAATCACTTTGCCTAGACTTGAATTATGCGGCGCGGTTTTGCTGTCCAAATTGATTTGTTATGTTTCGGATCTAATCCAAGATATTCCTCTTGAAATTTTTGCCTGGTCTGACTCCATGGTTACTCTTAGTTGGATAAAATCCTCTTCACATAGATGGCAGTGTTTTGTGAGTAATAGAGTCAGTCAAATTCAGGAAAATACATCGCCCTCAATGTGGCATTATGTCCCTTCCAAGGACAATTCTGCCGATTGTGCCTCTCGTGGACTTATGCCCTTGGAATTAGTTAACCACACGTTATGGTGGGCGGGGCCTGCTTGGCTTTTGTCTGATATAAATACTTGGCCCAATCAATCTACTATTATTGATGATCCTTTAGTTTTGAAAGAAGAAAGAAAGGTTACACTTGTTGTCGGTTTAAGTGAGGAATTTCCAAACTCCCTTATTGAGAATTATTCATCTTTAACAAAAATTAAACGTATAATTGCATATGTTTTTCGTTTTGTAAGGAATTGTCAAAATCCCAAAGGCAAGGCTTTAAATAGCTTAATTGATCTTGAGCTTCACAAAGCTTTGTTATATTTGGTCAAATCTGTTCAGACAATTGTATTTTCTAGTGAAATTGATAGTTTAAAAAGTGGAAAATATCTGTCAAAAACATTTCGCAAACTATCACCCTTTCTTGACAAGGATGGCATTTTTAGGGTGGGCGGCAGGTTAGCTTATTCTAATCTTAAGTTTGACCAAAGGTTTCCTATTTTGTTACCCCGAAATCATAGACTCACAGATCTTATTATCGAGGATTATCATAAAAGGTATTTTCACCCTGGTTTGCAGTCCTTACAATTTCTGCTTAGTCAACAATTTTGGATACTTTCTCCTAAGCGTGCTATTCGTAGTGTCATCTCGAAGTGCTTATCTTGTTTTAAAGTTAATCCAAAACCACTGGAACAACCAATGGGGGACCTTCCTGTATCTCGTATTAGTCAGGTTAAACCTTTCAGTTGTTCTGGGGTTGATATGGCAGGCCCATTTTATATAACCATGTCAAAAAGACGCGGTTCGAAATCTCAGAAGGCATACCTTTGTGTTTTTGTTTGCTTTGCGACAAAGGCAGTGCATCTTGAATTGACGTCTGATCTGTCTTCTGAATCATTTTTGGCTGCCCTTCGTAGATTCATTTCCCGTCGTGGTCGATGTAGCAAGCTTTATAGCGATTGTGGTTCTAACTTCGTTGGGGCCAATCGGGAACTTTTAAAATTTATACAAACGGCTGCTAAGGCAGAATACATTTCGTGGTCGTTTAATCCCCCTGCTTCGCCTCATATGGGAGGTTTATGGGAAGCGGCAGTGAAATCTGTCAAAGGCCATTTCATGAGAGTAGTGGGAGAGCAAATTTTGACATATGAGGAATTATATACAGTTTTCGTTCAGATAGAAGCTATGTTAAATTCTCGTCCTCTTTGTAGCCTTAGTTCAGATCCTTCAGATCTCAATGCTCTAACTCCAGGACATTTTTTAACCTTGGAACCCTTAACGGCTATTCCCTCGCCGGACTTCACGACTATTCAAATTAACAGATTAAGTCGTTGGCAATTATTACAAAAAATGTCCCAAGATTTTTGGAAGCGGTGGCATATTGAATATTTGCACAGCTTGCAACAAAGAGCAAAATGGAATAAGCCCGCATCACCAGTAAAACTTGATACTCTTGTCTTAATCAAAAATGATTGTTTTCCGCCTTTGCAGTGGCATCTTAGCCGAATTATTCTATTTCACAAAGGCAGAGATGGAATTTGTAGAGTATGTACAGTGAAAACGGCGCAAGGCGTACTTCAGAGGCCAGTTGTAAAACTTTGTCCTCTGCCAAATTTTTAGTTTCTAGCTTAAAATAATTCTTATTCTGGTGGACGGAATGTTCCGTACACGCGTTTTTACTTTATTTTTTGTATATTTTTTTTTGGGTTATTAATTTTATTAATTATAGCTTTCTTGTTTTTAACTGAAAATTGCAAAAGGTTGATAAATCTCGCGGTATTTTGTCCGCGAAAACACACTAGTAGGTCCGGATAACTTACAGCCCATTGGCGAAGATTTGGACCTGGGACCACTCGCTTGACACCTATCGAACGGTAACCATATACATTTGTGTCGATCGGTACTGTGCTCTAAATTACGAATCCATCGCCAGAACCAGCCTGGAAGTCATGGTAAGTCGATTTAGACCACTAGCCGCTTCGTTATTTTCTTTCGTTAAATAACAAGCCCCATCATATATTCTGTGTCTTCAGCGCATGCGGAAGTCAAAGAGAAAAAGTTCAGCGGGCTCGTTAGACTCTTGTACGGCCTTCACAGACGTTTACCCATAAAGTTGAACTTAATTCTCCTCCGTGATCCGACAGAAGCAAGTCAACGCCGGACCGTATTCTACAGAATTCGTAAACACAGGTTATGTTAATTAAGAAAATATGTATCAAGGTTTTTGGAATCTACAGCGTATTTCGAAATGTTGTACACTTTTTGTTAAATACATTGTTGTTCAGCAAAACAAGCTACCTTTTACTTAAAACTATTATAAAATAAACTTAGTTTATATACGCTAAATAAGACTACCATATTAAGGCAGAATATCAATAATATCCAATATATTTACAAATAACCAACATTAAACGAAGCAATCCAGTATATGTAATTCATTAAGTATTTCTCATAGTGTGTTCAAGCAGAAAAGAGTAAATTCAAAGTTAAAGAGTGAATTTAGAGTTCTGAGTTCGAAGCCGAAGAGTTTAAAATTTGAACCAAAACAAAGTTTTCGTAGCATAGTGCAAATATTATATTTTTTATATTCTATTTATTGGTATTCAAACACTAATGGGTGTCGAAATATAAATAGTTATTATAAAAGAAATTGCCTATTTCAAACAAGAAGAATTTAACCTGCTCCTCTAACAATCTACTTCAAATTCCCAAATACTGATGCGTTAACAAAAACTAATTAAATAAATTTAGTTCATTACCACTTCAGTAAAATATCTAGTATAATTAATTTTATTATAAGAACTAGTAAATTACTTTTTGTTTTTGTAAAATAATGAAGTCACGTCCTTTATGCACTATGCACGTGGTGTCACCAGCCATTTCGCAAGGAATAAATTCTGCAACGATACCTAAACTGTCTCAAAGATAAAACTGAAGGCAAATAAATCTTACATGTGACTCGTGATTCTCTTCGTATTAAGCAATATCTTCGATATCTTTGGCTTATTTTTTTATTCGATATACCAATCGATACCAGGGCAAGGTTATCAGAATATTTTATATTTATTCCCTGAAAAGTAAAAATCTTTTATTGGGATGCAGTTTCTTTATATAGAGGGCAAACATTTTGTTATAATTTTTCATTTTTTGAAGGTACATATATTTAATCTTGGTTATCTCTATCAACAATGGTAAGAGTTAAGTTAAGTACAGTTTATGCTGTAGTTCATGTGACGCTGGCAAGGAACATATCAGTCGCAATTTAACAGATCTAGCTGGCAGAATTAAATACTGATTGTATTTCAAAAACCTTTGAGCGAAATATGTATGTAATTTTGTTGTGTTGTTTGTGCTCACAAGGAAAGTATTTTAAGAATAAAATATATTCTTGGGCCAATTACGCAGGTCTTCTAAATTTATGACACGAAAAAAATGCAGTAGCTAGGTCAAAGGCAAGGGAAACAAAACAACTTAAAATCTTTAACACAACAAATCATCCACATTAATTAATTACTCACAAAAAATCGGTAAATTTCCTTTACCCAGAACTTCCCTTGTTATGAATCTTTCCTTCTATTAAGAATAATGAAGTGTAACCCAATTTAATTAAGTACATAGTCATTTAGTAACACATATATACCTACTGTCTTTTCAGACATTTTGTTCCATCATATTGGATTCCTACCAATATTTTACCAGTTCTTACCTATGTCACACTTGATTTTTGGGCATAATTGAAAATAAATTTAATAAATAGTTTTTACGAAAATTTAAAGTCATTTGAATAAGATTTTTTTACGTGAATTTATTAAAAACCTTATTTAACCACCATCTTTAATTCGTACGACAACTTCATACCAGTTTGTCTCTATATCACACTTAATGTCTGCACAAAATTTGAAATTAATACAATAAGTAGTCTTTTCAGGCTAATTTTTTAAATATTTTATTAGGCCGCCATTTTGTTTTGCTATCTTGGATTCATACCACAGTGTTATCAGTTCATTCGAATGTAACATTTGATTTTCGTGCAAAATTTGAGGTGAATTGGCTAATTAGTTTTTTAGTAATAATTTTTTAACATTTCACTAGGCCGCCATCTTGTTCCGGCGTAATGCATTTTTAACAAAATATTACCAGTTCATCCTCATATAACCCTTAATTTTTGCGTAATTGTCAATCTGAAAAGTAGTTTTTACGCTATGCCGTGTTCTGACATACAGACAGACCGACAGACGCACTGATGGAGTTGATAAAACATATTTTCTTGCCATCTAGGGATGCTAAAATGTGAAGATATGTAAAACCTCACAGGGTAATTTTTTTTCAAGATTGCAAACATTTTATTTGACCGCCATCTTGAATTCTACAACAATTTTACTAGTTCATTTCTATGCCACAATTAGTTAAGGCACTCGTTTGAAATCAATCCTTTTAGTAGTTTTTTCAACCTGAATTTTTAAATAATTTTTTTATAAAATTTTAATTTCTACATATTACGTGATTACGGCAAAATTTGAGATACATTAGATAAGCAGTTTTTTTAAGTAATATTATTTTAACATTTCACTAAACCACCATTTTGTTTCGCCATATTTGATTTTTACCAAGATGTTACCAGGACATACCGAAATGACCCTTAATTTTGGACCAAAATTTGAAGACAATCGATTAAGTAGTTGATTAGATATGCCGTGCAAAACAGACAGACGGAATTGAGAAAACATCTTTTTCGACATTGGGGTCCCTAAAACGTGAAAATCTAAAAAAATTCGGAGGGTGATTTTTTCCCGATTAGAATACTTTCCTTTTACGAGCGAAGTAAAAAGTTTTATAAAAAACAATTTGGGGATCACTCTACAAAATACTGTTTGAAGATGAACTGTAATATATAAAAAACGCACTCCCAACATACCCCAATAGGAGCAAATCAACGATATATCCTAATACCAAGAAAAACTATTAAAAACAGGATTTTTGATTATAAATGCACCACCTCATTAACGTTCATATTTCTATAGATATCAAAAAAGGTTAAATGCAAAAGTTTCTTCAAATTGTACGATTTTTTTTCTAACGAAGTTTGCAGATTTACAGAGTTTTTAGTTTTTCTGATATCAATATCAACTTTGGTTTCTTAAATGTAACACCCTGTATACTATACGTTCACCGAATGGTTCCCTTCTTGCTAATTATAAATATACTAGGTTTGATACTTTTATCTTCAAAAACATCTGAGAAATTTGATAAAAACCGTGCCATAAGATGCAATACGTTAAAAAAAGACGGGAAACGTTCTTCTACATAGCGGAGTTTAATGGCAATCTGTTACTTCATATGGCCGGGTTTTTCTCAAATTACTTGGATATCTTTAAAGACAAAGGTATCAAATCTGGTATATTTATAATCAGCAAGAAGAGGCCAATTCCACGAACGTATAATATACAAGATGTTATATTTGAAAAACCAAAGTTCATGCTGATTTCAGAAAAACTAGATACTCTGAATATTTATAAATTACACTAAAAAGAAGTTCCCATAATTTAAACAAACTTTTGTATTTAACTTTTTAATGAGGGAGTGCATTTATAACTAAAAATCCTCTACGTCACTATACGTACATAGAGGGGATTTTGATCGCTGTAGTGTCGTTCTGAAAAAAATAGAAGGTAATTATGTCGTAATGGAACGCCTAAATCCTAAATAATCATTAAGAGTATAAAGGATACTATTAGAGCTAATTTCGTAAATTTTCCTGAAAACGTCTAAAGTGTATCTGCGAAAGACGCCTAAAATTATAAAATTGCGACAAGCTGGCTGGTCTGTAAAAAACAATCGTTTTGAGAATGAGCAAGTCATATTCCATGACCTAAATTTTAGACTAGATTGCCGAGAAATTAAATGCAAATACACCATGGTCTTATAAAATGGAAGCTTTCATGGCTTTAGTAAATTAAGAAATCACGTTTTTTTTGGATTAGATTTTGTCTGGAATCACTATCCGACGTTTTACCTTCAATTACACGAGGTATCTTTAGTGATTGAATTCAGTGTTCAGATCTCGTGAAGTAAAAATCTCTGAAGATACCTTGGGAAATCGAATGCGAAAAGTCGGATAGTAATTACACGATCCATTCATATGCTATCAACTAGTACTTAATTAAACTACCTGAAACTGGAAAGGAATACGAGAAAAAACCCCTTAACCGGTCAGTAAACCAGTAAATATTATTTGATTGGTCAGAATGAAGAATGTATAAATTTTCTGGAAACGATATAACGGTCATAAATTCATCAAATTTTTTAATACTCATACATCTCCAATAAAATTCCAAGGACCTCAGAAATTATACTGAAAATTCTATAATCTTTTTGTGATTAGAGATATCCAGCTCAACAACTTTTAAGCTATGCTATGATGTCTCATAAGAACATCATCGATTGTATATTGCATACAAATATGTTGATCTAGCCTAGTTGCCTAAAATATTGTTTGCCGCGTATCAAAACCTACCATTATCAACCAGCAAAGTCACCAGTGCCAAATTGTACATTGAAATCACCAGTCACCACTGTGGTTTTATTTTAATTTATTAATATATCCTCTTTGGCAGTCAAAAAGGTGTCTACGTTTCCCAGGGGGAGAAATATACCAATTTGAAATTTTAAAATAAAAACGCTCATACTCCGCATTTTTCAATATTAAAGTCCATTTAAATATTACTAAAATCAGGCCCGAGCCCCTCTCCTCCAGATGATTCTTCGTATGATTTCTCCAGAAATTCCTGCTATCTTGTACTCTTCCAATTGAAAAAACTACCAAAAAAAAACCAATGCTATATGACACATAAAAGATCGATGTATTGAGCAAAAATAAATGGTTGCGTAAATATGTCAAATTCTTACTTGTTCGGAATCATTTTCGACTGGCGCTGTGAATTTAGAAAACGTTTAATGTGCGGATTAAAGATGCGAATGCAATTTTATCTAAGCTACCCTGTATAAAAGGTAAAATTGCACTACTTAACATTTGTTTGATTTTAAATCTTCAGTAATTTTCTCAAGTTCCTTTGGAATTGCATTTGCATCACATATTGAAAGTGCTCTAAAAACTAATGAACTGATTACTGAGTGTTTCGGAGATGAATTATGGTGAAAACTAAAATTTAAACTATTTAAACATATTTTATTTTCCAAAGTATTTTTAATGCGGCCATAGGGTCTCTACTACCTCCTGTGGTAAGGAACAGTTTTATAGAAGCTTTAAAAAAAAAAATCTTTTAGTTCTGCTTGTTTACATCCTAAATGTTGGCTTAGATATGTCGATAATAATTTTGTAATATGTGTGAGTTTAACTATATTTTTTAAACCAACAACATTCTAATATAAACTTCTCTATAGAAATTGAGACAGGCATTGCCATTCAGTTTCTTGATGTGTTAGTATAAAAAAAATTAACACCTACGAAAAAATGTTTAAATTTTAGTTCCCCCATCAAAATAAATAATCAGTAAATACATATCAATTCAATCTCGAAGGAAACAAATATACTTACTGAGGCTTTATAATCAAACGGATATTGCACTGAAATAGTGTTAGCAAATGATCCGTAATTTATAAATTGGTACGACATTTATGACTCGGTCAGTTATGGTGATTTATACAGTCATTTTTAAAAAGGTTCGAAAGTTTGCCTAAATGACTGCTTTTAACTTAAGTGTTCAATTGATACCAAACAAAGTCGATCTGTAACATAAAAAGGGCATCTAATGCTTTTTTCATTCATCAGTCAATTATAAAGGTAAATCAGTAGTCTTTTTAGGCCACTTATGCAGTAATGTTCAAAAATGGAAAATGTAGAAATTTTGTATTTCGTGCAAATATTTATTGACTTAAAATCATAGCAAAGTGCTTCAGCTTTCGCCATCTTCAGTGCTTCCTGAGAGCAAGGAAGTTACTTTCTCCTGGAAAATTTCACTGAAAAAATTGGTAAAAAGCTTAAAATTTAATAATTTAATAAAAAAACCAAAGTTAATTTTCAATATAATACAATATGTCTAAACTAAATTATTTTTTTTTAAACTAAGAAAGGTTCGCTGCAATATATAAAATTGCCAAATTGTGTCATCTACTTGCTTGTTAGGAAGGCACAGATTATATTAAAAAAAACGGCTCATATGTAGATAAGAACAAAAAGAATCATTTAAAATGTATGTCACATTACGATACTTAATAATTACATTTAAAAACCCAAAAAGGGTATAGTTTTCAACCCTGTCTGGCGATCTAGTCCAAGATTATGAAAATAATTGTAAAAAAGTACTTAGAGCAAATGACAATTGCCAACGGTTTGCCATAGGAGAAGTTAGTTTTGCGAAGTTGGTATTATGAAAACGTTGATTTTTTAAAAAACTTATTTGGCCGCAATTTTGTTTCGCCATCTTAAATTGAAACTCCTATTATCATTACCTACTACATTGGTTCACAGATATCCGAGATATTGAGTTTCTGAATGGTTTTCATTAACGATCCTCTTGTTGTTAGGATCCAGTAACAAAAGAAAAGCCTTTTTTTAAAATTTCCGACGTTTCGCCAATTTATTTTTGCATCCTCAGCACATATATTAAGGATCTTTTGGAAATGTCTTGATAATATCTTCTTAGGTAAAAATGCAATATGGCGGTACAATGTTAAATTTTTTTTTTTAGAGTTCAATTTTGAAGATTTTGTTATAGTTTCTTTAATTGCAATTTTAAGGGGCAAGTGTTCTTCCATCATATCACATAATTGCTTTCGTCTCTATCATCATATAAAAATTAGAAAAACTATTAGTAATTTGTTAATAGACGATATAATATTAACATTAAAAGCTTGTTGTTAAATTTTGTAATATGAGGATAATTTTTAATTATCAAAAATATAAAAACTAGAAGAAAAAACGATTTTTGTAGAGTAATTGTCGATTTTAAAAATTTTAAATTATTTTTTTTTAAATTTCAGATTTATATTTGAAGCATACCTCAGTTTTTTATCAATTTTGTTGTACTTGAGATTGAACTTTTACTATCTCTTATGAAAGACTCAACAAACCACTACTTCAGGAACTTTGACGTTGTTACAAGGAAGCCGCGCATATTGAAAATAAAAGTGGTATTTTTTTGGATTGTTATAAAAATTATTTTTTAAAAAAATCGCTTTTGGTAGAAATGATGTCATGAGTGAAACTGTCAACAACAACCTTAGATATTACTAAAGAAAAACTTTCCCTGTAAAGTTTTTTACCGAGTGGTATTCGATGACTTTTGCACGAGAAAAATAAACAATAAACACCAAAATATTTATTCAACATATTTTATATTGATATGAAAATAAATAAAAATTACCTAATGAAATAGTCACAAAAATCTAATTGGTGTCTATAATCAGCGGATCAACGTAATATTTATAAAAACATCATAATTGTATATCTTTGTTATTTTTACGTTGCCAGAACCATTCCTAATAAATATAAATCGAAACAAATTCTTATGTAGTGTCGCTTTTAATGCTGATAACGGTTATATTTCAATTCAATTGTATATATAATAAATTGTTTGAGTACACATTTTATAGGTTTTGGCTTTACATTCGCAGTGGATCATTAACAAATCATATATTTTGATAAGTGTGTGTTAAATATTATAGTTTATCTTTTGTACGTAGTGTTTATTTTCTTCAAAAACATTTGTTAAATATAATGACTGTAATGAAATTTCTTCAAATAATTGTGATTAATTGTGTAGGTCAGGCTTGCAATAATTGAATTGTAGTTTTTTGCAATAAATATTGTACTAAAAATAAAAGGTATGTTTTGTTATACCACAGAAAAAATAGCTATTGTCTGTGGTTGAAGCTACATACTACACGTACATTGCCTGTATAGTTTATGTCAATACCGCGAAAACAATAACTAAATTAAAGGTCTGTATAGAAATGTTTTTCTATATAGATTAGCATTTAGAAATAGGTGGTTTAAAAGATTTTTTTTTTAATAGGAAAAATATATTTTTTATAGAGTGATAAAAATAAATAAACGACTAAAAACGACATTAACACTAAACGCAGAGTAATACTACGTAGTGTTAATAGACCATTTTACTAGAATTTTTAAAAAACAAAAATATTTTCGAATTTTCAGTAGGAGGGAGAGGCCCGGACCCTACATGCCTTTTTGCCCTGTTTCCTATATTTTTTTGAGTATATATATATATATATATATATATATATATATATATTTCGTATTATGTTTTACTTCATATATACGTACACGTAAATGTAGATGGAGCATGGCTTTAAAATATTCTAAATATTGCATTAATATTGTTTTTTTAATTTTTTACAAGCACTTTCGTTATATTTAAAATTCCAGTTTTGTGGAATACTAAGTAGGTTCCAAATGCGGAAGTCTACATTTTTTTTATTATAGAAAAATTCCTCTATGAAATATATTTATATATATATATATATATATATATATATATATATATATATATATATATATATATGGCTTTTTATCCGAGGAAGTTTTGCGAAACTTACAAATTCTCGATACGCCACTGATGAAATAATATTATTACCGCATCAGTTAGATGTTCAGTTATCCTGTCATTATCAACTTTACAATTGCTTAATATTGACTGTTTATGAGAACCATGACATTTTTAAAAATATCGATCCACTTTTTATTCTAATGCCATTAACTTTTACGTTGCCGTTTTCTGCAACATGTTTTGAAAACGATAGCAAGGTAAATAATTAAACAATCAAGATGCATCACACATTTCAAAACACCATTACGAAGATTATTAAGACCATTTAGAGAAATGAAGTAATTGGTTTCAACGACCAGGTAAGAATCTTCATTAGATCATTTTATTCAATTAATTTAATTTTATTTAGTATTAGATAATCCCTTGATTACAGTTGTTATTAAGATGTGGGAGGAATAATTTTCTAATAAATCAAAATCCACACATAATATCTTTCTACCTAAGAACCAAGTATTTTTCTTAATCTAATATTTGCAGAATAAAGTTAAAAATTGTTAACAAGAGCATAATATTATAAATAAGTTAATATAACCTCTATTGCTGTGGGGAGTGCAGGGTTTTTTTATCCGAATTACTAGCATTTTCTTCACCATCTATGTTTTTTTCGGTGAGAAATTTTTCGAAATGCAAAAATGTTGTGATTATAACTTATGTGGTAGATTACAAAATAATTAGTTAATCGAAGAATGTAGCCTCCAAAATCTAAAAAAAAGTCCTTAAAATTCAGTTAGTGAAATTGATTTGCCTATATCAGAAATATTGGTAAGTAAATTTGACACCTTGACATAATAAAACTTAATTTATTTTAAATGTTTAGAGTTATTTGTAGTTTGTTCTGAAGGGTTCTAATGGTATGAGATTAGAGTAAAACATGTATTGATTTCTGAGATTTATCTGTAGTAGATAAAAAAATAATATTATTAAAATAATACTTTAATACAAATTTTAGAGTCGTAGAACTATACGAGCCACTATATTTTACTGCAAGGGCCATTACCTCCAGTTGGAATGGCATTCGGTAATTTCCTTTACCTGGAATTCCCTTGTTCTCAGGAATAATGAAGTATGATCTAATTTAGTTCCGTACGTAGTCATTTAGTAACACATATACACTGTCTTTTAAAACATTTTTGTTGCGCGCAGTTTTGTTCTACCATGTTAGATTTGTACCAATATTTTATCAGTTTCTACCTATGTCACACTTAATTTAAAGAGTAATTAATTTTTTATACTGATTTTTAAAAAAAAATTATCAGACCTCCATTTTGTTTCGCCATGTTATACCGTTACCAGTTTATCCCTATATTACATCTAATTCTTGCACAATATTTGAAATCAATCTAATAAGTAGTTTTTTATATTTTTTTGAGCCTCCATTTTGTTTCGCCATCTTAGATTCGTACCAACATTTTACTATTTCATTCCTATGTAATACCTGATTTTTGGGCATTTGTGTTATTATACCAATATATATATATATATATATATATATATATATATTTTTATATATTTTTATATATATTTTTGTATTTGGCATTAATCTGTGTAACCACAAAGAACACTAAGTTTTTTTTCGTATATTTCTACATTTCTTGAAAGCGAAAAGGATAATATTCTCTCGTAAAATTAATATCGTATCGTAAAAATATCATCCTCCACGATTATAAATTTTTGAAAATATTTTCAAACAATTTTGACATATTAGGGTATTCAGGTGCAAGAAAGTGGTAGGTCTCGATTAATTTTAAGGCGTTGCGTGGGGGGATGATAACTGAGAATGTCGTTGGTAATCGATTATTGCATTAAAAACCATCGAAAAATTGGGCTTATTGTCCTTCTCTTTTAATTAAATCCTTTATCTGTGGTGAAAAAAAGAGAAGCCGTTTCCCCGGAAGTTTTCTTGTAATGACATGCAATTTTAGCTGTATTGCAACTCCACGAAAACGCCTTACTGTTCAGATTCACGCGGTATCTGAAAAGGTAGTCGCCTAATTCTTTAATAAATTAAATGAGTTCAAAAGCAAAAATTGATAAAATAAATAAGATTTAGTAGAATTATGATGATATTATCCATTTTTAATATTTGTGGATTTTTAGATAGATATGTCTTTTTAGATTTTAATTACTAAATAAATAAAGGCATTATTAAAAATATGAAACGGGATTTAAATTTTTTTTATTGTCTTAACAAAAAAAGAACCTTTATAGTAAGCTCTGAGCAAATAGTTCTTATTCTCTCAGACTACTAATCATGGATTTTACTACTGTGGTGTTAAAATAATATGTAATCAAAGTAAACACCCTAATGTGATCTACTAAAGAAATGGTTTTTTTAATAGAATTGAAATAATAGAAATATGCCACTGATATTTAATGGAAATAACGAATTGCTTCTTCAAAAGCTTACCGGGAAATAATCAGTCCTTTGAAAATTCTATTTGAACATAAAGTACACTCAAAAGATGTTCTCTGAGTTTTGATTTAAAATTAATCGTTGTTTCATATATTTTGGGTGATACTAAAATTATTTATTTTTTAACACATACCTTGATGATTGTATTCGAAGTTCCTTATAGTTATACGTGATTTAAACATACATTTCTTATCAATAGATAAGAGCGTAGGTGTGTTTGATTTATTCTTAGGTTCTTATATAATTTGACTAGTATAATTGTATCCTTATCTCCAAAAATATTTTTGTATTAAGGGCTGTCCTAAGCTTACTTAGAAATTCACTCCAACCAATAGTAATTCCATATAGTTGAAAAATATCTTAAGAATTCATTGTTTTTCTTCACGTCCGCCTTTAATGCTATTGTAAAGCATGCATTTAAATAAAATAAAAAGAAATAATACGTTAAAAACATTTAAGTTTTTTTTGGCACTATTGAATATGAAAAATGAATATAGAACAGAAGTAAACTGAAAGATAAAGAAAACAATTTTGAAATATACAATTAAATGCGATACCGTGAACTACATTTTTAACCTTTTGTCACGACAACTGCAAATGCAGAAATAATGACTTTATCGCAGATGCGACTTAAAGAGCACTTTCCTTTTTAGAAAAGTTACGCACTTGTGTATGTGTGTAACTTTTGCAATGTTACAGATTTGTTGATAATTTTCATTATATTTATGCAGTCATTACGGATCTTTTATGGTAGATGTTACATTTTAAATTGCTTTTAAATTCAAAAGAAAACATAAATATGATAATGTATCCTCTTTAGGATTATGGGCATAAATGAGTCATCGGATATTGTAATTTCAATGAGATAAATGTACAGGATAGCTAACATATAAATGAATATTTCACGGCTTTGATCCACTTATTTTTATAGTTCTTGGAATTAGAAAATGCCAAAGTGGAATTGTATAAGTAGTATACGTAGTTATTAAATATTAACAGTAATCAGGAATGTTATTATATTTCCCACCATAGTCTCTACATTTTGGTTACATGTCTCGCGACGACGACTAAAAAAAAGAATCCCGTTTGACCTCAAAATTAGCAAAATAGTGGCCAAGAAAGTGTTTAAAAGATCTAACACTTTTTTGAAAGTTTAGTACTTTTTTTTATTATTGCAAAATATTATAATTTAACTTATATATATATATATATATATATATATATATATATATATATATATATATATATATATATATATAGCCCATCAATGTGATATAATTTTATTTTCTCCAATGTACAGGGTGCCCCAATGTAAGAGTGCACGATTTATTAATAAAAACACAAATACAATCTAGTAGGTCTAAATATGAGCTTTTATGTCAGATACCATAGTTAATACTTGTAATAATTTCGTAATTTGGCAGTAACTTATCTAGATATAGTGAGTTTTAGATACTGGTGAACCAAAATTTTATAGATTCGTCAGTTTTTTTTAGTTATTATAGCTGGAAGACGAAACAAACATTTTTTTTACGGATCGGTCCTATAAACATACAGAACAACGGAAATAATAAGGTTAAAGTACTTTATTAATATACTGAACGGCATGCCCTATTGCCCCTATTTGTTTGTTGTCTTAACCAAACTTAGGCAGGAAAAATAGATAGTTGCTATAAAATATAAATACATTCTTTAAAACTGTAGTTCAAAAAATATATAATAAAACCTATTTGCCACTGTGAAAAAACACTATAATCTGTAGGTGACTATTTGTAGGACATATTTTTGTTTAAGAGTTAGAAGCTTTAGAAACAAAAATGTTGATTTTATCCTAATTAAACTATGACCATGGGCTCAATTAAAACCATTAAACATGAAAAAGGATTTTGAAATACCAAACAAAACAGAATTTATTTCTAAAGAATTGTTTGTAAAATAATTAGAAATTACGTACACGAGTGGAAAAACAGAAAATTATCAATCATTTTTGTCCATATCTACCGATACATCACTCACATAACCCAAGCTTTAGGGTCTCAATTCGATTCTTGTTTAAATCTAATTTTCATGATTTCGTTCTGTAGCTAGATCAATTCAACAAGCTCTTCGTTAGCGTCATGCATGAGTTTTCTAAGTGCATTAATAGGCGCACAAGCAATATTTTCATATTCTAACTGAAGACATTGCTGTTGAAAAAAAATATGAACCTTGTACATCTACGATGATCTCAGAAAAATAGTCGTAGTAGACATTTTTTAAACAAATGTTGTAGCTTTGAAGAGGACAAATACATAAATATGTTTTGATCGGCTAGTACGTCAAAGTATTTCGATTTTATATGTAAAAATTGTGTCTAAGGTAAAAAGTATAAACCCATAATTCGTTAATTCGTAGAATATTGCAAAGTAAAGCAAAACAATGGTCCGGTGTTACACTGGCAATTCAATTAATGCTAGGATTAGAATACCTTTACCCAAAGGTGAAAATCCTGTAAATGATCAAAGACTAGAACTTTCAGTGGTGTTTAGGGAACGATTTTGTTTGGTAAATATTGTACCTAATGATAACTGTCGTATGTGTTTAAATTGTCACGTCTTTCACGTTGTATTGAAAATAATGGAAATCCATTGGCCATTCCCATGGAAGTGCTTACTCGAAATAAAGAATGCTTCATTTGGAAATGACTTGCTGTTCAATTTATTAAACCGAATCCGGATTTGTTCAGTTACAATATATGGAAAATCATATTTCCCTACCCATGAAAATTTTTATGACGGGAGCTGAGATAAATGAGTGGTTTGCTGAATTTAAATCGTGCTTGTTAGAATATTCGAACATTATAGAAAACTTTAATCATAACGATTTTCGTAGTGTTACTTTATTATCAAAACACCAATTTGTTGAACTTTTTAATTACTGCCAACTTGTAGAAGTGTATAATAAATTGAGAACACCAATTAAAAACTGATGGCCTTATGAATGAAACTACGGTAGGGAGTATCTGGTTAATTTTTTAAAATCAATAATGCTTTTCTTCGAGACCTTAACGAACAACTTTGTGCCGCAAGATATAGGCTTTGATTGCACAGACATGCAAAATAGGGAAAATTCATTCAGACATGTTAACAATTTTACAAATCGGTTGTATGATCCAATACCCAAACAGCCATGTACCCTGACTGCACATATCTATAAGCGCCTAAAAGCTCCAATTTTAGAAAGCAAAGGCAATCGTATTTAATTCACGAAAGATATATGCTGCTTAAGGCAGTTATTTATACTTGTAGCATCAGACGGTTATATCGTAGATGTACAAGATCCATATTTCTGGGATGTAAGTTGTTGTTAGTATACTGTTTAGTTTATAGGACTATTATTATATTTTTTTATTTTATTATTATTATTCATGATTTTTTTCTGGTAATTTGTTTAATGAAAGAGAATGAAAAGTAAAAACTATTTGCAATATAGAAAACAGGGCGTTGATTTGGATTTACTATGTTTTTAATTATTAACGTTGGTACGAACTAATTTATTTATAGCTATGTATCGTAACTTATTTTTTAGACAATAAATTCATGAAAGTGAATATAGTACTGTTTAGGATATCTGCAACTTGGGTGGGTGACGCTGCCTTAAGCTGCACGGCTGGTCGTGGAAACAACCATACTAATTTTGATAACAATGGTATTCACAATGAAAACAATTTTTTGTTGGGGCATTTAAACATTCGCTCAATAAACACAGGTTTTGACGAGTTTACAAATTGTATATCCTTTCTATATATTTTGTATTACAGAGACTTGGTTAAATTCGTCATATGATAGTAATTGTTTTAATATAAAAGGGTATACAATTTTAAGAAAAGACAGACAGGGTCGTGGTGGCGTAGTTGCACTGTATATTTAAAGAAACTTGAAATTTTCTATTGTCAACTTCCTTTAAAATAAGAACCAGACTTTATCTACTACTCAAGGGCTACCGACCGCCATTTGGAAATGCTAACCAATTTTTAGATAACTTAGAAGATATGCTCTCAATTATTACTTCGAGTTATGATTACATAGTTCTTGCAGGAGAATTAAATATAGATTTTTTAAGTCAATCTGTATATTCAAGTAGATTAAAAAATATTTTAGATACATTTACTTTGTCGCAATGTATTTCTGAACCTACTCGTATACATTTACACACAAATAATTACAGCCTAATTGACGTGATAATTGCTACTAAAAGTGTAGTGTCATTGGAATCTGGATCCTTGGCCATTTCAGAATAGTTATCAGATCATTATCTTCTCAGTTGTTCAGGAACCCTCAATAAATAATTCTAAAAGATGTATAACATACAGAGACTATAATAATATAAATGAAAATAAATTTATTCACGAAGGCTTATCCGATCAAGTATATTATGCAAATAATATCGACGATAAAATAAGTATTTTTAATCGGAATATCTTAAATTATATAAATAAGCACGTTCTTTTAAAGACACAGACAAACTCAACGCGACAAAAAAACGACAGTAAACTACCAGAACATTTAACTAATGCTTCAGATATTCACGATTTTTTTTCAGTTTACTAATGATATTCGGGACTCTACTTCACCCGAACTATTAAACTTTTATAAAAGCAATAGAGTCATTGATAGATCATTGGAATTCTACCTCATTGTCGAAAATATGTTGCATAAAATTATGTCAACCATAACATCAAATGCGCTGGGTTAAGATGGATTTTACATTAAAAATTTAAAACTTTGTGTGCACTTTTGCATAAACCCACTAATAAACATTATTAATACGTGTATTTTAGAAAAAACTTTCCCGGAAATAAGGGAAAAATCAATTATTAAGCCCATCGCAATAGTTTTGGAAACCACCCAATTTAAGGGCCTTAGACCTATAAGTATACTTCCGGCATTGTCTAAGATATTTGAAAAGAACATTTTTAATCAACTATTGTTTTTCGCAGAAAGACAGATCATAATTCCTGAATGTCAGTCAGGTTTTCGAAACGATTTTAGCACTTGCACGTGCCTTGTAAATATATTAAACGACGTCCGTCACAATGAAGGGGAAAAGAACTGTACTTGTTTGGTTCTATTGGATTTTAGCAAGGCTTTCTACACTTTGAATCACACAATGTTGTTGGCAAAATTGCAGTACTTTGGCTTTTCTGAAAATGCTTTATCTCTGCTCGGTAGCTACCTAACCACCGCCAGGGCCGGTTTGTGGTCTCTGGGGAGTCAAACCCTCAGGGTGTTCCTCAAGGCTCTGCTCTGTTGTTATTCGCAATTTACGTTTCTGACATATAAACAAGATATAAAATATGCTAAACTATTCGTATTACTAAAGTATTCGCAGCTATATATCCCTATTAACAATCAAAACATAGATATTGTGAAGACACAGCTTATTTCCGATTTAAAGAATGTTGAATCATTTGCAAAAAATCATAAACTAAATGCAGCGAAGTCCAAAATTCTGGTTCTAGGTAGAAAGTAGTAATATAATTCCATTGTACATGAAGCAAAAAATCTGGGTGTTACTTTTGACGGTCCATTGTCTTTTGAATCTCATATAAAAACTAAATTAAAAGCCTCTTACCTTCGTCTAAAAAATCTTTACAAATTAAAAACATTTTTACCTTCCAAACAAAAATACTTTTTATGCGAGACATTAATACTTTTATTATTTGATTATGGTGATAGCGTATATGGCTTACGAAAAGAATGATACAAACAGTTCAAAATAGCTGCATGAGATTTTCTTTTAATATCCCCTATAGGGACCACATTACTCCGCATTTGAACGATTCAAACATTTTGAATATGCAAAATCGGAGAATATATATGTACACTCTTATCTACGGGATAATTAAAAGAGGCCACGTTATTTAAATACTAGATTTTCCAGTTTCGGGCACGTTCACGAAACAATCAAAATTTTGTCATACCTCTTCATAGGACGGCGACATTTCAACGATCTTTTACATTTGTAGCCGTTCAGATGTGGAACGGTCTCTCGGCGGGCATTAGGAACCCTTTGACAGTTTTGCCAAACATGTCAAGGCGAAATTGTTGCAAGAACAGTGTTAGGTGTAATATTTTTTTTAACCTGTATATATTGATGATGCATTTCCGTGATGGGTTGCTCGTTCTTCTCGTCGCTATTGTCTTATTTCTCGCTTCTGTGCGGCCCCCTGTAACTATTTGGTTGCATATATATATATATATATATATATATATATATATATATATATATATATATATATATATATATATATATATATATATATATATATATATGAAAAACATATCTAGGAAAACTTTCATTATAATAAGCATATTACTAAAATAGTACATACATACATTGTTTTCTTAATTCTTGTTAATTAGTTGTCTTCGATTAATATATTATTAATTCTAAGGGTTGCCTTGCATGTACACTTTATCGTAAAGTATGCAATGTAAGCGGTTTTCATAATCGAAAAGTGGTCAATTGGTGGTCAAAAAATGAATATATTTTTCAAGTTCGATTTGAACCTGACTTATTAAGAGCAAACATATTTTACGCAAGCTATTAAGCATGTTTATTTTATACTTGCTTCCTCTGTACCAAGAAAACGAAAATTAGCCTATTTTGGGTATCTATTGCACGTGCAAAGTAAGGGCCAGAACACTTGGCGTATGTGCCCATGTTGCCAGTGTAATATGGTACCTGGAATATGATAGGTATATACAGGCTGTTAAATATCCAAATACTATTTTACCTACAACCATTTTGGATGCTGCACGTATAGCAGTTGAAGAGCCACAAGTTGTTGCCTAATATGATTTTTTATGTTTGATTCTTGTAAATAGAATAGTTTACTTTAAAAATAGTCTAGTATTAATTGTTTAATTTAGCTAAACAATGGTCATTGTTTAATTAGAATTAAATAATACATCTTTGTTTTTATGGTTACTAACTATCCAGCAAAACTACATATTTCTTTTTGCAAATAGTCACTAACTTCTTAATGTTTCAAGTTTACCATAGTGTTTTTTTGTTTCGAATAGATTTCAAATTGCTTATTCCAACCTTTGTTTCAAAAATCGTAATCTATATTTATGAGATATGCACCAATTATTCAAAATTCTTTATTATATTTTAGGATATTTTACATAATACTAAGTCACTTTTGGGTACTTTGACCTTATTGTTTGTATCACTCTGTATGTTCATAGGGTCGATCCGCGGAAAAAAAAAGTTAGTCTCGTCTTCCAGCTATTTCACTGTGTTGGAAAAAACAAATAAATAAAAAACTGAAAAAACTGCCAAATCCATATACTTTTGGTTCACCCAGTATTTAAAAAGACTTTTTTTGAGGGACGGCTATATGTCTAGATGAGTTACTGCCAAATTACGAAATTATTATAGGTATTAACTAAATCTGACCTAAATAAAATACTCTTTTGGTTTATTATCAAATCGTGCACCCTTACAGGGTGGTCGAATAATAGAGGACGTCGGCTGTAGCTCAAGAACCGTTAATGACAAAATTTAAGGAAAATAATATTTATAGATAATTCGGCCAAGAGAAATCGCTGTAAATTATTTTCAAGTTCAAAAGTTGGCCGCTGCGGGGAGACACAGCAACACAAAAGTGTAAATACCAATTTTCTCTTAAATTTGCATATTTGCGGTATCTTGAAAATATAAGCTTAGTATTCTTTAACCAATTACGTACTCTCTGCTTCAGATCATTTTTGTCTATTCTCTTATTTTTGAGAATAGTGGTGGGGGAAGGTCAAACATTTTTACTTTCAAATGTAGGTCTTTGTTTTGGATGAATCGATTTTATTTAACTTGGTGTCGAAAAAAAGTGCTTTTTTTGCCCTACTCCTGAAGTTATAAACTGTACCGTAATGACTTTGTTAGTGGCCACTAGATGGCGTTGTTTCGGAATTCTTCAAATAATGCTGATTGTCCATTACTCATTTCAATTAACTCTAAAATTTTAGGAAATTCAAAAAACTGGAAAAAAGCAAGGCTCCAATAGAAACTTCAGTTATTAGTAATCTTGCTGTTGAGGCCGCGTGATTTATTGAAGTTCACAGTTTTTATGACCACTTTCATCACCTCATCAATATTTGTGGATTTTGCACAAAGATTTTGTTGATAAACGATGCAATGGTAATGCGTCAAAGGAAGATCTTTCTGCTGTTTTTTCATCAAACCCACGGGCTCTTGATTTTCCTACGATGGATGGTGCACCGTCTGATACAACTGCAAAAAGGTTTGTCAATTCTAAATTATATCGTCTCGGTACTAGCATCAAATACTTATAAATATCACATCCTTTTGTAGTTCCTTTAATCCGAAAAAGGGCAGCCATCTCTTCAGTGATTTCAAAATTATTATCAATGCCCCGATTAAATATAGCTAATTGAGCGGTATTGGTTAAATCTGTGCTTTCATCGAGCGCAACAGAATAGTGTACGAACTTCGATGCACGTTCTTTTAGTGAATTTTCAATATCTGCCGCTAACTCTTCGATTCTTCTGGCGACAGTACACCGGATAAACTAACTTTAGAAAAAAGTTGTTTTTGAGACGGTCACAATGTCTTGACAATTGACAGCCCCCATACATTCCTTGATAAATTCACCATCAGTAAAAGGATTTGATTTCAAAGCTATTTTTTCGGATATGATGTAGCTAACCTTCACGTTTCATTTTCAATGTTCTGCTTTTGAAAACTATCTTGCTGTTGTTAAAGCTGACTTTTTAGAGCTATCACTTTATCTTGCCGTAATTGTCCTTTGAATGTCTCAAACTTTATGGCATGATTTGTACCGTAATGTCTTTTTAAGTTGTATTGTTTCAAGGTTAAAGGGATTCTTGACACACCAAACAGACGGGTTTTCGATTAACACTAGCGAACAAGTACAACATGCCTAAGTTTTTGTTCTACAGTTAACTGTACAAACCGATGGCAGCGATGACGCCATCTATCGCGAGTTTGTTAAGACTAAATGCGCGCGCCCAATTCAAATGATCTTTAGATTTGATGGACCTAAAGAAAAAACGGCCTTCATTTATGTATCACCCTCTTACTTTGTAGGGTATTAATTTAATTTTCGAGATAAGGCACAAAATTCCTAGGGAAAAAGAAATAGTCATATTTAGTATTTTTGTCTCAACTTAATGCTGTATCTTGACTTATCCCTAAGTTCAAAAAACTAATTAAGGTTTAAACCATATAATCAAAAAATTGAGCATCTATAAACAGAAAATATTCGAATTAAAAAAAATATATTTATATCTTTCCTTAGTTTCGTCCTTTTTACTGACCGTGTATTAATTATCATTTGGTAATAAGATAATACACTACAAAGATACAGGGTGATATATAAATGAAGCCCGTTTTTCCTTTAGGTCCACCAAATGTCTCACTGCAAATAAAAAAATCACCTACTCCATAAGTCCTACATGGTCACGTACTTCATTAATAAAAATGCTATCTGATACAAATAAATGTTTAACTCAATACGTTATAAAAAAGTCAATACATTACAAAAAAATATCTTGTTGTCCACCATATGTTTGTGTTTTATTTACCATTGTATTTTAACATATCTATCACTATTATAACTATTTCTACACCTAAATCTTGTAAAATTTTCATTGCAGATGGATAAAAGTGTTGAATAAAACACAGAATAAACAAGTGAACTACAAATGCTACAAGATACACACTATAAAATCCAATATAAGCATAAAAAAGAACAAAAGAAAAAAATGTTTTAAATAAATGACATTAAAACATGTCTCAGCTTTGTTTTGTTTTAACTCCAAAATTAATTATAAAGCGCAAATACATAATGGCTAATTTTGAGAAATGTAAAGTAATTAAGAACAAAATTGTGTAACTTTTCTCTGAATTAATCCTTGCTGAATTTTTTATCGTTATGAGCTCCCTTAGACTACACTTCCATTTATACTATCATACACAATATAATTACACATGCAATTTTAAATAAACGAAAAAATATAACAATATTTATAATAATACATCCTACTGGATGGATTTTATATTTTCTACAGGGAAGGAGCTTTCAAGTCCGAATCAATAGATGTCTGTCGGAGAGCTATGATGTATCGAGTAGAGTACCCCAAGGCTCTGTTTTGGGACTACTGCTGTTCATAATATATATCTCGGACATATCTAAAAACATACAACACATAAACATATAATAAGATATATATGCTAACACATTATTTTTAATATTTTCAGCAAATGCAATGTTTAAAAGAAATTCTGTTGCATTAAATATAGTATTTTGATCTAGAAAAAACCAGGACCGACTTACTGTTAGCCGAACCAATTCAACACAGTCAAAAAATTCTTAAGTTACATTTTATAGCATGCTCATGATATATGTAATTTTCCTATTAAGCAAAGCGTTAAGGCAAGAAGAAAGTGAATTTATCATTCTCAAGAGTTTTTGGCTCACCCTTTATATTCCATTCTAAAAAACCTTTGTAGCATATAAAAATAAATTTACTTGCTTTTCTGATGTCCTATAATCCCAAAACAAATCTTTGTTATAGCTCTAGCAGACTTGACGATCCCATGTATTATGTACCCTAAATGTAATGCATGAATTGCGTTGAACTGTGTCAAATAAACACTATATTTAAAAATAATGACTCTTAGAAAAAAAGCTTTTTACATTCTTTGAGGGTAAACAGGTCTCTAGAAGTTCCCAGGGTTAGTAAAATTATTTAGTTGTATACAGTTGTATGCACATCACTCAGATGTACCTGGTTTTTGTTATTAGCTATTAGGTAATACCTACCTCCTACAACAACTCTTATTTCCTCGGGTAATAATACATTCTAGTTGTGGTTCTTTCCTTTTCTACTGGGTTTGTTGCTTGTTGGACTAGGTACATCAATTTCTAAAAATAATTTACATGTATTGTTATTGTTTGATTTGATATGTTCCCTATGGCAAGCCTATAAACATGAGTTCATATTGAAAACCTCAAGCCCTCTAAATCAGTATGAATCAATAAAAGCATTAAGTTTTGATATCCTATATAAATTACAAAACTAATTCTTGAAAACTTTCTATCTTCTGTATGAAAAACAAGACTAGAACCATGAAAATTCTGTTCTTGGCTTCTTTGATTTTCAAAATACCTTTTTGTTTTAATACCGCGTTTAATCAAATTGTATTAGTATTTAGGCATTTCTGCGTTATATAAATAGATAGATATTTTATATAGACGAATGAACTTACCAGTAGGAAATAAATGAGTTAAACTTTTCTGTTGGAAAAGAGGTTGTTCTTAAGTCTCTTTTCCTCTCGCATACCTTGTGAGATTTATAGATTTCTTTCACATTACCAAAATTTCTGTCAACAAAATAACAATCACATACACCTGATTTAAATTCAAAAATCACTGTTGGCACTGTTTACGTTCCCGATCAAAACTTGCCGTTTGGCGTCAAACGTCAACTCGCACAAAACCGCAACTAGCGGCGACTGTGAATCGTTGCAGAACTAACAAAAATACGTTAAACTGGTTGCATGCACAAAAACTTTTTAAGGGTTCCATTTGAAGTTTATATATTTATATTATATATGTGTATCACTTCATTCCCTCCTGGAATTAAAACTGGCCGCTGCCGTGTGATACCGGCTTTATATAGGCCGATCGCGTCAACTTTGGATCTCTATCGTGGGTAGTCGTGAATGCGAATTCACAGAGTGGATCTCTTCTAACTAGGTGGCGCTAGCGTCTTCGGAGTGTGATTCACGGGCACGGCGTGATACCATATTTTCTTTAGCTTCTGGGAACCTCAAGAGGGCCGCGGATTGAAAACCCTTGTAGTAAACGATCAAGACGTTTTGATTCGATAACCATATAAATTTATAATTACCAAAGAATAATTATTACTGCTTATTCTTTCAAGCTGCAGGTTTCGGAGAACCCTTATAGACATGGGCCTAAATAGAATGGTCTTTACTTGAATCTAGTTTGCGAACTATTTGTGCTTGTATTTTCAGCTGCCCTGAAATCGAATCATCTGTACGAGACTAGAGCTTACAGGAAGGTCGCTCCGTCAGAACCAATATGCCTAAATATACAACCTAAAATCTATTCGCTAATATCAAAAAACTTAACATTAATCTTTGAATGAAAAATCAATACTTCATTTTTCCTATATTAACCACGTATAGCGAAAATCCACGCCACTATTGTTAAAAAAGAGGAAATGTCTATGTTTAACTAGACCTAAATTAAATTATTGCTGTAAATATAATTGCATTCAGTTTTGTCTAACATTATAATAACCTAGTTATTTTATAGTTATAGTAAGCCTTTTAGGCAAACTTTAAGAAATAAGAATAATTGTCTTGTCGTCTCATAGGCAGAAATAGCTTCGATGCAACTTGCACTTAAAAATGTAGTTTTTTACCCTTGGAGATATTTACGAAATTATCTCCCACATTAGGGGTAACGCAAAATACATTTTTGCTGAAAGATTAAACGAAATCAGTAGAAAATTTTTTACAGCCTGAAAGAGACTCGAAAAAGAATATGTATTTTAAGGCCATAAAATCTAAACCAAGTTAGATAATCAAAAATGTTATTAACGAAAAAAGTGTATTTTCATTTAAGCTAAATTTTGAATATCATTTTTCCTAGTTTTTAGAATTAATCGTATTTTTTGAGATTCTACCAGAAAGTGTCTGAAAAATCCGTCGATCTCGAATGTAATTTCATTCATAAAATCTAAACCAAAGGAGATAAAAATAAATTTTATTTGGACAAAATGCATTTTTTGACATTCCTAGATTTTTTTTAGGCAATTCAACTTGACATCAAATCCAAATCAGCTGATTGCTGAAAGAAAACCCTTCAATTTCAGTTCGTAAAAGGAAGATAAAAAAGCGCATTTTTCTTACAAAAAAAAAACTGTTTTCTAAATTCAACACGAAAAACGATTTTGACTGAAAACTCGTCTACACAAGAATGACTTGAATTTGACCTTTAAAGTTCTTAGAGGAGAGTGTGAACGCTCTTGATTGCTTTTTGCATTAAGCGAACGCCTGAATCACCGCCAGATGGCGCTGAGATCTTGCATCCGATCGTCGGCAGTTAAGTCAAAAGACGCATTGGTCGGAAAGCTTAACAAAACTGGCACGCTTTTTTTCAGCCAGTTAGATACCCTAGTGGGGATATTTAGAGAACAAGGAGAAATTCTAGTAGTTATCAAATTCGCTTAAAATAAATTCAGTGCTTTTGATTTGCTATATAGCTAGTGTTGAGTTAGACTCTCAATATTTTAAAAAACTTTTTGAACATTTAGCTTATGATTTTAAAACGGTTAAGTGTCTTTAAAATTTTTTTCTGTGAATTTTCAAAACTTGGGATATTTTTAATAGCACATTTGTTATTTGACTGAACTGTCCTGTTCAGGCGCAATCATTATAGAGGCTTTTAGCTCTAGCTCGCGACCTTAATTATTTTGAAAGTGATTATGATGTTAAATTTGTTGACAATTTTATAGTTATTGTTTAAATTTAATCCAAAATTGTTTAATTACTTCTTAATTTCTTTTGATTACTATACAATAGCTCAAAGTTTCAACTATTTTTGTTGCTATTTAATATTCATTTAGCGATTGTTTCAACAATTTTAAAAGATTTTTTTAAAATCTCCCTTAATTGGTCGAACTTTTTAATGTCTGACTAGCCGATTTTGATTTGTTGATTCTTCTCTTAATTGAGCGGTTCCTAGCTATATTTACCAAATAAAACTCGTTATTATGCGTGGAGTACATATAGTGTTACCTTGTTAGTTTATGTGTTTATGTTGTAAAGTAGCTTCTAAGAAGGGCTTCCAAAAAAGTTTTTTAAGTTCTCTAACAGGCTCGCACAGCCAACCAAAGCTTGCAGGCTTTCTTAATAGTAGAGGCTTGACTGATGTAAGGCCAATAAAATCCGTGCATTTTAGAACTTTTATTCAATTACATGTATTTGTTTAAATATGTTTTATACACTTTTCGAGTTCCGTATGTCACCCGAGTGGAATAAGTTAGATATTCCCTTCCATTGATAAATTATTTTGATATTTTAATAACAATTTAGCCTTTTTATTTTCTAATTTACACAGAAATATTGTGGGATATTTTAACTAAAATTCTTAAAGTACTTAATCAGCTGATCTCTACTAGATGTAGTAGACTGGTCTTTTATCAATTTTAATCAAATGAGTTATGTGTTAATAATCTCCTAGATAGGAGTTATTATAATGTAAAACTAAATAGAGGTTATATTCCTACAAAAAAAAATTAAAAACAAATTATCAAAACGATCTATTTAGACAATGTTTCTCATTACCTTCTAAAAAAGTATTTTATTGTGGTTCTCAAGACATTTATTATAAAGCTGTAATTTGTTCAAGCTTTGTCTTTACGTTTTGGTTTTAAAACAAAATTTTTCAACATTGAACCATTCAAAAGAAACAAAATAAATTTAATCAAAGGCCAAATGACTAATTAAGATCTTTTAAAAAAATAAACTGCTTTTTCAAATCTTTTGAAAAGTAAGCCGAACTTTTGCGTCAGTGTTTGTACAACAAAAAACTTGTAACCTTTAGCGTTAATTTATCCACTCGGAGTCCACGTAATTATTATTAATAATATATTATTTTTTATCTGATAGGACTTACTTTTTTCCATTAAATCTTCCCGTCGCTACCCCCAAAACTAGCCTCACAGTTGTGAGATTTATTAAATGAAAATAAAAATAGAAGAAAGACGTGCAGTTGCGATTACTAAAGCTCGGGCAACTGCTTTTTTCACTGGTCTGAATCTACTTATAGCAACCTAGATATTACTTGCACAGCTGTGTTACTTGGTTATAATGACTTAATGTCAATGCCAAAGCCTTCAATTGTTAAAACTATGCCGCATTTATCACAAGCTGAAAAAGCTGAAATAATTGCTTTACTTAAAGGGAGCCGGTCTGAAAGATGAATGATTATAAAAGTACCGTTCACGATATGATGGTCAGGTGGCAAAGAAGACATACCTTGAATAGATCCGCAGGTACTGGACTACTCTGTTTTTGTTTATATCGTAAGGAACATAATAACTGATTAGATCATTTGCAGAACAATCTGTTCAAATTCACTGTAATTGCTAAAATAGAATCTGCTTTTCCCGGATCCGTTGTAACTGCACGTCATAGAATCAGACAATTATCGAAACCACGCTGCAGCAAAAAAGCGATGTTTAAGGTAGACTCACAAAGAACAGCGAATTGGATTTTCTTTGGAATATTATGGAAACGGACTAGATTTTTGGGAAAAAGTTATTTACTGACGAAAACATGTTTCAATCATATGTATGTAGACCACTTAATATCCATTTTGACGAACGCTATGCTTAAAATGCAGAAAACAGTGGACTGTTTTCGGTAAATGTTTGGGGGTGAATAAGTCATTGCCATAATAGGTTATATGGACTGGCCCCACATGCGCAATGTTTTCCTTGACAAAAGCGCGTGGGAAAGGTGAACCTAATAAAGGCAAAAACTCTACTAGTTGGGAGAAAGATACATTTTTGCCTTTATTAGCTTCATCTCTCTCGCAGCTAATGGGATTTCCGCCCTAATTAGTTCCTTTCATCTCTCACTGCGTATGGAATATATGAAGCCTCGCAAATCCCAGTCCATTATCCTATTATATCTATGGAATAAGTGCTAGACAGGGCCGGCGTGATGCATGGGCAGACGGGGCAAAACCCACGCCCTGGTGTTTTAAACCGCGCCGACACGCGTTTAAACTTTTTTTTCTTGAATTATAGATAAAAATGACTAAACTAGAAATAAGACACAAAGTCTCGGTCTCAGTCAAAAAGAGTATAATGCGGTTACACGTGTTTCGCCTTTTCAGGCATCATCAGACCTACAATTAATGTAACAATGTAAACTATCACTATAAATATACAAAATTCAAACAGACCTTCGACATTAACTAAAATCACAAGAACAAATCAAACAACTATAACGTCACATGTTAAAATACACACTGAGATGAGGTTAAGAAACTAAGGTATTGACACGCGCAGATAAAAGTTGAATCAAATAAAAGACAAAAAAATATATAAATAGAAAATATAAAAAAAGGTTATTGATATACCCAGGAATTGAACCCGAGCCTCCGGCGTGACACACCGAGATACTGACCACCACTCTACCAGCAGGTCCGATGAAAAGTTTATACATTATCTTCCTGCTGATTAATATTAGTGTCAAGATTATTAAAAATTAGTTGAGGTTCGAAATTGAAGACATCATTAACACAATGTAAAACTGGGCTTCTTTTAGCCCTTGTAATTTCCGTCTTCTCTAACAAATCCAGTTTTTTACTCTTTGGACACTCGTGTAGTATCTTTACATTGTTTGGTATAGAAAAATGGTGTCCAGTTGTTAGCAAGTGGTTAGCAAAAGCCGCCTTTGTCTCAGTGATATCAGTGTTTTTATATTTATCGAAAAGGCTAAAATGTTCCCAGGCCCTAGTGGAAATCCTTCTTCCTGATTGTCCGATATATACAGCAGAACAATCTCCACAGCCCAATGAGTACACCCCTGATTTTGAGAGATGTTCAGTCTTATCTTTGGTCATTAATAGATGTCTCTTAAGTGAGTTCACTGTTTCAAAAGCAATTGAGACATCTAAATGTTTGAAAAACTTCGCCACCTGCATTGAAATATTACCAAAAAAATGTTAAACCTTTGAAGCATTTTTAAGTGTTGGTTTAGAGTGAATAATATTAAAGGAAAGTTTGTATTTATTGAAAAACTTAACATAAAGTCTATTGATAGAGTGGATAGGAAAACCGTTGTTGAAAGCAATTTGTTTTATAATCTGCAATTCCTGATTGAAAGCTTCCCTGGAAAGAGGTATTTTGAACAACCGATAGAAAAATGAGTTGAAGGCTGCAAACTTGTGTGAGTGAGGAGAAATGGAACTAAATTGAATAACGTTATCTGTAGACGATTGTTTTCTGTATATTTCAAATTCTATTTTGGTATTGTTCCTGATTAACGTTAAATCTAAGAAAGGTAATCTACCCTCATTCTCCATCTCTAGAGTAAAATCTATTTTGTTACGAAGGGAGTTAACAAAATTCAAAAAATCAGTCAACTCCTGATTGTTTCCTTTCCACACGATACATATATCATCTACGTACCTCTTGTAAGCTAATAGATGGTTGGCGAAACGGCTTTTCATAATCTTTGCCTCCAAATCACTCATAAAAATCTCACTAAGAAAAGGGGAAAGGCAGGAACCCATCGCAAGACCCGTTAACTGTCTAAAAAATAAGCCATTAAATTTGAAAAAATTTTGGTTCAGTACGGTGGAGAGCAGAGAAACGAGATTCTCCTTTACTAGTGCTGGTAGGGCAGTTTTGTCTAATAAACTCTTTACCAATTTAATGCATTCGTTGGGGGGTATGCTGGGGAACAAATTTTTTACATCTAAGGAAATTAATATTGCATCATGCGGAATGTCAACATTTTTGAGGTATTGCGCCAAATCTACCGAATTTTTTGTGGAGTAAGTATTCTGAAAACCCGTAACCTCTCTCAGAACTTTATTTAGCCACGAAGACAAACGGTAACAGGGTGAGTCAAGTTGACCAGCATACCCCCCAACGAATGCATTAAATTGGTAAAGAGTTTATTAGAGAAAACTGCCCTACCAGCACTAGTAAAAGAGAATCTCGTTTCTCTGCTCTCCACCGTACTGAACCAAAATTTTTTCAAATTCAATGGCTTATTTTTTAGACAGTTAACGGGTCTAGTGATGGGTTCCTGCCTTCCCCTTTTCTTAGTGAGATTTTTATGAGTGATTTGGAGGCAAAGATTATGAAAAGCCGTTTTGCCAACCATCTATTAGCTTACAAGAGGTACGTAGATGATATATGTATCGTGTGGAAAGGAAACAATCAGGAGTTGACTGATTTTTTGAATTTTGTTAACTCCCTTCATAACAAAATAGATTTTACTCTAGAGATGGAGAATGAGGGTAGATTACCTTTCTTAGATTTAATGTTAATCAGGAACAATACCAAAATAGAATTTGAAATATACAGAAAACAATCGTCTACAGATAACGTTATTCAATTTAGTTCCATTTCTCCTCACTCACACAAGTTTGCAGCCTTCAACTCATTTTTCTATCGGTTGTTCAAAATACCTCTTTCCAGGGAAGCTTTCAATCAGGAATTGCAGATTATAAAACAAATTGGTTTCAACAACGGTTTTCCTATCCACTCCATCAATAGACTTTATTTTAAGTTTTTCAATAAATACAAACTTTCCTTTAATATTATTCACTCTAAACCAACACTTAAAAAATGCTTCAAAGGTTTAACATTTTTTGGTAATATTTCAATGCAGGTGGCGAAGTTTTTCAAACATTTAGATGTCTCAATTGCTTTTAAAACAGTGAACTCACTTAAGAGACATCTAGTAATGACCAAAGATAAGACTGAACATCTCTCAAAATCAGGGGTGTACTCATTGGGCTGTGGAGATTGTTCCGCTGTATATATCGGACAATCAGGGAGAAGGATTTCCACTAGGGCCCGGGAACATTTTAGCCTTTTCGATAAATATAAAAACACTGATATCACTGAGACAAAGTCGGCTTTTGCTAACCACTTGCTAACAACTGGACACCATTTTTCTATACCAAACAATGTAAAGATACTACACGAGTGTCCAAAGAGTAAAAAACTGGATTTGTTAGAGAAGACGGAAATTACAAGGGCTAAAAGAAGCCCAGTTTTACATTGTGTTAATGATGTCTTCAATTTCGAACCTCAACTAATTTTTAATAATCTTGACACTAATATTAATCGGCAGGAAGATAATGTATAAACTTTTCATTGGACCTGCTGGTAGAGTGGTGGTCAGTATCTCGGTGTGTCACGCCGGAGGCTCGGGTTCAATTCCTGGGTATATCAATAACCTTTTTTTATATTTTTTATTTATATATTTTTTTGTCTTTTATTTGATTCAACTTTTATCTGCGCGTGTCAATACCTTAGTTTTTTAACCTCATCTCAGTGTGTATTTTAACATGTGACGTTATAGTTGTTTGATTTGTTCTTGTGATTTTAGTTAATGTCGAAGGTCTGTTTGAATTTTGTATATTTATAGTGATAGTTTACATTGTTATATTAATTGTAGGTCTGATGATGCCTGAAAAGGCGAAACACGTGTAACCGCATTATACTCTTTTTGACTGAGACCGAGACTTTGTGTCTTATTTCTAGTTTAGTCATTTGAAAGTTGGTCTCTTAGAGAATATGGACGCTTTCTTACATAGATAAAAAGGTAACATTTTAGTAAAGGTCCGTCAAAGAAATCACAATTCCACAACAAATTTACCAAGCGCTAATCACTATTTATGAATAAATCATGGTATTTAATAAAAAAATAAATAAATGACCTTATATTAAATATTTATAGTGGTGGTATATTAAAGTAAAAATCCATCAAAAAAATCATGTTTTTTCTTCATTAACCGCTTAATCTGTTCCCAAAACATACCAGGATGCACACCGAAATTCGCCTACTGCGATGTGAGGACGCCAACGATCATTCCCAAACAATTTGAATGTAGTTTGGGCTAATTAAACAAAACCACAAGAATTGCAATGATCCTCTTCTCGACCTTTAACACAGATCAACGCATAATTCTAGATAATAATGATAATGTTGCTTTAATAAGCCTATAACACATAGCTGGGTGACTGATACAAAACACTAGCGTCTAGAGATAGGATGCAACTTTGCCTCGCCGCTTTTCACAGAAAGAATAGACGATTTAAGGTATGATTTTACGGCCTTAATGACGGTTTTTAACTTTTAATGGTGATTTTATCGATGAACATTGCTAACCTAACGCGAATGGGACAGATCAATGACGTATAAAACGGATAGACTCAGCATTCCCATAAGGAAACGGTTCAAAAAATAGATCAGTCATTGTTTGACATATGTTGCATGAGTGGAAGAAAGATGGACTGATCTCATAAACAAAGTATAGAGTAAATGGCATCAAGAGTCCCAGCATCACGACCTGACTCACTAGTGGCGTAGTTTTTTTACAGCAAATTCAGTTTTAAGAAGTTTTCTGTTTTATCATCAGAGTTTAAGGCGGTCGTTTTAAACCAAATTTAATTTTCTTCTATTTTATGAAGTCAACTACTGAAGTTCTCACGTTGTTGAAACCCACGAGTTTGAACGCTAGCATTCATGTCGTTTTATTAGTTTGCTGGAATAACATATCAGTTTCAATATCGATTTGATCTTTTGCATTAGCGGGTAAAAAAAACTATTTTATTGAATTTAATGAGATTTTCGTGCCCGATTTTACACACGGAGTTTTGAGAGAATTTTATATATAGTTTGAAGTTGCCAATATTAAGCTTCATCTTAATTAGGTCTGTTCATTTGACGGAATATTGTACACTTAATATTTTGCAACAGAATAGTAATTAAGGATAACCTGCCCCTTTTAGACTATGATTAAAATGAAACAATTTCCACTAATCTAGAAACTGAATAAAATTGAAAAGAAAAACAAGAAATTCAAACAATATCATTTATTACTTATCCAATAAGATAAAATATGCTGAAGGAATTAATATACAGAAGTAATTAATTAATATACAATATAAAACGTTTATTAAATCTTAAGTACATGCATACAAAAATATATCAATATGACAAGCTGAGGGAGCTTGCAAATAAAACTGTACTATAATTAAGTATATTTCCTTGTACAAGAATCGTTTTACTAAAGTAAGCCTTGCTTATAGTCATATTTATTTCAATTTGTGTAATGTTTTAACTATGACTACACCCATACGATTTTCGTCCTTAGACTTAAACATTCACCATTTGGCATTTACTCGCCTGTTTCTGACCACCCCAACAGAAACTTTACAGTTCATTTTCAAATAGTGGCTGTTATTTCGTAATGTGCAACTAAAGTTAATAAAAAAAAGACTTTTTTTTAACTGTCAGTAATGTTACAAATCCTATCAGTGGGCTCTATCTTTTTAATATAACCAGTTAAAAAAGCCTATTGGAGGAACTATTTCACTTCAGACTGTTATTACTTGTTGCAATAAAAATGCAGTTGGTTTCCTGGTTTAAATAAATTGCCATCAGTATATAAATATACGTAATCAAAAAATATTATAATACTGAAATTTTTTTTTGTAAAAATTAAGGTTTCTTACGATAAATACGTTATATGGGAATTTTAAAACGAAGTGAAATTTAAAAAAACCATGAAAATGTTGCAAAGGAAAATTTTCTTTTACCCGAATGCTTCAGAAACTCTATATAATGGAAGCATGCTTGCTGTCCGAAAACGAGGGTGATGATTTCCAAATTATTGTTTTTAATGTTAAGAACCTGTAAGCTAATATCACATACTTAGTCCTGATACTAGTGGCATAATTTGTCTTAGCTATATCTAATTTTCTGATGTGTTTAACTGTAAGGAAGTTGATTTTAATTCAGAATTGCCCCGATTTCTATTATGAAAGGACTCTGCGTGAAAGATACCTGGCATACCACATACAGCCCTTTTAAGTGCTTTTTATAATAGCAATAAAGGTCTGATTATGAAATACATAGGTGCCCACCTACACTCTCCAACATTACAGGACAGAGTGAAATGGCCTTAAAGTAACCTTGTATACGATTTCTGACATGTAGATGCCTTTAGCTAGTTTTCCTATATGTATAATCATTTTTTTAGAGCTCACCCACAGTAGTTATAATAGGGGAGCGCCTCCTCCTCCTCCTCTTCCTCTCTCTCATGTCCCTCATTCTTAACTTCCTCCCCTTTTATTCTCATTCGCATCATATTTTTAATTTTTTCTCTTTGTTCTCCCACATTTGATTTTGCATTCTTAAGTCTTATAAATAGGTGCATCAAGATCATTTTAGTATATTAAGGTACGAGTGACTGAAAAAAATGTGTTGAATAAATCTATTAATAATAATATTAAAATAAAATGAGTGAATCAGTTGGAGAAAGAAATCGATCCATTCCGCTTCAGACAATTAGCCTCGAAGAAATTATACCAGGAGTTCAAGAAGAAAATATACCATTAGTTCGAGAAGAAAATAACGGGATTGTTTTAAAAAATTTGAACAAAACTGAGAGTGAAGAGAAAAAAGTGTTTTGTGCTATTTGTTTTGAAATAATCGAATATTATGATTCATGTAGACCAAATACATGTTCCCACATTTTTTGTTTAAAATGTATTTTAATATGGAATGATGAAAATGGTTGTTCTATAATGGTAAACAATTGTCCTGTATGTCGCACTAGATATTACTATTTGGTACAAATCTTCAAAGATGTAATTAGACATCATTTTGTTGTAATTTTAAAAAGAGGATAATATTTTTTTATAATTTGTGTTTGTGAAAACTCTGGTAACAAATAATTTTGTAAAAAAAAGTAAATGTAAATATATATAATAATTGACACACATTTTTTCCTTTTCCTATATTGAAACGACAACAATGATCTAACAAGTTTTTTAATACATACTAATTTTCACATTACATAACAAAACAATTGTTATGGGTTTACACAAAAAGTGCCACGCCCTAAAATGGCACCACTTTTGCAAATGGAAGCTTAAATTTTCTTATGGGAATTTACATGTAAAAATGACGGTTTTGATTGTCGGACCGGCATAGCCTAATCTACTACTTTTTAATTATACTAATAATATTAATATAATTTGCATCAAGTAAGAGAAAACTCAATTGAATACAGAAACAAGCGTTAACAAAATGTTATATGAGTGCTTCTAGTGGCAGTTGACATAATCGACACTTTTTTACATATGATTAGCTATTTCATTTACAAATACAGTGTCAGATGTTAGAATAAAAAGAAGTATTTTGCATATAGCACTGAAAATATATAACCGCTTATAGTAACAGTTGACATTTTTTAAAATTAATATTGTTGACGTATTCTACTTATTATCTTTACAATTTATGTTTAAAATTAATATTTTTGACATTATCTACCCATTACGTTTATAACCTATATTTAAAATTAATGTTGTTGAAATAATCTACACATCACCTTTACAAACTATGTTTATTATTAATATTTAACAACATAATCTTCTATCTCTTTTTTTTCATTTTTATTGCAGTAAAAGCAAGCATGTTCAGGAATTAGTAGAAAAAGATGTATCCTACAAATAGCACAATGTAAATCAGAAGCACTAACAACATAAGCTCTTTTGTAGTGGCAGCTCACATGATCGGACTCCCCTCTCCGTAAATATCTCATGTGAATTGCACTACAAGGAAGGCAAATAGCAAATGTTCCTAGTCTTCGACTTTCAATTTTAGAGTAGCTTTGTATAACACATACATCTTTTTCTTCAAAATTATTAAATAATTCACTAGCCCTAAACTTGCTTACTTTTACGTCAGCCTCGGTTCCTAAATTTAGCAGTTGTCCATCCATGTCCACTCCTTCGTCAATTTCCTGATCATCTTCCTCCATCTCTTCTTCTTCCTCCTCAATATCATTAATGTCGATGTTAAACAAAAATGATCTTCTAACAAGCCTAGATGATTTGTCCAAAAATGAATGTTTATAAGTGATGGAATCGCCTTCCAAGTTAATAAAAATTTCTTCTCTTTCTTCAATTTGAGCGGCGTTCTCCACATTATTTTCTTCATGTTTCTCCTTTTTCCTTCCTTCTCCTTTTTCCTTCCTTCTTCTTTTTCTTTCCTTCTCCTCTTTTCTATTCTCTTTTTTAATCTAACCTAACCTAACCTAACCTAACCTAACCTAACATAACCTAACCTAACTTAACTTAACCTGAAGAGGGTAGCCCGAAATTGGGGAACCGGGATTTGAGTCTCGGAAATTCAGTCCGGGGGGAAGGGGGGAAGGGGGGGAGGGGGAGGGGTAAGGTTGTTGATCGGCTTGGGAAAGTGGTTTTTAGAGTTGTCGTTCAACTTTAAGTAGGACACATGTGATTAACTTTTGCATATAAAATCGCCTCAGCGAAGAAACCAATGCAATTGATTTCTGCATTCACACTGTGCAGAGCTCGCGAGTTTTCTGGTGTTTACATTGTGTCTATTTGGTAAATTTTTATTTTTATTTCTAACATTTTTATTTGGCAAGATTTAATTCTTATATATATATTGGTGACATTTTTATGTACATTTGTGGCATTTTTATTTGTTATTACGATTTTTTTCATAATGGACAATTTTTTGGCATCGAGTAGCAAAATAATTGACAATGACTTTGACTTATACACATGTACTCAAATGCAAAATTTTGCAAACCAACAAAACAATGAAACAGAAGTATTTACAACTAGTCAACAACAAACTATTCAGGACCTGAATGAAATTATTTACAATAGCCAAGTTCAGAATAATGCCAACAAACACAACAACGAAAAATATTTATTTACAGCTACTCAACAACAAACTCTTGACGATCTTAATGACATTATTGACAACAAAACGGACTTAATTACAACAAAAACTAAACAAACTCTTAAAGAACTGAATGACATTGACGAAACTCAAAATTCTAGCTATGAGGATATTGTTTGTTTTCAAAAATCTAATCTAAATTATTTAACATTAAAATCGCCAATTAATTCTCCGAGACCAATTTGCTCTCCCTTTTTGTTTAGTGAAAATTCTGATTCGGAAGAAGAACAAATTGATCAAAATTTAAGTTTGGCTATTTGTCCTACTAATTCACCATATGATATTGTAAATTCTGATTCGCAAGAAAAACAAATTGATCTCAATTTAAGTTCGGCTATATCTTCTATTAATTCACCATATGCTATTGTAAATTCTGATCCGCAAGAAAAACAAATTGATGCAAATTTAACTTCGGATATTTCTCCTAATAATTCACCAGTTGAACAAAATTTAATTTCGAAACCATCATTTATCATTAAAAAAAAATTTAAAATTAATAAAAAAAATAAAAAACAAATAGCAAACCTTAAGTGTCTGGGTTTCGCTATTCAAAATTTAACTAATTTGATCACAATTAAAAAGGGAGACGAAAGTACGGTGAATTATGTTCAAACAGGCCTTTGACAAATTAGTTGACTCATTTGAAGAAATGGATTCATAAAGTCAATTAATTTCTATTGCTTTTTTCAAAATTTGACTATAACTAAATAAAAATGCACAATATTAATTTTATTATTATACAAAGAACTTCAAAAATGCAATTGCTTTTTTCAAAATTTGACTATAACTAAATAGAATTGCACAATATTAATTTTATTATTATTATTATCAGAAAACTTCAGAAATGCATAAGTGTGTAACATGTAATAAAGTCTTTACTAGAAAGGATAATTTACTGCGACATATTAAAAAACATGTTAACGGAAATTCCACAAAACTCAACAGTTGGTTGAAAAAACCAAAGCTTGTTAAAGGTAAGAACATTTTATTTTTCATGTTATATTTTGTAAAATATTTTTTTCTTAATTTATATAGATTCTACAAATATTGTAAAATATTGTAAAGAATGCAAGAAAAATATAAACCAAAGTCTATGGGGTGGACATCTTTGATCTAGTGTGCACAAGAACAATTCCAAAATAGGCTTGGAGGAAGGTGTTGAAATTATCAAGTCAGCATTCAGGGAACGAATAATATCTTATAGGATTTCCTCACACCAAAACTTCATAAATGTGAAAGAATATTTTCAACATTTGGAATACAAAATTGCACATCTAATAGATCAAGAACTGCAGAAACATAAATGTATCAAGCTAAATATGGAACTGTTCGGTTTCTATTTTAACCCCAGCAGCGACAGCTATGATGTCAAATCTTTTAATGCGCCGTTCCAAGTCATTTGCCAGGGATATCAGAAAAAAGAACTGTTAGAGCAAATCTGCACCATTATTGACCAGAAAGCTGACGAATTTATTTGCAGAAAGAGATTCAGGTAAAGAATTTATTTTCGATTTTACAACAGCAACAAAAAAAGTAATTTTTTAATTTTTACGTTGCAGGATGGGCTTTGATGAATTTACTTCATTTGGAAATTAATGTTAACAAGCACAATCCGCTGAGAGCCTCATCTTTTATCGAACTTCCTCAAGAGATCAAGAGACGTCAAGCTGTGATCAACATTAGGAATGATGACAACTTTTGCTTCGCCTGGGCAGTTGTGTCTGCTCTTCACCAACCAAGCGGATTAGATTTTGAAACTTCATCCTACCCACACTACTCTTCTGTTTTGGATATGTCAGGTATAGAATTTCCAATGTTGCTAAAGAACATTAAGATTTTTGAAGAAAAAAATAACATTTCTATTAATGTATATGGATTAGAAATTATAAATCCTAAAAAGGGGTATGAAGTAATTGGTCCACTTTATTATTCATCGAATAAAAAAAATCAACATGTCAATTTATTGTTAATAAGTGATGATGATGAAAAAACTTTTCATTATTGCTATATTAAAGATTTATCAAAACTAGTTTCTGCACAAATTTCTAAACATCACGGAAAAAAATATATTTGCGATGGTTGTTTATAATATTTCCCTACAGAAGAAAATTTATTACAACACAATAGCTATGATTGTGATCATTTACGAATTAACCTACCTTCTAAAGAATTAATAAAGATAAGTTTGGAAACTATTCATATGATAATATTTTGAAATTTGTAAATTATCATAAACAAATGAAAGTTCCTTTCGTGGTGTATGCAGATTTTGAATGCATTCTAAAGCCTTTAAATAATGACAATGTTGATAAAAATCCTAATACTTCATGCACCTTAAAACAATATGAACATATTCCATATTTATTTGCCTATTACATTAAATGTTCCTTCGACGATAATTATTCTAAATTTGAAAAATATAGAGGTCAAAATTGTGATACATTATTTATAAATTCTTTAGAAAGAGATGTGTATAACATATACAATAAATATTTAAAGACTCCTAAAAAAATGATCCCTTTGAACGAACTGGACAAAATTTATCATAACTATGAAAAAGTTTGTCATATTTGTAATAAACCTCTTTTAAATGACAGGGTTGCAGATCATTGTCATATAACCGGTCTTTATAGAGGTCCAGCTCATTCACTCTGCAACATAAATTACAGAATACCTAACTTTATTCCAGTTATATTGCATAATTTGCGTAATTATGATTCTCATCTATTTCTTAAAAAATTATGCTTAAACAAAGAACAACTAACAGTTATCGCACAAAACAAGGAAAAATATATTTCATTTGAAAAGCTTATTCATGTGGATAATTATTTTGATAAAAAGACACAAAAGGCTAAGAAAAAAAATATCATTAAGGTTTATTGATTCTTTTCAATTTCTATCCCATTCTTTATCAAAACTCTCTGAAAGCTTAAAAGATGAACAACAAGAAAATAAAAAAAAATTTCAATGATGAAGAAAGATTTAAACTTATTCGGCAAAAAGGTGTATTTCCTTACAATTATATTGATGATTATTTAAAATTAGAAGAAACAACTTTACCTCAGAAAGACCAATTTTATAATACTTTAACGGATGAGCACATCAGTGATGCAGAATACCAAAGAGCTGTAAAGGTTTGGCAATTGTTTAAATGTGAATCTCTTGGTCAATACTCCGACGTTTACTTACTCTCTGATACTTTACTTTTGGCAGATATTTTTGAAAATTTTAGAAGCACTTGTTTATCCACATATAAGCTCGATCCAGCTCATTTTTACACTTTTCCAGGTTTATACTGGGAGGCGTGTTTGCGTTATACTGGAATAGAGTTAGAATTGTTAACTGATCCAGATATGATACACTCTATGAGCTCTTGCATTTGTGTAGAAAATCTGAAGCTAATAACCCATTTCTTTTAAATTTTGATCCTTTAAAGCCAACTAAATACATAATTTATTATGATGCAACAAATTTGTATGGTTATGCAATGTCACAGCACATTCCAACGGGAGATTTTGTTTGGTTAACAGATAAAGAAATCAATGATTTAAATATTATGAATATTTCTAAAAAATCTAATAAGGGATATGTTTTAGAAGTTGATTTAGAATATCCTACAAGTCTACATTCCTATCATAACGATTTTCCGTTTTGTCCAGAAAACTTTAAACCGCCAAATTCTAAATGCATAAAATTAATACCCAATTTAAATGATAAATCAAAATATGTTATTCACTATCAATTATTAAAACAATGTTTGGAACATGGACTCAAGTTAACTAAAGTTCATAGAGTTTTACAGTTTTCTCAATCTGATTGGTTGAAAAAATATATAGACTTGAATTCAAGATTAAGAAATGATTCAAAGAATGAATTTGATCGTAATACTTACAAGTTGGCAAATAATAGTATTTATGGCAAGACTATGGAAAATGTTGATAGGAGAATTGACGTAAGACTTGTTACAGAGTGGGAAAAAAATAGAAGAAAAGATGGTGCTGAGAATTTAATTGCAAAACCATATTTCAAGGACTTAACAATATTTTCTGAAAACTTGGTAGCTATTCAAATGCAAAAGATTCAAGTTACTTACAATAAACCAATATATGTAGGCTGCTCAATATTAGATATATCTAAAACTGTCATGTATGATTTCTTTTATAATTTTTTAAAACCTCTTTATCAGGAAAATATTTCACTTTTATACACCGATACCGATTCGTTCATTTTAGAAGTCACAACTCCAAATATTTATTCTGACATGATAAAAAATATTCACAAATTTGACACATCTAATTATGAATTTAATAATATTCATGAAATGCCTATTACAAAGTCAGTTATAGGAAAATTCAAAGATGAATATGCTGGTGAACCCATTACTACTTTCTTTGGTACTGGAGCAAAAGCATATTGTATTAAAACGGAAAACAGTTTAACAAAAAAAGCAAAAGGTGTTAAAAAAAGTGCAATTAAAAAGCAGTTGGATTTTATTCATTATAAAGATGTTGTTGAAAATCATTCTAAAACTTTTGTCCAATGTATGTTTTTCGATCTAGACAACATACAATTTTTACAGAGTTATTAATAAATTGGCTTTGAGTTCCGAAGATGATAAGCGGTATAAAATTCCTTATAGTTTTAATACATTAGCTTGGGGACACCAAGATATTGCTTTGTATCAATGGAATGCAGAACATGAAGATTTAGATATATTTATGTAGATATTATAAGGTATTTAAATTTGTTGTTTTTGAAACCAAAGTTAGTCTTCATAAGTCTTTCACAAAATGTGCTTAGAAACTTTTAACAAAGAAATTGATAACAGTTATTTTAAAACATATGAAAAACGACTTTCCACTTTTAAAAAATGGAAAGGAAAATTGAAACCAGAAGTGTTAGCTGGAGCTGGCTTTTACTATACTTCAATCAATGATATTTATAAATGTTTTTATTGTGGTATTGAAATTTTTGATTGGTTAAGTTATGATGATCCTATTGTGGAGCATAAGAAATTTGCTAGGAATTGTGATTTAAATAACTGTTTATGGAAAAATAGGAATCGAATAATTGTAACCATTCAAAATAAGTCTTCAAGCTACACATTTTATATAGTATTATTAATATCCTTATTCATGAACTTTTACATATATTTAAATTAAGTATTTTATTGTTATTTTTTTACAACTGCTTTTGCTTTCGTGGTGAAAGTATCTGCTTAATGTTAATAAATTTGGAATATAATTATTAATTTGTTTTAATGACTATCAGTAGATCTCAATTTATTCTTCTTTATTTTATTTTCCAAAATGTTTTTTATGTTCATCATCCCCCTGGACTAACACAGTGTGAAATATGTTTTTCTAATAAAACAGACGTCACTCTAAGTAAATATTGTAAATTTATAAAAATTGGATTAATTAACAATAGTACAATTAGTTGGATGGAACGAATAAATGGAAATGAAAATGCAAGTAAATTTTTTAAAATTTTGTATCATTATCCAAATCGATCTATTTTTGATACAAATTGGATAGAAAGGTTAGAGTTTAAAAATAATCAGTTACAAATTTTAACCCCCAACTGTACCAATTATTATGACGGATTCAAAAATTATTACTTTTCCATCATTAGTGTTACATTAACTTCGCCTTGGTTAGCTGACGGGTGAACTGAGTAGCTCAGAGGCTACCAAGCCGGTCCCAAGCCCGGATAAAGAAGGAGGGTTGTCGAGCTAGGCCAGCTACCTGCTCGACGTAAAACAAGCATGCAGCTCACAGAACCGGACAGAATGCCTCGGAACCAGGACGGATACCTACGATGACGACCCATGCTATGAAAAGGAAACGAACATGGAAAACCAAGCGCCAGATTACTAGAGTGGCCTGCTGGAACGTAACCTCGTGGAACAGAAGAGATCAAGAGGTGCTTATTGAAATGGAAAAACACAGGATAGACATGTGCGGGATATCAGAAACAAAACGGAAAGGACAGGGAACAGATAGATTCGGCAAATATACCCTAATATACAGCGGGAAACCTAAGCAAGAGAGGGCACGAAAAATATACACATAGTATCGAAAATATAGACTATGTTAATGACAGAATACTTAAAATCTCCCTTAAACTAAATCAAACAACATTACATCTAGTTAGCACATATGCACCAGATATATCCAAACCCATCGAAGAGTCAGAAAGATTCTACGAGCAACTCCAGAACGCTGTAGACAGAATAAATGGTAATCATGAAATAATAATTTTCGGAGGTCTTAATGCTCACATAGGAGACGGGGTGCTCCCAGGCGTCAAGCAGAAATACAACGAACTGGACATCAATGAAAACGGAGAGCTACTAGTTGATTTCTGCGCTAGGAATGAGCTCAGAATCAATAACACTTACTTCTCACACAAGGAGCAACACAAGTACACATTCAACAACACTAGAGGTCAAAAATCAATGATTGACTTCATTATTACTAACAGAACTATCAAACCGACCCAGGTACTTGATGTGAGGGCACTAACTTCAGCCAATATAGGAACGGACCACAATCTCGTACTATGCAAGCTACTAATTGGACAACCCAGCAGGATCAAGAGGTCGCACGTCTTCATTGAAAAATACAACATAGAATCCCTTGAATCTGAGAGCACACGCAAACTATATGAAAATAGACTAACATATAAATTAAACGAGCTAGATCTCAATGAATGCGATGTGGAAACCTGCTGGAACTCATTCCAGAAAGCCATCCTCCAGGCCGCTGGAGAATCCATCGGAAAAAGGAAAGTCAACACTACTACGACCAATTGTACTAAACCTTGGTTTTGTCAAGAAGTGAAGGAACTCGCAGAACTGAAGAGAAGAAGCTACCTAGCATACAAAGGATCCCCAACCCAACAACAATATGCGGAATACATAAGAATAAGAAATAGAGTCAACTCACGAATTAAAGCTATCAAAAGGGAACACTGGATTAAATTCACGAGCGATATGGACCACGACATATATGGCGCCCAAAGAAAGGTGTGGAAGATGCTGAAAAATAGGAAGAAACCGGTAAATGAGTTCGTCCAAAGCAAAGGAGTCCCCATAGAATCGTGGGAGGAGTACTTCGAAAGACTGTACAGCGCCGAGGAAACACACGAAATGCAGGAATACCAAACGGCAGCCAATGTGATAATTTCAAAGGAGGAAGTTAAAGAGAAACTGAGGAAAGTCAAAAACAGAAAAGCACCAGGAACGGACAATATTCCGAACGAACTTTTAAAACACGGTGGCCCTGAGCTCATAATAAAACTGACAACTTTGTTTAATAAAATCCTTAACACAGGGGAAATACCGAACGAGTGGCATACGAGCATAACAACCCCCATCTTCAAGAGATACCAAAAAACATCACCTGATAACTACAGAGGAATAACCCTATTGTGCACAACAATGAAACTGATCACAGGTCTGATAAACACCACATAACCAATAGAGAAGAACAACAGGGATTTAGAAAGGGAAGATCGACAACTGACGCCATATTCATCACCAAACAAATAAAGGAAAAGGCAATAGAATATAACACACCGGCATTTATCTGTTTTATCGACCTAACTAAAGCATTTGACAAGGTCCAATTGGGCGATGTTATCAACATCCTAATAGAAAAGGAAACACCAGCCAACGCAGTAAGGGTGATACGCAATCTCAACACCGCCAACTCCACTCAAGTCAAATCAGGGCAGCATATCACGAAGAGCATCTCGACCCCAAGAGGAATCAGACAGGGAGACAGCCTCAGCCCACTCTTATTTAATCTTCTTATGGACAAAATTATAGAAGAGGTGGCGCCCTTAAATATAGGATACAGAATGAATAACAAACGTATCAGCAGGGTATGCTATGCGGACGATGCAGCAATTTTCGCAGAAAACGAGAACGACTTGCAAAGGCAGCTATTCAAGTTCTACCAAGTGAGCCGACAACTAAATATGACCATATCCATCGACAAAACTAAGAGCATGACAGTTTGCAGAGAACCACTTCGGTGCAATTGTAATTGAAGATAAGCCCATAGAGCAGGTGATGCAGTTTAGGTACCTCGGCATGAATATATCCAGTAACCACGACCCAATAAAAGACCTAAGGGACCAAGTCAGTAAAGCATCAGTAACATCAGGCTGCCTAAGAGAGATTGCATGGAACAATCAGTACATGCGGAAGGACAGTAAGATTAAAATCTACAAAGCATGCGTAAGACCCATCATGACTTACGCGATAGAAACAAGAGAAGACACGAATAAAACCAAAGGCGTGCTGCGCGCGGCAGAAATGAGGGTGCTGAGAGCAATAGCCGGCAAAACCAGAAGAGACCACGTAAGGAACACTGATATTAGAGAACAGTGCGGAGTACAGGACATAGTACGATGGGGCAGGCAGAGAAGACGAGAATGGTATAAACATGTCAAGAGGATGCCTGAAGATAGGTTACCACGCATAACACTCGAAGGAGTACCAATAGGAAACCGACCGCCCGGTAGACCACCAAAGAGATGGAGAGACAGCTGGCAGTCCAGATCACAAGAACTAATCCAACGGCAGGCCCGGAATTGACAGATCACCGGATCTCAACTAAGTAAAAGAAGAAGAAGTGTTACATTAAACTTTGCATTATTTTTATACATTACCATTTTAATTATTTATCTTTATTACAAATTTCAAACTGGAAATCTATTTTTTCATTAATCCATTTTAATCGAAACTTTAAAGAAAGTGGGGATGAGAATATTTAAATACAAGAATAACACAATATGTTTCAGTCTCGTTTAGTCATTATGAACAACGCCGTGGTTCATAAACCTTTGGAACGCTTCTTAATTCAAAAATTTATTTTTTAAATAATTCTTTGTCAAAATTTGTTCTTGTTGGCATTAGTTTAAATGATTTTTCTCCAAAAATTGTAATTGGTGGAAAAACTGGATTTTCAATCGCACTAACCGAAGAAAATTGGAAAGACATTTGTGTTCATCAAGGAATTATTGTAAACAATTTCTACTTTCCTCAAGTTGATCAAACCAGTGTGAATATAAACAACATTCATCTGCAGGTTCAGAAAATAAATGATACCCCTGTTCTACAAATTACAAAAGGCCCACACTTCATATACTTAGGACAAGAGTATTTGGACAATTTGTGGCGATTAAAGGAAATTATTGATTATAGATTATCTATACTTAAAAGGCAAGAATTCAATACATATTTCAAAATATTTCAAAATAATATTTCAGCTGATTGTGGCGACTTGTGTACGCATGTTTATAATATAATAAGTCCAACAGAAAATCCTAACAGTGAAAATGTTTCAACTATGATGGAATTACTTGCTTTATATCCTGAACAAATGGAAAACAAATTGAAGCAAAATGGAACAAAACGAAAATATTACGAAGAAAACAATGAAAATGGATCAAAAAGAAAATATTACGAAGAAAACAATATCTTTTCTGGAAGAGAACAATAAGGTGCATGTGTTTGTGAAGTGGAGCTTTGCTTACAGACAAGCCCGTAGGAGTAACTTTCAGATGTGGTACTTAGATAGACTCCGTTTTGAAAAAAGAATAAATGATTGTAAACTTATTCTAGATTCGATATTATCTGAGGAACATAGAAATAAAATATATTTGACACGTTTTAATAAAAACTGTATTTGATGTTTTACTTAATAAAATTTTAGTTTCCTAAATGTGAATTTTATTTGAAATTAATTAGCACATTAAGACTTTGTAATTTGTATCAGATAAAGCATAAAGTGAGGAACGGAAATAAAACAAATTTAACTAAAATTTAATTTCAATTTAATTAAACAATATTTTTTTTATCAATCCATGTATTATATTTTTTATCAAGTCCTAACCATTTCACATAAACTTTGTTTCCTTTCCTTCTCAAAATCTTCTCAATAAGATACACATCGGTATGCTTTACTTTTAGTAATTCTTGCTCATAAAAACCATCCAGAATGTCCTGATTATCTTCGTCTTGAATTAAATATGTCCAAGGGTTTGTCATCTTAACTTCTTTAATGTGGAATATCTCATTTGACCAATTTGGTGTGTAACCTTTTGAAAATGCCTCTCGATGCTTGCTTATTCGTACGTGATCACCCACTTTAAACTTTGGAGATTTTATATCTAACGTTTTAGCATGAGTAAATGCAGATTTCAAGATTCTATTTTCATTTGTTTTATTTACTTGTTTTGGCATCATTCCTATTGAAGAATGTTTTGTATTGTTATAATCTTTTACAATATCCGCTAATATATTTGTAATTTCCTTGAATGCTAAATATTTTCCACATAATATTCTTTAAAGTCCTGTTCACTCTTTCTACTATACTCGCTTTCAAATTGGAAAACGTGCTATAATGGTTAATTCGAAATTGTTGCATCAAATTTTGAAAATTTACATTGAAAAACTCTCTCCCTCTGTCCGTTTGCAAGTTTTTTGGTGGAGTTTTTGCACTGATTAATATTTTTTTCATTGCCGCTGTTACGTCTTTTCCAGATTTAGATTTTACCGGTTCGGCCCAAACATACTTAGAAAATACATTTATGGTAATCAAGATATATTTAAATCCCTTATTAAATTTGGCATAGGGTAACATTTCAACCAAATCAGCTTGAAAAAGATCATTTAACCCTTTCACTACCACCCTTCTGCGTTTGTAGTTTTTTCTAGCAGGTTTATGTAATTCATTAACGACTTGTTGTTTAACGGTTGTCATGACAACAAACTTGTTTATTCAATTTTAAGGAAGTTCACTTTCTATGTTTTGTAATAATTCGAAATATAACTTTTATATGTTTTTTCCCATTCATTCAATTTATCAATTTGTATCGTATAACTTTTTTCATTTAAAACTTTACTAATTTTAGTAATCTCCTTTTCTAACGCATTAAAGGAGTTTTTTATCTCTCCAGTTAAGAAAGTAGTTGATCTACTATCACTATTTTTGAATTCCTCCTCTGTTTTATTTAATTCTTGTTCTAATTTCTTAATTACACTGGACATTATATTTTCCAAGGAAATATATTGTTGATTTGGTCAATTGTTCTACTGTTAAGAATGCTATTTTGATTTCTTTTTTTTTCATCATCTAACCTTTTTATAAAAGTTCTTAATTGTTTAATTTTTTCCTTGTGTTTTTCAATTATTACTTCTCTTATATTTGTTTCCATTATTTTATTAATTTTGTTGATATCATCACTTAATTTTTTGTCTTCCTTTTTAACATGTTCATTTAAAAATTGCAAATCTTTACTTATTTGATTTAGCGTTACCAACTGTTTATTAACGTTTTCAATTGAGGTATAACATACTTTAATCTGGTTTTCATACTTTAAAAAATTTTCATCAAAAACCTTAAGCTTTTTAGCAAAGATTTCATTATTTGTTTCATTTTCACCTAATCTCCTTTTTAAATTATTAATGTCACTTATTCTCTCTTGATTTTGTTTTGAAATATGGCGTCCAAATTTATCAACTGTCATGTTGAGCTTTCATTAAACAATAAATATGATTATATTTGATAGCTGTTATTTATAGTATTACTTTATCTTCTCTTAATTCTTCAATAATAGAGATAATCTCGTTACTATGAGCATTATTTACCGCATCACTTGATGAAATTAATAAACGTAGCCTATCAACAATTTCGTTTACATTATTCCAGTATACATAGTCTATATTTGATCTGTTTGTTTTCAAAATTAATCCCTTTCCTGTAGATTTGGCTCTAGTTGTTCTAAACGGAGGTTGTGGTTTGTTAAATGCTGTAACTAATCTTGGCAAGGTTTTTGTCTTTGTAATCCCCTTTCTTTGTAAATATGGTCCTATTATTGTAACATATTTGTGTGATGTATTTCCTTGAACTTGTTCATTTGAATCAAAATTCCTACGATATACATTTGTTTTAGCTAGAATGTTCATGTAATTATCTAAAACTTCCTTCTTATAACCTTTCGGTTCTTTTTTGAAAAGCAATTCGTATAAACCTGGCGTGCCTGTATACGTTATTCCTCCCACTTTAATGTCTTTTCCAATAATTTCAACCGGTATCTGTGTTAAACCAAAAGAAAACTTATCCGTTTCGAGGTCATGAACTATTCCATAATAATGGTCAAATTTATGTTGTGTATCTTTCACACCCTCATCAATATATGATCTGGGTAATTCATGAAAATCTGCTAAGTAATCTTTATATGATGGTGTACCAACATAGGTTTGAATTGTTTTTCTAGTTTGTTCCAATATGTCTAACAAGTTTAAATTTGTTGTTGTGTCACTAGAAGGATCTGAAGTTTCTGCTATAACAGTTAATGGCAATGGTTGTACTACAGGAGAGGAAGAAGTGATACTACTGTCATTTAAAAATGTTGGTAGTTCTGTAGGGAGTAACGGAGTTTTTCCTGTTTTCTGAATATTTTTCGTCGGAGTTGATGTTTTATAAAGCTTTGTAGGTGTTTTGAATTCTTCATACTTTGAAACTCTTTCTTCTTTTAAATCGAATGGTTCGGATTTACCAATACTTGAAATTAGTTGTTTAAGTGGTTGTGTTATTGGTCTATAAGTTTGTTCTAATTCGGACTGAGCAGTAGAAGTAGCTAATTTCAAGCTTTGATATTTCTGCTTCACGGCTTGTCTCGATTTTATTAATTCTCGAGCTAAACGTTTATCCATGCTGTACAAGTTTTAAATGAAATAAAACTGCAAATTTTTTACTTTTATAAATATATAAAGGAATCGAATTTACTCCTATATCTGCCGTGATTTACTTCACAATCTTTGTCAATTACAAGAAAGCCATATGGATCCATCCAACAGTTAGCACAAATATTTTTAAACTGATCAAATGTCATATCCAATATACAGTGGTCATTATATATATGTTTTAAACTCAAACAGTCCTGTTTAAATAAAATTAATAAGTTTGCATTTTCTCGAATTAGACGTTTAAGGATTGAGGAATATCCTTGAAAAATAAAAAAACAATCGGTGTTTCTATGCCTTCCATGCGTGAAATAGTCCCTAATAATAGATTGATTATGACAAGGAATATCATCAAAAATGATAACGGAATTTGGCTTTATCTCATTAGGTGAAATAATGTTCTCATCGCTATCATATTCAAAGTATCCAATTTCTTTCATAGGCTTTAACAACTTTCTTAAATATTCATATTTTGGTTGATCTAATGACTTTGAATAAACATAGACATTTTCAAACCTAATTCCATTAGGATGCTCGAGCAGTGTAAGCATAACGTTGGTTTTACCGCTACCACTGCAACCAACTATAAGCCCTCTTTTTGAACCACCGCAAAATAAGTCACCATGCTTTCTCAACTGTTTACTTAAAATTTTTTCATCATGATTATTTACTGGTAATGAGAATTTTTGTTTTTCAATCCTCATTCTTAATCACACTAGTAAATATTTTTAGCTGTAAAAGTATTTATACCAGAAAAATGTCAATGTGCTGACTGTGGGTCGTCATAAGTTGAAAAAAACTATTAAAAGACGTAATAGAAAAGGCTCTGGTTTAGTAAATAAATTAATTAGTAAACTACCTTTCGAAGTTCATATACCAGGATATAATTATTGTGGTCCCGGCACCAACTTGGAAAAAAGATTAACTAGAGGTGACGTTGGTATAAATCCATTGGATTCCGCTTGCAAAGAACATGATATATCTTAGTCTCAGACTGAAGATTTATCAAAAAGACACATATCTGACCAAATATTTGAAAAAAAAGCCTGGGATAGGGTAAAAGCTAAAGATTCTTCTATTGGTGAAAAAATTGCAGCTTTAAGTGTTGCAGGAATAATGAAGGGTAAAAGAAAGTTCGGTTTGGGATTAAAAAATACAAAAGGGGGTAAACTTAAATTGAGAAAAAAACGTATCATTTGAACACCCAAAAAAATTGGAGGATTTCTACCTCTTTTGTTTCCCATTCTTGGCGCCCTGGGTGCACTAGGTGGAGGCGCGGCAGGAATTGCTAAGGCAGTAAATGATGCTAAAGCAGCTAAACAGCAACTAGAAGAAATACATAGACATAATATTGCAATGGAAAATGCTTCTAAAGAAGGCAAAGGATTATAGATTAGACCATATAAAGGAAAGGGACTATTTATTTGACCTTATAAAGGAGAATCCGTCAAAATGAAAGCAATCAGACAAAAAAAACTCAAAATAAGTTTTCCAAAAAGAGCACTTACCAACAATGATATTATTAAATATGTAAAGCTCTTAAAAATAACTGGCTTTAGAGGTGTTTTTATGCTCGATGAACTTCCAAAAAAAATTAATCTGAAAGAATGTGGTATTGTAAATTTGGATAAAAAACAAAATAAAGGATCTCATTGGACTGCTTATATTAAAAATAACAAAAATGTAATATATTTTGATAGTTATGGAAATTTAAAACCACCTTTTGAACTTCTCAAATATTTTAATTCGAATGGCAAAGTGGATGTATTTTATACTTATGAAAATAAACAAAAATTTAATTCATATAACTGTGGTCAACTATCCCTAAAATGTTTGCAAAAAAATATATAAACTCATTATTTATTGTAATATCTCATTCATAAATAAACTGCAATGTCTACCACAATTGCCATATCAGGAAACAGTTCTGTTTTGTCTGCTGATTTTAATCCGCCCATATATTTAGAGGATGAAAAACAATATTACTTGGGTTTAGCTGATTTTGAAACTTTTATGACTATCCCCAATATAAAAGAAGGATATAATAAATTTTATATAGATAATAAAGTAATTGTTATTCCCGACGGAACTTATGACATTACAGATATAGAAACATACATAAGAGAAAGTATAGAAGATTTATTTCCGAATGAAAATTTTTTTTTTCTTTTAAAAGCAAACGTTAATACTCTAAAAACTTTTTTAAGTGTAGTAGAATAATTGATTTTACCAAGGAAGATTCGATAGGAAAAATGTTGGGTTTTAATAGCAGGATACTAGAAGCTATGAAAGAGGAAGAATCAGATAATGTTGCAAAAATAACTAAGGTGAATGCTATTTGTATTGACTGTAATATTTGTGTCGGTTCTTACAATAATGGTAAACCTGTTCATATTATTCACCAGTTTCATCCAACTGTAGCTCCAGGGTATAAAATAGTTGAATCTCCTTTGCCCATTTTGTATTTTCCAGTTAGCGTCAAAGCAATTAACAATATAACAGTTAAAATAGTTGATCAAGACGGAGAACTTATCAGTTTTAGAGGAGAAACTATAACAGTAAGGTTACATTTACAAACAAGTGAAATATAAAATGGTTGTTAGATATAATAGAGCCCTCGGGATGAGACTTGCCCCTACCACTATCAACAAAGTAAAAACTTATAAAAAGAAAAAGCCTAAATAACAGTTCAGTATCAAATCCAACACCAACAAGTTAAGACGAGATAATCGTAAATTTCTCACATCCTTGGGTTCCACTGTTTTAAAATAATGAACATATTAAACGTAAACGAAAAACTTTATGTAGACAATTCCATCGTCAGTTCTGAGCTTCACACATATCAACCATATATTTCTTCAAAATTCGATTACAATGATAAAATGGATCCCAATTCAAGAACTCGATGCTTACACTCTACCATCAGATAGTTTACTTTTAATTGCTATTTATTAACAATGGTATAGCCTTTTTGTTCAGAGAAATCCACTATGAACTAAACGGAATTACTATGGATTCAATAAGAAATGTTGGATTAGCATCAACCTTAAAAAGCTACCTTTCTCACAATACCAACGAAAGTTTAAAACTGGAAAATGCAGGTTGGTTTCCACATCGGAAAGAAGGTGATACAATTTTAGTTGATAATGATGGAAAATTCTCCGTATCCATACCACTAAAAATGCTTTTAGGATTTTTTGAAGATTACAGAAAAATTATTATGAATATGAAACAGGAATTGGTTCTTATTAGATCAACTGATGATTTAGATGGTGTTATTTTCAAAGAAGATCCGGCACACCTTGTTACTGCTCCTGACACTCCATTGGTTACTTTCGATAAAATTTATTGGAAAGTTCCTCACATTCTAGTTGATATGCCACAACAACTTGCTCTATCAAAAATATTAGAATCAAATAAAGATATATTGATAGGATTCAGGAGTTGGGAACTTGTTGAATATTCCTCTCTAACCGAAACAACCCGTCACACATGGCCGGTAAAAACAACTAGTAAACTAGAAGCTCCTCGTCATGTTGTGATTGGCTTTCAAGAAAACAGAAAAGGGAAAATTGTTAAAGATATGAGTAAATTTGACAATATTACCTTGTCAAATATTAGAGTATATTTAAATTCTGAAAGATATCCTTATCACGATTTGTACTTAAATTTCGAAGAAAACAAATTTTCTGCTTTATACGAAATGTTTGCCAACTTTAGACAGTCTTACTATGGTGTTCCAAATAAACCCATTTTTAATCCTGAATAATTCAAAAACATTAGTCCTATTACACATATTGATTGCTCCCATCAAAAAGAAACAATTCAAACGGGATCCGTAGTAATGAGAATTGAATTTGAGACACACAATGCAATTAAAAAAGATACTTCTGCTTATTGTCTTATTTTACATGACAAATTATTTAGCTACAACCCTCTTACTAAAATTGTGAAATAATTATAAACTTTATCCCCACTATTTTCATATTTCGATTTAATTTAAAGAAATTTTCAAAAGCTTTTAGTTTTAGTCATTACATCAAAACTACAAATACAAATTGAAAAATTTATTTTTAAAATTAATCAACTGAAAGAAGAAATTGCAAATTATTCAAGTAAAAAAAGGCTCATTAAAAAATTTGCTGCTTTGAAAATATGAGATTGGTTATAGATATTCAAGGATTCAAGGATGAAAAAAATAAATTTATACCGAAAGAGCTTGCAGCTTTTGATGGTTATGAAATGACTCATTACATTTTTAAAAAGCCTTTTCCAATGGAGTTTCTTTCACCTGATTGTCACAAGCAGGCGGTATGGTTAAAGAAAAATTATCATTGTATACATTGGAATAATGGATTTACTCCATTACATCATTTCCCAAAAATAATTGAAACACTTACGAAGAAAGCAGATTTTGTTTTTGTAAAAGGAAGCGAAAAAAAGGATTTTATACAGAAATATTCTAAAAAGCCTTCCAAAATGCTTCTATCATTCAAAATCACCTTGTATGTGTGCTTTGATAAATGTGTTATTTTTATATGACAATTGTTTTATGAATGAATAAAAATATAAAAAAACTTAATTACCTTTTTATTTTGCATTAACCAACCATGATTGAATACAATTAATATGATACCTTAAATCTAATTTTCTAAATTCATTTAAAAGTTCATACTCATTTTTATATTTTAAATAATCATTACAAAATTTAGCGGCTAATTTACATTGTTCCATTCGATCTATATTATTAACATATGCTGACAAATCTTGTACTTCTGCGTCTTCTTCGCCTACAATTGATAAATATTGGAAGTATGCAGCAGATATAATAAACTCTTCATACATTTCAGTAACCATTTGCTCCATTGTAAATATTATTAAATTTATTCTTCCTTTTCAATTTCTTGAAGAATAGTATCCTCGTCAATAAATTGCTTCAAGTCTTTTAAATAGTAACCAAAGCCAATATCTTTTAGATCTTGAATAAGTTGAAAAAAATTTAATGTTTCAAAGTATTTGTTGCAACAGAGCGCAGCCTTTACGAATTCCGCAGATTGATTACAATAAAAGTCTATCCACTCCGGACCACTTGCCATACAATATGAGAAATAGGTTTTTGAAAGATTACTAAATTTCTCCTCTAATAATTTAACTGCAATCAGCAACTCAGCCATTTCATTTATTTAACATAATATTTTAAATATGTAGGGGGACGTCTCTTGCGAATAGGATTAACTTTCCTTGATAATACCTGTTTTTTATCTTCGTATAATTGAAACCTCTTTTGGGTTGCAATAATAGCAGGTATAAATTGGCAATCTTCTCCTATAAATTCTATTAGGTGGCTTAATTCTCCTACAAAGTATGATTTCCCAAATGTATTGAAAAACGTAGTAAGGCTTATAATTCCTTCTAAATAATCATCACAACAGTCAATTGCTTCCAAATAATCTCGTTTCAGTGGATAAAACAGCTTGGTGTATTCATCTTTCGAAATCACTTCAAAGAAATTGAGATATTTAACTTTTAACTGTTTGATAGTTGTAGTTAATTTTTCGCGATTACACATAATTCACTTATTACTTGACACATTTTTTCTTTTTGTTTTATACAAAATTGGTGGAAAAATTCAAAAATAACTTTTTACGCAACTCGAGCACAGCTTAGTAAATGTGCCTCGGCATACTAAAATGATCATGATGCACCTATTTATAAGACTTAAGAATGCAAAGTCAAATGTGGGAGAACAAAGAGAAAAAATTAAAATTTATGATGCGAATGAGAATAAAAGGGGAGGAAGTTAAGAATGAGGGACATGAGAGAGAGGAAGAGGAGGAGGAGGAGGCGCTCCCCTATTATAACTACTAAAGATAATAAATTAAAAACTTTACAGAAAACGTGGTTTATTTTGATGTGATGATGAATCAGATATATAACAACGAAAACGAATAAACATGCGTAAAATATCAAATACACATCTATTGTTCAAACACAGCTATGTGTTTGTCTTGTCTATGTGTTCTTTACAGTAGTTAAATTTGCGCTAATTATCTGTTGTGAGCTTTGCACTGAGATGCATTTATTTTTTAGTCATTATTCTATCAAATACAGTTTTTGTAAAAACAAAATATAAGATGCAGCTACTAGCTGTTGCAACAGTTATTCCTGGATATAAAACAATGTTTAAATATAGCTTTAACTTTCATTTTGGTTAGTTGACGTCACCTTGTTATGGTTTTCTTAGATATCTGACTTCTACAACACAAATCAATTAAAAAGTTAAAGCTTGGACCATGTTAAAGACTTAAACTTTAGGTACTTTACAACGCCCAAAATTAATATTCTGTTTTAGATTACCATAAAAACCAACAAATAATAGGTTGAAATATTGAAGATTGATCACCATTTACCCAAAAGAACTAAATAATGCACGAATTATTTTGTGTCCAGTCATATGAATAAGCTTGATGGCTGAGGACTGATTAGATCAAATGCTGCCATAGCTACAAATTAATAGATACCACCCGTCTAATGGTTATGACCTAATAAGGCTACCTCAAAATGTGATACTGGGATAATTTTGAGAAAATTGTTTTGATAAGTTTCTTGATTTAAACTTTAAACCCACACTGATTCATAGTTACTAGATAGCTAATATAAAATCCGATAAGTTAATATGTTTTACAAAAACCAAAACACACTCATGTACAATCATATAAACATATGTATATCTGTGTGTAATCTGGGATAATTGACGCATTTTTTTTGTTTCTATATGCTTTGGGATGTAAAATGTAATAAAAACAAAACCAAAAAACATTTTAATTCCAAAGTCGTTTAAATGTTATTTTTACTGGTCTATAGATAGGTTGTTATAATTTTGCCTTTATCTTTATCTTATATAAGAAAACGCCAATAGTAAAAATAATAGATACAGGTATCACATGATGAACCTTTGAAAAAAAAATAGTTTTAGCTTTAAATATGCATCCTCACATAAGAAGTGTTTTTAAATTAATTAACAATTTTTGTTAGATTTAAACATATCAGGAGAACATTATGTAACAATTTTTCTTGCTTCTTTGTTCGATATAACTATTGTTATGTAAATAAAATCATCTTTTTTTACATGTTTTAGGGTTGCAAGATGCCGAAATCATGTTTTCCTATTTCCATTGGTAGGTCTGTGTGTTAATTAGTCTGTGCGGGACAAACTATCTAATAGTGAAACAAAATGGCGTTCTAAAATATTTTTTTTTAAATTAGTACTTATAAAGAACCACTTACAAGTTTGTGGTATGCTTTTTTCTTAAATTTTCATTAAAAAGGCTTTGCCTATTTTCCCGACGAAGTACCTGTAAATTCGCTTATTGTGAAGTGCTTCTTTTATTTAAAAAAAAGAGAAATTTATTAGATACAATTTATACAACAAATAACTTTTGAACTGTGTTATCTGTGTGTGTGGTAGAATTAAGTAAGACTGCAGTTCCAGACATATTTTTGTGTTTAGAAAGAATTTATTAGTGACAATCAGACTTGGAAAAAAGAGTTCCAAAAGATAAGTCAGAATACATATGATAATAAAGAGTAACAACAAAATTACATTGAGTCAAAGAGAACTGGATGTTTCTTACAAATTTTACATGTTATTACCTAATTTTTATTACACTGCTATATACAAAACTTCTATTGTCAAAAATTAAGTTGATAGAATACATAAGATCCCCTAAAAAAGCATATATCGAAAGAAGTTCCGGGTAAAAGAAATTTACCGACTTTTATATGTATGGCCTTTCAAACATTCTAATATATAGGCAGCTATTTGGGTCCGCGTTTCAATATTTTACCAGTTTCTACCTATGTCACACTTCATTTTTAGGCAAAATATAAGTCTTTTACACTGATATTTTTAAATTGTACTGGGAGTCTCATTTTGCCGCGCCATTTTAAATTCGTAGCAAAATTATATTAGTTTATCCCTATAACATATGTATTCTAATTTTTGAGCAAAGCTCAATAAGTCGTTTTTTTACTCTGATTTTTTAATATTTTATTTGGCCGCCATTTTGTTCCGCGATCTTAATTTCGTACTAAAAAGTTCATTAACAAACGAAAATCTTTTTTTGGCTTTTTCGTAACTGAATAAAAATATTTAACTTTAAATTAATTGAAGCAGATTTTTAATATAATTACATACCTCAACATGTAGACTAGTCTGTCTACGGAATGTTTCGATACATAATATAAATAATATTATTTAAGCAAGCATAAGAAATTATATCATTTACCTTAAGTTTTTATAGACACATAGTAGTTGTACAAATACTTTCATCCTATCGGGACTCATCAGTGCGCCGATCGTAAGAGAAAAACATTAAATAATAGAAAAGAATTGATTTTTTTTATTATTTAATTTTTTTCTCTTACGATCTGATAAGTCCCGATAGGATGAAAGTATTTGTACAACTACTATGTGTATATAAAAACTTAAGGTAAATGATAAAATTTCTTATGCTTGCTTAAATAATATTATTGTATGAGGTATGTAATTATATTAAATATCTGCTTCAATTAATTTAAAGTTAAATATTTTTATTCAGTTGCCAAAAAGCCAAAAAGAAAGATTTTTGTTTGTCAATCTAAACGCAACAAATAATCTGAACATATTTAAAAAGTTCATCTCTATATAACACTTAATTCTTGTGTGAAATTTGAAATTAAGCGAATAAGTAGTTTTTCAGACTTTCATTAAAAATGTTATTAGGCAGCCATTTTGTTTCGTCATCTTTGATTCGTATAAAAATTTTAGCAGTTTAGTTTTATATCACACACATTTTTATATCACAATATGTGAATAATTTGAGATAAATTGTATAAGTAGAATTTTGGTTATAATTTTTTTAACGTTTTGCTATATAATATATATATATATATATATATATATATATATATATATATATATATATATATATATATACAGTATGAAGTGAAAAAGTTCCTCCAATTGGCTTTTTTAACCGGTTATATTAAAAAGATAGCGCCCACTGATAGGATTTGTATTGTAAATTTGTAATTGTATTTGATTTGTAAATAACAGCCACTATTTGAAAATGAACTGTAAAGTTTCTGTGGGGGTGGTCAGAAACAGGCGAGTAAATGCCAAATGGTGAATGTTTAACATTACACAAATTGAACTAAATGTGACTATAAGCAAGGCTTACTTTAGTAACACGATTCTTGTACAAGGAAATATACTTAATTATAGTGCAGTTTTATTTGCAAGCTCCCTCGGCTTGTCATATTGATATTTTTTGTATGCATGTACTTAAGATTTAATAAACGGTTTATATTGTATATTAATTAATTACTTGTGTATATTAATTTCTTCAGCATATATTATCTTATTGGATAAGTAATAAATGATATTGTTTGAATTTCTTGTTTTTCTTTTCAATTTTATTCAGTTCCTAGATTAGTGGAAATTGTTTCATTTTAATCATAGTCTAAAAGGGGCAGGTAATCCTTAATTACTATTCTGTTGCAGAATATAAAGTGTACAATATTCTGTCAAATGAACAGACCTAATTTAGATCAAGCTTAACATTGGCAACTTCAAACTATATATAAAATTCTCTCAAAACTCCGTGTGTAAAATCGGGCACGAAAATCTCATGAAATTCAATAAAATATTTTTTTTACCCGCTAATGCAAAAGCTAAATTGATATTAAAACTGATATGTTATTCCAGCAAACTAATAAAACGACATGAATGCTAGCGTTCAAACTCGTGAGTTTCAACAGCGTGAGAACTTCAGTCTTTGACTAAATAAAATAGAAGAAAATCAATTTTGGTTTAAAACGACCGCCTTAAACTCTGATGATAAAACAGAAAACTTCTTAAAACTGAATTTGCTGTAAAAAAACTACGCCACTGGTGAGTCAGGTCGTGATACTGGGACCCTTGATGCCATTTACTCTATACTTTGTTTGTGAGATCAGTCCATCTTTCTTCCACTCATGCAAAATCTGTCAAACAATGACTGATCTATTTTTTAAAGCGTTTCCTTATGGGAATGCTGAGTCTATCCATTTTATACGTCATTGGTTTAATTATTCATTTGAATGATGTGGGTATTGAAGGATAATTTGTGAGACAGTTAACAGATTTGTGTTTTTTTAAGTTGAACTGGACAAGGTAGTTTGATCCCAATTCTAACTAATTTTGAGATACTGGGTTTTGGGGAAAGTCATTTCAGTCTTGTAGGCTAAATATCGCTATAGACGCTGTTTGGACTAGCACTGAATGTTATGGGACTTTTTCGTTGATTTTGTGGAAGCCTGAAACAAACACCATTAGTCACTACAAAGAAATCGGTTGAAAAGGTAAAGGAAGGACAATCCGAGTTTTGGACAGAGGCCGCAGGCAGGCATTGTTGATAAAAGGCTTCGCCATTTAATTTGACAGATATATTTTAGTTATAAGCTACGAAGATGAATTTGAAGATAATTTAAAATATAACAACTGATTTACTTCTACATTTTCTTACTCATAACAGAAAGTGGAGATATGAGTCTGTATGTAGAAGAAACAGGCCTCATCTGAGGAGTTTTATCCTAGTCTTAAGCCAATTTTCTACATTTCTTTACTTATAACTGAAAATGGAGACATGAGCCTGTTTAGAAGGAACAGGCTTCATGTGAGGAGTGTTGTCCTTGTCGTCTTAAGACACTTAGATTAATACAACATTAACACCCGTATTCACCAAAGAGGGTTAAATTTAGACCAGGTCTAACTTGACAGTTTTAGGTTTAAGATGACGTTTTTAACAATTGAACAGATAATTTTTCTAAATGTCACAATCACAAAATGACAGTGACATAAGCGAAACATAACTGGCGAACTAAGAATAACTCTTAAACCTTTTTAATGAATACGGAGGTTAGAGCCATATATTATAAAGAATTTTTGACATTTATCATCATTATTCTATCAGGCTGCGACATTAGAACCACTTGGTTTTTGGTGCCATTTTATTTTCGATGCTCGAAGGGCTTAGCATACTTTTCATGAATTAGAATTCCGCAAAATTCGTAAAGTTATTTCATGTCATTTTAATAATAATTAATAATCTACATTATAGGTTCTAGGGTCACGTGCCAAAAGAGACACAAAATAGGTTAATATACCACCCCAGTCCAACTGTGAATGACGTAATTCTAAAATTGTCCTTACATTTTCAAGTTTTTAACTTTATAATTTATTATTACAGCTTTGTAAAATTTTATCTCTTAAGATAGATTCCAACAAAACAAATAGACCCAAGATTAAGGAAATTCTAATTGTAACTCATCTTTTTTTCTGTGGTTTCCTGGCTTGTGTTTCTTATTCTTATGAAACAATTTGACAGCTCATTCTATGTGCGTTCAGGGCACTTGTCAAACACTTGATCCTGTCCACTGAATGCTAGGATCAGCATTCCTCCAATTTCCATCTTCAAGCATCTTTTTCGCTTGCTATTATATTGAACAATTGGACACACAAAGAATATAGAACACCAAAATAACTAGAAATTTTCACATTCATAGCGTCATCACCATTTATGGCTATACAATTTACACTCTGAGCTATTTGAGTTTTCAGCAAGGACCCGAAAAACACAAAAAATCCAGCCACACGGATCTCTTTAGAGGTCCGTATACCATGAGGCCAAACAAACCGAACCTGTCATCTTGAAGATTCCTCTCATAGCGCAAACTCTAAAATTTACTAACTTATAATCCGCCAAACTGTTCTGAAGGTCATCAAACTATCCGCAAATTGTGTTCGAATAAGATATTATAGGGACAAACTAAACCGCTCTACACAGTTTTGATCTTTTATAAACTGTATTTCGATCATTGAACAAGAGAAACATTTTCGTTCTTTTAACAGACGTTATGTCTAGTGATAGGTGTTTACTAATATGCTATTATCTAGCCAAAAAACAAATTTGTATAATATATCTGAATATTGAAACTTTACATATTACCTTAAACTATGAATATTGTCCATAAGTGAATAAAAAAATATATTTCAAAATGCGCCTGAGGCGCAATTTGTTGTGTCTGCATAGTATTAGGTTTCGCTAGTTGTTGCATAGTATCAGCCATCATATTTCTATTGTCGCTTTATTGATATCTTTATCAAAGTAGTAAACCAAAGTTTACTGACAGTACACTTTGCCATTATTGACAAACTTGGTGCTAACCCCGGTGCGGACTCACCTAGCGGTACCAATTGTAGTTTTTAGTAGCAATTTAAATCAAGCCGTCATATTTATATTACGGCTTTAATGATTGAAATGACGAACCTGGTGCTAACTTGGTGCAGTTCCACCTAACGGTACCGTGTATTAGTCTTAAATTATAGGAACCTTGTTAGCGTAGTTTTTTTTTACTGTGTGTTTCATTCAAAACACCTGGCTAGGTCATGGCTGCTTCCGCCTGTAGATTTCATTTTGGGCTAATTTGTTTTTCGCCTAATTTGTTTTTGTTTTAATTTTCAGCCAATTGATAGAATCAATATTATCTTATACAAAGATGGTAGGCATATAAATGTGCGGTAGTAGTTTTGGTTTTCTTGTTGTAATCCTTAGATCTTCGATGCAAATTAATGGTAGTACTGCCTATCACGATAATATTTTTTGTACGTTGAAGTTCTTCTACTAATAAATGTTTAAAGTATTATCACGACCTTTCTCCCGATATTCTTGTTCTATAACCGTACATAAAGGCCCACCAGTAGAGTTATTCAATTATTTTTGTTCACTTTAGTGTTATCTGCTCTATTATTAGCTAATGGGCGGTCCGTGATAATAATTTTATCGCAATATAGCTTAAAATTCTTATTTTCTATTACAGGTGAAGGTTTCAGCTAAAAATAAGGAGTATTTTTGAATCCAGCTATGACGTGGTCTATCGTTTAGCCAGCTTGGTGATACCTTCAGAATCTGACTGATTCCTCCTAGCTCCTCCCTGATGACATATGATCCTGCTTCGCCATTACAAAGGTCTCTGTTTCATGGAACAAGAAGCAAATCTCCATGCACCCAACAGACAGACACTCTCTGGTCCCCGCTCTACTTCCTCAACTTTGAAAAAGGTATAGAATCGCCTATGGTGATTTATAGAGACGAATTTTTGTAATTTGCTGTTTGTAAGCGCGATCTCTAATAACGATGAATAATTTCTTTTTTTTTTCTAGATTTAATGGTGTTAGTTTTGAGTCTATTTGTACAATAGCTCGGTGAATCAGCGTTTGGCTAATCTTTGCCCTACAGTTTCTGGAATTTTTACACCCATTCTTTAGTTGGTGTTTTTATTTTGGTTATGACAAAGTTTACCGATTTGTAAACTTTACTTATGATACATTTTTGTTCATACGATGGTATTTAAGGCATTCAGGTCAGTGTCGGACCATTTCACAAATGTAAAGTAGTAGTAGATTGCATTTCTATTTATTGCTTTGGTTAATTTTCTGGAGTTAACTTCGTTTTCGCCTAATTTGTTTTTGTTTTAATTTTCGCCCAATTGATAGAATCAATATTATCTTATACAAAGATGGTAGGCATATAAATGTGCGGTAGTATTTTTGGTTTTCTTGTTGTAATCCTTAGATCTTCGATGCAGATTAGTGATAGTACTGCCTCCTTATTTATCAGGTAAATATTTTTTGTACGTTGAAGTTCTTCTACTAGTAAATGTTTATAGTACTATCTCGACCTCGTAGTTACTACTTTTGTTCATATTATTTCCCGAGTTTAAAATAGCTAGCGTAGTCGGGTCTATTTAAAAACCAAGATCCCGCACAACCGTCACTCAACCAATACCATTCTGTTCATTCTTAAAATTTCAATATAGCATTTTACATTGCTAGGTACGTATTTTCAGACACCTTTTAGATATTCAGCATCAGTGACGGCTCGTACTCTAAAATTTAGGGTCAGCCGAGGCTCAAGGCCAATCAAGGGCGCTTTTACGGTGGGGGGTAATGAGGTAATAACCCCCCCCCCCTCCGCCTAGACCGATGAAACATCATGTATAATTTACATATTTTTACGTTAAAATTACGATTAAAACTTGGTTATGAAACACTATAGCACATTACCTGTTCGATTGGGTCTCTTGTATATCCATAAATAGAGTATTGATGTGAATATAAACAGTGTAATTAATAAATTTGCTACAGGAAAAAAATTAGACGTTATTCTATAACTATTTATTAGAGGCTGTTTTTCACTTGTGCTACAAGTATGATAAAAAATATGGGTATTTATGTTGTTCTCATACCATTTATAATAAAATATATTAACAAACTTTTTAAATTAACCCCCCCCCGAAAGGTTTCCTAAAATCACCCTCGAGGCCAATGTGATGTTAATTGGCGCCGCGTCCAAATATGGTCAAATACTAGTTTTTTTTTTTGTTTATTTCTTCAATTTAACCTATATATATATATATATATATATATATATATATATATATATATATATATATATATATATATATATATATATATATATACCAGATCTAGACTAGAGTATAAATAAGAAAAAAATGTAATGTAATGCAAAACGCTCTAGTTAGTCAATTTAATTTTTTGATATTTTAATGTATCTTGCTTTAGTATTGTAGTATTCAATTGGGAAATGGGTGATATAAGCTACGACGAACGTTATAGCCGAGGTAATAGCTTGGGATATATGAAAACGTACTACGTACCGTACGTATAATAAATATATTAGAATATCTGTGGACGGTGGCCCGCGGACTGCTGTTAATGGCCTTATTTATATGTTAGTCAAACAATTATAATAGAGGTACCTACCTATTTTGCTATATGCCCAGAAAATAATAAACTACATTTTGGTTTTGTGCGTTTTTAGAATGAAAATATTTACTTTTATAAAAAGAGAATTTTCCCTGTACATTTTCTGGACCATGCCGCCCTTGACGAGCCGTCACTGTCCAGCATTGCTTTTGGTGTTTTAAGGTTGAGGTCCAATGCCGAAATTATTACTGCTACAATCTTTACCTCGAGCATGTCCCACATCCGTTGGATTTCTATTTTAAGGTCTGTAAATTTCTGAACTTTTTATTTTTTTCCGATGTTTTTGTGTTAAATTATTATTGCCAGCTACATATACACTATAGCGCTATCTGCTCTATTATGAGCTAATGGGTGATCCGTGATAATAATTTTATCCCAATATATCTTAAAGTTCTTATTTTGTATTACAGGTGAAGGTTTCAGCTTATAATAACGAATATTTTTGAATCCAACTACGATGTGGTCTATCGTTTCGCCAGCTTGGTGACACCTTCAGAATCTGACTGTTTCCTCCTAGCTCCTCCCTGATGATATATGATTCTGTTTAGCCATTACTAAGGCCTCTGTTTCATGGAACAAGAAACAAATCTCCATGCACCCAACAGACAGACACTCTCTGGTCCCCGCTCTACTTTCTCAACTTTGAAAAAGGTATAGAATCGCCCATGGATCTTTAAAGATTAATTTTTGTAATTTGCTATTTGTAGGTGCGATCTCTAATAACGATGAATAATTTGTTTTTTGTCTAGATTTAAAAGTGTTAGTTTTGAGCCTATTTGTTCGACAATAACTCGGTGAAACAGCGTTTAACTAATCTCTGTCCTCAAGTTTCTAGGAATTTTTATATCCTTTCTTTAGGTGGTGTTTTTATTTTGGTTATGACAAAGTTTACCATTCGCAAACTTTAGTTATTATACATTTTTGTTCATACGATTCAGACCAGTATCGGACCCTTTTTATTTCATACAAAGTCTCACTCTCATTTTCTTGCGCTTAGTATTAAATTAAATTAAATAGCCATTATTTCCAACAGATAAAAAACCCACTTACAAGACAATAACAAACATATTGACTCATTGAGTAGCATAACAAAATTAAGTGAAAACACAAGAAAAAAAAATACAAAATAACTGTTTTGTGAGATACATACAATACTTAAATCTAAATATGTATTACAGTACCTAAGTTAGTTGATCTAACATTTAATAAAAAATAGAAAATTAAGTAAGTAAATTACTGTTAATGGAACAATACGGATCATGTATTAACAAAAGCAACTTAATGAGTGTTTGGATCACTCCAGATTTAAAAAGGAATCGATGATGCTACTGAATGAGCCAAAGTGCAAATCGCACGCATGAGACATCGAGTTGAGGACTGAACACACAAAGTATACCGGACTCCGTCTAAAAATATTTGATCTGGCTGTGCTGAGATAGAACACCGAAGTATGCCGTGTTTCGAGGCGGGGAATGTTAAAATGCAACTCCCCAAGAAGAAATGGACAGTCAACTTTATTATGAGTGAGGCCATATATTAGTTTTAAGCTTTGAATTTTGCTTCTTGTTGCTAAGGATGATATATTAAATCTCTGCAAAATACTCTCTCAAATACTACTATCCGGTCTGCCAAGCACCGTACCATCTAGAGCATAATTATTCATCAATGGATTATTTCTGCGACTGAAGGTCATTACATAACATTTTGATAAATTTAATACAAGTTTATTGCTAAGACACCATATTCATATACCAATGATGGATTTTTTGTAGGTGATCACAATCTGATAGAGCCTGAATTTTAGTAAACAGCTTTAAGTCGTCTGCATATGCCAGTGTATGACATTCAGTTATATCAAGGAGATCATTAATAGAAATGAGAAAAAGCAGGGGCCCCAAACTGGACCCCTGTGATACCCCAGAAGAGACGTGATGATGGTGATCTGAAGTGCTCATATTCGACAAACTGGGAACGTCCTAATAGATATAATTTGAACATTATTAAGAGTTGTTGTGACATACCAAAGCTCTCCAGTTTATGGATCAAGATGTAGAGATCGATTTGATCAAAAGCTTTCTGAAAGTCTGGATGCCTGGTTGGTCGTGCAAGAACGTGAATCTAGAAAGCCATGTTGATAGGGAGAGAGAAGCTTTCGAACCCCTGAATATAACTGATCATACAAAATAATTTCAAATAGTTTAGAAAAATTACAGAGTATCGAGATGGGTCTAAAATTTTGTATCAATGTTTTATCACCCTTCTTAAAAATAGGTATGACTTTTGCTGTTTTTCAAGTATCCGGAAAAATGCCCTTATCAAGTATTAAGTTAAAAATGTGTAGAAGTGGGACAGAAAGGACTCCCGCGCAATCTTTTACTATGAAACTGGGTATTTCGTCCACACCGGTTGTTAGTTTGTCTTTGAGTTGTTTGCTAGCAAGTATTATATCTTGAGAGGATATTGTATTAATGCCTATTACATGGGAGTTTAACACAGGGGACTTAACATAGTTATTGGGAGAAGAAATACTATAAACACTTTGGAAATAATTTGCAAATGCATTAACAATGCTTTGAGGATCTATGTATTCGTTGTCACCCTTCTTTACGGCGGCGTTGCCGTTTTAGCGGAGCACAGACTTGAAATATTGTATCCATTAATTGGTAAAATGCTGCACAGCATGTTCTGACTTTCCCATATTGATGACCAGTCGGCCTCAAGAAGTAAGCTATATAAGCGAGGAAAATCCGCCTTTCTGAAGTTGTACTGTTTAGGACTGTTCTTATTAATAGGAAAATTATTAAATGAAGGATAAATAGCTTAAAAAGTAATGAAAAGAGAGGGATGGTGTGTGTCTTCTGCAACAAAAGGAACATCACCATATCGTACAACCTCGCAAGATATGTTTGAAAACACCAGATCGATTAAACGGTTATTTGAATTTAAAATGTTATTGGCCTGTTTGACATTTAATATATTTGCTAAGTTACAGATTAAGCCGCATTTCGATTCAATTACAGTGTTGCTTACATAATCCGGTATATTAAAATCACCCATAATAACTAATTTATTGTCTAGTAGTAGTAGTAGTAGTACGTTCTATGCCAAGTTCATCCCAGCTTTTCAATAGTCAATACTGATATAGCAATAGGCTCAAATTTTAGCTGATATATCTTTTATACCATGTTTTTAATATCATTAACCTACTACTTTCATAATCACTGATAAACATTGTAAACGAAGAAAAGTAGTCTGACATGTCATCCAAATCTTTTCATATAAAATAGCTTATATATAATATTATTTTCTGCTCTAATATATATTTTATACATCATTACTTAAATAAATATTTTTGAAGTATAAACATCTTTAACAGTGCCATAACATTTATTAACGTATTTGTCGAGCGCTGTTATCAGCAATGGGTTTAACAATTACATAAAAAGATTACACATACAAGACAACCCCCAGTAAATATTTATTTTATATTATAGACTGTTGAGTTACAAGTAACAAACAGAAAATAAAATAAATTTTTGAGAAATCTTGGTTTGTTTTAAGATCTAAACAACGCCTTTGACATGGTCGGTTGGATGTATTGTCATTATCAAATCAAGACATTTGTACAGGCAATTTAAACATATTGTAATGTACTCTGATAGGCAGATAGACTGAAAATCACGGTACAAGACAAAGAAAATGTATTAACGCAAAATGGCTTACTTAGAATGACGGATAGCTACATTTGAAGTTTAAAGAAATGATAATGTATACGAATATCACAATGTCTATTCACAGCTACCAATATGATAAAACACTTGTTTTTTGCAAAATTGAAGGTAAACTACTTAAACATCTACTTCATTATCTTAATTAAACTCTCTGATTTTAGCCAGTTTGCGTTTACTTAATGTGATTAAAAAATTTTGAATCTTTTTGAAGCTTTCCATAAGAGTGCACTAGAATAGAATAGAAATCGGAAGGCGGAGCTTAACCAGTTCCCACAACCGTCATTGCGACCCATTTCGATGCGAACGTATTTAGAATATTTTCTTGGTGAGTGCTTTACTTAAATTATTTCAATATTTCCGTACATCGCCCGGCAAAGTTGGAAGTTGGGATTTTGAATGGAATTTTTCAATGCAGTCTCATTTATTTAGATCTTTTTTAGGAGTAGGTTTCTTAGGGACTGCCTTATTTAAATAATTTTGTTTTATATCGTATCCAAGCCGAAAATATATTCCAGATGTTATGTTGGGTTTTATGTTTAAAAAAAGGTTGGCACGTAAATGCTTGTAATGTGTATTATATTACATCAATTTAATTTTTTAAAGAGCATTTTTTTATAATTACACGGACCTAAGAAAAAAGGTTTATGACTGGAATAATTGAAAGTATTACTCCCATCTTAAAAGCCGGTTTAAAAAAAAACTTTTGCTCCAGAAAATACCTGAAAGCATATGGTATTATATTAGTTTTAATTTTCCAATTATTTTATGAAACAAAATTTAATTTTGTTTTATAAAATAAAATCTGGAGGTACCTAAAAATAGGTCAATTATGAATTTTGGAGGTGACGATATGGCGGATAAATTTCGTTATTGATGAAGATTTGATCAAAAATCCGAATATTTGAGAGTACAAATTATGAATTTTTAGACAGCAAAATAAAATTATAAAATTGCGAACAAACTTCATCCAATGTAAGAGGAAAGTATTGTGATCGTGAAAAAATCACCCTCCCAGGTTTTTACAGATGTTCCATTTTACTGTCCCTAGATGCCAAAAAACATTTTTACTCTCGGTCTGACCATCTGTTCGCGGCATAGCTAAAAATTACTTACCCGATTGACTTTTTTTTAGTTTATAAACCGGTAAGCATTTTGTTTTTCGAACGAAAAAAGACATCTAAGCTATTTCTTCTTTAAAAAAAAAATTCCCTTTGATATGTGAACTTACGGAGTAAAACAGTTCATTAGAACGCAACTTTTTTAAAATGCAGAAATACAGTATAAACAGGTTTTGCCAAGCAAACACACGTTTGTTAATGACTGCAAATAATATAATAGTCGAAGCGTTGTAAATAAACTAGCATAATAATACACTGCCTACCAGTTTCAAAAAAATTTTCAATTTATATTTTTGTATTAGAGTTGAGAAAAAATAAAATTAAAATGTTTAAATTGTGCATTTCATTCTATAAAAATGATTCTATATAGGTAACCAAATAAAAAAAATTGAAATTTTGACTGTGGTTACTATGGTACTAAACAAGCCAAGCGGACAAACTTTTGTTGTGTGTGTTTTCGAAGATAATGAGAGATTCACAAAAAATCAGGTGTGCTCGAATAAATTTGAAACATTTTCGTTATTTAATAAATATCGATATTTGCGTAGATGGAAAGTGACAATTACTCCAGGTTGAAAGTGATCATTTCATCAGGTAAATGTCACTTTTCTTCAGGATAAATCCCAAAGTCAGAAATACGTTTCTTTCAAACTTTTAAATTATCAGAAATGTTAACATTACATACGTGGTTGTACATAAATGATTTTTTGTCTTATATTTCTCGTTTCCTCACCTGAATACAATGTTATATTTTAAAAAGTTTTGATAATTTTGACCTGCATAAAGACATATTTAATGTTTTTCTCAAAAACAGCTCATCACATTAAAAAAATTTCAACAAATATTTTTGAAATAGTTTTAATTGGCAGAAAACATTATCAAAATTGAGAAAATAAGTCAGTATAAAAAGGAATTAGATAAGTAATTAGAAGATAGTTATAAATGGCAAACATATTACTACTTGGTAATATTTAATGTACGTTTTTATATTTAGGATATTTTTTTTTATATTTGTATTTCTAACTATAAAATTACTAAGAATTTTGTTGAATCGGTTTACCCGATTTAGTAAACACGGTTAAATTTTATATGGTAATGAAATACTCAAACTGGTTCAGGCCAATAGACGCGCCTTCAAATATGATTTATTTTTATAGTATACTTCTTAATACAGCAATTGCCACGCCAATGACGTTTCTATAAGTAGGCTATATTTATTTTTAATATGAAGAAAATTGACATGCGAACTAAAGCGAAATAACTATTATAAATTTATCTATATATGTATTCAAATGTTATTTTTACCTTTTAGTTTACTTTATAAAAGCGTAGTTTTCAAATGTTTAATATATTAATGATTTCCCATTTTCTAGTCTTGGAAATCTTTTAATCAGTTCGTCAAAGGTTAACCAAAAATTCATAATTTGTGACTCTTTAATGCCTCCAAATACCCAATTTCACTCGAATTTATATAAACGACAAAGTTCGCATATCGTGTGATCGGTTTGATTCTTAAATGTTAACTAAAAGTGCCTAATTTTTACTAATTCACCATTTTACGTATGATAATAATTTACCACCGGATGTGCAAAATCCAATTTTTACTAATAATTCCCAACATGAAATTTTAGGCCAACATAAAAAAACTGTTCCTCAGGATGCACTGCCTAGCACATCTTATGAAAATATTTCGGGAAACGACAATTAAGGCTTAGTAGCATACAGCCGACTAAGTGCTTTTTAGATAAAGGCTGTTTAATTCAAGAAAATTCCTTAAAAGCTAACTAAAATTCCGTTAAATCAATTTTACTCTCTGATAATTATAAACAATTAGATATTTTAACTTTTCAGTCGCCAAATGTAAAAACTGGACAAACAAAACTTTTGTTAGATACTGGAGCGGATGTGAGCTTATTAAAACAATCTATTTTACAAAGTATGTCGATATAAAACAAAATTGCATAGTAGAATTAAAAGGCATAGGTAAAGAGCCTGTTTATACCTTAGGTATTTGTTCAATTTCGATTAATTTAAAAAATAACAAAACTTTACTTCATCCTTTTCATATTGTTCCTGATAGTATTCCTATAAAAAACTATGGTATTTTAGGGCGAGACTTTTTACAAAAATATAAGGCAAAAATAAATTACGATGAGGAAACCGTTTACTTTGAAGAAAATTATTTTAAAATTTTGCCATCTGAAACAGTAACAACAATTCCTCCTAGATGTGAAATCATATTTCCTGCTAGTGCTAACATTTCAGATACAGAAGGAATTATAAAAAAAAACTTTCCGAAAACCTTTTTCTAGGTTCTACCTTAACGAAAGTTCAAAATTACAAATGTTTTTTTTTTTTTTAATATTTCAAATGAAGCAATAACAATTCCAATTCCTAGAGTTAACATTGAACCTATTTGTTTAAATGAATCCAAGCTAGTAGAAATAAATAATATTTCACAAATTAATAGATTCAAAAAAATTAAAAACGAAATAAATTTGCAAGGCTTAAATACTGAGGAAATTAGTTCATTATTGGATATTTGTCAAGATTTTAGTGATATATTTTATTTAGAAGGCGATAAGTTCACCTTTACTATTACTCTCAAACATACTATATTAACAGATCCAACTAAAGGGCCCATTAATATAAAACCCTATAGGTTACCTTTCAAACATAGAGAAATAATTAATGAACAAACGGGTCAAATGTTAAAAGACGGAATAATATCTGCTTCAAATAGTCCGTGGAATAGTCCCTTACTCGTAGTTCCAAAGAAAAGCGATACTTCGTCGCCTAAATTTAGAATTGTAGTAGACTTTAGAAAATTAAACGATATAAGCGTAGGAAATGCCTTTCCACTTCCAAACATAACTGATATTTTAGACCAGTTAGGAATTTCTCATTATTTCACTACTTTAGATTTAGCCAGCGGGTTCCATCAGGTTAAAATGGATGAAAATGACAAACTTAAAACAGCTTTTAGTACACCTACAGGACACTATGTTTATAACAAGATGCCATTTGGATTAAAGGGAGCCCCCGATACATTTCAAAGATTAATGAACACGGTTTTAAGCGGACTTAACGGCATTAAATATTTTGTCTACTTAGATGATGTAGTATTATATGCAAATAATTTAAAAGAACATAATGCGAGATTAATAGAAATATTTCAAAGACTTAGTGAAAATAATTTAAAATTTCAACCTTCAAAATGTCAATTTTTAAGTAACGAATGTTTATATTTAGGGCATATTATTACCGAACACGGTATTAAACCAGACACAACAAAAATTGAATGCGTATCTAAATTTCCGCAACCAAAAAACGCAAAGGACATAAAATCATTTCTAGGCCTAATTGGGCACTACAGGAAATTTATTGAAAATTTTGCAAAAATCGCTAAGCCTTTGACAAAATTATTAAAAAAAGACGCAAGTTTTAATTGGGATAATGCATGCGAAAACTCATTTCAAACTCTTAAAGAAAATATCATTTCTCCACCCGTTCTTCAATACCCAGATTTTTCCAAAGAATTCATAATAACTACCGACGCCAGTAATTATGTAGTAGGAGCGATTCTTTCACAAGGTAAAGTTAATAGCGATCGACCAATTGCGTACGCCAGTAGAACTTTAAACAGGGCTGAGCAAAATTATTCAACTACTGAAAAGGAACTAACAGCAATAGTATCGGCTGTAAGACATTTTCGACCGACCATTTTTGGCACTAAATTTAAAATTGTAACCGATCATAAACCATTACTCTATGTATTTAATATTAAAGATCCGGGTTCACGATTAACAAGATTTAGGCTTAAATTAGAAGAATATGATTTTGAAATCATTTATAAAGCAGGCAAAATAAACACAAATGCCGATGCACCTAGTAGAATAATTAGCACCGTTAATAGCAACTTAATTACGAATTATCAAGAATTTCAAAAATACCTACAAACCCATATTGTTATTAATTCAAAAATTATAGAAAAAAATACAAGTCTCTTTAAAATATCAAATTCTAACCCCATCGCAATATTTCTACCAAAAAATTTAGACATTGAGCATTTAAGTGTTTTAAAAAATAACAAACAACTTAAGTATTTTTTAGAATCTTTTAATAATACTAGTCAAATAAATATAGCCTTAGTTTTTCATTATCATGACATTAATTGCAAACTGTTTTTGCTCGTAGACAATGTAAATATATTTGATAATTTTAATTACGAAAATATTTGGTCCGCATTAATAAGTCTACGAAGTGTGATCTATAATGATAAATTAAAATTATCCCTTATTAAATACTACTATAATCCTATAAAATGGGAAGTCATAATGCCAATGATAAGGTATATTTTTAAAGATCTAGATGTTGAAATAACAGTATATAATAATAGCTTAATAACTCCTTCAGATCCCGACAAAGAAACCTTATTACATGAATTTCACAACTGTCCCTTGGGGGGACATGAAGGGGTATCTCGGATGTATAAAAAAATGTCACAGTTATATACTTGGAAGGGCTTAAAAAAAGATATCAAAAGATTTATTAAAAAAAACTTTGTCAAAAAAATAAATTATCTCGTAAAACAAAAATGCCAATGACAATAACAACTATAGCTTCTAAACCTTTTGAAAAATGTTTTTTGGACATAGTTGGTCCATTACCAGAAACGAACACAAATATATTTTACCCTTTTAGGACGACCTTACTAAATATATTATTAATGTTCCTATGAAAAATCAAGAAGCTTCAACGGTTGCTCATCATTTTGTAAAAAACATAATTTGTCTTTTTGGAATTCCTGAATCATTAGTAACCGACCAAGGTTCAAATTTTCTTAGCGAACTTTTTAAAGATACATGTAAACTCTTAAAAATAAAAAAGTTCCAAACGAGTAGTTACCATCCAGAATCGAACGGAGTATTAGACCGATCTCATAGGGTTTTAGAAGAATATTTGAGAAATTTTATAACAACATCCCAAAAATACTGGGATACCTGGATACCTTTTTGCAACTTTCACATATAATACTACGCCGCATACTGCAACACAATACTCTCCTTTTGAGCTTTTATTCGGTGTTGTTCCCAACTTACCTACATCAATTAATCAGCCTCCAAAAACACAATATACTTATGATGATTTTATTAGTAACTTAAAACAAAAATTGCAATATTCTCATCAACTCGCCAGAGAAAACTTAATTAAAAGCAAAAATAAATCGAAAGAAAATTTTAATAAACATTCATTTTTAAGAAAATTTGAAGTGGGCGATCAGGTACTATTATATGATGAATCCGTTCGAAGAGGTAGAAGTAAAAAGCTTTCTTCATTATGGGTTGGACCATATAAAATAATAAAAAAGAATTCTGATGTAAATTATACAATTCAAAAAGGAAAAAATAAACAAACTATTCATGCAAACAGGCTAAAATTCTTTTACGATTAACAAATAAAATATATATATATATATATATATATATATATATATATATATATATATATTATAGAATGTTCATACGTAATTTAATAAATTAATAACAATTATTGGTGTAAATAGGATTATTATTTTAGGTTCAGTATTTTAACGATAATAGCAACCATAGCTTTGACCTACTCCGAGTATAACGTCACATACTACGATTACAATCCTGGAATACATTTTGAAAATTTAGGAGAACTTCGGCTGTTTAATAATAAATGGAAATTAGTTACTTATGTAGATTTAGACAATGTTAGCAATAAGTTGTTATCACTAAAAAATCATTACAAAAATACGGAAGAATTGTGTAATCATAATAACGCTCAGTATCACTTTTTCATATGCGAAATTTTTTTAAAATCATCAGAGTATACTTTTGAAAAAATAGAAAAAGAATTGCAAGTTTTGCATAGAACTAATAGTTTAAGTAGAAATAAAAGTGGATGGTTCAATATAATAGGAAGAGCAACAAAAGTTTTATTTGGAACTCTACACGAAGATGACGCAAATTATTATAATGAGAAAATTTCAGAAATCACTAAAGACGATTGTTCAGTTTTAAATCTCTTAAAACAACAAACAAATATTGTACAATCTACTTTAATAAATTTTAATAATACAATAGACACTTAATGAAAATATCTTAAAAAATAACGTTAGACGACTTAATAATGAATTAAATAAGGAACAAAAAGATGTCCAGTTTTTATCATTTAAGGCTAAATTACAAGAACACATAACCTTACTAAATATGATGCTAAATCAGTTAGAATTAGAAGTTATACGAATTACAAATGCAATTTTAGTGGCAAAGAAAGGTGTCCTTCAATTTTAACACCCGTTAGGCTCGTTAATGAATTAAAAAAAGTTTTTGAATCCTTACCTCATGGAATAGAATTTCCAATACCACTAGATCCTAACAATGCAATGGAACAAAAAGATGTCCAGTTTTTATCATTTAAGGCTAAATTACAAGAACACATAACCTTACTAAATATGATGCTAAATCAGTTAGAATTAGAAGTTATACGAATTACAAATGCAATTTTAGTGGCAAAGAAAGGTGTCCTTCAATTTTAACACCCGTTAGGCTCGTTAATGAATTAAAAAAAGTTTTTGAATCCTTACCTCATGGAATAGAATTTCCAATACCACTAGATCCTAACAATGCAAATCTTCTTCTCAATGTAATAGAATTACAAGTATATTTTGAAGGTAAACGTTTAATATACATAATAAATATTCCCTTAGTAGAATCAAATATTTTTTATATTTATAAAATATCGCCATTTCCTAAACTATTAACTGCAAATGAATTCATTTTAATTAAACCATCTTCAAAATACGTGGCAATAGACGAAAGCAAACAACAATTTATGACTTTTTCAGATATCGAATATAATGCTTGTTTAAAATTTTAAAAAATAAGATAATTTGTAAACAACAAAAACCAGTATTTTTGGCACACTTAGAAAACAGTTGTGAAATGAAACTACTTCAGGTTACAAATAAAATACCAGACAACTGTGATAAACGGATTATACATTCGGATAGGGCAATTTTTATCCAGTTACAAACCAGTAACACGTGGTTATTTGCAGTACCTCATCCAGAGAGCCTCACAATATCTTGTAATAATAAAAATAAACCTGAAAACATAATATTAAGAACTTGCGGCAGCGTAACACTAGGGAAACAATGTAAGGGTTATAGTGCATCATCCATGCTTGTGCCTCATGATAATACTTTTTCATCAAAAGTGTTCAGTGAATTTATTCCACCATTTAATATTACAGACAATTGTTGCGAAGAAACAAGAAAGTATAATTTAAATTTAAGTGAGGTTTTACTAGACGAACATTATAAAATATTGTCTAAACATATTCCAGAACTTAACGTTGCCAGTCATATATAGTCTATTATAGCTTATATTTTAGCCTTGTGTATAATTATTTTCACGATTTATAAACTATATAAAAGGTGTTTCAAAAAAACTGCTTGTTGTGTTATGGTGCCAAATTTTTGTATCAGAGTTAATCAGACAATTGAAGCATCCCCACAAAACAGAGGTAGACATATCGCTAGATATACTTCAGAGGAAGTGGACAGTGATCACTCTGAAGAAAATGTTAGAGTAGAACTTTCTAAGCGCGGAGCCATTGTTTATGTACATGCTAGACGATCAGTTAAATCAAATTAAGATGTACTATATTATAATTTTTATTCTAAGATAAGGTTTATTGTAAAAGTATTAGTATAAGTAGTAGTTAGTAACAAGTAGCTATTTCGAGTTAACATATTTTAAGAGATTTTCTTCGTTAGGACTCTATAAAATCTCTCACCAAGGGGGGAGGTGTTGTCATCCCATTAATTTTATTACCTTAATACTTAATTAGCATTGCATATATATTTTTAATTAAACTAAATGTATTATAATTGCTCACACATTTCCATACAAGACGCCAGTCGATATTTTTAAGTACAATAAAACTAAGGAAGTTTGTTTAGACCTTGTCCACCCAAGTCCTCTGAGTATCATAATATTTAGTATACTTTTAGATCTTGTATAAACAGTGAAATAGAATTATTTAAAAATACCATAATTCACACATAATAAAACCTTGGTTTCAAGAAATGTTTTGGCAATCATAAATAAATAAACTAGACTATTAGACCCTTTGGGAATTATGTTGTTTTGTCGAAATTACAGAGTAACGGAGCCGACAAAGGGCCCCTCTTAGATTTAACCATTATACCTAAGTTAGTTTATCAATTGCAAAGAAGTGGACGAACAGAATTCTACGGGTTTCTGCCCAGTACACACACTTCTTTGCTCTTCCCCTATTTACTTAGTTCTTGTTATATTGTTGTATTTAAGTTTTCAATATAAGTGTTATTCTTTTTTAAATTAAAGTCGTGTTTTAATAACAAAGAATCCCAGTGTCTTAACAGTACTATTACCCTCAGCCATTACAATTGGCGACAATCGGCGAGATTAGAAATATTAAACCATTACAATAGTAGTTAACGTTTTGATTGGCTGGAGTCAATATCCGTCATTAATGGGCAAATATTCTATTGTTTACCATTGACCTTATGGGAATTTCGTCTAGTTTATTTGAGTTTTTTTGCAAATTTACAATATACAGTTACTTGATTTTTGCTTTAATCGAAAGTTTGTTATTTGGACTTTGTATTCTAACAATATCTATGTGGCTTGGAATCAGCTGTTTACGAAAATGTGATGATTTAGTAAGGCCTGTTTTTTAAGAAATACTGTAAGGTATGTTTTATTATTGATTTCATAAGTATAAATTAAGTTTTAAGCTTGATAAAAAGTGTAAAGTTTAAACATTATAATAAATCCAAAAACTTAAAAAAGCAATTATGTAAGTCTATAGGCTACGTCCTTCAACAGGGAACCAATACAACAAATTTAATATTGATTATATCCATTAGGAATCTTTGCTTTTTAAACATCATGTAAAATTAATTTTTATTTGTTTTTAGGGCTTTTATATATTTGTAAGTTAAAGTAAAAAACTTAAAACTCCATCTCACACCACTGTGTTTAGTATTTATACTTCGAATTTTAATTTTGTTTTTAGATTAATTGATTACATTTTAAGGTAAATTTGGCTCTTTAGCTCATGCCTATGCAAATAAATATGTTTAATGTTCAACTAGACCTCACAAACTAGGGCTCTTCTACCATACCGTACCGAGTTTATACAGATCATTTTATACCAAATTATTTTGAAATAGAACATGAACTATTAAATAGGTAATTAAAGTACATATACCTGTATGCTTTAATACTTACACTTTTTAGCTCTTGTTCATGCATTTTACACAAAATTATGTAAATATATAACAATTACGTGATTTGTAAAATGAAAATTATTATTCATTGTTGTTAAATAAACTGAAAAGTTACAAGCAATGTCGAAGTAAGTTTTCTTCAATTTTCACCTGGGTATATTTAAAATCTGGAAAATTATGCTGTTATAAACTCTCTATTAAATAGCAATTACTGTGGTAAAAATGCTGTTAGTTTCATTTTTAATTAAATATGATATAACATAGGCTTACAAACAAAAAGCATTAAGTCAACTGTGCTCTTTGCTTGTAAGCCCATGAACAATATATGAAAATTTGTCTTGCAATACCTAATTTTTTTATTAAGTTCATACAATATTTGACCGATAAATGTGAGTCATAGCATGCACAATAAACCAACCATTTTTGTATTGCTCGCGTTTCATTTCTTTTCCAGACATTGATTTTTTCGTAAAGCATATTACTATTTGAATATATTTTAGTTTGATCGTTTATTTTATACTGCCAATTTAGCAACGGAAATATCTGGATACTGCGATCAGAACACAAGAAAACTATTTATAATAGCTTTATAATTATATCACAGACGCCTCGGCTTTTGGAATGTTTCTTCCTTATTCGAACCACATTTTTAAAGAAATGAATAATTTATAGTAGTTATGAATTGGTGTCAACTTTATATATTTGCCAATATTATTAATATTAATAAAATGAAGACTTTTCAAAGTATATAAGTAAATTGTTTTTAAATATTACATTGTTAATTTTATTTCCTCAGTTTCCAAATAAATTACATTTCTTAAATGTTTTTTTTTCATAGGTCCTCGTGTTTGTTTTGAAGGTAGGTAACTTACACTTTCTTAACAACAGAATGCTACTTGTCATATCCTTTATTTAGATATACATAATACCTACACATTTTTTTAAGAATGCTTTGCACTAATCAGACTACTAATAGAAAATTTGTTATATCTTTTTATTTAAATATACGTTAGTTACCTAAATGGTTAAATTTTTGAACCTAAGAATCAAAGTTAGTTGGTTTTGATGTCTGGAAAATGTTTCTTTTATAAAAAATGTATCTTTATACCACCTAGTTAACCCCTAACTTGATTACATTTAAACAGTAAGGCAGGGGAAATTCTGAACTTTATAATTTTTTTTAGTAAAAAGCAACAAAAGGTAAACATACTGCCTCATAAGATGTATCTTTGTTTTCTAAATAATTACTTTGGGTGATATTACATTTATACAGGGTAAAAAAATACATTTTATGTGGAAATGTTTCAATCTTAACAGTGTATTTAAAAAAAACACATTGGAGAAAAATACTTTTTTATTATCGAGAATATAAAAATAAACATCAACTGTTGGCAAAAATCCACTAAAATAAAAACTCTTGAGTTCATACCTGCACTGCACTGTACACAAAAAGCTCTCTCAGTTTCACACTTTTAATTTTTCTTTCACTTAATCTAAACCCATTTTTATAACGATTGGCACTAGCTGACTTTCTACGAGCCAAACTTTTATATAGGTCAATTTTTTCCTTTGACGGGATCTGAGTTTGCCGAACTTTCATCAGTAGCAGTGACTCTCTATACGAGAAAAGAACAAAATTGAGAGTATTGCATTTCTCTTAAGTTTTCTGGTACCATCTTTCCTTGCCTTTTCCCATATATCTGACACAAAATAAGTCTACAAAAAAAAGAATTTAAAAAAATACATTCTGCAAAAAAATATGGTTTTGATAAAATTAAGTTTAAACTAAATTGCCACATTTCATACCTCAAATAATCGTGCTGTGTTCATACGAATCTGTTTATCCCATTTTTTATAACCCATTCCTTTCTACAGCTTGGATTCTTAGGAAACACCTTCATATGAAAGCCTTTTTTTGGCAGAATTTGAACATCCCACTCCAGCACAGCCTAGCATATTGTACTTTTATAATGATCTAAAAAAATGTATACTTATGAAAAAATTGTAGGTAATATGGTGAAACTTAACCATACGCTTGAAATCCTCGAAAACATAATGATTTAAAAGGCTCGGAGTGGACCGGAATGCACTACAAGGATATTCCGGTTCATAAAAAAATTAAATTAATTCCTTCCTAACTTATCAATTTTTATTTTCTTAACTTTAATGCTACTATAATAGAATGCTTAGGTTCAAATAAGTCTATTGTATATAGGGTTACCAGATTCCCTCTCGTCACCAGACATTTCTTAGCAATGTAACCAAATTGACCTTTTTTGTATGTACCAATTATTATTTTTAAAATCTTATATTTCTACATCTGAGATAATAGTTTATTAGGGATATAGCCACTATAGAAAAAAGAGTTAGGCTAGATAAACAACTCGCTCAGACATTCGTTTCCCCTTTTTTGCTGAGGGAAATCTGGTAACACTAATTTCGTAATTTACTTCTAAATAAGTGTTTTCAAAAGGAAAACTTCCAGAAACAGCGCTTATAAAAACAGTATTTTTTTAAAAACTTGCTTACCTAAATGTACAATAACTAACTGAGACTCAAACTTCATACATAAGTACACAACGCTGGTATTTTAAAAGTGAAAATATTTAGACACAAACTATTAAAAAACGCAAAACAAATATGCAGGATCACCGTTTATGCACATATAAACAACAAAAATTTAGCCCATTAATGGCGGATGGGCGAGCTTATGCTCTATTGTCGCCACTGACCTCGTATAAAGTCACTGTACCTTGTTTCTGACCAAAAAACGTTTAAAAATACTTCTCAAACTTCGATCTGGCCCATTTTCAATATGGTTCCTGAGACCATAAGAAAGAACGTTTCTCAAAAGTTTCAAATCGGTATTTCAGATTTTTCAATAGTTGTTGTGTATCATAGGAAATTTTAAAAACTAGAAAAAATCATGTTTTACTTCAATAATGCACGTGTTATTATCTTCACGGTTTAGAAACACCTATTGTGAAACACAGTTAGGTTTCTACACATTATAAACGAGCAGTGGTATGTTGTGAGAAAGACTTTCGCTGCAAATTTTACACCATAAAAACCATTTAGTTGACAAACGTAATTTTGACTAACATTGATTTATATATTCTTATTTTTTTATAAATAAAACGAATTTGCAGAATAACTTTTACAATTATCACTAGGTGACTAGTCATGGTCGAGTGCGAGTCAGAGGGTTATAAGTTTTATTTGGCTTTGTCCCAAAGCAGCTAGCTATCTACGATGGTGTGCGCTGGTCTAGTTTTCTCTTTAAGTTACCATTTAGAAGAAACATGTTATCTGACAAGGATCAAGAAATAGTTGATTGGTCCGAAGAAGATCATGGGTTAAAAATTTAAACGCTTAGCATTGTGCCTTGAGTAACGTAAAAATATTATATGATTATAAAAATTACTAAAACTTTTTAAATAAAAAATATAAATTATTACGAGACAATTTAACTTGGGAGAACTTTTGATAAAATATAACAAAATGTAATTCAGTACTGTATTGTCTAAACACATAATAAAGAATATTAATATAATACAGATCTTTTTTTAGTCCCATACATTTAATATGCTACCTAGTACATTTTATTAGCAATGAATTGAGGATACATAAAGAATATATATTGTAAATAGAATTAATATTACTTGACACTAAAAATTATATTTATAATTAAATAGTACTTTAGATTTTCATTTGGGCTGTATTCTCTTATGAATGACGACGTTGGGTGTTGACACATTACGTAAAATGTCTGTTCATATAGATCTATTGCATACTTTATTGTTGAAAAAAGTCTCCAAGTCATTAAGAACCCTTAGGACGACCTTATCAAAATATTTTACTGGCGTTGGTGCTATTGTTGGAGCTGGTGATTGCGTTAGTACTGCGGCAGATGTAGCTGTTTGTGTTAACACTGGCGATCGCAAATGTTGCATACACTGGTTTCTGCGGTGAATGTTAAGATCCCCTCCATATCAGGGTATTATCCGAACACGTTAAAACTGGTGATTGTGAATTCGTGGGTAATACCATGCCGACATCCACAAATAAATGTTAACGAGATATTTGATCCGTCGCCCTTGGTACCTCTCCGTACTAGGCCAGCCACAAGGCAATCGTATTTATTTTGCGCCAATTAGTCGAAAGGTTCATGTACTTCCCACTTACTCTGTTGTAGGTGCTCTTGTGTAATACTCCAGTTTTCCGTGCCCTTAAGTTTGTGCAAATCTCTAGTTATCTATCACATTTGTAAATCCTGTTTTTAAATCCTATTTCTAAATTCAAGTAAATTTTATGTTTTAGTTTACAGCTTTACAAGCGGCTTCCGATCAAAGCTTTAATGAAATTGTAGGCGATGTTGAAATGTATCCTGTGATAGAAAATTTTTGAAACATCATTTGAAGGGGTTCAGAATATATGTAAAACACATTTAGAAAGAATCACCTGAATCTTCAGACGATGATACAAAAACCAATAAAAAATTAAAATCGTTTTAGTTAACCAAATTTTTACATTCGAAATCTTTGTCTAAAGATGAAGATAAACGTGGTTGTGCAAACTGATATCGATGGTTCCCAATTACTTTAATTTCAATAACGAGTCTAAAATTTTTTTTTAAATATCTGCTTTGATGGAAAATCATAAGGGTAAATATACAGAATGAAAAAAAAAATTAAAAATTTCAAAAATACAAATATCTAAATTTGAATCTATTTTTCTCTTATTTAAAGAGAAACTAAATAGGTAAGTATTCATTTTAAAATGACCCTTCTCTGTCTGAAAGAATTTAAACGCTATAAGACACATAAAAGAAGTATGCTTGAAAATAGACACAATTTAAAATATTCTCTAAAAATTATGGTATAATATGTTCTATATTACACTATATTTTATTATATTAAGTTATTTTTTTTTCAGTTGATGCAAAATTCTTCAGGAATAATGTTACTTGATATTGTGAAGACTGTAAATTTGATATTAATCTTAATGCTAGGAATTCTCATCTAAGAACAAACATCTACAAAAAACAACAGCACTATTAAATATGAAAATGGAATAGTTAATATTAGAAGTGCTTTTAAGAGTCGAATAGCCTCATACAAGGTTTACCCACCAAAAATCCATGTCGACCTTAAAAACTTCCAACAAGAAATTTCCAGCAAAGTCGTAACATTAATTCGACAGCAACAACAACTATATACATCCGTGAAAATAAATAGAGAAATGTCTGATATCTACTACTTGCCCGTTTTGAAGTCTACCTCATTTAAATCATTTAACGCAGCCTTCCATAATGTGACTGAAACGACTGTTTTAATCATTTCTATGACGAACTATTCAAAGTTCTGATAACCAAGGCAGATGAACTACCTGAATGCGTTTCAGGTGAGTTAATAATTCATTTGTATAAAAGGTCACCTTCGTTACAACGATTTGTTTCAAGTGTGTTTAATTCTAAATTTTTTATTTACAACAGTACCATTAAAGTTTGAATTGCAGACTAGATTCAACAACAAATTCTCCATTTGGAAGTAAACATCAGCAAGTGCAATCTTTTATCTGGCCCCTCTTATATTCCAATTCCAGAGTTTCGTGGTAGTTCGTGTTTCACATATGACGTCGTATCAGCCCTATGTCAGCCTTCAGATGATCCTAGGAAATCTTTATCTTAGCCAGACTTCCGACTATCATTGATTTTACAGATATAAATTATGCAGTTAAATTAGAGCATAAGCACTTTTGAAAGTAAAAATAATGTATCAATAAATATTTATAAAGTTGTAGAATTCTTTAGAAATAGTTTATATGTAAATAAGACTGTAAGACTTCACTATAATAGGCATAAGAAATATTTACATATCAATCTACTTTTAAATACTTCTGAAGGTAATAGTCATTATTATTGCATGCAAAATTTATCCAAATTACTTTTTAAACAACCATCAAAGAAGTAATGTAGAAAAAATTTATATAATGGATGTTTGGTAGGTACACAATATTTTGGTACATATGAGAAATTAAAGTTTATATTAATCTTAATGCTAGGAATTCTCATCTGAGAACAAACATCATCACTGTCATCACTCATCTGTGAGAATTAAATTCCCTTCAGATGATATTATTTTAGAGAAATTTGAAAACCAGATTCGAGAAAAATATATAATGTTTCAAAACATTCAAAAGCAGTATAAAGCACCTTTTGTAATTTATGCTGATTTCAGTGCTATATAAAAAAATTGGAAACAACGTATTTGATCCTGCAACTGTTCTATTAAGGGTGGATTTATTCGCGAAATTTTTCTTTAAATACTGACCTGTAGCACGCGTGATATCAAGATGTAATAACCTACGGTCGTCTTGATATTCTAGATCTTCATCACAGATGGAACTGAGGCTGATTTTTGTATTGTAATTGTACTGAGCCGGCTGTGGCTCGGAGTCCAGATCAATTAGAGAAACTGGCGATTGAAGTTCTTTGTTTATTTTACGCAATTCTAAAGAACTATCTGCGAAAATTGTTTGCAGAGATTCGCGCTTGCGACTGGCCGATTCGAACAGACCATTTACTCTTTCTTTCTTCATATTCATATTTGTAAATTTATTTGTTAGATTAGGTGACGAAAAATCAATTGGATGATCCCTTGCCTGAGGGGTTTCTATATTACTATTCTCTAAGTACGTATGTCCTGCAACGGCACGATACTTAAAGTTGCAATAAGTAGTGCCAGGGTTGTTGTGACATTTGGGAATTTCTTTTTGTGACAAGCTTGAGAAGCTTGTCGAGCGCCCACCACTCACCCGAGGATCTAGGGAGTGTTTGTTTCCCTCGCCAGTTGAAAGAGTGATTCCTTCTGACCTAAAAATGGGGATGGGGTTGCTGGGCTGAAAGTTATCATACCCTTCGTGGGAACTAACTCAGAAATTGACGTAGCCACGGTGTGCTGTTTTTTGAAAATTATTTTTAGCAAAATCCAAATAAACTGGACAAAAAACTTTAGGGATCAACGGGAGTTTAGTCACACGGTTGGTCAAACTCGGATCTTCAAACTAGTAACGCTAACGGGTGGATATCCTAACGCTTAGCCTACTTACAAAGTTTGCAAAAATCTTAATGCTTTATTTACTTAAAAATTCACGACTATGATCCAAAGACCTTGTGAAGGCTTTGCTAAGTCCATTCACCGTGACTAAGATAGCTTAAAGTGATTCAAAGTCGCTTTTTATCGTTCAAAAAAATCACTAAAATTGGTAGTGTCACTTGTAGTGTTCAGGACTGTCGTACTTCACTATGTACAAAAGAAAGTTTAAATCAATTAAAATTTTGAAAAATTTTTGAACAAGTTTTTTAACACACAAGTAATTCGTAAAAAATCACTTGCAAAAAGTGTTTTCAGTTTATCAAAAGTTTATCAGAGTTTTTCAAAAAGTCACTCATATCTAACTAACAAAGTAACTGTCCAAAATTTACAAAGTCCTTATGGCGTCCATAAGGTTTAAAATCACCTTTACAGAATCCGAAAAATTTTACAATATCAAAATCATAAACACTAGAACTAACTAGTTTTAAAACGCAAAATTTGCTAAGTGCAAAAATCAAAGTTTAAAAAATTTTCAAAATTCAGAAAAGATATTCTAGCTCAAGCTTGTCTGACCCTATCCAATCCATCCGGATCAGGCCGCTTGGGGCTAGATACGCGCAAAAACCTTACTTTCGAAAAAAATCACAAAAGGTTAAAAATAGTTTTAAAATTAATACAGTTTATCAGAGCAAATACTATCAAAAAATACGCAAAGTCAATAATTCAAAAATATCAAAAATCAAACACGGTAGTTCTAGTTGCCTCTAGAATAATCAACCCTCCTCACTGAGGGAGAGATCTTCGGAAGCTGACATGCCCTGAAAGTTTCTAGGGAAAGTTTAAGTTTAAGAGAACGGATTCTCCAAGCGTACTAAAACTAAACCCTAAATCTTGCTTACAAAAATAAAGTTTTATTTTTACAAATCACATAAATAAATATTTAAATATTTTTACAAAAATTTAAGTTATCACACAAAAGAAAATCCAATTATCAAAATCAGTAATTCAAAAGATCAAAGCAAAAAGTCACGAATCGGTAAAAAATTCTATCAAAAAAAAATCAAGTTCAAAAATTACAATCAGTCATAGTCAAAAATCATATATATATATATATATATATATATATATATATATATATATATATACACACAAATCAAGTTTTTAGATCAGGTATAAAACTTTCAAATAGCAAACATTTAAAAAACCAGTTGAGTAAAAATTTAAAAAGTTAAAAAGCAAATCAAAATTAAGTGATAACCTTCACCAGAAGAGCTTAAGAACGAACACAAATGAACACTATGTTTAATACTGTAGGTTACTTAAACAGGAAATCTAGTATCTGGAGATGAACTAGGCTTGGAGAACGCTTAATGAGATAGAGATAAAAACCACTGTCTCACCTGTTTTCTTCCTCGCGAAATTTAGACAGCCAAGAATTTTTTCTTCAGATACCTCCTTTAGAGCATAGATCAGAGAACCAGATCTAATTTTCACAGTCTAAGTACGATCTTCACAATCTAAAGCTCTACTCGGAACCTTAGTGCAATGGAACCTTTCGATACAAAACCCGACTTGACTCCCACGTTAGGTACTAAGTACAATGTTCCTCTTGTAGGCTTCGGCTGTATCACTCAGAGGGACTTTATGAAACGCACAATGTATTACTTTAACCGGTGATTAGGGGGGTCACTTTAAGTAGCAGTTTCCCTCACGATATTGGCGCACGATCTTAATTTCTGGCTATATTTATACAAAAATCTTGCTGTCTCATTGTTGCCTCCCGAATTGTCGTTTTTAGCCAATAGCAGCAGAAATGGGAGAAGTCCGTCCAATAAAACACATATGAATTTTGCTCAGTCGCTCCTGCTAATTTTTACTGTTCATACTTCCTGCAAAGTTTAAAACTCCTGCAGGAACCCTGTTTTTTATTCTTTTTCGTGAAATGCATTTTTCTAGTAATGTCTGACACTTAATCCTGCCTTTGACAAAGCAGAATTTTTTGAGCACTTTTTCTTTTGCCGTGACGTTCCGGTATTCTTTTGGCATAAACACGACGGAGATGGTTGGCACACTCTGTTCTTTAGTCAGATTTTTCCTTCAACGGGTTTTGAAATTATGGCATCTTTTACATTTGACCTGGCGCAATCTTCCATGGTCGATTCTAACAGTTTTTCGTTTTTTCCGAAAAAGTATATTCTTTACAAGTTTTCTTTTTTATTAGCTAACTTTTTGATTTTTGTTTGAGCCGAATCGAGCATTTTTTGAATTTTTAAGTGTTGTTCTGGAGACTAGTCCAAAAATTAGATTATCAACTTTTTTGTTTTAAAATCTGAAAATTCTACGTTCTACGGAATTGATCAAAAATAGTTGGGATTGCAACAAATATTTCTTTTCTGATAATTTGAATTTTAAATATCCAAACAAATATATTGCCTATTTAGATGCAACAAATTTGTATGGTTTTGCAATGATACAGTACTTGCCAGAAAGAACTTTTGGCTTTCTGAAGATGAAATCAATGAAATTAATATTTTAACGCTTTTAGACATTGTCATCTAAAAGATACGTATTTGAAGTTGACTTAGATATTCCTAAATTTTTAAAAAAATCATAACGAGTTTCCGCTCTATCCGCAACGATTTAAATCCAATTTGAACAATAAATATAATTACGTTATTCATTATCATGCTTTGAAGCAAAACTTAAATTTTGAACTTTTAAAAATACACCGATGGAATTAAATTTACACAATCTCCATGGTAAAGCTAAATATACTGATTTAAAAAAAACTAATTATGAAATAAACAAATTTGAAAAAAATTTGAAATTGGCAAAATATTTTTAAAAAAACTATGGAGAATGTCGATAATCGAGTTGATTTTAAGATAGAAGAGCGCGAAACAAATTAAATGCTGAAAAATTAATTGTATTGTTCAATCTAAAGATTTTAAAAAAATCATAAAATTTAGTAGCTGTTCAATTTCAAGATATGTATGGAATATAATAAAACTCATTTATGTTCGCATGAGTATCTTGATATTGCAAAAATAGCACTGTACGATTTTTATTATGGATATTTAAAATTAGAATAAGGTGATAGCGCAAGTTTATGTATAGAGTGATATCGACTCTTTGATACTAGAAATTGTGACAGAAAACTTTTATGATGATATGAAAAAATTTGGATACATTTGACACTCTAACTATCCTGAACTAAGAAATGTTCATAATATGCCTATATCCACATCAGTGGTTGGTAAATTTAAGGATGGATATAAAAAGTGTTCCTTTAAAAAGTTTTTGGTACCGGTGCTAAAAGCATACTGTATAAAATCCAAAAATAGTTTACATAAAAAGACAAAAAGGCATTCGCAAATCTGCCGTACAAAAAAAATTAATCTTATCAATTTTTAAAGATATCGTAAAAAAAGATAAAAAGTATTCTGCACAGTGTATGTATTTAAGTCAAATCACCACAATATTTATACTAGAATTTAATTATCAAACTAGCCTTTGACAAGTCATGATGAAAAAAGATATCGTCTTCCAAAATTCCATTATTATTTTAGTTTCTTTAAAACAATGAGTGCTATTTCATTAATCGTGTTAGTCTCCCTTGTTGGTAGTTTATTATAGTGCCAATCATATTCCTAATACAATGAACGTATATCCGTGAAAAAATGAACGTGTTATTTAAGCATGTACGAACTTCAAAGGGAGATTCTTGAGTCATTCTAAGACAAAAAGTTTATAAGACCACGTGTCCGGAAATACTTCGTTTTCAAGATGCAGAAGATTAAACTTAAAGAAAATCGGTTTTCCAGAAAATCGGTAATCTTTTTAGCTGATTTTGATGAAATTTGGCAGCGTTATTTATATTAGTAAGAGAGTATACTTTGACCTTAACTAGATTAAAATTATTAAGTCCAGTGGCGCTGCGGGAGGCACCTTTAACCAATATTTTTGACAATAAAACAAGCCATCGACTTTTTAATTTTTTTATATTTTTTTTCGTATTCAGCAACTCAAAAATACACCTTTTTGTCTCTAGATTTTTCGATATCTGGCTTCATATTCAGAAAAATAAAAGTGACATTATTGTATGTCCCTGGAACACATAAAAATTAACCATCAAAACTATAAACTACCAAAACAGGGTGATTCCTATCTACATTTTTTGTCGTACATTAGCTTAAGGTACTTGGGGATTAATTTTACTTACTTAATTTTAATCTAGTTATAATAGATTAGATAGATGAGCCACTTGCTGCACTAAATATCATTGCCAAATTTTAACAAAAACAGATGAAGGATTATTAAGATTGAAAATAAAACGATTTTTTTAAAGAGTTTGACACCGGTTTCAAGGCAAAAAGAAGCATTACCGGACTTATGTTTACATGTACATCTATAGTACCAATTAAAGAATTAACATCTTTGAAGTTTTTTGTTTAGATTAACCGTTTTCGATAAAGCATGTGCAATCGCATAACGTTGTTTTACTACTGCAATGCTTTGGATGTGACATAAGAGAAATGAAGACCATGGACGGAAAAAAGAATTGTTCAAATAAATTTGACATGACATAACTAATAAGTTTAAGCAGTGTGTAAATAAATAAGCTAAAGGATTGCCTAAGATTTTTCGCGAAAAAAAAGAAAATCCGGAAACGACCTAAAAACTCCAAAAATAAACTTTATTCTTCGATTATGTAATCAGACAAAATAAAAACTTGACTTAGAAACACAGTCTAGCCTAAAACATCAGATAATAGGGCCCGTATGTGCAAAAATCTCTGAATGTATGCAAGTAGTTGTGTAATAGCAAATTAAAGTCCAAAAACAACAAATTTTTGACAAACACAATATTTTTTTTTAAATAATGACCCATCAGAAAAGTAGTAATTTTTTAAATAATAAAAAGATATTTTTACCCAAAAACACCTATTGTTAACAGTTAACAAAGATAAAACAATACACCTTGAAAGACACTGACAAACAACAGCTTAGGCA